>JAVHNS010000001.1:637792-1275585 GCA_036872755.1 Orbilia blumenaviensis
AAGCCCAAGCCAATTCCCACAAGATATCAATATTTAATCTTTTAATTTGAATACCGCGAAACAATGATGTCCAGCAATCAAACTGCCCGCCAAGGTACTAACGAAGCTGTTTAAAAGCCATTTCGGCCTGAATTATGGCTGGGATTCGATGAAACGATCTACGCCAAGAACTCCGGTTATATCAAGACGCTAAAACACCAGCTATGAAACTAACATATAAAGGAAGGTAACGGCTGTAGACGCCGCGGGACAAATATCGAGAAATGGTATGTGCCTGGTATCCTCGTGGCCTTATAGCTAATTCTCGCGTACTTCGGGATCAGATCATACCTTTAACAGGTCTATGCACGTGGTTTCCAATATAATGCTCGCCAGGAGTGGATGCCTCAAGGAGAGGTAGGCTGCCAGCATATTCAATGCCAATACACAGATGGTCGGGAGATTCCTGTTTCAAATTAGATCGAAGATGTAGATTTGAAGATAGCTGTGTCGTAAGATCTGTCGTAAAATCCTATAAAGACTCAGGCGTTGTTGCGAAAGCAGTGGTGGTTCAAGGTTACTGTTCCCGTAGTAGCGTACCGATAAGGCCAAGTCGAGTTAGAGGGTTGTATTATTATGCCGGACCCATGATTAATTACTCCTTAATCCCATTTCTCCTGGCAGCTTTGCTCTGGTCCTTTCCAACAACATCGATTGCGGCCATGCAACGACCACAACCACAAATAACACCGGTCGCTCCGGTTCTGTGTAAGCGTACTCAAAATGGGACGACTGTGTTTGCAGACTTCGGTGCAGATGCCTATGGAAACCTCCAAATTATAATTTCTCCGCCCGTGTACCCAACCACGCTCAGAATTCGCCTAGGCGAGAAATTAGATGCAACAGGGGCGATTGACAGACGACCCTATGGTAGTGTAAACTATCGAGAAATATCGCTGGTTACACAGCCTGATCGAACCGTTTATCAGCTTCAAATACCTCCAAAACCCCGGCACAGTAACCCGCAGGCGGTGCATATGCCCCCTGAAATAGGCGAAGTTACCGTTTTCCGTTACGCCGAAATCGACAACGCCCCAAAGAGTATAACCGCGGAATCGTTGCGCCAGCTGTACGTCCACACTACATTCGATGACAACACCGGTGTATTCCAAAGCTCGGATGATACGCTCAATGCTGTTTGGCGTTTGTGCAAACATACCATCAAGGCGACAACGGCATTTGGTGTTTACATAGATGGTGAACGCGAACGGATACCTTATGAAGCCGATTCATACATCAACCAGCTTTCTCATCTGGCATGTGATGCAAATCCCGAAGTCGCACAGTACACATTCGAGCATATGCTCAAAAATCCGACCTGGCCGACGGAGTGGGGCCTCCACATGCCGATGATAGCGAGTTTCGACTACAAGTTCACTGGCGACCTCGGGCTAGCAAACACACACTATGAAGCGCTGAAAAAGAAGTTACTCATGGAAAAGGCTCGCGGAGATGGCTTAATCCGAGCCTTGGGTATCGTGGACTGGCCAGCTGGGGAACGGGACGGTTTCAACGATGGAGATGGTCAGAACCAAGCAGGACCAGAGATAAACACCGTTGTCAACGCATTTCACTACCATGCATTAGGCGAGATGGCGATTATCGCCCATGCAACAGGGCGAACAGCGGACGCTGTCCTTTTTAAATCAAGGGCAAAAGCTGTCTATAACGCCTTCAATGCCGTTTTCTTTGACCGGACGAGGGGCATCTATATCGATGGCGAAGGTTCAACCCACGCATCCTTACACGCAAATATGTACTCGCTTGCTTTCGATCTTGTTCCACGAGGCTATCAGAATCAGGTAGCTGATTTTATACAGTCGCGTGGTATGGCATGCAGCGTTTATGGTGCGCAATATTTGCTAGAAGCGCTCTATAAGGCAGGACGGGACGAATACGCCCTACAGCTGATGACTTCGCGTACTGACCGAAGCTGGTGGCATATGATCGAAATCGGCTCGACAATGACACTAGAAGCCTGGGATGTTAAATACAAACCAAACTTGACCTGGAATCACGCGTGGGGTACTGCTCCGGCAAATATCATCTCACGATATCTACTTGGTGTTCGCCCGTTGGAGGCGGGCTTTAAAAAGATCTTGATTGCACCACAGCCAGGAAGCCTAGAGCAGGCCTATGGTACGGTCCCAACAGTTATGGGCCCTGTGGTCGTCGGTTACCAAATCGGTGCCCTAACGGTCGAGATCCCACAAGGAACGACAGCCCGTGTGATGATTCAAAACAAGCTGGCAAGTCAACAGCAGTTTCCACCACAGATTCGTATAAATGGAGAGGCGAGGGATGCTCAATGGGACAATGGTTTTATCGTCGTGGATGACGTTGGGCCAGGGAAGTCCAGGTTCGATTTCTAACGACCAAACTGTCGTGAGTAAAAGCATATGCGTATTAGTGCCATGTTCGACGGTCCGATCTTGCCTCGGAACCACATGGCTGCAGCTCATAGACTTCCAATTTTGCGGGTCTAGCGTAGCAATAGGTATCTCGTGCTCACTGGACCTCAACTTTGCATAAATCTCCAATAGTGCAGTACAAATTCGTACAAAGCGCCCCTGAAGATTTAGTTTTCCGTTAGAGTTCTTAGCATGGGGACCGTTCATAGAAGGAATTATACCACCCACCTCTGGGTAGTATATGTATATATGGTGGGCCGATATACATAGACAGGTCTCCAACCGGATGGCCGTCATACGTGGCCCAGTCAGGCACATGCATTGATTCATACTCAGTATCGGTCGCTGGTTGACTGTGAGTTGTTCTGAATGTGTTGTGCGTTGTATATCAGAGAAAGGTCAATATTATTAGCAAAAGCACTGCCCCAACAGAAAATATTAATTATTCCAATTGTATATACGAGCTTAAAGATAATCCCTATTGATTGATTTCCATTATTAACAAAATTTAAGATAAGATGAGAGAAGAGAATGGCACAAACAGCTAGAATTTTGCTGGTGTAAAAGTGGTGGTATAGAGGTGGTGGTAGGAGTGGTGTTGTTGTAACGCGTTGCCAAGCAGGAGACAGCATTATCAGATGGTGTCACTTGCGTGGTTGTGTTGCGACCGCTCCCAATTAGTCAACCACCAAAATCTAGCTCACAAAGTCTCAAGTATTTTTACGCAAGGATTACTAATACACATTTAAGTATAATAGTATTCTAAATATTATTTAACCTTAAGCTCCTTAAAATAGATTAAATTAACTAAAAAATATATATTTATTTTGTAAAAAATTCAATTTTAGGGGCTCTGACTTGAAGAATTGACATGAACACTACTGGTAGATGTATTTAAGCCTTTCTGCTGGATTTTTAGAAATTTTAAAGTAATATTTAAAGGCTGAAGTACTGATTATTGATTGCTGGCTGACTAATGGGCTTAGTGGCAATTGCCTGCTAATACACCCTGATGTGTTGTGTTTAGAACTCAAATTCTGAATTTTTAATTTTCTTTTATTGCTTTCCCTTTAATTCAATTAGAAAACACATCTCACCTCGAAGATCCCCTTTAAACTGCGAATAGTGACACCGTCAGAACCAAAATCCGACACCGGGATCCGTTTTACCATGCGATAGGAAAGTAATATGTCTTCGGGGAGACCAAATTACCTACCAGCATCAACAACATGGGATTATGACGACGACGACGATGATGACGACGAGGTAGAAGGCGTTGAAATGCCTCCACCGGATCAAACAAACCTCCAGAAGCTCACAGCTGTTTCGGGGGCTACCAAAGCCAGCAGTTCGGGAAGACTAATTTCTACAACGCTGGAGCGTTTCTGGCAGAAGAAGCCGCAACGCGAGACAACACCAACCACTTCTGCTTCAACGGCCTTAAGCGAAGCGAGAGATCAGCCCAAACAGCTTCATGCACAGCAACTACAGCAGACCCTGCAACCGGCAGTATCTAAAGATACCTCTGCCGGGGATGGCCCTGCTTCAGGCTATTCGAGACAAAGGGGTGAACCGCAAGGGGTTACCAGTGATGACGAGAATGATTCTCAAGACGAGGAGTCAGCTGTCGCTTTGCGGCACCCTACAGTGCTAGCGACGTCCTCTGCGCTGAAAAAAAATACAGGTCCAAAACCTTCAAAACCGATTGGCGGTCGTGATTATGGCTGGACTTCGATGAAACCAAGTAGTGGGGGGATTTCTACAGCTTCCAAGCCGTTTTCAAAGAGGGACTTGTTACGGCAGTTTGAGGATACGGATACAGATTCCGATGAGGTTATGCTCGAAGGCGGTGAGCTCTCTGACGAACAGAGCGCCAGACGTGATGGTTCGGATAAGATGGATGAAGATCCATTTTATGGGCCACCAGACCAAGAGGATAAGGACGAGGATGAGACCGAAGAAGACGATGACGATAGCGACGAATTGATAGGCTTTGGCTCTCGAAGGGTGCCCGTGTTCTCTCAAGATCCGCCACCCCAACAGCTTGAGATTTCAGGGACCGAGGAAGATACAGAAGATACAGAAGATTCCAATGATGGTGATGGGGAGGAGGAGGATGGCATTCAGACTCCAACCAAGACGGGTGTATCAGGTGTCGATGTCACGCCTAGACGATCTATGGCGAACCCTAATCTTCTTCAAGATGATCCTGACGAGCTTGAGCGACAAGAGGAGAGGGCTAAGCAAGAAATAATCCAAGAAGTACTCAATAAGCATGCTGAAGCCGCAGCTAGATCTAACTTTGAGATAGTCGTTATTATGCGTAAGTTTCCATTCATAGAAAGTCCATTCTATAGAATCTCACTAACGCTTTGTACGGACCTAGCGAACTATCAGGATGTCGCAGACTACCTTTTTAACCCGGACGAATGGGAGGCAGTTGCGATTGATTCGCGGTGGACGGGTGAAGACGGCCATGTGACATACACGATCGTCTACAGAGATGGCCACACTCGGGTTGTCGAAGCGAATGCTATACTTGATCATGTAGACTCACAAGTCCTTGAAGACTTCGAAAACGACCTGTTTGTGAGAGAAGAGAATCCTGAAACGTGGTATTATCCCAGCCTGAGAGCTCCTGGAGGGGCTTTTGCCGGTGGAACTGGTATCACCTCTGGAACTACGAAGAAGCGGGGAAGAAGAAGCCAGGCAGTGAGATATCTGGATCAGTGCTATCGACTTGGGATGCCAGAGGAATTCAATATTCCTATGACCGACAGCAGCGAGGACGATAGTGAGCAGGATGATGGGATCGAAGATCCAGTTCAAGATATTGCCGGGACCAGGAGCCCTATTCTTGCTTCGCAGTACGATAAGTTCGATAATGCAGACGCAGAAATATTGGCAACTATCAAAGAACACGAATCGGATAACGAGTCTTGGGACGGTGGCCGGAAACCCAGTAGAGGAAGGCCGAGGGGCAGGCCATCGACATCGACTAGGGCTCAAACGATGATCAGGCCCACTCGAGCAGCTACAAAAAGAGGTAGAGGAAGGCCTCCTCTTATTCCCACCCGTGGTGTTAGCAATCCTATAGAAAGTCGATCCGATTCCACTCTCAAAAGAAATGTGGTAAAAGCAAGCGCCACTTCTAGAGGAAGAGGCCGTCCTCGAGGCTCTAAGAACGCTTCGAGGGTAGATAGCTCTGCTTCCAGCCGCGAGGGTACTCCACTCAGCTTCTTTACACCTACGAAGCCGTCATCTGGACGGGGAAGGCCTAAGGGGTCAAAAACCCTTCCGAAACCAGTAACCCCAAATACCCCAAACAGCGCATCGGAGAATTCCTCCCTCAGCGAATTCCCAATTTCCATCCAGCCTGTTTTGCCAATCCGTCCGATTGATCTGAGCAAGTTTCCACCACCCAAATCAACGGATAAATCAAGCGCTTCAAGTTCTCCAAAACGCACACTAAAGCCGACGCGATCTCCTAAGCCTCCTAGGACCCCATCTGGCGCGCGGGGCCCAGGTCGTCCACCAAAGGCCCCTAAGCAAGAGGATGAACTCATAGAACAAACAATTAGAACCGCTGGTGCTAATGTCCCATCAAATTCCGCGCCACCATCCCACCGCAGAACCCTCTCTGCTGCGAGTCAAATTCCTCTAGCAGATCCCGAACGTCCTAAGAAGCGTCGTAGGATCCGCTTCGGACGTGACGGGCCCGAAGAAGTCTCAGAGGATGATTCCCCTCGACGTAAAATAGTCCAACCAAAGACACTTCCCACCCAAAGTCCCCCGAAGAAACCAGTTGAGAAAGTCCACAAAGCCCATAAACCACATAAACCACAAAAGGCCTATAAATCCCACACACCAGTGAACAAACTAGATTCCAGTAACGAGAAAAGCGTTTTTCGCCACGAGGTAGACAAAATCATTAATAAGATGCTCCTCGACGGCGCGCCAGCTTATCACGTCCAACTCTGCAGCTCTGGACCTGTCAAACCAACAATATGGGTCAGGGTAGAAAATTTACAAAGTAAAGACGCAAAACGGAAGGTCAAAGAGTTTGAAGCCGAATTGATACGTCGTGAACAAGAAGCCAAGATTGCGAGGGACAGGATTAATGCTCAGTTACAGCGCGATAGGCAACGGCTTGCGGAGAGGGAAGCACAAATCTTGGGAACCAGAGGCCCTGGGCGCCCGCCAAAAGTGGTTGATGAGGAGGAGGAGCGAAAGGAGAAGGAAAGAGAGGAACAAAGACAGACAGAAAGAATTGCGAGGAGATTGGCGATGCAGGAAACTTTGTTTGCGGGGACATAATCCTATTGCGGGAAGATATCTTGACATAGATACATGTCCTATTCCTCAGCATAATTGGTAGGTTGCATTTTTTTTTCTTCTTCATTTTTTGATCTTTTCCGTTCATAACCCGCATAGAGCCTTATGTAGCATCGTCATGGCGTTTTCGCGACCAGATTTCTGGAGGTTGTTGCGTTTCTTTTTTTTTGTTCCTCTTTTTTTGTAACGATATAGTATACCCGAATCAATATGTTTCTAGGCTATAGAGCCTCGAATCCAAGTGCTAGAGTCAAAGACACTTGAGATATAGAAGGCTGTTGCAGGCTGGGCTGGCCGTCCGCTGTGAATTTTTTTGGGGCGGCGCCAGCAAGACGTGCGCCACAATAACTGGCTCAAGTAACACCCCACCACCATACGAGGCTGGCAGGTTTTTGCAGATATGTGTCAGGGCCGAGAACACCCCTCAACTTCCGAGGTTTGGTGTTCCAACGGGTAGCCTGAGACACAAAGTTTTTTTAACATCCCTGTTCTAACTGACTAACGAGACTTCAAGCTGACGAAACGCTAAAGGACCTAAAAGCCTTCGAAAGTGAGGCGCCTCCGCTATAATTACGGTTTGCGATACAAAGATTCAAAGCCCCGTCACGATCACGGTCTATATAAATGGCTTGATGTCCAAAACTATGAATTCAACTTAAAAACAGACACGGCAGCAAAATTGAAGCAAGGGTTTTTTTTACCCCGTCCCCCTCGAATCCTTCTCTTTTCCCGCTCCCCATAAAACTTGGGAGGCGGCGACACGAGGGCCTTAAATTTAACGACAAATTAAGGTGCTTATTTGCATCGCCCGATAGGCCGAAATTCGATTGCCCAGGCAAGGCTGCCGAAAATTGAACGACACATAGTAAGCGAAACATGAGGGACATACAGTGCATTAACGAAGGCAAAAAAAAATATTTCCACTGCGGGTGCAGAGACTAAGCTGAGAGGCAGACCCTACCCAGAGCAACAATTTAACGGAACAAAGGCAATAAAACACAAGGAATGGATGCTAAATCCGAAAGCCCCTCCTTCAGGTCACATTTTGTTGTCTCGCAAACCAGCTGCCAGATTGCTATTTGCGGCTCCCTCGATGTCCCCTCTAGCTTGTAAGTTGAGAGACTTTCGGTCACCTCCTTCTTGGACATGGCTAGTTATCGTTACCTCCTTCATTTTGATTTGCTTGCTCCAGGTGTTTGTTTTCAGCTTTTAAACAAGCGTTCTGTTTATTTAGATCGGCATTTTCCATTTCGAGAGTCCCGTTAACTTGTTGAAGCTTGTCGCGTTCCGCTATCAAGCCCCTCACATCATCCATCTTTTCAGGGATGGTTTGCTGCGTGCTATCTAAAGCATTAGCCATTTATGATGAATCCAACGACCTCGCTGTGTCGTTTGTGCTACTGGTTTCGGGTTTCGAGTTTCGGACGTAGCAAAACGTTTCGATCGTTAATACTCGAAGATTAGTCTGGACAATTCGAGGGTATATTTCTAAGAAAGATCTGACAAGAAGTCAGAATGTTGGCTGTGGTCTGAAGCATGGCATGAATTGGTAATACTTCAGATTTCCACCGAGGGCTCTAAAGCCGGTCAGCAGACAAAACAGCCAGCGAGCAAGTTAAACCGTTATTGGCACCCCGATAAAAGAGATGTGGGGCAGTCGATAGAGGGGGGTGTCAAGGCAGTGGGAACTGTTTAACTAGCGATCAAAAGCTCGGACGAAAGAAAGGAAGAGAGAGAAAAAATCACCATAAGTCAAGATTTTGATTTTCCGGTGATTGTTTGAATTGAAGGAAGTAAAAGATCAAAGTCCCCGTCTTGTCTAGTGCAAAGTATTGCCTGATCATAACTTGGGAGCCGCATACGCCTTTTAGTGTGGTCGGTGTAGCTACTGTCTGTCTTGATTGCGTCCGGGAAAATGTAAAAGACATGGCACAACTCAGAGAATGCACGAAACTTCCCACCGGATAACAGCTCGAGCTAGCTCGGGCAAGCATTTCGACAGCCACCGAACATTGCTTTGCTGTACCAATACCCTTGTATCTTCGGCCCAGGTTGGTTCCCCAAGCTTTTCCAGCTGGAGGCTTGGAGCTGTAGCCGCCTCGGCGATTACTTGGTAGGCACGCGCACACCCGGCCATTGCATGCATTACATGGGCCCCGTATACGTTCAACCAACGAGACCACGTTCGACTAAATCTAACTAAAGATCGGACGGCTGCAACACAATGGTTTGTGTTATTTTGATCAGCTTTTGCCCCAGACACATCACCCGAACTGAACACATTTATCGAGAAAGAAAGAAAGAAAGAAAATAATAATTAGTAGAATGTACTTATTTCCAGGGGGCTCCTAGCCCTTTCCAGCGACAGATATATAGCGGAAATAATATACTATCATTCAGGTCCTCAGTCAAGCAAGAACTCAACTAATTCTGCTAAAAAGCGCGAGTTTAGCATAAATCATATCAAGCTGCTAGCCCTGTTGTGGGAATGTAGCTCGACTGTGCTGCAGGGGCGTGCGAGCAATGGTAGCCACAAATTTAAACTATCCTTATTTATTTATTTTTACGCCAGACGTCGAGCCTAATGTACTTCATCTGGGCTAGTCTTGGGTCCCAGATCTTTGACCCAGCCCATGTTCCAGACACCATTTTACATCTTTATGCTATTTACCTTAAATTTATCCAATAGACCTGGTGTTAAATTGATTCCGCTAACTAACTTTCATCATACTAGAAATAGGAGAACTGGCATCAAATAACCAGGTTCCGTTCGCTGTGGCCAAACTTAGGGGAAAGCCAGTCCCGAAGTTAATTATGCCTCGACCACGAGTTCTGAGTACTCACGACTATCGGATTCAACGTCTCTGTCCTGATCCGGAGGCTTTTTGGTCCTTTATTTATCATTTTTAAACGTATTATTTAATTGCTCTTCCAAAGCCTTAGACTCAAAAACCTCCAATGCGCACTGTGTCATGTGATTTTATCTGACTTATACATTCGACGGCCAGCATCAAGCTTGGCGTGGGTTTTCTGAGCCACGGTAATACTGGAGGAAATATCAGTGTCTGAATCAACATGCGCTGCATAGGTTGTTGCAATACGACCATACACCAAAGTTGTACCAGCATAGCGGAATTCATGAACATACTGAGGAATGACGTCATATATTTTAATTTGTATTACCCACTAGCAGTTTTAAACTTTAAGAAACTGGAACGAGATACAATAACAAGAAGCCACTTTCCTATTTCGTTTGAAAGGCAGATGTCCTCGATCCTACACAGACCCGAAGGGTCTTGTAGCAACACAGAACGGGCCCTTGTGCCTAATTAGGCGGTGTGCAGCACGAAAGCGCCGTAAAGGGTTCATGGGACAAAATGGCAGTCTTTCGTGTAACACAACCTAGAGAGGGGTCGAGTTGCACCCCGCATTATAATATTAGTGTGACGTCGAAAGAAGGTTTCTGCCATATTCCCAAACGCCTATTGTTACAAGCCTAACAGGCCAAGCAGCTAGTCTCCTTAAGAGTGGTTTTGAGGCCAGGCTTTGGATCCTAGTCCGCGACTGTTGTATTCTCCTTTTTGGTTTCAGCCGTCTCAACATCTGCAACACATTTGTACTTACATTTGCATATTTTATGCGGATCTAATCGCTACCTCCTATATATGCTACAGACTACTTAAGTGCTTATTCTTAGATCTTCCTGAAAATCCAACATGGAAAGTTGTTGTATATGTTGTATTCCTAGATATTATATTAACACGGTGGAAGAATCCTGCCATCATATCACACAGAGATGACGTCAGTAGTCAGGAGATGTGGACCAATTCTTATTAATTGTTGCACCGTTTGCGAGTGCGAGCTGCTAAAGCGAGCTAAATGATATATACAGTTGTGGCTCATCGGAGATTGCAGTTGCCAATCTGCCTCTGAAATTGCGTCGCCGCCCTTAAATTGGCTCGCTTGTTTCCGGCAACCCGGTTTTGAAAATGTTTCTGGTTGATTGGCAAGCCAGGTGAGTATCTTTAATTTATTTTATCTCGCCATGACTTGATCGGTATCAGGTCTAACTAGAGTGTAACTTACAACCAACTCGGCGCCTGGAAGTCACTTTGTGGTATAGGTACGTTACCCATAGGCCTAAGGATAGTTACCTTAAACAGAGCTGCGCGGTAGCTTCTACCAACCGACCGCTAAAAGTCTTCGAACTACGAGTTGGCTTGTGGTGCGCACGTGCATTCGATGACCGTGAGAAAAAATCGCGACATCGCAAATAAAAAGTGGCTGCCTGGTTTATGAGACCATATAGCCAAAATGAAATACTTCCGGGAGTTACCATGGCTGAACCTTGCATTCAGGAACTCAAAATCCCAATGCGTAAACTGGGGGTTCTTTCTTTCTCCCCCCTTTTTTTTTTGGTGCTCTTGATTCTCCTATTAGGAATAATGGACTCGCTTGCTCTAGCCTGAAATTTCGAAGTGAGGGCTTAATTGTTCCTATATAGTTCGCGAAGCAAAAGGGCGCACGCCTCCGTGCCTGCATTCATGCATGAAAATGGTATAAAGACACCTATGGAATGTCCAAAGGGGTTGCTTTATATATACGGAGAGATTCAGGAATAAATAACATTCCTAGGAAAAGCGCAATGGGCTCAGGGGATGCCTAACACGATCTAGCTCCAAATTCCATTTCCGATTTTAGCACCCAGTCTTTATGTACTATTGGAATCTGTGATGAGACTCTACAGCCTTGGCCGAGTGATCATGAAGACTCCTTGCAGCAACCTGGGCCCACCCCCTCCATGCGTACAGCTGCAAGGTGACCCAAGCCCGGCGAATTATGATTTATGAAAGTGAATCAATAAGTCTTGGGAAAAGTATATTCTAGACGTGTTTTATGGGCCCAAAAAACAGTTAACCCTAAGCCGTGCATTGAGAAATATCGCATGTTGCGTATAGATGCGTATACGTTAGTCTCGGTCCCAGCGTATGCGTATATACACATTCCTACGCATAAGTAGTTATCTGGCCAAATACTCACTTTGGCCGTTCGCAGCAGAAGATTGGTTTGCAATTGCACCATGAAACTGTGTTGCTACTTCCAATATGGCCAACCCGGCCCTGACTAACCGATGCCTGAACGCGAGGGCTTGGGAAGGGATTGATACCTCATAAAAACATTTACAATAGTAATAATAAGGGAGCGAATCCGAGCCATCCTCGGACCTAACTAGACGCTCGGAGCCTCCTCGGGTGGCTGGGCTAAAGTCTGCCCACGCATATACGCTATAGTTATCACTGGCTTTCGTATATGCATGTGCATTGGCCGAATAGACCCGAGGTTGCTATTACGGCCCACGGGACACCCGGCTGAATTCAAGGGCAATTGCGCCTTTATCGCAGTCCTTAGCGCCAAAACTGGTTAATGATTTTTTGAAGGGGCATATTCTAGGCCAATCGAAAAAGACCAGTAGGTTTCGTTCTTGTCTCTCAACCCCAATCTAGGGTGTTTCTATATATTCACCGAGGCTGTGTTGTTTCACATGAGCTATGTAAGTACAATGCTCCGCACTGTAACTGGAACATGTACCCACCGAATCAGCAACATCGAATTGCAACCAGTAAAGCCTTAGGATTATCATAGCAGGCCACGGCAATATTCCTTGGTTAATCAGAAATGACAAAGAATTGCCTGACCAACAGCTGTTATTATTTTAGTTTTCGATTGGCCAAGGATTGGGGTGGGGCTGCCCCATAGCCTGATCTACCACCAGTACCGGAAACGATTGCCTCGCAATCTGGCAGCCGAAGCACTCTTCCGGAACCACACTCATGATGATCGCCATTCAGCTTGTAGGCCATCCCTCGTAGCTGACGTTAGCTCCAAACGTTCAATGTATTGGCGATTGCTAGCCTCATACTAATTCTATGGCACGGCTTTACTATAGGGGATTCTTAGTCAACGATACATGTAGATTCAAAGGAATGATAACGAGTACCTAAAAAATGATATACAGTTGGAAAACTAATAATTAAAATTTCGGTGCAGCCGTAATTCAAAAAGCAAGAAGGAAAAAAGGAAAGAAAAAAAGGATTGTAGAAATGAGGCCAAATACTCCTCATGTTAAAGAGCGCTCCCGTACTTTTGTCAGAAAATAAAAAAAATGAAACAAACCAAAAAATAAAGAAAGAAAAAACATGATATAGGGCATGCTCTGGGAAAGAAGCCATCCGGCCTAGCGCCGGGTGCTCTCCATCATTATACTCATGTATTGTCTACGCCAGACGTCGGATTCTAACTTAAGCTCTTGTTCTTTCAATTTCCCGGTTTCCTCCAGTTTTCCAGATTCCTCCTTGAGCATTTCGTTCTTCTTTACCAGGATTACATTTTCCTCTTTGAGGGCATTGTTTTCTTCGATTAACTTTGCATATTTCTCTTTGAGATCTTTGATTTCTGTTCTTAGTATATGGGCGGCGTCATCTAGTCTCTCTCGCAGAGTGGACTGGGATACCGGGGTCGGAGCATCAACCATTACATTGTCTGGACGCTCAGCGTTGGCCTGAATCTGATTTTGCTGATTAAGTGGCTGAACCTGCTGAGGTGTGACTTGGGGAACCTGTATGTCCCTGGGGACGGCTGCTGGGGCCTGGGCCTGAGCACTCGGGCGTGGCGACCAAGAACTGGAGGTTGTGAGGAGAGGAAGAATAGATGCTCGTGACACTGTGGGGCCAGAAGGGCCTCCCGTAGGAGGCGGATGTGAATCTAAATCTATCCGCGGGGGCAGATTTCTAACAGAAACTCTGGTTTTTCGGAGTGGGCCCAACCTCTCTATTTCCTTCGGTTTACTGACCTTTTGGCGCCTTTGGCGTGCACCAGCCGTACAAGACCTTATATGAGTCTGGAGGTTGTCTGGCCTCACAGCTCGGTACGAGCAGTCTTCGGCAGGGCAAGGAAATGCCTTTTGCCCGTGTGTACCCCAAGTATGAACCCCAAGGGTCTTCTTACTCGGTGTTTGGAAAGTGCATAAAGGACAGGAGTATCTTTCTCCTGGTTTAGGGTCGAGTATGGGGGGTATTACTTGCACTTGCGATTCCGGCATTGAGGGTACCAAGCGGAAGAAATAAACCGTACTGAAGTCCGTATTGCATTCGGAATCTAAAAGGTGTCTACAGACTCGAGCATAGACGGAAGACGAAGCAACACAGAAAACTTTAGCTTCCTGAGGTACTGAATGCGGCGAGTCCGGGTTAACGAGGTTATGATCTGAGAAGGTTTTTTAGGATTAGACTTTGAATTCAAATAGATGGGCTTCCAAATATTTCTGGGTAGGCCTAACAATTTATAGGATTATCAGTTGGGAAAAACAGTGCTTACAAAGTATGAGTTATTTGCCTCGTTGGTTTCTAAGGAGGCAATAGGTTCTAGCCCTCAGTCTAGCCTATTACATAAGGTCGCTATCAAGTCTGAGCTTTGGAATGCATGCATGCCCGAAGTTTTATCTGGGTAGGTGTTTGTTAGCCCCGAGAGGGGTATGCGCTACCGATGAAAATCCGAACAAACCTAGTTCTAAGCAGTACTACTACGAGACTAAAGCAGTACCTACTTAACCCTGTGTATGATTGAGGCAACAACAATAAGCTTACGCGTTCCTTAAGATGGTGAACGTGTGTTTAGTTGCTGGTTAAGAAGGCAAAAGATGTTTAGTTAGATGTTGAGGAAATCAACACTCGGTGTGCGAGGCTCGGTGCTAGGTTTTTGAGTGAATCTGTTGTGGGCTAGCTTTGCTTCTTCTTCTTCTTTTTTTTTTTTTTTTTTGGCGCAAAGGTCTACCACACCAAACCCACTGGAACTTCCCAGGTATCCAACAAGTAACCTGTACCACCTGGCTACTTAAATACATTTCGATTTTTTGAGCCCCGCGAAAACCCGCCCAATTAGTTCGATCCTTAGTACCGTCCCAAACTGGGTGTTATAATCCAGCCTCTCACCCTCCCCCTTGAACGCGTTTGATTAGGGTTAATCAATGAACCCCCCCCCCCCCAACAATGTAATTTTAAGGCTCCCCGTGGTAGCCTGCACACGTTCATCGCCGTCCAGGAATACAATGGAGTCTCTAGCAACCCGACTTGTTTTAAAATTTTTTCCTTTCTTGTCCTTTCATTTTCGTGCCAGATTACCCAGTGCCGAGATCGCGAGACTCGTCACTAACAACACCAGTATCTAACTGAGTTTGGTCTCGTTGGTGAGTTGGTTTTACACTTTAAGTTGTGACAACAGTACATATCACCTTGTCACCTTGCGTGTGCACCAAATCCTGTTATGAGCTCCCACTCCGATGTTCAGGTATCTTTGGTACCCCAAGCTGTCGTAGTAATACACAACTAAGCAGCACATACCTCGAAATATGCATGAACATGGGAACGAGCATATCATACTACATAATCAAAAGCCCAAAAAAAAAAAAAAAAAAAAAGCAAAAGAAAAAGAAAAAAAGACCTTTCTATCAGGAAGGCTTCTATTCAAGCGGCAGAAGGCATTGGTTCTAAATTTTGGCAGACCTCCACATGCGAGGCCACCTGTGATCAAGGGCTTCCGCGGAATTCAGGATATGGGAGCAAACATGACCTAAAACCAGTTTCGCTATCGGAACTTAAGACTATAAGGTACAGTCTTTATCTGTCTGCGGATACGCGAACCTAAGGGTGTAAGGAGGAGGGTCAAAGATCAAGCAAAAGGGTATAGCTGAGGCTGGTTTACCAGACTACATACAGCCCAAAGGACTTATAAGACTAAACGGATCAAAACTCCGAAGCGTATTGTCTGATGCTAGATGTTCCGATTAAACTGTGCCACAATACTAACTTGATTTGAAAGAAAGCTGTTCAACAGTTTGTGCGTGCCTAACGTCATAACGTTAAACAATATTAATACAAAGGGAACACACCGCATTAACTATAACCAAACATGCCTTATCGCGGCTTAACGGCTAGGGATCATCGGTCGAAAGGCATTAGCCGGATGGGAAAACAAGGTTCTCTTGTCCGGGCCGGTGCAGGTATCGACAGTTAACCAGGGGTCAGTTGTTGAGTAGTGACATAAAAATACAGGGTACACGTACTTGTGTAGCACAGATAGCAAGCTCAAAAAAACGTAGAAGCAGCTCTGATAGAGGTCTATTGATCTCTGGATTCGAAACTCCGCTGGTTTGATTTCGAGGCACCGTTACGTAACCTCCCATATCCTTGTTAACTTTTGCAACGTTGAAAGAAGTTATACCCGGACGCCCGGTATAGCCAGGAGACAGGGCAGTACACGTCATCTACAACTATTTCCTATCTACCCCAACTTCATGACTCTAACTCACGCTATTTTGATCCGAGTTTTAATTGGCTCTGATTGACGAGATGTTCATCTGACTCGACTATAATAACGAGTCCACTTTTGCCAAGACAGATGTAAGTATCTATCATCAGAAGGTATGAGAGCCTATGAGCAAGTTACACGGTTTTATGAAACCATTATAAATTATGGAATAAATAAAGAATTCCATAATGTAAATAGTTTCCTCGGAAAGAGGGTTTTAATACAATCATCGAACTTCTTAAAACTCCTTCTGCATAGTAAATGTTAGGTTATGAGCCTATACGCTTCTATTTCTATGCATATATGTGTTGTAGCATGTAGGCGAAGTATGACTATAGCATTTGGCCGCCCGTACCCCCAAGAACATCCCTTATGTCGGATTGTACGGGTTGAGAAATATTTGTCTTACTATAAATACCGTAAACCCATGTAGATACTATAATGGCTATATACGAGCCGGGATAAATATAAGCCGATGCTCGTGTATCTCTGGCGACATCGCGAAGTCGAGGTCTCAGAATACCGTAATCATAATCTCAGAAAATCTAGATTCAAGTCAGACGATGACTATTAGAAACGCGTACAGGGTGCATAGACCCACTTAGTTATATAAGTAAATACGTTTTATTAAAAAAGGATATAGAATTTGACATTTCTGCACTTCAGTCAGAAATATTTTGGCACGAGACAATATACCATTATCCAATTTGAAAAAACCAATATGAGTCTACCACCCGAGTCCCGCGATTACGAGCTGACACGTATTCACGAAATGGATGGCGGAGTAAGCTAATATTTGAGATTGACCTTAAATATTATTATAATCCGGCAGCTGCAGCTCCCTGTGTTAACGGGACGATTTGGGGGGTTTCTGAGGTAAGATGAACATATAAATTATAAACCTGATGCGTGTTAAACCATGCTGACGCGTGAATAGTACTTTCTACCTTCGCTTTGTTTCGATTTTTTTTTTTTTTTTTTTTTTTTTTTTTTTTTCTTCTCTTTTCTACCAATCACCGAGCCTGCCTCATAAGGACCGTGCCACCCTGCTCCCAAAAAGCATATAATATTTGGTTGTTTATGGTATTTATTTGGAATTGAAAAGACGCAATTGAGATTGGGCAATTTGGTCTCTGGGCACAACACATGAAGCTGAAAAGAGTCAACTGTTCGGTTTTGTAACGAGACTGGTTTTGTCCTGAAAATCCTGCCAGAAATCAACGAGATCTTCAGTTGGAGTCTGAGCTGGTCTCGTTGGTACCAGACAACACGGTGTTGTTCACACTGTGTGCTGAGCCGTATACCCATTGGTCATTCTGGGGCTGGCACAATAGTCTAGGTACTATTTGAGATATATTAGGTCCAGCTACCAGAAATATAAAACCAGAGTCCCTAGTAGGTAGTTAGTCTCGTGGTATTCTTGTGTAGGCCTATGGTCCGGGACCGGGACCGTGACACCCCACCACCCGGAAAAAAATAAACCCGAAAAAAAAAAAAAAAATCATAACCTCGCTGCTAGCTTGTCTCACAGGCTGGCCTCAAGCAGTTGGGTTGTTAAAGGTGCATCACACTTCCAGGCGCCCGGGCTAATTTTAGTCTGGGTAACTCTGTTACTAAATCGTACTTTCCAGCTGAACTTTGTCATAAAGGGCAAAATGCTATTCCAAACATCGTACGATCCTGGATCAGAATAAAAGGGGAAAGTGGAAGAGTCACTCAAATCAACGGGTATGCATGCCCATTCGAATATTCTACAATTAAATTAATGAGCTCATGAGTATTATTGTTCGGCCGTAAGCTTTGGTGGAGGAGATATGGGTGTCTTGTGTTAACACGTTTTCAAAGCGAGAATGAATATAGCTGGCTTCTTCTAGAATATTCTGCCCACCAGACTATCGTCACCACTCCAGACTATCGCCGCAAGGCTCTCAGTATTCCTTTTCTTAGAGCTTAGCGAGTTCTAGCTAGCGTTGGCCACCCCCGCTCGTAAGGATCCAGTTCCCCGGGCCTGGTGAGCCTGTCATCTGATATGTCCCTAACGCCACGTTCAACATGTTTCATAGTGGCGGCTAGCGCAACAATATATGCAATACCCAAATCGAACGCATAAACCACTGGTACGGAAGTAGCTGAAAATGGATATATTGCACCATTTGATACTAGAAATTTGAGAACCCCCGGTTGTGCATGTGACCTTTGGCGTTTAACGTTTAGGACTGAACGAGGATATCGCGGATGCATACAACGACATATATATGGGTTTCTCAACACGCAACATGCTAATAAAGGCAGGCTTACATAAGGCTCTGGTTACGAGACCACATCTGGCTGCAAGCTGTCCTAAATACAATTCCATACGTGTTGCCATTTCAGCGAGTTCTAGGCATTATTGATAATATACATTCGGCAGTATCATCATACACTGGTGTATTAAGTAGTATAAAAGCGCTTGAGCGCACCAGAGTTAGAATCTCAAAAACATCGATATCGAAGGGGAAAGAAGAGTAAAAAGAACTAACTCGTTCTATTAGGTACTAGAACTCAAGGAGAATTAGAGAGGAAAGGGAAGCTGATAGCTGATGTAATATCCTAATGCTCAAAAGTCCGCTGGGACTTCTCAAAAGCATGGCTGTGTGGGGGATAAGAAACCTTAAAAAAAAAAAAAAAAAAAAAAAAAAAAAAAAAAAAAAGGTGCAGAATGGTTCCAATTTGATCATTTGTAAAGATAGCAAAGCAAGGGCTATGACCACTAGTTTTAAAAAAACGAAATAAAGCGATATAACGTAAGTACCCAGAAGCTGGGGGTATGAGGGATCCAAACACAAAACATGCGAGAATCCTAGGATTCAAAATACAACAGATCAACACTCACCACTTACCGTTCTAAAAGGTCTAACTAGAGTACACACCAGGCTACATTGGGATGGGGGTTCCAGAATAAAAAGACGAATCCAGCGTTTCTATTCTTCTCCTCAGTTCCACGCCATGCCCTAAATCCACCCCGATTTCAGGGCTCCTACTTAATGGCCACCTCGCCAGCGAGCATGGGGCCTCCGCACCCACTACTGCTAGGAGTAGCGCTGGAACATCATCGCCTTTAATCCCACATTTTCCTCTTCCAATCTAGCAACCTCTCGTTTCAATTCGCTGTTCTCCTTCAAGACGAGATTGAAGTAGGCAGAGCAGAAGTGATCCCGAAGGTGATGAT
Source organism: Orbilia blumenaviensis (assembly GCA_036872755.1). Taxonomy (NCBI): domain Eukaryota; kingdom Fungi; phylum Ascomycota; class Orbiliomycetes; order Orbiliales; family Orbiliaceae; genus Orbilia; species Orbilia blumenaviensis. The sequence goes on from JAVHNS010000001.1 coordinate 657,149, forward strand.
TGGCCACTCCGCTCATTGGACTAGACTGTACGCTTTGTATTCCGGTGTTGGGCGTAAGGCTCTGTGGGCCCGGTGTGGTATAGTAGTCCATGGCGAAAGGGCTTGATTGATATTGCATTTGCCCCACGTCAGCGTTACCAATTGTTCTCATTGGCAAGATTGGTCTGCTTTCGATTGCGTTGTTGAACGTAAACGCTTGCGGATGCGCCATAAATCTGTGGTCTAGGGAAGGGTCAGGCTGAACCAGGGCTGAAGGACCGAATAAAGCGCCTGGGTGAGGCGGAAGATTACTCAGTGGAGGGTTTGGATGAGGTGGATGGGTGACTGAAGCTCTTCCAAGATGTGGTGTAATCGCGACAGGTGCCATCTCGACAGTTGCCTGCCCCCTACGCTTCTTTCTGGGCGGCATAGTGTTAAGGCTCGCGTTTTCTTGTTCTTGACTCCCTTTAGCCTTGCAGGACTTGTGATGGCTCGGCATGTTATCAAGCCTCGTAATTGACTTGCCACAGTATTCACACGGGAATGGGCGGCGGACACCGTGTTCTGTTTTCGCATGACCCGCGAGGGCTCTCTGGGATGATGCAATGAAGCCGCAACCAGTTGGACACGCGATGTTACCTCGTCTGAGTCCAGATCCCGATGGCGATGGCCCCTCATACACCAGAAGAGGGAACACCTGATTAGTCGTGGGAAGCCCCGGGTCTAGAGGAGTCAATGGCCTCTCAACTCGGTGGTTACGGTCCACGCTCGGGTTAAGTTGCGAGAGAGCTACAGTGGCATCCTGTTGAATAGGTTGGGGCCCGTGCCAAGTATGTTGAGGCTGACCGATAGGTAGGTTTGGTAGTTGATACCACCCAACCCCCCCGTTTCGTTGGAAGTTACTCAGGCTACCATGATAGCCTCCTCCTGATGAGTTAGAACCAAGAACATGTGGCGGCTGGTCGGTAGTTATTGGAGGATCAAAATCAAAGGATATGTCGGACCCAGACTGTGCCAAACCAGGGATAGGTCCGGGTTCGGTGTAAGTGCTGGTTGCATCGATTGCTTCAAAACCTGTGTCATCTAAAGCCGACATTAGCTGTTTGCTATCTTCATATAATATAATGTACAAGGCTGTGAAAAGACCATTTGATACATACCTATAGAGTGTGTAGGGGTTGTAGACGGCAGTGGGCCACCTACATCACCGTCAAATCCGTTGGGACGATCGAGAGCTTGAAACGATTCGTCAGGATTGCTATCCACCGAATGGTCCATGGCATCGGCTTTCTTAATTGGTTCTCTAACGATGTATATCCACTGTTTAACAGCCTGGTGCTGCAGATTTTGTTCACTGATGGCCTATCGATATCTGCCCTTCACTTACAACGCACCTATCAATAGTCTTACCAAAACGAGGAAACCTTATGTAGAAGGAAAAGAGCAAAGACTAGGAAAGAGATCCCCTGGGAGAAACCTCAACCGAGCATTGTTTCCAATATCTGTATCCCCCAGACCTAATGGAAAAGGGGCAGAAAACTTAGGCTTTTGATACCGAGCATGCTTAGTGTCATCACCCCAATAGAAGCTGTGGTGACAACGCATATTCTTAGGTCTACCCATGCAAGATCGCCCGCCAAGAGACCAAACCAAGGTGTCATAATCCTAAAACTAACTTCTTTTCAACGCGTAGTAAGTCAAAATAAACTTTTTTTATATGGAAAAAAAAGAGGCTGGGCCAATGGTGAGTTAAGTTCATAGGATGCACATGCTAGATACGGTACCTTCGGTCTCATGACTCTTAATTTTAGGCACACTCGAAAACGCCCCTTCAGCTATATGGGTTTCATAGGTTTTGTAACTTTTCCGTATGTATCCGTACCAGGGAGTCCCACGAGAATATTTGCAGGCGAGCATGTATGCGTAATTCTACGATGTAGATTTCAAACCGATCTTTCAGGTGTTAATGTTTGCAATCGTGAATGTCCGGGTTTCGAACGCCATCGTTCGAAGGCAATCGTCCTCTGGTAACCTCCCGATCGGCGCGCAGAGTCCGATCTCGAAGATATCGTGTGTGTCCGAATGAATTAAGCGTTTGGCACCCAAGGTGATTTAGGAGGTCAATATCCCGGTTTATATTGTCCACAGTGCTGATATTAATATCGAAACAGTGGAGGACTGATTGCTGCGGTGCGTGTGCAGTTCGGCATACAGCTATAGAAAGAACACAGAACATTAAACCTAGGGAGTAGCTAATGCGAACCCAAGTTTCATGTACCAAATTATAAAGCCCAAGCCATCGCAATGGGGTACTCAGTAGCACACCGAAAGTATGAAAGTACTAAGAATTCGGTATTATCTCGATATATCGGTAAAGCCTAGCTGCCTGCTTGAATACCTAGTCCCATACCCCGTTACTATTGGCCCACAGTGTCACGATCTGTCAAAATACAACACTAGATGCCAAATATGTGTGCAGAGGTGCGGATATATGTGTGTAACGCGACGGCACCCTGCCTTTTCAATGGGTTTCCTATTCAAGTCGACTTCGAACACATGGTTAGGGGTTCATCAGACTATGGTTAGGGAACGCAGTATCGATGTCATTCACTATTGGCAACTAGGGCTTGGGGTTGAGACTGCGCTACGGCAATGCATCTATTAAAAAGATAATAATACTATCGTGTGTGGGCGCTTCTGGAAGGGTTGCACTGACTTTGTGAAACCATTAATGCATTCCAACCCCTGTTTTAATACCAAAACGAGCTACTGGGGGACCTATCTAGAGGTGTAGATCAAGGACTCTCTCGGTTGCTGATAGGACATCCAGGGCCATCAGGAAGTTTCCAGGAAGATGCTATAATACATTACCACGTTTCCTCTCGCAGTTACGTCACCATTATCTTCGATTCGACTTAAGAGGAAAGCCAATGAATAGCTAGGTTGAAGGCTGCGTATATAAAGTATTACCATATCAACTGGCACATACCACGCCTGTATGAGAGCTCGAAGCATAGGATCCTAGGGAGTCATCGGCACTCTTACGGCCTTAAGGATGATGATGATGATGATGGTGGTGGTTTCTCCGTTCACTGGAGCCTTCTACATGCATATGGGACAATTGAGCTTATAAACAAAACAGAAAAACTCCATAATACCCCTCGTTTTTCTGGGGGGTAGTAGGAGTTTTTGATACTATTGTTAACAGAGGTGCCGTTCCACCGTCTCCCCGAGGTCGATGCGCCCCGTATGTTTGGAGAAAGTAGAAACTACCACGTGTGTACGTGTGTATTTAAAGTACAAAAAATGAAACAGGAATATAGAGAAAGAGAAAGAAAGAGAGAAAAAAACAAGCAGTTCCCATTGTTAAAAAGAAGAAAGAATAATGATGATAAAGGGCACGACGGAAGGAAAAAAGAATCCGAAATAACCCCTGGACCCAAGTCTAATGTAGTTAAAAAAAAAAAAAAAATGCAGCAGGCAAAGGCAGGAAGACGGATTGAACAAAGAACGTGTTTTATTTCGGACTTCCCATTATGAATTTTATTCCTTTCCTACCTTGAAGAGTATATGGAAGGGAAGGAAAGAAAAAACCACTGAACAGAAGACACAAAAGAAACAGGTCTATTACTTTGTGTTAGGAAAAGCTGCAGACGGAATAGTCAGGAGGAAATGCCCTGCTCCTTTCATATCCTTTTAGGTTGTTTCCTCTCTTTTCGCCTGCGCCGTCAGATGTTCTATGAAAACCAAAGATTTATACGAAAAACCTCATAACTCCATGCCTTCTTCCCTTTTTTAGTTTCCCACGTCTATTAACAGTCAAAAGTGGAAAGGAAAAAAAAAGTAAAGGCAGAGTTAAGGTCTTGCGAAACTTTTGTAGGTCGTTAAACGTTCAGAGAAGCAGGCCGGCCGTAAAGATGAGAGAAGAAAGAAAAGCGACAGAAACAACAGCGAGATAATGGGGAATCCTTTTCTGGTTTCTTGAAAACATTAGACAGAAGTTGTATCGAGGAAGCCGAGGTCATAAGGGGTCATTTCGTAAAAACAAAAGCAGTAAAACTTGAGATAAAAAGAAAAACCGAATATGAAAATAAAAAAAATAAAAAATGTAGCATAAAGAAGATAACCAGCCCATAAACATCATTGAACGCCTTTATATACCCTTTTCCCGAGTCATTAAAGTGATTGCTTTCGCCATGAATTGCAAAGACAAAAAGGGTTTCTCTCGAAGCTCGCCTGCGTGACATACGAAAGCGATCGAGAGAAAGGTTTGGAGAGTAGAATGGTCGAGAAAAAAGTATGTTTGCGATAAAGAAGGAGTTCGTGATGCTGTATATAAGATTCCGGATGCCAGGACCGAATGTTGAACGAAGACATCAAAATCTTGGGCAGGTCTTCTACAGATTTACCACCAGGAATTGCCGCCGCTGGGGTTTCCGTAGCCGGAACCACCACCACCGCCATAGCCACCTCCGTAGCCACCGCTGCTGCCGCCGCCGCCGCCAGAAGATCCGCCGTATCCGCCAGAGCTGCCTCCATATCCTCCGCCGCCGCTGTATCCACCTCCACCAGAAGATCCACCGAAGCCGCCGGAGTTGCCGCTGAATCCGCCGCCGCCGCCGCCGCCGCCACCACCGAACTTACGGAAGTCACGAGTAGCACCGCCGCCACGACCACGGCCTCCTCTAGAGCCACCGCCGCTGCGGCCACCGTAACCGGCCTCGCGAGCAACCTGTTCCAAGAATGCAGGAACTTCTTGATTGGCTTCCTTCAAGAGCTCGGTCAACTCGCGAACAATGCCGCGGTTACCACGATTGAAGAAGGCTGTGCTCAAACCGGTGTTTCCGGCACGACCAGTACGACCAATACGATGAACGTAGTCGTCGACATCAGTAGGAAGATCGTAGTTGATGACGTGGGTAACATTTGGAATATCGAGACCACGGGCAGCAACGGCTGTAGCTACCATGATAGGATAACGTCCTGTCCGGAACATTTCCAACGCCCTTTCACGCTCACGTTGAGTACGGTCTCCGTGGATTGAGGTTGCTGGGAAATTCTGATTGATTAAGAAATCGGAGAGAGTATCCGCCATTCTCTTTGTCTCAACGAAAATCAAAGTCAAACCACCCTGGTGTGCGGAAAGGATATCGAGGAGGAAGCTTCGCTTGTCGTGGTCTTCGACATATTCGACACGTTGAGTGATGTTCTCAGAAGTAGAGCCGACACGGCCGACAGAGAGGAAAACATAGTCCTTCAAGAAATCGCGAGCGAGCATCTGGATGTCGCGGGGGAAGGTAGCCGAAAACATGAGGGTTTGGCGGCTGTTCACACCGGGCATATCTTCTCCTTCGACAATTCGACGGATCTGGGGCTCGAAACCCATGTCAAGCATACGATCAGCCTCGTCGAGAACAAGGTATTTGATGCTGGCGAGCGAAATACGACCACGTTCTATGAGGTCGACAAGTCGGCCAGGAGTAGCAACCAAGAGATCGCATCCACGGTCCATTTGACGAAGTTGTTGTCCGATATCAGCACCACCATAAACAACGCATGGCTTGACCCAAGATCGGTAAGCGAACTTGCGAGCTTCATCGAAGATCTGAGAGACAAGCTCACGGGTTGGAGCCAAAATCAAAGCAGTTGGATATGCTTTGCGAGAGCGCTGGAAGCCACCACCTTGAGCGCTTGGAGGAGTTGGAGATGGACCCGTGGCAAAGGACTGAGAGAGAATGGGGAAAAGGAAACCACCAGTCTTTCCGGAACCAGTCTGGGCACAAGCCATCAAGTCACGACCGCCCATGACAATTGGAATCGAATATTTCTGGACAGGAGTTGGAACAGTATAGCGAGCGAGCTCGATGTTGGACAAAAGATGTGGATCAAGAGGAGGGTTTGTGAACGCTACAACCGGGTCTGGAACATTGGAACCAGAGGCCTCAACGGGAATATCATCATATTTCTCAAAGTTGATACCGGTTGATTGCTTCAAGGGATCGTTGGGAACACCGAAGAGCTCACGCTCGAGCCTGCTGTTGGCGTTGCCAATGATATGCTTCCCATCTCTCCAGTAACCTTCGCCGGAACTACCGCCACCACGGTTGGTACTGCCAGCGCTAGCGCCACCGCCGCCTTGAGTGCCATACGCGTTTTCATTAAAAGCTCGCTGCTGTTGTTGGCGGGGTTCCCACTTATTTCCAGCGTTCGGGTTGAAGGATGGGGCATTAGCCCAGCTACCGCCAGAGCTTTGGTTATTCCTAGTAAAAGGGAGATAGGTTAGAACCTTATGTAGGGAATGGCAAGTAAATCGCGTGATTCTTGGATGACAGGTACCGGTGCAACTGCTCCAGACGAGGCAGCAACGCCGGATTTTGCCAAAACAAGCTCGATCGCGATGAGATGTGATTCAGGGGATGAAGATGACTTACTGGGACCAGGAGTTTCCACCACGGGGAGCTGGAGGCCCATTGTTGACTGGAGCTGGACCGTTGTTCATCTGCTGAGGGGCCGGGGCAGCAGCCTGTTGCTGCATCTTGGCGCGAAGATGTGGAGGGATGTAAGCCGGCCTACCGCCGCCAGAGGCATTACCTCCAGAGCCGTTAGGGGCGAAACGAGAATCTTGCATACTCATGCCTTGCATGCCGTTCACAAGATCAGCCATGATGAAGTTTGTTGGGAGAAAGGAATGATGTAGAGGGCGGGTTTGTGTGGGACGGTTGGATGGATTTTAAAATAGTAACAGTGTTTGTCCGTCAGGGCAGAAGCAACGAGAACGAAATCTTCCGAAGCTGAAAGAAAGACAAAACAATAACCACCAGGGTAACAGTAGTCGGGACCGGATGGTAAGGAAGTGAGGGATGTTTATATTAATCAAGTAGGTTCTCCGGAGAGTATCGAGGAGCACGGGAATATCAAGAGTCGCAGAGAGGACTTGACGGTAACACAGATCTCGTCGAGATTCTTCTCTTCTTCTCTATTAAAAGGAAAGAAAAGAATGGAAGGCGTGTTCGACGATGTAGCAGAAGTTTCTATTGGACAAAGTAGAAAGAAAAAGAAGGGAAAAAAAGGACAGCGATGTCGGACGTCTGATTGGAGAGCTAGAGCCGATGAGCTAGCTGGCCAAAAGCTGGAACAATCTATAGGGAAAGAAACCTGGATATATTGAAGCCGACGGATCGAATAGGACGCCTTATACCTGAAGAAACAGATATAGAAGAGGTCCCGGAGTCGTGAAGCCTAGGCAGAAAGGGAAGAACGATGGTTTCGTGATACCGTTGGGAATGAACGTCTCTTTCGAAGGAAACAAAAGACACGAACGGGGGAGGAATTAAACGATATAACGAAGAAAGAGAAACAGTCTATGGATTAAACGGAGGATAGGAAACAAGAACCTTCTTATCCTCCCGTGATTAAGCTTAAGATGGATGATGATGATGGTGATGGGATGATGATGGTGAGAGGGAGTAGTTTCGTGGGTGAAGAAGGAAGAAGGAGGAAGAAAGGGAAAGGTTGAGGTTGATGAAGGCAACAAATAAAAAAAAAAAAAAAATTAAAAAAAAATTAAAAAAAAAAGTTTTAGCTGGCACACACACACTTAATACTTCCACACAACAATTTTTTAGGTGGCCGCCCACACTCACTTACTTTGTGTGTCTGAGGAGTAAGGACAAACCACATCGAATGGTGGCGAAGTAGTGTCGACGCTAGCAAACCTTTCCTTTCTCTCTATGTTTCTGCTGCATTCTCCTTCTACTCGTTTGTATGCATATTTGGATACGCATTCTATGAGTAAGTCAAGCGTACATGATATGATGCCTTCTGTCTATGATCGACTTCAGGCTCCCTTGTGTGAGGGGCCAATAATGCTGACTACCCTGACAAACATATACCCATACTATAATGAAACCGATTATGTCCCCGGGGAAAACATGCTCTCTCTCTCAAATATAATAGTGATAATCGAGCTCAAATGTATCTGAGCACCAAAAATACAAATTATTGGGGGGGGGTTTTTTTTTTCCAAAAAAAAAAAAAAAAAAAAAAAAAAAAAAAAAAAAGAGAGATCGAACCAGTGAACTGACTGTGAAGGGCCTCGACCAAAACCAGGATGAGACCGAAGAACCGACGTCTGTCACTGGCCGGAGCAGAACCCTGAACACATCATTCAGTCCAATAATCCACTTTACCCCTTTTGGGGCTGAAGAGCTGGCTTCTGTATACGCCGGTGCGTCAGGACATCTGCATCTGGGAGCTCATGCAAGGTGAAAGGAGGTCTGGCCATGTAAGGCCCGTAGATGGATGCTTCTTGTTCTCCGTGTCTGGAATGGGGGAAACTTTGCATCCACTAACCAAATTCGTCCTCCCTATCGTTGCTTTACGTCAGGGACTCCAGGTATCTCAACTAATGATATAGCCTGTGATAATAATGCTGACAAAGGCCACTCGTCCGGGCCATTCATCCAATGTCACTCCGTTGTGTCGACATGTGATGGCAGCCTGACTATCGATGTGCATGTATACAAGAGGTACTTGATGATTGTAGGAACTTTTGTGCTTTTTTTTTTTCCCTTGTGCCATGCCTGCGCATGGCTCCGGCCTGGCTGATTGATACCCTAATGCTGTATAAGTATTTATTTACATGACAAGATCAAGACCCCCCGATGCGAAAAATTAAAAAACAAAGGAAAAAAAAACTCCGAATGGATATAAACCGAATCCCGGATAAAAACTCGGTATCAACTGATATCATGGATTCGGGCCTCTCGCTTCCAAAACGTCGAGAATCAGCCTAATCTCAAGATATTAAAGCCCGAAAAAACGCCTGTTGACAGCTTATCAAAAGCTTGTTGCAAAATAAACCTCCCAACACATTTTTTGATATAAGACTCCCTTGTCCCATGGATCTTTTCCATGGGTTCCGACATCGATGATAGCGGTGACACAACATGCACATAGTCCCGACCCCCCAGAACCGGGGTTTTTTGTGGCAATCTATGTCTGAACCCTCCCAAACATATTCCTAACTTTCTTCACTGCACCCGCAACCTTCTTCGGTGTCATCCCAAACTTCTTCAAGAACTCGACTGCCTCATTACAATTCGTATTAATATTGATGACCAAGTCTGGCTCCGCTTTCTTCTCTAACCCTGCGACACCAGAATTCGGTGCGTGCGTTTCTTCCGGCACCCTAGGCATAGTTGTCCTAGACTGTTCGCGCTCCCTTTTTTCCTCTACCTTCTCCTCTTCCGGATAGTTAACACTCTTGTCCGAAGAGCCCCGGCTCCCCATCCGTTCGCTTCCAGGCTCGAAGAAGCAGATGTTACAGATTGTTCTATAATCAATAGAATCGACCATGTTCGCTTCCGTTGCAGGTTCGATCTCCACCGAGACCGTTTTTGTAACCGTGATAGTTAAAGGTTGGTCCTCAAGTACGCTTCCAATAGATGTATCCCGTGATAGCAGCGAGAACGCCGTTCCAGGTCTAGGAGTACTAGGGCTACTGGTGAATGATGTTCCAACCCTAGGAGTACTAGGGCTGTTGGTGGATGATGTTCCAGGCCTAGGAGTACTGGGGCTGTTGGTGAATGATGTGCCCGGCCGAGGTATGGGGGAGCCAGCTCCCCATGGTGCATTAGCTCGTGGAGTGGAGGGGCTATTTGTAAATGATGTGCCAGGTCTTGGGGTAGTCGGTGTGCTCGAGAAGAAGGCACCCAGCCTTGGAGTGCTTGGGCTTGTCGCCCATGAAGTCCCTTGTCTATAAGAGTCCCCGTACCATGGGCTAGTAGGCGGATTTATAGGTGTATTACCCGCATCCCCATATATATCCTTCAACTCCGGCGTCGACTTCCTGTCAAGATCCAATCCTGTCAATCCACAATAGTTATGTTAGCCAGCCAGCCTTGTTGAAGCAGAAAATCACTATTCTTTGTTCTCTGAGAATAAAGTGTTTTAAGAAAGAAAGAAAGAAAAATATGCCACCCACCAATCCTCCCACAGTCCCTTCCCATCACCCTCCAAAACTTCTCCATATCACCTCCATAATGTACACACTCCAACTTGACGCAGACTTCAAGATCACCCAACAACTTCGCATTCGTGCAAACACACGACATGCTCGTCGGGTCACAGAACTTCTCAGGCACTCTTTCCTCACATTTATACGCACATGCCGGGTAAAACAACTTATTCTCTCCATCCGTATACCCCACCACATTCAAAACTCGTAGAGGGGTAGTACCTTTCATCTGCTGCTGCTGTCCAGCCGGTTTATATACCGGCTGAGGGGGCATCGGCGGCGGCGGAATCCACGGTGGAAGCGGTAGATTACTATCATCATTCAACAAATCGATCTCTTGATCTGGATCTTGATGTGCCTGGGGTGCTGGATGCTGATAATCCAACAGCTGCACATTATCATACTCAATACTGTCGAAACTCGTCCGGTCGCGCCGACGACGACCGTAAGCGGACGCCAGATCGGTATTGATATTGAGCATGGTCAGCCCGCCAGGCAGACCTAATACCGACCTTCGATTCATGGCGACTGTGAAAACAATGAGAACGGCAACGTTGGGTATGGCGGTGATGATTATGGGGTATAAAAGGAATTGCGATGCGCCCAAAACCCTCATGGACCTTTTGCGAGTATCACCTTCGCAAAACACTTGAAGTTCTAGCCTACTTATATATATCCTCCAGAAATAGTCGTTTTCGGATAATAGTTTATATGAAATATTCCGATATCCGCTCAGGGTTTGCTATTCCCGCCTCGGGCTAGCTATCGTCTAGTCTCAGCCTACGCAAAACGCGATTGGGTGGAAAGGCTTAGGCAAAATGCACCGTCGATAAACTGAGGATTTACCAGTGGATAACGCTGTTAGCCCACGAGGCACTGTTACGTCGGTGGGAAAAAGAAAGAGTTAGACGCTGAGGAAAACGGAGCCAAAAAGCCATGCCAGGGGCACGGCAAAATCGGACTACCATAGCAAGAATAGTACGCTTTTAAGCATGGCGAAGAAGTAAATGGTGGATATGAATGTGAAGCCAGAAATTAAAACATACAGCTCGCATAATCAAGATACGTCGTCAGCTGAATTGGAAAAAGGAATTTCAACATCTAGCCAAGCACGAAAACGGGCAACCGAAGAAAAAAAAAAGCGTGGACCTATAAAAATAACGAACCGTTGATAATGGACGTTTCTTGTTAAACTGGCTGGCTGGTCTGCTTCCTGCCGCCAGTGCAGTGAAGTAGTGAACTCGTGAATACCACCCCGATAACGTTAACTGCACCAGCTTCAAGCTTGCTTCTTCCCCTTCCCCAACCGTTAACCACAAGACAATTGCAAATTACTGAAGTAAATAGCGATTCCTAAACCTTATGAATCCGGGCCACCAATGGTGGTAATAAAGCTACAATAGCTTCATCGATTCGTCAGAAGTCGGATTTCAAAATTCTGTGTTCAAGTTGATGCTGCATTCGATTGGGCCAAGGCTGCACCTGCTATCACCATCGGATCGAATGCACAACCCGCAATCCAACCCGATTTGACGACACTGCCGTTCGATGTTCGAATCAAACCTCTGCACGTCACCTCCAAGGGAAAAAATTTTTTTCTCATCCTACCTAGTCTTGTTGAAACCTTTATCTAGAAGTAGAAAAGTATGCAGGACGCAAATGCAAGGAGAATATGCTGCATTAGCCGTATCCACCACCCAAAGTACTAACGGCGAGCAACCATAGTTCGGTTCGGTGTAATTGATCCGCCCAAAACCTGACTGACCAAAAAGAGAGAGACTGGAAGCGAAAGAACGAAAACGCAAGTGGAAGTGAAGTTGAAAAAAATAAAATAAAATAAAATAAAATAAAGCGAGAAAAGGGCCGAAAAGAAAGCCAGTAACTAAAATGCCACCTACCTGGCGCATAGTAACAGAAGAAAGCTCCCACGGTGCATCCAAAACCGTCAAATACCCTCCGCATGTGACCGTTGGACTCCGAGGAAAATCTTGGTTCTTATGCGCAGCAGGAACGCCTCTTCCGTTGTTTAACTCGTCTCTAGGTCCACACTTTCCAGGGGGTGGATAACACCATGAGGAAGCCTATCCAGCTAGTCCGTCTGATAATCAAGCGCCGCAGCTCCCCCAGATTCTAGATCTCTAGGCTATCGTTGGCACACATAATGCTATAGCGGCACTAACGCACACCTGCAGAGACGGGAAAATCTCGTAATACACTGCAGACGGGATGAGCTTTCTAACCAAAATGTTACGCGAGATTTAGGGTCGTCTACCCTTTCTTTGGTGTGCATTGTATTTCGTAGCACCATCTGTCCTGTTCCTTACAGGTTCGGGTGGGTGTCTTTGCATACTTCCAAACCTGCAAGAGAAGCCGGATGCTAGGTCTTGGTAAACTCCGTCGATTCTTGGAAATATGTTTTGTTACACCTCACTCACTATCAGGCACCGGAAAAGCTCGCCATTGACACATTAAACCATATCACAGAAAGCAGAGAATAAGTAATTCAGGTACATATAACTCGCGGGCTAGAACCTTATGGGGTGATACGATTGTCATGACGCATACAGCGGGTCCTCGAAATACGAAGTTGAAACAGCCGCTTCTTGGATATCACTATCAAGTGGTGATTTTCTAGTGCCAGTTGAAAAATTAAAGTATATCGTATATATGAGAAAAAGGAATCACCCATTTAAATACCTACGTATGCGAACTATATGCCCATGCCCTCTCACTTTTCTAAAAAGATGCCCCAAAAAATGCTAATCAAAATAAGAATCGAATGAGAACCAAGTCCGAATAGTAGAGCAATCATATCACACGACACAGGCAATATCAGCACACACATACAGTTGGCACGATTTTTTACAGCTCCCCCAAAAAAAAATCTCCATAAACAGTAAAGCCTGCAGATAGAAAGCAAAACGGGGGCCTGGCCAGCCGTAATATGGTGGATGCAGGGCGAAGATCAAATGCAAAGCCGCATGCCGAATCGAAGACACGTACGTATTTCAAGAACATGCATGCTATTAAATAAAATGCTGAAGTTTTCAAAATCGGCTCAGAGGCAAATATACAAGGAGAAAATGTATAAACAGACACGAGTGAAAATGACCAAAACCACGAAGCCATAATGGCAATGCTCAAAAAAGCAACATCATCTAACGTAGAGGTCGTAAAGAAATAGTAATAGATAGAAATAGAAATATAATAAATGGAGCCCACTTTCCAACGCGTAGGAAGTATATATCCGGGTATACCCAAGAAAGACCAAAGAGGCAAATACCTGTAGCTTGTTAAACAATCGAGTGCACTCATACGTCGTACATGCTGTTCTCGTCGAATGGATTCGCTGTTCCAGAATGTTAGCTTCGCGGCCCAAATGATCATACCGAAGAGATGGGGATTACTTACGACTTTCTTCATTGTTAGTTCCCTTGCCTTTCAGCCCTGAAAACTTGCTACTGCTGAACAACCCCAACATGGTACTTTGCCGTCGACTCTTTTTATCGTTATTATTCAGCGACATGCTCCCACCAATCGCACCACCGCTCGAGAAAAAGGTAGAAGTAGGCGTCTGGGGCACCATACCAGCTGCATTACTATTACTATTGCCATTGCCATTCCCATTACCGCTTGGGATCCTATCATCCTTGTCCAGATTGAAGTTCATCCTACGTGGTGTAGATGGAAGTCCCGGACCTGGAGCTGCCGTCACAGGGGCGGCAAGAAGGTTTTGTTGGCTGGTAGTAGGAGCGGTTTGTGACGAAGGTGCGTGAGTGTATGCTGGCGGGGCGTACTGTGGAGCTTGGCTCGAGTACTGCTGTGTCCAAGGCGCCGGATACGATTGTGCGAGTGTCTTTTCTTGAGGCTGTGATTCGCCGTAATCTCTCGCGTCATGAGTACGTTCGCCGTAGCCTTCCTCACCCGGTCTGAGGAATATCGATGAGTATTCCATGATGAATAGTGAGAAGACGCCAGCAGGAATATTCAGTGTAGGCGAGAATACAATGCCGACATTCCTAACCGTCATCTTGTTTTCGGCTGCATTATCGACAATTCGGATAAGGTGTTGAGCCAGAACTTTGAGGAGTGTATAATTCTCGATTGGTAGCATGTGGACGAGCTCGTTGAGGCGCGGTACTCGGTTCGATTTGTCGTCATCCTCTAAGGCTGCGACGAACTCTCCATGTAGATCTCTGGTAAGAAGGTTGTGAGGCAGCTCTCGCAAGTAGAGCTTGAGTAATCCAGCAATAGCATGAGGGTCATGATATTCTTCTTCGTCAGCCAGCAGATTGACATCTGCATTGGTGTTGAACCTGTCCCTCAACTGCCTGATAGCTGTGTTGGATCCACTTAACCTAAAGATACCTTCTTCCTGCCACGCGCCACGGGCATCCAGGTATTCGATACACCGGTAGACGACTGATGGAATCTCCAGATCGACGCCTGGCAGTTTACTAACCTCGACAGCATCACCGAGAGATGCGCCAAAGACACTTCTTGATGGCGGGATCTTGGCCGGTGCATTGGCAGCTGGCGTCGCTGGCGGGGCACCGTCTAGAGTGGCGTGGTATTCACCTGAGGCCTTGTGGTGCATAAAACCAAAGAGTCCTCCCTTCTTCTTTCCATGTTTGCCCCGTTCTACGGCATCCGCTGCGACATTTGCCATAAACTTGCCTCCTAAGGCCGACGCAATCCCCGTAATAACGTTTTTCTCGCCACTATGGTCTGACATTTTCGATACTGTAGATACTGTCGAAAGAGGAGATGGGTTATCTCTCCTTCTATCGATCGCAGGTGGACCATGGATCGGTGCCTGGCCTTGTACCATATTTTCATAGGAGACGGCTCTTAGGTTGTCCCCCGGTTGGGGTTGCCCTTCTTCGGCTAGGCTGGCTTTCCGTTTTTCACTAGTGACTGAAGCGGTATCGTCGTTCCTTCGTCTTTCGCTGGTTATTGACGCATTGTCGTCTTGCTCATCCGCATAATGAACATATTGCAAAAGGCAGTCTACCCATTCGTCCCTTTCAGCATCATTATCTGCACACAAGACGTGCCTTATGGAGCTTGACGGATTGTTGCGTTTCGGTTCCAAAATCAAAAAGGCATGACGGTATTGGTTATCGCTGTCCTCGGGATTATCCGAGCGCGGTTGGTTATTCGATTGTTTACCGATCTGAGCATTCGGTAGACGGATAGAACCCAAATGGGAACCGCCCTTGTGCTCAAAGTATCTCAAAATAGGACCTTCAAGGATGAAATAACGAGATTTCCAGCCACCGAAATTCTTCCCTCGTTTTCTGAGCGATCCTTCTTTTGTAATCCTGCGGTCACCACTGGGCTGGTAGGGGATATTGGACAAGCTGTCTTTATTACTGTGTAAGCTAGCTGTGTCACTCCCTGTCGTCGACTCGACAACATCCATAGAAAGATACTCGCAAAGCGCCTGACCGGCCCTCTGGTCCAACGGAATAGTATTTAAAATCGACACAAAGTACTCCTCGATCGCGGCTTTGCGACCCTCGATATTTGCGGGTGAATGATTAGTGAACAAGGTCATATTAGGCAACTTAGCCGTGAAGTTCTTCGGATTTGCGAACTGCCTCACTTGGGAATCGAGTATTCCCAATGTGTTGACGTCCTTCTCAACACGCCAAAGCTCATTGCCATTAGTGCGAGAGAATGTTGCCAGGACGAAGACAATCTGGTCCCGTCCTTTTGCGTAATCTCCACGAGCTCTCATCCGCGTCGACAAGACCTTGGCGTCAATGGTCTGTAATGCAGGAGGCACTATAAGTAGCCTATCGTCACCGCCTTTGGCAATGCCATTCAAAGAACTGGCTTCCTTGGCAAAGTCGCCGGGCGCCTTCTCCTCTTGCTTGACTTCCCGTGCCAAGGAGGCCATTTGTGGCAAGTTCATGAGCTGTTCATGAATATTGGTAACGGGCTGTTCGGACATCTGAGAAAGGAAGGTGGCCTGGCGAGTTGGGGAAAGCAGTCCAGGACTCAAAGGTCCGTTATGATTTCCAGCCAAACTCGAAGCAGCGGACCCTGGGAACCCAGATCTCGGTGATAGAGGCGGGGATAGTGGACCCCCAAGTCTACCCTCCATTCTTGGCTGTCGCGGAGAAAGCATTGGTGACGCCAAAGGTCGGTCAATAGGTCTAGGGCTAAGCGGCAGGCCAAGGCCGAGTGCCGGACTCTTCAATGCATTCGATGAGCCTTTGAGGGTAAGTCCACGAGGTGGGGCCGTAAGCGTGGTCGACTTGATCGTATCTCCCCCATCAAACGTCATCTTTCTTGGAAGGCCGGGAGAAATTAAGGCCTCCTGCTGCCGAAGCACCTCTCGCGCCTGATCCTCGGTGAGGTCTGTAGGTGCAGGTACCTTTGGTTCATCCTGCATCGTATAAATTAGTTCACATATCCAATATCAGGTTTGAACGATGAGAAATGCCTTACCCTTTGAACTGAGAACCCTTGTGCCGATTGCTGTAGCTGCAGCGGCGCTGGTGCCCTCTTCCTCGATAGACCTGGTGTAGCCATTCCTGGTGTCGGCATGCCTGGTGTCGGCGCCGACGGCTCGCTATTTTTCGAAGATTTGGAAAGATCTAGATTTGAGGGTCCTTTCCTCTGGCCATTACCTATATTCCCCATGATGTGTTGCTCTTCGTCTGGCATGACTTGTTGTGCACCAGATATATGAGCTCCTGCTCCTTGCGGGGACATCGGGTAAGGTGCGATGTGCTCATCGACGGTGGAAAATGTGTCACTCCGCGTAAGCTCCTTGATCGAGGTTCGGCCGTCTAAAGACGCGGCATCTGTATCATGAGGGTCGCTCGGGGTCGGCGAAGTAACTGATCTTGGGTCTGCTCCTGCCGGCAAGGGTGGCACGGCGCTCAATTGCTCCTTTAGTTTCTTCCTGTACCTCTCCTTATCCTTCATCGCCTTTTCTAGGTCCCGATTGAGGCTTAAAATCATAGACCGTTGCTTATCTACTAGTCTCCATAGCTGCGAATTTTGCGAGGCTGCCTGCGCCTTGTCCTTCAGCAAATGCGAGATCAATGCTTCTGCGGAGCCTGCAGCTTGAATTAGGGTAGCAATTTCCTCTGGAGTCCGCTCGCCAGTTTGGTTTTGTGTAAAAATATTGCTTATTGCTGCATCGACCGATGACGAGCGCGGACCTCCCACTCTTGCGCCGGGCGCAGGTAAAGCTCCTTCGGACGCCATTCCCGTTTGTAAGCTTCCACCGCTTCGTGCAGAAGAGTCTCCCTCTGGAACAGAGCGTAATTTCTTCAAGTGTTGTTGAGGCGTGTTATTACCCCGCTCTGATGGTCGTGATCCAGGCCGAGACGCCGACGAACGTAAAGACTCGTTACTTGATGTTGACAAGGGCCGTCGCGGTGAAGACCCAGTGACGGTATACTGCGAAGTCGCGGGCGACTGTTCGTTTAACGATCGGTCCGCCGAGGAATATGAAGTTTGAGATCCCTCGGATTCTACGGGGGACGCAAAGCCGTGTAAGGAGTAGTTCTGAGCTTGTTGCTGATGGCGATACTGCACCTGCTGATACTGCTGGTGTTCTTGTGGGTGTTGAGGATGTCGTTCCTCGTCCGCGTAGAATTGCGCTGTGGACGGGCGGTCTTCAGGTGTAGTGGACCGTTGGTCGAGGCTGTCCCAGCTCAGCTCCTGTTCGAGAAATTGGGCTTTTGTCCGGGGTGAAGCGAGGGCAAGCTCGGTTGCGGCCAATGCACGTCGTCTGCTTTCCTCAAACGAGATCTCCTCTTTCTCTTTGCGCTGATACTTGATGGGTGCGATTTTACTCCTTAAACCGGGAGACTGTTGTGCGTTCGCGATCAAATGGTGAAGAATCGCGGGATTGTTCTGGAGGTAGTGATTATTAAGAAGATTATTATTATTACCGCTCCCGTCAGACGAAGACACTTTGTCCACGAACGGAGCTGACAGGGATTGAAAATGTGACATTTGGTGCAACTACCTGGTGCCCTTGTATGAGAAAGGGCCAGGCAATGGGGGAAAAAAACAGGGAGACCGCCCAACCAACCGAAATTTCGAAGCAGGAGCGGGCCTTGCCCAACCAACCACAGGCTGCGGGGCTGACCTGACCGTCGGAAAGAATGGGAGCGGGTTCACTAGCGGGCTGCTGATAGGTGGAGACTTGCCTCTTTCTTCTCCCCTCGTGAGGGTGGGTTCGAAGGGAACAGAAAAATATATATTAAAATGAGATTCTTCACTAGAGAAACCTGTGAACAGGCAAACGGCTGCTCTGATGGTTCGATAGCCAAAGGGCGAGGGCGAGGTGTTAGTGCGATATTAATGCTGCCGATTAATTACTGCTAATGTCTGTGGGCTGCTGGCGTGAGGAATAAATGAAAAAAGAAATGAGGGCGATAGTTTAGAGGGCTTTGCAGCCGCCGTCAATTCAATAGCTGGGGCCTTGATATGGTCTCTTTATTCGGGGTGGGGTTGCCGCCGAGGGGTCCAAGTCCTTTGTCCAGGGCTTGGGTGGCTGGCTTCGATAGTGGTAAACGAACGGGCGCCCGCCTATTGCAAGGCACCAGATGATCCGGACTATTAGTGGATGGGCCAGTCCTGTCCAGCGGCGAGCTCCTAGGACTTTATCGCACCAGCGCAGCGCAGAGTACGAGACCAGACAGCAGCGTCGTGGGCTATCTGTCGAGGGCGAGCGTTTATAAAAATTAGAGTCTTAAACACCTTCCAACATTCACACGCTCGAAACGCGAGCCGTCTCCCCAGTTTTCGGAGCATCTCGTATCATAAATCCAACGTACCTGTCAAAATAAGAAATCCGCCGTGATCTTATAGCGCGGGGATATAGTTGAAACAACGTTGATTATGGAGGATCGCCCCTCCTTTGCAATCTACCAGCAAACAGGCCCGCCTATAACAACCTTTATGAGAAGAGCGACGTTATCGTCAGCATTTCGCATCTACGAAACCTTCGAGAGCTCCAGCGCCGGCTCAAAGACGCTGTTTTAAAACAAATTTTCAAAGGAATCCAACGTCACCAAGTGTTCATACCTAAACAAAGCTGAAGCAGACCTGGTCAATGCTTGTAACTTATAACGATTACTGCAATCCTTCGGGACCGCGCACAGCCGGAGATGTTGAAATTATCGAATATTCTGGAGGTTGTCTGCTGTCAAGTAATCTGGCGGCGTCGAACACTTTGCCTTTCGCTCGTGAAATGGTGGCGCTCAGTTGTAGTATTTTTTCGCAGGCAGCGCCGATGCGAGAAATTATGCCGAATTATTGGATGGTAGGCCCAAAAGAAGTCAATACGACTACCCCGTCGTCGATTTGGGGGCTGCGATATCGTGTCTGAAGAAGGATAAAGGATAGAAGGGAAACCTGGATGGAAGATACTTCACAGAAAATAAAAGGGAAAGGAATAAGCACTCCCAAGATGTTGAAACGCAAGTGCCAGGAGCTTGCGTGCAAACCTCACATACACTGGCTTTTCGTCTACCTGGATGGCTTAGTACCAATCAATGACGACGGTTCAAGTCAAAGATCGTTAATACCAAGCGCTCGTAACCAATTGCCCGGGAAGGGTGTGGGAAACGGCACTACTGGATCTAGACTTAACCTTCAAAAAAAGAGGGTCTCCCGCTACTTTGCCCTGCAGCTGCAGGTGCATGCGGTTTCTAAAGAAATATAATGTCATGATACTTCGTCTCCCCTGATTGCAATTGCGCTGAGGAAGGGCGCAGCAGATGCAAAGACCCTCGCCCTTCGGTTTCGCCAGCAGGATGCCCCATCCTTCGATGGAGAGACAGAGTCGAGTCACAAGTCAAGTGTCTACCTGACAAACAGCAGCCAACGTCTGCTCATAGGCCGACAGACCCTCCCAGGGCTTCCGTTAGCTTCAAAGCAAGCAAAGCTCGAAGCAACCAATAGCCTGCGGGAACAGCCCCTGCCTGCATGGATCCAAAGAAGCGGGATACCCCTGACAGAAAGGGGATACGTTTTTAAGAACGGCTTGAAGATGCAACACATGACCCTCTTTTCTCCGTTGAATCGAATGGGATCGATCTGAAAGAACCCGTTCTTGTCTTCTGTTCGGCTGAAGAAGTTATGTAAATGATGAAGAGATTTAATCATCATGGTGTTAGATGACGGCAGGCCCACTTCCGCCCAATCCCGCCCAATCCCGCCTGTTCCTGTAGATTCGAAATCAATTATAATCAACATCATATCGTCGGCACTGTCCCATATCCAGTCAGTCTGGAATGAAGCCAAATCCATAGCTGTATCCAGATTTCAAATCCCTAGATTCCCACGATTCATGCATTTTTAACGATCTAACCGAGTCTCTGAAGTAGCCGTTTCACACTCAGACTTACCAAAAATTTCCGTGAGCATCGATGTCTCCCAAAAAGCAATCAGTTGATCTTCGTTCCAGGCGGCGAAACATGGTTTGGTGGACATTGGCGGGCGCTTAAAGGGCCACTGGCATCGAGCGGACGAAAGTTAGGGAAGAAGGCACAGGGTGGATTTTGGCCCCACTTTCCTTTTTCCCACACTGGCAAACGTTGACCTCAAGAAAACCAAAACTCCAACAACACACAAATTTTGGTCTAATACTAGCCCCAGATGATATGACACGATATGGTGCTGTCAGGCCATAAGAGTATGTCACGGTAAATAATACGAATTTATGCCTGTCGACACGGCGCTTTGTCGGCAGACCTAGATATTATTTCAGTGAAACTTCAATTACAACAGTTGGGAATTAGCTTGGTATAGCGTATCGTGTAAACGTGCGACATTAGAGTCAACAACAAATTGTTACGAGTATATCTGGTCTTCTTCGACTATCAGAACTAGTACTGTTGAATCTATAGGATACCTGTCACTCGCATACACACTAGATGTTAGTAAATCGCACTAACGTTAACGTCTGCGCCTGTAATCTGAACCAACATCGACACCTATGCACATTTGCCCAGCCAGAAGGCTTCTCCACATGGCTGCATCCATCGGCGCTTAATTTTAAAAAACAGCCTGTTCCCCTCACATTGTCTGGTCATAAACAATTCGATTTATGAGCTTGAAAGCCAACCCACGAAAAAGAAAAAGAAAAGAAAAGAGGGACACTCCCTGCCCTGACCTGATTTGCGGGACGTCCCGTCGATATCAAATTTTGTACCATAACACCTCATACACTGTCACCGAGACTGAAAAGTATGAATGAGTGAACGAATGAGGGGCGGAATTTCCCATTGGACCGAATGCATCCCGAGAAAACCCAGTGCTGTTGTTGATACCAGCGCCGGGTCTGAACTATGGACAGGGATATTCATATGACCTCCACCACAAATGCAATCCTGCCTAAATGAGACCAATCAGGAATTTGTCTTTCCGCACAGATGCATCTTAATCGTGAAGTAGACAACACTCATCACTGACGCATATTAACGACATACTTCTAAGTAATAAACCCAATCTCAAAAATACATTAAAGACAACAAAAATAAAAATCATAGTGAGATATTTGGGTAGTTACTAAGACGTGCTTCAAGAATCCTTACATAAGTGCGCAGAGATAGGCTATAGGGTTTGGTCGGGTGTGATATCTGACACTTGGTGGAGGCTAGCTTGTGAGACTTGTTTGAGATAAATCTGTATTGCCGCATTGATACTTTATGAATTTGGCAAAATCATGGCCTAGTATCGGGCATTATTGGTCTCGTGGCATTATGCTAAACTTATAGAACTGCATAGAATTGATGTGTGTGGTAGGTTCATACATTATCTCGTATGCGCAGGAAGTCACTGCAGTACTGTGTAGTCCCGTCCTCAAGAATATGCTGGTACCTTTCTCAATCAATTGATAGCCGTAGGCAGAACTTCGCCACGGTTCTCATGTTTTATAGAACGCATGTCTCTTTTTGGTGCCACATGCGCAAAGCCTGCCTTCCGATTGAGGAAGGTCTCGAAATCCCACACAACACTGCACGCAAAGTCATGGCACCAGCTGCGCCACATAACAGTGTGCGGAATGTCGAAGAGTATTACCAGTAGCTACAGGCTAATAGAGAAACTGAAAGGTATATCGCTTGCTCCCATTCTGAAAGCTACCTTTTTTATAGGGAAAAGATAATATTACTGTACTATGTGACTATAAATACTAGTATCGTATGTCACAGAATGCACACGAATGGATCCGCGATATCTGTCTCATCATATACCGTAGGGGTGAAGGGTGCGCTTTCTATGCCGTCTATTAAATAGTAACCAGTCTTAAATTAGCTATAGACCCGGTGGCAATATCTTGATAAAGACATATTAAGGGGGGTTTCTACGTCTTTGAGGCGCAAGAAGGTCTTGAAAAACGCATCCTACGGTATCTTCATGCCTGGACCTCATTTATGCGTTAATACGAATACCGCTACCAACTGTTAACTTTTTATGATTGCGTGAAATCCTGGCTGGCGCTAGCTTAGAAATTTCGAAAAGCTATAGTTTTGTGTCGAACCAGACTTGTAACGTTGAAAATATCTAAGAATCAATGGGGACTATACAACTCAATAGTGCTGCTATAGACTGACAAAGTCGCATTATTCCTTTCGTAACTTCAGTAGAGTCACAATTGATGAAATCGATTCTATTATCCAAGAGAATGAAGAACACCGATAGTGCAAACTGCGTACTTGTCTCATACTGGTGTACCCACACAGTACTCAATTACTATAGTACTATCATATTAATCCCATGCCATCTCTGCCCTCCTCATCAATTTTAGTTGTTCCTCTCGCTCTTTTACAAGCAATACATCTACAACCCTAATTACGCTCACCAAACTTCCCCTTCTTCCTTGGCCGCCGATAGCAGTCGTACTAACCCGTCTCAAAACATCTTGCGCTAGCTCTGCTGTCTCTCTGCGCTGCAGTGGTGTGATTCCAAACGCTACAGTCATGCGCCGCTTCTCCGCAGCCTTGGGGTCAAGTGCAAACGTAGTAGCTGGTCCTGAAAGTGGTGAGTGTCGTCCTTCTGACCCAGAGCGAAGTGTAGTAGTCCGTGGAAGAAACCGTAAAGGTGCAATAATTGGTAGCGGAGATGAACTATCTAAGGGCGAAGGCGTTGGGGGGGTGAGTTCCTCTGATGGGGTGGGAGATGGAAGGAGAGCTTTGATAGGTGAACTGGATGGCTGTGCGCCTTCCGCAGGTGGAATTCTTACTACAGTTATTGGCGTTGAAATTTGTGTCTCAACGGAAGACTGCTTCGGTGGTGAAGTGACAGCCAATAGTTCTTCAACAGTTGGCCATTTGTAACTAGGCGAAATTATTTCTATATGCCCTATTTCGGGAGACGGGGAGTTTTCATTCCGTCTTTCAGCGATGATAGGGCCGGCTCGGGAAGGGGTGGCAACGGCTTCGGGGAGCTGTTCAGTCGGTACTGGGATTGGAATCTCAGGGTTTTCGATTTCCTCACGCATTGGGGAGGCCTGGAACACTTCATCCGCCGCCGTTTTTGTCACTAGAAGCGGTACTTGATCCACCTCAACGTCATCGGACGGGATGGTCTTAGGTGTCCCGCCTAATTCAGGCGGTGTCCCAATTCTTTGTACCCATTCCTCAATCGTATGCATTGGTTGTGGATGTGTCCGTTTTTCTGTCCTTTCCCCGCCAATCTGAATCTCAGTGCTCATCTCAGTTAGGGCGGCCTCGTCTGAGGTTTGTTGTGAAGCTACGATTGACGGCACTGACGTTCCCCGTCCCTGTGGCGAATCCTGCGGGCTTACAGTTACCTGATTCTGGCTACCACGCCTCTGTCGAAATTGATCATCCAGAGGACTCTTCTGAGAAGTAGAGTGCATCGGGTGCACCCGCGATGCACTATAGTCGTCCGTGGAGGCTTCATGTCGTGACTCATGTAGGATAGGGAGCCTCGATGAACTTGCAATACTCATAGTTCGGTTCATTGGCCGGGGTCGGGGCGGGTAAGGGTAGTCATTATCGTGAGCACGGTTAGTATAGTTATATATATAAGGGTTATCATCGTCCCAGGCCTGTAAGAGCTGTGGGGGCGATTTACGTAGAGCGACCGGTGCTTTGACGGGATCACTAAATGGACGACTCTCTATTCGGTCCCCCATCGATGACATCGAGCTCCTGCGTTCTCGTCCTGAGGATCCGCGGGACATTGGCAACATATATCTGTCTGGAGTTCTGGGATGGCGGGGGTAATCAGCGGAATTACTGTCGAAATCGGGAGGGACTGTTTGGTCCACATGTGCGCCCCTAGGGATTTCTTCTTCGTCACCGGAATCCTCGTTTAATCGTGGTGCTTGCTTGGACTTGCTTTTGAAAGATGCCTTAAGCCTTCGAAGTCTTCCACCTGACTTCTTTGGTTTCGGAGCCTGGTCTAAGAAGCCTTGGTTTCCTGGTACATTGACAAGTTGGACTTCATGTCGTGCTTTCCCAGCTGTCGAGGAACTAGTTGGAAGCAGTGCATAGTCCTCTTCATCAAGTTCGTCCGTTTGGAGCTCTTGCAGCATCGCCTCGTCCGCTAGATTAAAACGTGGAAGGCGGTAATGAGGTATTCCAGCCCAGTGCGCCACTTTTGAGGCTGTTGACTTTGGAGGTGGGGGGTGGGGCTTTGGGGCCTCGATACGGATTGACCAGGACTGTCGAATCATATTTTCGACTTTAGAGCTTTGGCAATTGATACGGATGTCACAGACAAGTTAAAAACTAAGGGTAGGAGCCTGTTATCGTCTTTCTTTTTCTTCTTAGCCAATTCTTTCTTCTGCGGCTTAGGAGGCTTGTCTTTAGATTTTTCTTGCAGCCTGCCTTGAGGCGCCTTCCCTCTAGGAGACCTTGAGTCCTTTCTTAAGTCTTTGGATGCTTTCTTGGAGTCGTTCGAATTGGAAGTCCCTTTAAGGTTCTTTTTAGAATCCTTGGAGTTTTTCTCGAGGTCTTTCTTTGAATCCTTTTTATTGTTCCTCTTCAAGTCTTTGTCGAGGCCCTCTTTAGAGTTCTTTAGATCTTTTTTCGATCCCTTGGTCTTGATATCTTTTTGCGATGAGCCTTTCGGATTCTTTTTAGAGAGCTGCGAATCTTTCAATTTCTCCTTTGGACTCTTTCTCGAGTCCTTTAGGTTCTTCTTGGAGTCCTTCTTGAAGCCCTTCGGGTCCTTCTTCGATTTCCCTTGGTCCTTCTGAATACCCTTCGTCAACCCCCCTTCAGGCAGCCTCGAGCCTCCCGGGCCCTTCTTCGACGCTTTCGGGTTCCGTTTTCGGTCCTTCTTCGAAGTGCTCGGATCCTCCTTGGGCCTCTCCTCCGAATCCCCCTTCAGAATCCCTAGACTCTTCTTCCAGAACGGGTTCCGGACTTTCTCCTGTGTTCTCGGGAGCTCTGGCTCCTTGAGACTTTTCGACGACTTCTTTATGCCCCTCTTCGGATTCGTCCCCAAATCCTTCGCTGGGCCCTTCTTTCCCTTGCCCAGGCTCTTTTCCAACTTCGTTTGAGATATCAGAGGATCTTCTAGAGACTTCTTCAAGAACTTTAGGCTCAGGCTTTGTCGTAGACTCTTCTTCTGACTCTTCGTTAGAAGTTCCACTTCCACTTTCTTTGGCTCTAGACTCGGTTTCTGACTCGATTTCTTCCAGCTCAACGTCTTTTTCATCCACTTTTGCATCACCTTCGTTGTCCTCCCTTTCAGTTGCCGCTTCTTGCGGATCAAACTGTCGTTGCTGGGCTCCTCTTCTAACAACCTTTAAATCAAGCTCCAAACCTTCGGTAATAGCTTTTGCTGGAAGAGCAAATATAGTGTCAATATTCACAATCGAAGACGCAAGGCTATCGCCACTAGTCGACCGCGAGATCTCGCCTGAGGCGCCAGACTCCGTCGGCCGAATGATAACACTGTCACCGACTGAAAGGTCACCACTCCAACGGACCCTGATACCTTCGGCACTAACCCTGCGGTGGCCCTTGGAGCGATGGAGAGGGCGATCGAAGCTAGTGCAGCTTCGAGTATGGCGGTTGAGACGAGTCTTTACACCCGAGTTAGTACGGAGCTGTATCTACCTCCGAAAAACTGAACCATAGGAATTGACTCACATGCAACCAAAGCTCTGCTGCCTTTCTGATACTCTCAGCGGCCTTTTCGTCGATGTCCTCGCTGTCAGCCAAGCCCTCAACGCCAACTGCAGTCTTCCTTGTTAGGTTCCTGATATGTAACTCGTAACTAGCAATCTTCGCCTCTCTTGTTCTCTCAACCTTTGCAATGTCCCTTTGTATTTTCCCAATCCGTCGCTCAACTTGGTTAATATTTTTTTCAATCTTGTCAAGCTTCTTATCTAGCTTCTTCGCAAGCTTCTGCGCTTTGAGAACGGCGCTTGGCTCTGTTCCTAGCTCCTCAAACAACGGAACTAAGACGTCAACCGCCTCGTCCTTCGCATGAAGAAGCTTTTGTCGTAAAGCTTGGGACCGGCGGATCGCTTTATGTTCTTTATGGGTCAATTTTGAAATCCGCTTTATCGCCCACCACTTCACCCTTCGGATCTGTATATCCGCTGTATCTCGTCTAACGCCTTGCATACGTTGCACTGGTGGAACTCTTGCTTTTTGCGGACGCTCTGACCGCGGTATTTTCTCCTTTTTAAAGGTCCCAGAGGGGAGCTTGCGGAGTCTGTATTTGGTTGTATGGTCTTGTATGGACTTGGAAAAGGTGCTAGCAGGACGGGGGGCGCGGGCACTAGGTGTAAACTGGTAGGGTAGATGGCTCATCTATCAATATTGCAATATCGGTACTAAAGGTTTAGTTAGGAGGCCATGAAGTCCTCGTAACAAAGTAGTGAACTGTGGTTCGAAGAATGATCGGAATTAAGTATTGCACGTAGTTTGGTAATTAATATAAAGGTATAGGGAGATACGATCGTGTAGTGGCCTGGCGGGAGAAATTGCTCTGATGGTACCATGGAGACTATTTTATTCATATAGAAATATACATAATATTGTAGACATTCAGTAGTATCAGTGGTTAGTGTAAGGTCGTTTATTTATGCAAGCTATTATGCACAATAAAAGTCTGACAGCGAGATATACCGACAATCCCAATGAAAGGCAGCGGTAAGCAGCCGTGGATACTATATAGGCTGTATAGCCCACAAACTAAGCGTAGTTGTTGCTCCCACAGGCTGTCATTTTCCGGTCTCATAACCGCCATTGCTGGGAGGCGCAGTGCAGGCGGAACAAAGCACGCAACGCATAGATATGTTGTATTTTGATATGTCCAAATTCGGTATTCTCCCAACAGGGACAGTCTCGTGACTAGGGCTTCCTGCGTTACTTCGTGTCAACCCAAGGCTGCTGCTCAAGGCTCTGGGGAACGCTAGTTTGGTCCAGTTTCACATCTACAGGATGTCAGAGATCATTATTTCCATCGGAATAATTGTATCATTCATTATCTTCATTCCTCGAGCTGGAAAAAAATAAAGCTCGCCCATACCACGACGGGCGTTACACCACCACCAAAGGAAAAAAATGTACAATGGTCTTGAAAAAAAAAAAGAGGAGGTTATAACACAGATATGAACGCCCATAACGAAGTAGGTTTCAACGTGGAGGATGGTGGGATGACAGGAGACACAAAAGGAAACATTCCCGAATCCCGGATGAATAATAACGGGATTTCGAAAGGAAGCGGAAGAGGAGACGAAGAATTATATCTGGAGTTCGGATTTCGTGGTTGACGGTTGTGTCATATGAATTCGAGGTATAGGAGTTTTCTTTTGAGAGGTAAAAGAAAGACGAAGAGGCAAAAACAATATCAAAAGGCTCATATATTTATCGTCTACCTGACGGTGGCGTCGTACTTGGCCTTGAACCACTTGATGGTGTCGGCCTGGTGGATTCGGTGGCTGGCACCGACCTTGCTGACACATCTTCTTCGCTTGGCGACACGCTGACCACGGCGGGACCTATATATCCAGAAATATCAGCATTTCCATTCACATCAACTTCTATCCCCAACCCCACCCCAATCCCAATCTCCACCATTCAATCCATTTAAAAGTTGGAGGGCAACCCACATGATGCAGTAGAAGTCCATTCCGTAGATACCAATACCAGGGTCGTACTTGATACCCAAATCGATGTGCTCGTTGATACCGAATCCGAAGTTTCCGCTCTCCGAGAAGTTCCTCTTCCTCAATTCGTATTCCTTGACCTTGAGTCCACGCTCCAAGATTTCCTCGGCCTTAGGTCCACGGACGGTGACGTGGACGGCAATCTTTTCGTTACGACGGATACCGAAGGTTCGGACGGTGTAGCGGGCCTTGCCTATCAAGTTCCCATCTCATTAGACACATTGTTTTCCCTTTTCAAATTGACCTAGAATATTGGACTTGTTGTCGCAATTTGGAGCTTGTCGGACGTACTGTAAACTGGAGTCTGACCAGACAGCTGCTCGAGCACCTTAGCGGCACGAGTAAGTCTGTCACCGGATTCACCGACACAGATGTTGAGGACGAGCTTCTCGATGCGGAGTTCCCGCATGGGGTTGGCGGACTTGTCGGTCTATATATTATTCAATCAAAGGAATCAGCCATATTCCATTCGCCATCCTGAAATTCTCGCAAAATCCACGAAACCCGCAACAGCCGTCGGTGAGGTATGGAGATGCTAACCATTGTGAATGTTGGGTTTGGTGACGGGGCAGGAGGGGAAAGGGTCGGTGTCGATAAAGGTCGAAGATAGGTTGAAGTTTGCTGGGTTGGAATTCGATGTCGTCGAGATAGCTGGCTGAATACTTCTTTTCGTCAAAATCCAAGTCTGTTGCCATTGAAAGGGTGCCCTAAACCACTTTGGGAAACGCAGTCCTCTAGCCAGGGCGATGTGTTGCATCTTAAGTCAACCCAACACATAGCACATCATCGAACAGGTTTCTATTCACGTGATATAGGGCATGTCGCGCCAAAGCCGGATTTAACGCTTCTTAAACGCCGACTGCGGCTAAACCTGCCAAGTCCTTCCTGGGATCGCGTGAATCAGCCAGCAAATTTCCCAGAGCTAAGCTGGCCAACATCGCCGTCGCGACTTCCTCAATCAACATCCCCTCCCCGTGCGGCCTCATCCCATCGAGCTCCACCAACCTCCAGCTCTCTCCTCCCTCCCAGCTCCAACTAAGTAGCTTATCGTTATAGTCCGCGGACTATAAAACACCGTTCATCATGGCACACAAACAAGGCAAAATGGTAAGTCCCAAAGCGCTATAGATATTGAAAGACACGATAGATGTCATGTCTTGTTCAAATCAACGTCAATGTTGACTCCCCCAATCATCCACAAAGAGAGCTCGTCGAGTCGGGACGGAACACTATGGCTGATACAAGGTAATGATGGATTGTTGGTGCAAAACTTATAGGCAAATCTCGTATGTATACCCATCTCACCCAAGTCGCCCGACCATCACAATATCAATGGCGACAAAGGAATTGGGTACTAATTCTAGGGGTTATGGACTATAGATCAACTACCGAATGCGCGTTACATTGAACGACAGCAGACAATTGACCGGTACCCTGCTTGCATTCGACAAGGTACCACTCTTTTAAACATATTCAACCCCAGTTTAATACCATGCTAACTGCTGAGATAGCATATGAACATTGTCCTCGCCGACACCGAGGAATTCCGTCGCACAAAGCGCAAAGCCACAAAATCCAACCCCAATGCTCCCACCACCGAAGTCGAGGAAAAGCGTACCCTTGGTCTCATCATCCTTCGCGGCATGACAATCGTATCTTTATCAGTTGAAGGTCCACCAACAGAAACTCCAGCATCAAGATTACCTGTTGGTTCAGGCGCAGGAACATCACAAACACCCATCCAACCAGGTCCTGGTATTGCAAGACCCGCTGGGAGAGGCTTGCCAATCGGTATATCTTCCTTCATCTACACTCTCATAGATATGACCCCCATTTCAAGGCATATGCTAACGCGTTATGAATCACAGGGATGGGCCAACCACCAACCGGCTTCGGCGCACCCCCAAGCGGTATGCCAGGAGCCCCTCCAGGCTTCGGAGGGCCCGGTCTCCAAGGTCCAATGCGAACAAACCTTCCACCAGGCATGCCCGCTCCGCCGGCTGGTTTCGGCGCTCCTCCATCGTTTCCAGGCGGTGGACCACCCGGATTTCAAGGCGGACCGCCTGGTGGACCCATGGGTAGGGGCCAGTATCCGCCTGGCGGTGGGCCCCCTGGTTTCGGTGGCAGGTAAAAGGCACCCGGCAGTTCGCAAGCGTTTGGGGCTGGTGTCTTGCTTTTTATTTCCATTTCTTGTCTGAGAGGGGTGGCGTGATCCTGGGTAGGTCCGTGGGTCTTTTTATGCATGAAATCTCTTTTTTTCTGTTTTAAAAAGATGATGATAGTGGAGAAGAGATCGAGAAGAATGGCAAAGAAACTCCGTGTGAAGAATATAGTCAGAGGGGGTCAGTTTTTTCTTTTTAAAAAAACACATTCATACCATGTCATGAAAAACGCGCAAAAAAACATATAGCTAGTGGAGAAAGAAATTGATCCCTTTCCTTGGTTTTCTTTTTATCCAATGAATCTACGAAGCGATACCTTTTAGGCAAGGTTTCTGACGGTCTTCCTTTGTTTTTTGTTCGGGGCTCAACCGCGATGGAAGAAAAATGTATACTACTAGTACTGATGACGATGCATTGGACTTGGCAAGCTACAAAACTATGAACGAACCGAGCCCGAGACTAGCTCTTGGTTGACACGAACCCGGTTTCCCGAGACCTACCAACTTACTAGTGTAACACTATGATCACCGGATATCCGACCATAGAGAAATTTGATGTCTGTGACATGTAGTAGTAAATGATATATAGGTATCTATCTATACGCTCGCTCCCTAATGCTAAACACAAGACAAAAGAAGATAACACAAGATCAGAAAAAGGGAAAAGATAGGTATCCACGAAAGGGTTATGCTACCCAAAATTCCCATAGTCTAAATGATAATTTTTGTTCGCTCGCTCCATCGCATAAAATCAATAAAATCAATAAGGCAAAAGCAAAAGGTTGTAAAGTTGTGTGGGATCCCAAGACACTTTTCAGCCTTGGCCATCCCATGTTCCCAGAGTATGCAAAACTCTCCAGAAACAGTACTCAAAAAGCGCAATACACGGACGTAGAGAAACGTGTATGCTAAGTCTGTAGTCGTAAACCAGCTGCCATCCGTGAATACTCCTGCCAGTGAGAGAAACCCAACTAAAGAGTAGACCCTCAACCCGATATTCGTGAGGATGTTTTGTTGTTTAATAAAAGTCGATACGCCGGATCATGTCACTGCTGTCTATGAGAAGGGTCATTCTGAAACGAGTAAGAAAGAGCCACCGCATCATTAGAAAAAGACATCATGTGAGAGCATGGATACAAAATCGTGGCGCATCTACATACCTCCACCCATCAAACCCTTCCGGTGTCTCACTCCCCATTCTCACCAACCGATGATTCGTGGGTAATTCTGACCTCAATACTTCCTAAAATCAACCCAAAAAATGAGAAAGAAGCCTGTTAGCAAATGAAATGTTGCCGGAAATAAAGCCCGTCGTTGGTAGATGCACCCGAGGGCAAAATAAACAAACTGATTGACGTTCAACAAAATAAAGTGCAAATGCAAGATCCAAAATCTCGCATACAGTTAAACGAGGGAAAACCCAGGGTACCGGGTGGGAACAGAACGTACCCCTGCTCCCGCTACAGTAGCAGAAGAGTCAAGTAACTTTTTTCCAACAAACCGGTTACGATACTGTTCTTGTTGGTAATGTGGCATGTTCAGAGCATCGCTGGTAGTCATCTTGAATTTAGATCTATAAACGAGAGGATACTGATGTCTTAATAGAAAATTATAGAGGGACTAGGTCCTCGAGAAGTGCGATTTTATGATAAGTTGCAGGTATAAAAATATTCGTAGGCCTGGAGAAAGAAGAGAAAGAAAAAGAAGAGGAAATTTTGGACCCAAGAATTGTGCAGAAAAGATCTATCGATTCATGCGAGCATCTCCGACGTTATATAGTTAGTAAATTATCAGTCAGAACGACAGTAGATATCAGATGGATATCACGATTGATCGCTCAAAAAGTAACATGTTAACAGACCAAACTCCAATTGAAACACCAAGAAAACATCATGACAGGTAACACCGTGACATATGCTAAATGTCTCATATTATAAATTAATCTCATAAGTTGAGAAACGGGAAGACACCGTATACTAGAAATTAACCCTCTTCGGAACGGGAAACAGCGTGAGGGCTCAGAACAACTATGGAAGAATGCGGAATAAGGGTTCCACCGGCACGGGATATGCGAGCGGCGGTATTCAAACGGTCGAAGTACCTGACCGTCTTCTAACAGACAAAAAGGAAGGCTAAGAATAAGAAAAGAAATGGATGGGGCTTACAAAATGGACGATCGATCGAAGAGCGTCAAAGCCCCAAGGTTATATTAAAAAAGGTATGGGGCGAGCTAGCCAGGGATCGAAAGACGCTAGTGTTGGAAGTTGGGGGTATTCACCCAGCCTCTACTGCGTTTTGGTGTTGCAATCTTTTTGGATAGTGGGCTCAAATAAGGTTTCCTGGCGGATTCTTCCGTCTATTATTCCGTAGTATATAATATCTGATGCTTCTATAGCTAGAGATTGATATCGGGACTGGTAAATGTGGGGCGTGGGATGCCACTTTATATACCCGGAAAATCCTCAATCCCATCATGCATCATGCATCATATATGCATAACCGACTGGCCATCTCGAATATAACCATAAGGTACTGACGAGTGATAGCAATCCAATCATAAGATCTTGTGATAGTGTTCGAGGAGATGCAGATGCAACTTGATGAAATCGTCAAAAACCACATCGATGCTTTCTCATTGGAAGAACATCTTGGGTGAAAATGAGCTCAGGCCTTCTGCGCTCAGTGGACGCCTAGTCGGATCCCGCGTTAAGAGCAAACTACTGAATGATTCTACACACCCATCCCGAGCTCTGGGCATTTGCTCAAATGACGATTGTCGGGGTGAATTTACGGTTTCGTGCCCGTCAGCAGTAAGGGTTCTCGATAATGTAACGATACCATTTGAGATCTGTAACCTTCGTTATAGATCTTGTCTAACTCCTCGCTGCAGTGTAGGATGTCGAACACCAGACCGAAACTTTACGCTGTAGGGACCCACCAAATTGATTCATCGATCGAGAGAGAGTGTTTCGAAGTTTCCGAAGATCGATATCCTTATAGATTATCTCAATTGGTCAACTCTCTCCAGAAACAGGGCCTCCAACGGTCTGGCCATGTGAACATTCCGCTTAAAAAACGCAAGAAAAAAACAGGATAACTCGCTCTACCGCCACGACCGATAATTATTCCGTCGACTAGGGAGCTACATTTCTTTCCCGTCCCTTCAGTCGCTTCTCGATATCCAATCCAACAATAGCGACTCAGGTCCCCTCAAAAGTGGTTTCGGATTCAGGCACTACTTGTGAATGATTGTGCATGGCGCTCCGGAATCAATTCTAAAATATGACGTAGTCGGGCCAGTCGCCTGATCAAGCATCTACAACTCCCTGCAGGAGGCCTTAAAAAGAAATACGTAGGCCTTAGCTCTGCAGCAAAAGTAATTTGAAACGAAACCGCCAAATCCAGAAGTCTGATTGGTGTTCAAATAATTATAAGGCAATTAAGACGTGTCTTATATATCGCGAATAGATGCCATGGTAAGCCGCCCGAAGAATAAAAAGCGAGCTGAATCCTTGTCCCAGTCGGCTCACCTTTCCTGAGTGCTTGTTATTTGATCATTGTGGGTGATTTTAGAGCGGGAGGGACGCGGACGGAGGGACGGCTGACAGAGACTAGTCTGTCAGATGGACCCTTTTCCTGATCATACTACACTTCATAATATGAAGAGAGAGAGAGAGTAATCATTTTTTCTAGCCTCCTTCTTACAACCCAGTTCCCCGGCAATTGACCGTAAAAGGGTTGGTGCCACCCGAAAGGACCGGCATCGGGAATGCAGAAGTTGACATGACGGATCAACACTAGACTTGTTGTATTTTTGAACGTTGAGATCACCGTGCGACTAGAGTCCCGAACGCGAAGCCAGGGATAAGGGAAAAATTGCTTTTCTGGAGCTTGGGTGCACATCTCAGATCTTATGCAGGATAAGATCGAGAATAACGCCATTTTAAGTGATCAGTCCCGATGCTCTGTCATAAAGCCGTTCGCTTCTGCGGTGTGGCTTAATTTGGGGAGGCAAGGGAGCAGGGTGCGTTCGAGTATTGATTCCTCTCCTCAGCTAAGCCAGCGTCAACCTTTTTTTCCCGCGTTCCACGAGAGTGGGCTTGGGTCATTCTCACCCGTGGGACGTAATGGGCAAACATTGGACGAATATTTTCGGGAAAAGCGGTTTTGAAAAACAAATTTGTGAGAGAACGTTCAGTTGGCGATCATTCCCACCTCCTTAACGTTAACTACCTTTCTTAGAGTTTTGTCTCATATTTTAGGTACGGCTCAGCTGTACACTTTACTGCACAATAAGGTACCATGGAATATGTTTTCGTCTCCTTACAGACGATACCATTTCAGGACCTCACTGCATTGCAGAGCTAGGTCTGAGCTTTTCGTCGTCTCGAACCCTCGCAGGCAGCAATTTCCCAACGGGACTTTGCCAAGCCAGAAATGAAGCTTACGTCGGTTCGGAGATGTACGGTCTTCACACTCCGCCCAACCAAAAGCCTGATATTGGCGGGTTCCCAAGTCCGATGCTTGAAGTTGAGATGCAGCTAACGTAGCTAACTGGCGACAGACTGTTGAACAATCCGCCATTCCGGATATCAGTGCACCAATATGATAGGGCCAGCGTGCAGAAAGTGCGTGCAGATATCATGGCGCATATGGCGCATGTTGCATGTTGGCACCTGCAAACTCTTGTGCCGCACACGAACATCCAACCGAACTTGGACCCAAGGTACCACAAATACTAAAGTATGTAAGTGAAAATGAGCTTCCGGAGACGCGGATTGGAATGCAGCTTGCAAACTAGATCGAGATTAGATTAGTCAAATATTCCTGCTGCATAGATGCGCATAGATCAGTTTGATTGCGTCAGGTCATGGGATTGCAAGCTTATGATTGACTGGTCGTGTAAATTAAACTGGCGGTTCAGACGTTCTAGACTGCCACCTTGGAAGTTTTTTTTGGTCAGACGGAAACGGCGAGTCCAGCGGTTGACGGATCCCCATTGATCATGCCGCATTATTTACGGCTATTAGTAATTTGAGAATGTGATATCAAAAGTCTAAAGTATCAGAGTGGACGAGAAGAGTGATTAGAGGCTATAATACGAAGTCCAGACTGTGACTTGAGCCTTCTATGTGTGTTGATGCTATCCAGAGGACGTCGCTCCAACGCATCAGGACATCACAAGATCCCTGCATAGCAAGTGCGCCGAATGCGGGCACAACCCCGAGGCTCCGGGTGTTAATGGCCAACCTATAATCGAGGTGTCTAGACATGTCTTAAAAAGTATCTGAGGTGCTTAGTTGCTGGACTAGTCTGGGCTTAACTTTGGGCTCATGCGCTCATCACTTGCTCTTGCCCCTTTAGATTTGGGATATTATTCATGACAATGTTAGCCCAGAGTCCATGCACTAATCTGCATAATTACAAGTTGCTCGTCTATCCGAGCATCAACATTTACGGGATCTGCATTGGTGAGTCTGAGTGAAATCGAACGATCCGCAAGCAAGTTTACTGACTAATTTAGGATAGAGATAATGCATATAATAGTATACTGTGTCAGCTAGTTATATTTCTTGTTCGAGATAGAGGCCGGCGTAGAGACTTGGGGCCCTGTCAATCAACATTGCGCTATTCATGAATTCAGGATTCTCTAAAACTAACTCCAACTTCTCGGCATTAGATTCCTTCAAACTTACGAACACATCTTCGGTAGAAATATTCTTCTCCACTTGCAATTGCGATACATCGAAATACCCGGCATCCTCCGCCAATGCATTTCTCTTACGATGTTCGATTTTAGAATAAGAAAACAAGAATACGTCATGCGGCTTCGGAGACCGAGATCGAGACCTTGAAGATTAAGAACGGCTATAAATGTGAGGTTGAACTTTAAACTTACTTCAAATTTCACGAGAACCAATCAATTCCGGATCCTCTACTCCGGCTTCTCGGACACTTCAAGCCCCCCTTTGCGATTGCAACACTCGGACGTCAATACTGGGGTCTTCTTATCTCCGCCACACCCGTTTCTGTCTTATATCTTCCATTCAGGGACTATGTGGCTTCCTATATCCTAAATTGGTTGATAATTGGTGGAGTAAACGGGGAATGAGACACATCCGTTGGAATTTCCAACCGAGATGCTTTGGATTCAATCGCGCTGTCGGGAAATGGGGCCCAGTAAAGTGGGTCAGTTTCCCTAATCCTTTCAATCTTGATCATGAAAGGGAGATCTGGAGAGTGTGCATATGGAATGCAGAGGAACCTGAGGCCAGGATGCCTTGTTTTTTATTGCGGCTTGAGACAAAGGTGGGGCTGTCAACACCGCTTTATCCTTCCCTCGACACGAAACCTCGAGATTAATGAAAACGGCGACAGCAGAGTAGTAGTGAATATCGTGAGACCGTAGTATCAAGAGTAGGGGGTTCGGAATTAACAGTGCTGGAATGTTGGATTTTGTTTAATAGACAACGCAGGAAAACACATAGACTAGTACTATAACGGTGACCATTCTTGCATAACCTAACGACCTTACTTATTCGGCTCAGTGTATGCTCTCATCTATCGCCGATAAGAAGAGCTAGTGATCATTGATATGTGTATAGTATGTTTGCATGGACAAATGGAGTTAAAAGGGACTTGCAAGGGGATCTTGAGGACAATGTCACATTCGCCATTTTAATCAAATATCTAGCAGCCTGCAGGCCTGACTTGAGTGAAAGTTATTACTTGCACGGAAAATAACATAATTCACCGTCAGAAAGATATACGCAAGCATACCTATTATGAACGCATAGCTATGGTTTGACTTCTTCATCTCGAACCGACGGAGACTTGTCAGCTACGAGGGATACACGTTAGTGGCTGACTTGAGAACGTGAGAGGGATTCTAGACGTCTAGACCCCCCCCCCCCCCCCCCCCTTTTTTTTTTTTTTTCTCTCTACACTTTGTAAAAAAGGTTTAGGTACAAGGTAGCAAATGATATTGCGGCATCATCCTTGCCGAAGATTAAGGTTAGCAAAATTTCGTCAAGCAAAATACCCTCAGCATAATACAGCTCGGGAATTGCATTATAGAGAACAGGATTAACCGGACAAAAAACTACAAAGCTCAAGGAATCAATTGACAAACAACTAGATGCCCCGCCAAATTCAGTCTAAACTCATTTTACTATCGTGGATTTGCTATCTTGTATATAGTCCCGAGCACTGTGTTCATTATCCGCAACTTGCCCTTATTTTCTATTACGGTGTAATCATGCGGCGTAGAATTTAAGGGTAGCGTTGAGTCACACCATTGCAGCGCCCAGTCACGGTTTTTAGTTTTTAAATCATCACAAGAATATATATGTCCACCATGTCTTGTACTTTGTGCTTGTGTCGTACCTAAATATCCACCAAATTGCAAATTCGAATTCTCGTGCCCAGGAAACAGACGTTTATAAAGTTTACCTATTTACACAATTTCGTCTCCTCTCATTTAACTTCAGGTATTAAAAATTTCAGCACTATAATATCGATCCATAACTCGCCATACCTATACCACTAGACCTTAGCTGGTACTCGTCTCGCCGCGTACCGGCCACCTATGGTACTATGCATAGCTATGTGGTTGGAGTTTAGTACCCTTCCAGGATTTTAATTTATGGCTAAGTTAACTAACTACAGATGTCGACCAATTCAAGATAACATTAAAGAGATACCCGAGTTCTTCCAGTTGGTACGAACCTAACCATACCTCCAAACGCTTACCTTTTAGGCTAACAATTATAAGAGTTAACACTTATCATATTTGCCCATTAGATGTGTGGCAGACTTCTTCCCGCTTGACCGTCGAGTCCCATCGTGGACCGACGCCGAATCCGGCCTCCGAGCGCTGGTGTCATTTTCTCGGTTAGCTGTGAACCGGTCCAGCTCCAGCTCTGGAACCGAGGAGCGCGGGAACTTAAAGCGATAGAGCTCCAGCGGCAGCCCGAATTCGGCTAGCTAACCGGAGAAGACCATCCCGCGAACACTCAAGGAGAACCCGATGTCATTTGAAACCGAGCCTGTTGTAGGACAGCCCGAATAGAGAAATCATACCAAAAGCTGGATCCTCTATATTTCGACGGCCTGCTCGATTGATCGATCGCGAGGCGTCGAGACCGAGCGGGTTATACGTTGTCGATATATATATTAAAATCTTGGCAGCATATGTCCCGTACAGGTGAATTTGCTTCTTCGAGCTCGAGTCTTCCAGTACTGAGAACTGAATACTGATAGGGTTCTACAAAATGTTTGTGAGCAGGCTTCTAGACCAGGATTCTCACCACTCCGGATCACGAATCCCATAAACTATGAACATTTCAATTATCTATTATGGCTTGGGTCTAGCCCAAAAGCTAAATCAAAGACTAGACGGCAGCACTGACATCATGGTACCATGATACCATACTGTCTCCAAGTCAGAGCCGAATACTAAATATACTATTCTCAACGTTACAATGCATCAACCCCACCAGCGAGCAAAACTTCACCAATACGCTTCACACGCTCTCCTTTGCCATTCCCAAAACCGACCCTTTTATCTTCAAAATCGCCCCCCCAAAAAAACTCAAAACTCAACCCTTTATTAGCGAACTGCAACCCTCAAAGGCTTGCATGGATATTTGTATTGGTGTGGCCAATTAATCCGAGCCTTTCGTTCCACAAAAATTCCACAGGAACCCCCAAAAGGACACGGCCTGGGTAGCCGGAAATGCCTTGTTTCCCTGCTATCACCCAGTTTGGGGTACCAGGCCAGCCGGGCCGATTCGATTTCATGGATTGATATCCCCTCAATTCCTTCCTCAGCAG
The DNA here is from genome assembly GCA_036872755.1 of Orbilia blumenaviensis. NCBI lineage: Eukaryota > Fungi > Ascomycota > Orbiliomycetes > Orbiliales > Orbiliaceae > Orbilia > Orbilia blumenaviensis. The sequence continues at coordinate 696,281 of JAVHNS010000001.1, forward strand.
AGTGTTAATAATCACGAAGCTGTGTTTCCAAAGCCAAAAAAAAAGGGCACCCGCTTTTGGTACCATATTGAACCATCGTCATCGTCATCGTCACCCATTCTCAAGGTTACATAAGGGCGCCGCTGCATGCTAGAAGAACCCACCGTCCGGCGGCGCAACGAAACCATACGCGATCGGGCAATTGCCGGCGACTGCCGGTGCTATTAACAATTTCCCTGTCACCAAAGAACAAACCAGCCTAGAAAATAAAAAGCCATTGGTTTTTTTTGTGACGTTCCGTGATACAAAGAGGGAGAGGAGAGCTATTTTAAATCGTTAGCGTCCTTGCCCAAAAAGCCACAAAGGACCACCGAGTCCGAGCCAGCTGGGAATTTGGTTCAGTTACGCCCGAGCCATGTCATAGGGTTCATTCGATCTAATCCCACCCCCGCTAGTTAACTAGCTCGCACAAGCGTATACAATACAATACAAGCCAACCGCCGGTTGAATTCTTCGGACGAATTAATCCTGCAGAAGAAGAAGAACAAGCAGGAGAAGAAGGAGGAAAGAACCAGGGCAAGGGAAAGAAAACAGGCAGGAATCACAGCTTTGCGAACGGTCTGGGCGCACAGGCACAAGACCCTAGAGAAATAGACCAGCAAGGCAAAAAAAAAAGGGTCCAGCTGCACTTTCTCAAAGAACCGCACCTGACCCTTCAAAATCCGGGGTTCCAGACGAAAAAAAGGGCGCTAGTTGGTGCGGTAGTGTGTGTGTGCTTCGAAAAGTCCTCGACTTCACCGACGGGAACCCCTCCCACTGCACCGCACCACACCACACCCCCGTCCAGCATTCCAGACAGAGCACATACAACTGTACATATAACCCGCCTCCCTCCTCCTCCTCCCTCCTGCTCCCACAATGACATCCCGACACCACCCGCCGCCGTCATCAGGATCATCATCACCACCACCGCCGGATCCACCGTCTCCACCACAAACAACATCATTCACATCTTCAATATCTTCACGAACAAACAATAACAGACAGCACATCCGCGACCAAACCGAATTCTCTCAATCCGACCCTACAAAGAAACCATTCACGTCATCGTCATACCGTTCCCGCTTTTCAAATACAAATACTGGTCCGAATAGCCCTTCATCGATACCACCTGGCTACTCAGCTCCCAAGAAGCGTAGAAGCATATTCATCGAACAGCTTGACTCCGATCCAATACAACCAGATGCAACAGCAAGCCCGTCTATAGCACCCAAAAAGCAGGGCAAACGTTCTCCGACAACATCACCCTCATCACAGATCCTTTCAATCAATCCTCTCGGCCAGAAGGACTCCTACATGATGCATCTCCCTCTCCAACCCCTCCGGATCAGCATCCTACTTCTCATCCTCGTGGCATTCACAACAATATCCCTCTCCACATCTATAGAATCAGACCTAGACAGTCTACTATTAAAACGTGTACCCGGCGAAGATGCCGTCGTAGAGCGGAGAGAAGGTATTTATTTCTTTTCCCTTTTATTACTCATCCTACAGATGACAGCCCTTTTTTTTCCTCTGCTACTACACATTAATCAATGTCCATAGACTAACGGAAGATTTCCTGTTTTTCTCAACAATTAGCATCGATAGCACCAAGCTTTAGGATCGGCCCTGCAGTGCGAAACCCGGAGAAGGATATTCCAAAATTAAGGACTGGACTGCTGGTTTTGGTCGTTAGTCTTGTATTCGCTGGACTTATGACATGACATACGATCACACGACTTTTATTTCCGAAGTTAGAAAAAGGACATCTGGTACTTTTTTTTTTTTGTTATTGAGGGAGTTTTGGAGCAACCAAAAATTGAGCAAGCAAGCTGGATTTTGCTACGACTTTCACGCCCTTTAACGGCGCTTTCACAGGCGAAACGAGTGAGAGAAATATATCGGAAACAGTGATGGTGGGAAGGAGAGGAGGGATTCACTTCCCAATCGCACAGGCGATTAGACCGACCACCCACCCGCTTGTGTCGAATCACAAGCCCGTCCCGCCAGAAGAAAAGTAAAAACAGCAATCCCATGAAACCGCCCTGTCGTCTGCGAACGAAAACGAAACTGAAGAAGAAACCAAAAAAAAACAACGATCCCGAAAACACACTCCTTCAAAAAAAGCCAGCGAACCAGCAAGCCAGCCATATAACGAATCTACTTTTTGTCGAAAAAATAATTACCTACTAGCCATAGTCTTGACGATATCACAAGTCAGCATTTTTTTTTCTTTTTTTTTCCAATCTATATACGCTATTTCCTATCTTTTAGCACATGCTGTATTTTCTTTGTTATCCGTCTTTTAGCAGCAAAGGAAGGGAGGGAAAAAGAAATATCCGGCGTTTTGTTTCTGTTTTATCGATTATCACATGCTTGCTTCATCGGTTCATCACCTCTCTTAGCTACCTAGCTACCTATCAGATACCTGTATAAGTATCTCTATCATCCTGTTAAGGAAGAATACAACCCATCACTGCCGCTGTCTCTTCTCTAAAAATATACTAAAGTGGAAGTCAGGCAAGTAGGGTATATGATCAATGAACAGAATAAACCTATTGGCTCCAGAAAAAAAAAAAAAAAAAAAAAAAAAAAAAAAAAAAAAACCAAGAAAAACTCCATCGAACAGTTGAAACAAATTTACGAACCAGATCTACAAAACTATAGAAGTGTAGACCTTCAATTGATACTAGTATGGTCAATTTATATAATATAGTATAGTGTTATATAGTATGGATATATAATATCCCCAGCTGAACTGTCGTAGATAACTTATCCCTCCTCCTCCTCTGACGCCCCACTAATGCCCCCTCAACCTCGTGCGGGTGTATACAACAAATACTAAGCCGTTACTACCACTGCTGCTTCTTGTATTGCGTCCTCGACGTAATAGGTACTTCACAAAAGAAAATTAAAGGCGGAATGAAAAGAGAGGAAGAGGATTATTAGTATACCCGCCTCTTTCGACCACCACTATCACCAAAAAGATATATATAAAAGAAGGAAACAATAACACCGATCATACGACATGAAAGAAGAAAAAACAAAGTAAAGACATCTCTCTATACTATTAGTATATTAACAATCAACAAGGGAAACAATTATAAAGAGGAAGATAGGCCATTGCCACTTTAAAAAAAAAAAGGAAAGAAAGAAAAAGAAACAGGAAAAGCGGGAAAGAGAACTCCAAACTTCGCAGAAAACGGACCATTCAAGCAGAGGAAGATAGAAAGGAAAATAAAGGGAAACCACCAAAGGAGAAAGAAAAAAAAGATAATCATTAAATTAACATTACCAATTCATCGTTATAACTTCAAGGGCTCTCTCCAAGAAGAAAAACGTACGGGGGTGGCGAAATACGCCAAAAACCCACCAGTATCCATCATCGCATGCTATCCAAAATCTGCGATCTCACAATCCGACCGCTGGTGCTAACTCTCTTCCTCAACTTCTCTTCCTTCTCCTTTTTTCCTCGTTCATCCCCGCTCTGTGAACCACCTTTCAGACTTTGGCTCCTCACTCCGATACTGCTAGAGCCGCCGCTGCTACTAACGGCCGTTAACGAAGACCCTCCTTCCCCACCACTGCTTCCAGGTGCTTTCTCCCTCCCCGATCCTCCTTTCGCACCACTACCACTGCCGCTGCCACTACTACCATAATTACCCCCATCTGATCCTCCAGCTTTTGCGCTCTTCAAAGACAAATATCCCTTAGCAGCACTCGAAACCACCAGCTTCTTCCCGGCCATAACTTCTCCAACCGCGCCTCCATTCTGCAATAAAAGTTCCGCAAGCGGGAACGTAGGCTCCTTGACTTCTTTCCCCTTATGACCTGGCGATAACGGTTCCGTAGTAGAAGCTCCACCTTCGGCATTCTCTTTAACAGGGTCCCCAGCACTCAAAGCCCAGTAGACAATATGAACCCCCCTCTCATCCACAAAATTTACATCCCCTCTAACAGCAACCCCATAAACCGCACCCACCAAATCTCCCTTCTTAACTGCATCAACCAACACCTCATTTGCCGTCCTTCCTGTCCCTTCTACAGGTTTAACAAACGCCCGGTCTTCGTATTTCGCCTTTATAAACTTCAACCTCATCTCTCTCGTAACCTGCTGGTTGGATCCAAGCTTTTCTTTCGGGTCCAGTCGTGCTTCGTATACTGAATTCGAAATCTTATTGCCGATTTTCACCAGTAATTCGGTAAGATCAGGTGTAAAGGAGTTGACATCCAATGTCAAACTCCGCACTTTCGAGATATGGGTCCCAAGCGACCTGTGAATACCTGAGCACTCTACACCCATATGTATCATTAGCACCGTGTCATCTACCCCGTAGCAAGCCTGCCGTGTTATAAATGGGGAAATAAAACATACCAATGCAAAGCACAATTCCAAAGTTGATCGAAACCCACTCGGTCTTGACCGTGCTCCCGCAATCCGCGCATCGCCCATTCTCAACATCCGCATCCCTAATCATCTGCAACAGTTTCTCGGGGTCGTCATTAAAAGTACTGCTCCGTCGCGGATAGGTCGGCCTCGACCCAACCGTGATTCTACGTTGTAAACTGTTCCCGCCCATGGAATTTGCACTTCCAGCAGATCCTCCATGGTGATGGTGATGGTGGTTAGGATCTCTGATCGCAACCTGCCCGCTACCCAGGTGCGATAATGCAGACGCCTTCCCGAAGACCTGCGAAATATCCTTCTTTGTCGGGTCGTCAACCAGCTTACTAGGATCGAAAGCGGTCCTCGACTTCGACCCTTCGAGCATACCCTTAACCGCGTTGTTAATCGCTGTGATCCAGTTATTCATGTCGTCCTCGCTGGTCCCCTGGTATACACGCTTATACTGTGGCGTGATGACTTCGAAGCAGAACCTTCTCTCCTGGTTCCGCGCTTCGCGAACAGACGCCATCCGGAGGTTGATCGGCTCATTGTGTAAATCGAGCTTTTCCTTCCAGTTCGAGTATTCGCAGAGCTGGCCGGCGGCGAGCACCACCCAGTACCTATCCAAAGCAAAACAGATATTAGCATTTCCCACATTTTATTCCCAAAATCAGCTTCATATGATAAACATACTTATGCCAATTGACCTTTGGCAAAGCCTTAGGGTCATGGTGCCCACCGGGCCTGCTCAGTGCCCACAACAACCCCTCCTTCCTCCTATCAAAACCCGAAACATTGCTCGCCCCGTTCACAGGCTTGTCCTCTAGATCCCGGAACCCCTTGAATTTCCCTGAATCCGTCGCCGCGGTGGGGCTCAACACTCCCGCCGGCGCCAAATTCGACACAACCGACGCTGCTATCGTCGTTGTCGATTCGCTCGCCATGGGTGGCGACGATCCAGAGTGGCTAGAAACAGTTCTAATAGTTGCGACGTCCGCTGTAGCACCGGTACCGCTAACGGTCACCGGCGCCTCCATATTCGCTGCCAAGCTCCCGTTATCGGTCATGATGACGGGCAAGCTCGGTGGGGGGATCGCACTGGTCCCGACGACCTGCTGTCCATTGCCATCCGAAAAAGAAGTTTCTTCAGAGCCGACCGCGCCCATTTCAATAGCCCGTCTCCTTTCCTCCCTTTCGGAGCGTTGGATCTTGAACTGCTTCTCTGACGTCTTGATATCCTCCATTATGCCCTCGAGCTGGGGCTGCAATTCCTGCACCCTCTTTGCCGCGCTCAGCAGGCTCTTCGCCTGTGCTTCCGCATACCTAGTAAGATGCGAAATCATCTCCTGTTCCTTCCGCCCACCATGCAAATCCTGCATAAAACTACCATAGTCGTGGCGTTTAATCTCGAAGTTCCGTTTCTTAGCAACATACTTCGAATCACTCTCCGTCTTCTTTTTCTGCGTGACAGAGTCGTTCTTCATCCCTAAGTATCGACTAACAAAGCCGTAAAACTCTCGGCTTTCTTCGTCGAATTCCTTCTTTTTGGCTTCAGCAGCTTTAATGTCATAGCTGTATAGCTTGGTCATGGGATCAATGATGAGTTTTTGGAGATGCGATTCGTTGTGACGTTCGAATCGGAGTATTTCTTTGGCTGAGCGTTCGAAGTAGTCTTCTAACGCTGGTTTCATGCTGGAGGTGTTGCTAGCAGCGACCTCGCGGAGGGAGTCGGCAAATAAACTTAGGGCGTCGTTCCATTGGCCTTGCGAGGATTTTGCCTGCTCTGCCCGCCGCAGGACTTTCTTCATCCGCTGTCGGAGGATAGCAGTACGGGATTCCATTTCCTTCATTGTAGCCCTGAATAGTGGGCCATCGTCGAGAACGTCGTCATCTTTATAGCAGGCAGTATCCTTGGGAGGTTGTGGTGGGGAAGCGATATCAAAGGTCATGGTTTCGATTCCCGGGGTTAGAGGTTCGGAGAGAGGGTCACTGGCAGTAGATAAGGCGTTCGAGTCGGTAGATATATTAGATGTGGCGCGAAGTTTTGGGGTTAGGAGCCTGGGATCGAGCAGGCCGAGGCCGAGCGGCGTGCTCTGGTGTTTATCTAGAGTAAACCCGTTAGTTTGATTCCCATCAAACTCGGCGAAATACAAAGCAGGCGTACTGTGGACCCAAAACGAGAATTCGACTAGTCGTGATAGCCTGTGAGCTCTTTGATCGTATTCAACAAACTAAACCCAGTTTCATATCAGTCACGAAGTCCTAGGTCGATCAGATGTATGGATGTAGCGACATATGCACTCACAGCGCAGGTATTCCGATACCCCGACGACTTCTCAGCTACGCCTTTCGGCGGCCTCCACTTCCAGTTCCATGTGAAGGATACCGATGGGCTCCCACCAGTCGAATAGTCACCCAAAAAGTCGACATTAGCATGTTTATGGAGATTAGGATCGGCGTGGAACTCTCGTGTGACGAGGTCGTCGAGTTCCCGGTGGTTACTAGCGAGTATAAAAGTTAGGCCGGTGATGTTGGTATCGGTAGCTATACCAGTCTCATCACGGCGCTGACGGGCGACAAATGTGAAGTCGAAGTTAAGTTCATCTTCGTTGGTGAGTTTGAGGAGGATTCCAGGGCCTTGAGTTGTTACGTATGGGTCCTTTGTTGTGACGGCGACAGATATATGTTAGCTAAAAGAGAAAGCAAGAAAGCAGCAAGGGAAGGAAATAAAAGAAGAGAAAAGGTGAAATTGATGAAAAAAGGGGAGGGAGGGAGCAGTACTTGAACATATTCTATCAGAGCATCGTCTCCGACTTCCTTTTTAGCGACGGCTCGGGTGCTTGGAAACGCATTCGGGGTTATGGATACGATGGTCTTCTTCTTCGCATTTGTGACAACGAGAGATGTAACGGTCACTATATAACAGGTAGTAGATATACGATGTTAGTGTACCTGACGAAAGGAAAGAAACAGAGAAGCATAGGAAGGAAAGGTATATACATCTCGCCTGATCGCGCATGAAGACCGCTGCAGGGTCTTCGGGGTGACTTCCAACATTCCCCATAGTGACTGGTTTCGTTAGGTGCTTAGATCAGGTCTTCGGATGGTGGGTACCTAGGTAATAGTGTTGTCGATAAGAAGGATTTCGAGGTCGATGAGAGCGAGGGAGATATATAAGTATGGCTATAGGTATATGTATATGTAGAGGTATACCAGAGGCTGATAGAAAAGAAACAGCTCTCCCTCACACCGGAGCAATAGCAAACAGCAACAGCAACAGCAACCCAGCCAGCTAACAGCAGCAGCCAGGCTACGTTGAAGCGGAGAGAAGGTGAGCGACAGGTATAAGCATTGGCAGATCTAGATGAGGAGCTGCGACGTTGTAGGATCGAAGAGTGGAGTTCGATGGGGTCCGAAGATTGATGAGGTTACGTTGGAGAGGGCCAAAGTTGGGGAAGGTCGAGTACAAATCGAATCGGATTGGATTAATTCGATGGGGCGGGATATCGCAGCAGGAACGTTTTAGCGAGGAGCCCAGCCTGGCCTGAGCTGCTGAGGGGCCTTCGATTCAATAATAGCCGACACGTTCAGACGCAATTAATGCAAACAGCCTTTGGAAATTTCTTTAAATTAATTAAGGTAAATATAAATATGAAAAATAAAAAATAAAATCCTTCAATTCGAGAAAGGGTATATACATAGGTAAGTACCTAGGTACTCTAGGTATATATAATGTATCTACCAAGGAGGTAGGTGAATGTGTGCGTGCGTTTTCCGGCTTCTTTGAAAAAACAGTCGGCACAGCCGCCACCGGGGGAGGGATGAGTATATGAGGGGGTTAATCGAGTTACAGAATTAAACTGGGGGAGACATGTATACAATGGAAGAGTACCTACACACTAACTTCTGCCATACTAATATATCCTACCTGGCAGGTACGGGACCTTTGAATCTGGTCTGGATCTAATGGAAACTCCTGTCTATGGATACAACCCTTCTGGCTACCCCCCCCGCGAAAAGGTAGCCTGCATTTATTTTTGTTTCGCATCATGCTGTCACTCCGGCTGGATCAATCATATATGCATATCAATTAATCAGACGGGCCTCTCTTCTTCTTTCATTCTTTCATTCATTCATTCTCTCCCTTCCCCCACATTCTCAAATCACAAATCGCAAAGTAGGTAGATGCATCATAATTAACTAAATACTACTGATTGCCTATGAATGTACCTGAGTACCTGAGTACCTGAGCGCTATATGCAATGCATGCATGATCGATCATAATATTCCTGCCATAGATCCCGCCAGAAAGAGGGAGAGAAGGACCCTCTAGCCACTTGTGTACGTAGATGCTAGTGCTCCCGGCGCACAAACCCTTGGCTTCTGTCTACCATCAGTCACACGACATGTACCGCTGCTGCGCTATAATTGTCAATCTAAGCCCTCATTCGTAATCCGCCGAAAACAAAAGAAAAGTCAAAAAAGAAGAACAAAAAGAAGAACAGAAGAATCACGATGTCACAAAATGCAAGACGGACGTCCGGACGGAAAGCCTAGCGTCATTGAAAAATGGGCCCCTTGCATGTGGCCAAATTCTTTTTTCCCTTCACAGCCCTATCGGCGACGCAAGTCTTGTCTTGACTTTTTTGTGGGTTTTGTTTCTTTGACCTTGAGCTCGACTGGTTAACTAGTGCCAGTGTCAGCTAGACGTATCTCCGTGAAACAAGACCCCGACCATATTTAGATATTACGGTACTTATGCATACATTGACATACATTTACAATATAGACGCAAAAATTCAGCTTCGGATTATATTCAAAGGGAGCAAAGGCTTAATTATGTGACTGGCGTGGAAGATGTAAAACCCAGATGAGCCACTAGTTTCTCCAGATCCTTTGACGTCACACTCCCGGTGGTCCTTAAAAGAGAGAATGCATTTTTGGAAAAATCTCGGTTATAAGCATAGCAGAATACGATTACGATATGGCCCTATCGATACAGATCTGTAGATTTTGCCTGGTTAGAATTTATGAGACAAGATTTTGCCCCAGACTAGACTTATGGCCTTGGTGATGATCCAGGGTCGGACTCTAGGCGCCAAGACCCTTGTATGGCTTCCGATTTTGTAGTATAGGCCATTATATTGACACCTTGTTCCCTCTAATTGGATCTACTAATTACTGTAACAGAACGGGTGTTTCTTGATCCCCTTCTAATCCAATGATACCGAGCTGGAGGCGGTTTAGTCATAATATATCGATATCGCTGCGTTAATACTGCATTTTCGGTGATAATATCATTCTAATTACATTTCTACCACGGTATACTAGTACCCACTTAAGCCATCGCGGGTTTATAGTACTAATTCCCCGAATACGGCCTCAATATTGTTTTGATAGGCGATATTGATATTAATTCTATATCTGACCTCCCATGACCAGCTACCTACTCTTAAGCACAGTGCTGGAAGCTGTTCAGGAGCAGAAGGGCTTGTTCACGGCCGGACGTACCAAAACTCCAAGCCGGATCCGCGAATGCACTGGATGACCTGAAAACTCACAACATATCGACATTGGAAACCTTTCAACTACGTATGCGAAATTGTTGTATTGTAATATGATTTCTGACTATGATAGCCAGCTCTTGTTCCTAAGTTCTTCGATTTTGCCCACCTTGTTTTCCCGACAGATATTTATAAGATCCAATTGTACACGAGGATGGTTCCGTAAAAGAATTACCTTCTCTACAGACAAAATTCTTATATAAATTAGCAGTCCATATAAAAGCCTTAACAGTATTAGCCCACCCACTTGTACAGACATCTAGTTCCCAAGACCGTGATGCATTTCTATCAACTTCATCCAAGCACGCCCAAAACAAAGGTTCGATCAAGTTAAAGTATGTACAGTCCAGTGATTATCGTTCCTCCCGGTGCTCCATTATTTTCCTTCAAGGCCTACTATTCGCCCAATTGCAGACCTCTTTACGAGTCCTAGCTAGCGACCACAGGGTTTTTAGGAGGGAAAAAAAAAAACTAAGATACGGCTCTAGAGTTTCTCTTAGTTGAGGCCGTATACCTGTAGCAGATAATCCTAGTTTAAGGGTCGGGTTAACAAACTACAGGTAGCGAGGATCAAGCCTCAGACATTTTTGAGGTCGTCGCCTCTAATACAATAAACCGTCAACCCCTGACGGTTGAAGACAGTCTTGAAGTTCACGAAAAATTGAAAGTCGCCCGTCAGGAATGGGTAGTCATTTATGTGGCCCTCGCATGCGAGAGCTAGGTCCATCCGCGCGGCTGGATCAAAAACTCTTTGAAGTTCACCGGCTCTCCTTCTACACGGCCCCTCCAAAACGGTCATCCAACCTTTCAAATTCTAGTCAACCGCCAACAAACTATCAATACCATTAGTCAGGATCCGTCTCATTGGTCAGGATAGAGGATAAGTGAAAAAAACAAGCAAGGCAAAAAAAAAGGACATAAAAAGGAAACCCTACCACAACGCAGAAACTAGATGTCTAGTTTCGTCGACATTTTTCTGCATTTTCTGCATTTTCAATTTCCGCATTTTCTGCATCGAATAAGTAACTAATTTTTGCAGAAATGAAATGTGCAGAAATTTTGTTGTATATGTAAATCTCATATTAATGTAGTGTTCGGCGATGCAGTCTGGAAGTTTTTATATTTTTGGTTTGAAAACCGCATATTCTGCATCTTGGCTCGGGCTCGAGAGCTGCACATCTGAGTACACCTAATATTGTCCATCAACATATTAATAAATCGATTGGAAACATCTAAAGGAAATCTGTCACACGTTAAAAAGAGGACCTTACTTACAAGCCTATTCCGTAATTTCGAGTTCGTGTGTACCAATGGCGGGGCAGTAGTGCGATGGCTAGAACCAGAGTATTTTGAAACCTCGGCCGTGGTTCAGGATATTTGACTCTTCGGGGGTGGGAATCTAAAGAGAGAAAGAAACCCATCTACCTCGCTGGAAAATGGTTTATGTTTCTATTAACGGCGTTATCTTGACCGTTTAGGGTTCTAATTTAATGCAGCGTTTTACACCAAAAGATCAGACCGCAAATCTGCACATCTGCCATAGGTAACTATAGGCTATCAACGAATATTTCAATTATATTTTCGGCGCCAGTTTAGAATCCTTTTCGGCGCTGGCTCGATATCCAACACCAACAACCGATCGCGGCTATTGGGAAGCCGGTAGAAACCTAACCCCCAAAATGACAAACGATGTCGGTGCAATTATCCATGTACATATAAAGGTACATGAGCTGGCCTTCTTTTCGTTGATACTGTGAACTTAGGTACTTGTTTGAACTCGGCGCCTTGGGCTATTACTAAGCCATCGAGAGAAGACAACGCTCCAAACAATTTCCAGGCATGATGAATACTCCTATGGTTACTTAGAATAGTCGTCTCAAAGAAACTTGATCTAACAGCAAATATTTTTCTAGCCATACTTCCTCCTATTAAGTACACGTGTGAACATCAAACTGGAGGCTATGTGAATACCATGTCCGATGGCGACCTATATCAGGAATTGGATTTCAATCCGCTGAGATTTTTACAAAGACAAATTTAATTATCTTGTTCATTGTTATATTTCTTTATTATAAGAAATATTACAACCGAAGCAAAATTAATTGATACTAGAAAGTAATTAAGGCTATTATGTATTTTAAGTTAAATCGGGTGTCATTTTCGCATTAGGAGTATCGAAATTTGTATAACTAGGTAGATACCGTAGGGGTTTAAATGCTTTCCTAGGACCGTTTCCGGATATTAAAATTTTTAAAAAAGAAATCAAGCTGTCTTATTTTCTTTCAAACCATTTTTTATACTGTTTTAAGTTCCCTTTTTTTTTTTAAAAAAAAAAAAAACGTCTTCAGAAACCAGCCATAACCCCGTACGGTAGTACCTGTGTTTTAAAGCTTAAACGTTCAACTCGGCGTAAGTTATTCCTAGCTATTGTAATATGAAAATAGAAGCTCCTAAACAGTAGCCGTATTAATTAAAACAGAGTTTTTAAATGACACAATACATGTAGACATAGCAGAAACAAAGAGTAGTTGGGTTTAGTGCTACCATGGCAGCCAGCAAGTTATCCACAGTGGTATCAAGTATTGTATGAACACAAGTCTGAATAGCTCAGTTAAAACGATGGATACTATTCAATTTCGGCCAATCTTCGCTACACAGTTTGAAATAAGGTGTATGATATCACCCCGCGAGGGCGTTATGCCGGACTTCTAAGTCTGGTCGCAGTTCGGCTATATTAGGTTTACATGATTAGGAAATGTCCATTAGGATATAAATGTTACCTAGGTGTACGCGTAAAATGGCGCCGATACCATCTGCTTAGACAACAAATACCAATCGGGAAGCCACCCTCCATGAGAATTCACTTCCGGAAAGTAAATTTGAAATAAAGTAAAGAACTGTGGTGGGATTTTTGTTTCGAGATCGAATCCCATGCCACCCTCAAATTGGATTTTGACGCTGGCGATGGAGTCCCGGGTTTTCTTTAAGAAAGGCTCTAATAGGCCTCCTCCTCCAGCATGCTTTAATGCAGCTGACACACAAATCAAAGCCCTATCAAGACTGGATCCCCTGTCTATACAAGAATTCTCATTGGCGGGCAGAAAACAAAGTAAAAATTCGTAAATTGCGACAAGTGTCATCAGTGCCAGTTCGTGTTTCGTTTGCATGGCTATTTCTTTATTAAACGTAGAACTAGGTTCCCCGTTTGCGAGTTTGCTAGCATTGCGTGTCTTCAGTTTCTCTCCGGAGCCTGATACGAAGAAAATCTGTAGGAACATCATGGTGTTCTCCAGCCACATCCGTATGGGTCGTGTGTTGCTGGCATCTTCTAAAAGATGTCTCAGTTCGACAGTTGTCAGCAAAAGCCATGCTTCCAGGACCTGATGAGGGTCCTTTCCCCTAGAAATCAAACGTCGTTGAACTTTTACTAGATGAACAAAAGTATCATCATCCTTCAGTTGCCACCAGATTTTTTGAAGTCTTTTTGACAGTTGCCACAACCAATCTAGGCTTGTAAAGCCCGACGACATGCGGCTTGTTGAAGCTTCAGGATATGTCAACTGCTCCGTCAATAATACTGTTGCCTGAAGGTCCTTGATGTTTCTAGTGGCCCTATACCGTGCCTCTAAGAGGGTTTTTAAACAAATAATTCGCTGAATAAGCTTTTCATCATTGTCTGCTCTTTGTAGTAATTGCTCAGCGACTTCGATCGCTCGATCAATATTTTTATGTTCAGGGGATATCGTCCCCTCTAAATAAGCCATATATATATGAAAGCTATGCACATCAGCCACTGAGCCTTTATCGATATCGAGATCTCCATCATCTATCGTTCTTACCAAACGCTCCCCCATCAGTATCACCGAGTCGCTAGAATAGCGTGGGACTAAGACTAGGAGCCTAGGTGGGTATTTGCTGTCAGGATCGCGTTTTACGGGTGGTAAGAGCCTAGTGCGGTCATCGAAAGAAGGGTCTCCAGGGATGTACTCTCTTAGAGTATAATGTAAAAAGTCTTCCTGGAAATAACCCGTTCGTAGTAGACCTTGGGTTATAGCCCAGAGATTATCTCCCTGCTTTTTCATATCAGGATTTAGGATAAAGTGAGGATTCTGTGCTGGTAGAGATTGCAAGTCGTAGCCTTGCATATAAATATCGGCCTGAATTTGGTAGGCTTTTTTAAGGCTCAATGCCCTTTCCCCCCACTCGATGGCTTCGTCGAAACAGAGAATTATATGACCACAAGCAAGCATTAGTTTAGCGTAGAGAACTTCGGTCTGGTTTATTGTTGGGTCTTTCTCTGCACCCTTAATAGAGCCTTCAAACTTTGTCAGGGAGGAAGAGAAATAGTTTCGAGGGCTAATCTGTGGGTCTTTCTCAACTGCTTCGAGATCCGGATCGGAGGCAAATTGAGGTCGGGGCCCAAACAAGGCGATTGCGGGCTGTCTGCACAGTAAACCCGCGTACGATCCCATAACGATATTGAATCTTCCAAGGGAGGTTTTAAATGGCAGTTTCTTGGAACCGCCATTGCTAGATTCCTGTGCAATGGAAGTATAAAGTAATAGACTCGAGTACATCTCGTGATCATCTTGTTGAAACCCCCCCACATGCGCAGCCGCTGAGAGGAAACTTTCCAGAAGACCCAAAGACTCAAGGGCATGTCCGCTACTATCACCAAAAAGGGACCGTGCCGTACCGCTGAGCGCTTTAACCAAAGGATATGCCTTTCTCAGTTCATTTCTTTGGATATAAAGTCGTGCGAGGCCTTCAGCGCTTTTCAGAGTGCTCGGACTCATATACCCGAACATTTCTTGTTGCAAACTAAGGAGTTCTTCCCATAGCACTACAACCTTATCGCTTGGCTGACTTGTTCTAGAGTAGAGAATGCGGAGTTTGTCAAGGTCTTGGAGAGTATCCTGGTGGGTGGACCCAATGGCCCTCTTCTTTGCCTCTAAGCTCAAATGGACTTTGCCTTGTTCTTCCTTTAGGCTCTCTTGATATCCTACATTCTCAGCACTTATTGTGGGGAAAACTATAAGGTGAGAATCCTGAGAGGAATAATCGTAATTTGAAGTGTCACTAGAGCATGCCAGTTGCATCCACGAGACAAAGAAGCCTTTTTTATTGTGCCCATTAGCTATGTCCGTCATGATATCGCTCCGGTTTTGGTGAAAGATATTGCTCATATCAATCACTTTAGGGGTGTATCCGTTGGTCTCCTGGCCAAGAACTTTGCTGATCCAAGGAACGGAAACTTCGATAGCCCACCGCTCTCTTGTGCTAGAGTTGAGACCACCCCCTGTGGTATTCAGAGAATGAGGCAAGTATTCGTAGGCAGAGTACAGGCCATTAGTATCGGACCGCACCATGTCTAGCACGTTCTGAAACTGTTCACAATTTCCCCTCTGACGCCAGGAATTAGCCTCCTCAGAGCACTTTTCCGTGCCCAAGCCTAATTCGTAACATAAGGCTATGTTAAAAGCGAGTAGCTGATAATTAGAATATGTGTCATTCTCTTCAGACTTAGAAAACCCAGTATCCGTATCGCGGCTTGTCCTTTCGATAAGTCGTTCGAAAACCTCCTTCCTAACATCTCTTGGGCATCTGATGAGTCTCGATAGCAGTGCTGGTAGCTTGGAAGCCTTAGCTCTAGTGTTCGAATATAGAAAAAGAGGATAGGAAGTCTTACAGTAAACGATGCCTTCGATTTTAGGAGGTAAGACTCTCCGAATTGCTCCATTAAAGGAGACGGCTGTCTAAATCATGAAATAAAGAATCAGATATCGCACTGAATATTTATCAACCTTTCGGTAATATGACGCACACTGGTAAACCGAAATACTCTGGTAGAGTATCCACGTCTAATTCTCTCTTCCCCTGATCACTGGAAAGTGTTCGGCTGAAAAAAAGGTCGAGGGCCCAGGCCTGAAGAAAATTATCCTTTGTAATGTCCAGGTCATACTTCACTATCTCAGTAGCTGTCTGTGAGAAACACGATGTTCTTTTTATATCCTGAATAAAGTCGCGGCTAGGGCCGGCCCAATCGCTTGAGTGTTTACTGACACTATCGTAACAAAGGAGCCAGAAACAAAGCAAACCGTACGAAAATATGTCAGCTGCCTTGGCTTGCTCGAATGTGACCCAACTCCCTTGTTCGATCTCTGGGGCAGTCCAAGGCCAAGATCGAGGCAGGCTGATTTTTGCTTTGTCATTGTCGTTCGCAAAAATCGTCGAGTAGCCAAAGTCTGTTACTTGAGCTGAGAATTTGCCGTCTGAATCTTTGCAAATAAGAACATTTTCAGGTTTCATATCTCCATGGATAGCGTCTAGGGAATTAAATCGGAGAGGATTAATTTGGGGAATACTTGGAAGCAGTGTCTTTAGAAGAAATAATTAATGCCGATTACTTACTGCAGCTGTGCATTAACTGAAGAGCGTTTCCCATTTCCCAACAAAGCTTGATTTTATCCTGGAAGGTAAGACCTCTTGCTTCTTTCGTTCTCATAAATTTCCCAAGGTCCCCATACGGTGCTTGCTTGAAGATAAGCACCGGCCATGGTCTCCCGTGAATTGTTTCCCAACAAATACCTTCTAGGCTATTAATATTGGGGTGCTGTTGCACAACGGGGTGGCCGAGGATGTAAACCTCCGATAAGACAGATCGGAAGACTTGAGCAGGGTCCTCATATTTCGCTTGTGATTGGGTACGTTTGAAGACAAACCCAAGATTATCTCCCTTTGTGGTTGCTACTTTCACACCTTTGGATATATTTGCTGTTCCACCACAGCCGATTGAGTCAGTATTGTCCCAATGGAGCGGCAAGATATCTATCTTTCTATGTTCGACAACTGCAAGGAAACCGAGAAGATCGTCTGACTCTGCGGTTTCTTGGTTGAGGGAGACTGAGGGGGCCACGCGGGAAACGCTACCGCTGGTTGCAGATGGTATCCACTGGTTCTTTGTATGGTAGTCTGTTAGGCCCGCTGAGTCTGTACTTTGGGGGTTGCCGGCTGATGTCTCTGCCGCTGCCGCAATAGTCTCATTGGCACTATAGAAACTAGTGGCAAGATAGTCTCTTTGTTTCCCCTTGCGATCTATGGTCGGTTGAGCTCGGGATGTCCGTATTGGGGTTTCCGAGTCTATATCCATAGGGTCGTATTGGGGGTACTCGGTTGAGGCTAAATCTTTATTTTCGCGAGTGTCGCGGGCCCATGGGGGCTTACCAATGACTTGGGAAAGTTCAGAGTACACCCTGTTTCGGTGGACTTCATCCTGTGGGAGTTTTAGGATTATTAACTCCTTCTTTCCGGGACAGGATGTGTCTTCGTCCATTTTGGCAGGATTGGATATCCTCAAATCGTATTTGTATCCGTGTGGGATATGAACGTTCGTGTATAGGTGCCTACCTAGGTATCTAGGTGAGTGCTCTTTTTAAGAAAAATTAAAAATCGCAAAAGAAATGGGCAATATGTTTTGAATTAAGAGACTATGGATGAGCCGTTACCGAGTCCTGGTGTCGTAGTCTAGTTAAACGAGAACTTCTCAAGCCGGTCAGGCAAAGAGAAATATCTCCCTGTATATGACCCTTTTTATCTACCTAGGCAGTAATTGAGCTTTAGCACTGTAAGTTACATTACGGAACCCTAGAGTACCACACCCTTCATGCTTCTATACCCAAGTATTGAAACGTATCATCTTGTCTATGTCTCATGTGCATCGATCCGTGAATTCCCAGAAGGATCCAGAAATATGAATTGGCATGATATGATATCGATATGTCAATAGCCATGTAGCCGTGCACCGCTTCGTTGGCACCAGTCGGTTGCGAATATTCCGTAGTTGCGATATCGATCCTCCGACATATGTACATATATATGTGAGGTAGAGCTGGCCATCTACTGGTCTAATATCAATAGAGGTCAATTATAATTGGGAGTCCTACAAAGCAAGAACTCGACGCTCGAAGTTAAATACATATCAACTGGTACTGGAAGACCAAACAGTCGATATTAATACATCGGCCGAACTCAACCAGGGATCTGATTCTCGGATTCGCATGTGTGAGGCAGAGCTGTCAAATCAACATGGCACGTACGTACATGCATATAGACACACCAGTGAGCCGACGGCTCAGCGTCCCCTCGGGGATAGCACCAAATTTGATATAATTCCTTACAGATGAGCGCACTCGAGGCACATCTTCAAGCCTGGCCTTGCATATAATTTGATCAAGAATTTCGTGTCGTGTCTTTGGCCCGACAGTATATACAGTAGCTTATTTGTACTATGTAAGTTATAATGGTGGATCCTTGTTAACATGTTCCTCCCATAGACCTACCTGTCTTTGAATTGTATTTTGCCTCGCATTCCGCCCAGGTGGCTGTGTTCCAGCATTTCGTCCATATCACGGTTGAGTGCATCTTACTAATTGATTCGATATGAATTCGGGTGAGGGTGTATATAACTCGTCAAATTATATCCGGAGATAGATACTTAGTTCTGCAACGTATGCCCTGGATCGGCTAGAGCATTTTGACTTGTAAAAAGTCGAAAGGCACAAAGAAAATTACCAAATAAATAAATAGCAAGAAGGGAAAAGAAATGTGAGGAAGAAGGGCTGCATCGTATAGGAGGCAGGACAGCAATACTAGGATAATCTCATGCTCAACATTTTCAAGATGGGTCTCAAGTGTTGTGGTACCAGTATAATGATGTTGGAATTAATTTTCGGATTACCAATCGCCATTTTCATGCGAAGACACCAAAAAGGTGTGTCAAAATCTTTGACGCCAAGAGAGCTGTCTGCCAAGCCGTTTGTTTTTCTTGGTATAATAATCACCAACCAGGAGACTCGACCCGACCCTCAAAAATCTGTCTTTGATTTGATGTTCCCGATACACAAAAACTGATCCTTCAAAACAAGAAACCTTTGCTGTTTTAATAATCTTTTTTATTGTTGTATTTTTTGTATTTTTCTTCAATTTTTAAACAGTTTTTGAACTTTGGTTGTGGTGTTTACTGGCAACACTTTATAATTTCTTTTTCCGTTGGATGGCAAAGGTTTTTGACCCACACCTACTGCACCCGGAAAAAGGATCCAACCCAAAAAGTCCGCCTCATCGCATTCTCCAAGGCCTGTTTGCATCGAAAGCAAACAAAGAGCGAAAAAACTGCAACCTAAGTGTATGAAAAGGTGGAAGGAAGGCTCGGGGATTTCAATAAACCCCTCATACTTCGAAGATGTATGCATGTATAAGGCAATTGCCAGTTTAAAAGTGAACAAGAAGTGAGATAATTGTATCAAGTCTTTATACGTGATTTTATGTGTCCCTAAAAATACATACATCCATAAGGGAAAACGATAATAAAAGAGAATCAATCAACATAAAAACCGCGGTGCGTGTCATCAATCCTGCTCAGAAACCATGGCCAGCCGGTGGTTGCTTTGACCGAGCCACTTCAGTCTCCTCACAAAACAAAAAATAAAGAATTCATCGGATAAAAAGGCAAACGTTTCAACTAATCAAAGAGAGAAGGAAGAGAAGGGGAAAAAAGGAATCCACACGCATACGCACGCATCCACCGGTAAATGAAAAAGATGAAAGTAAAAAAACAACTTTTAATAATATGTTAATTTTGTGGCTCTTTTTATGCTCTTTTTCAAGTTTGTATTTTTTTCTTTGCCTGAATAAAAGGAAACGTCCGGCGGATGTCGCACTGCAAATATTTGGTTCGGCAGTGGATCCGCCGTTAACTGTGCTTGCGCCGGCGGGTTCAGTAGTAGCGACCCACTTTTCTACCAATTGGAGACTCCCAATAACTCCAAGGTATCAATAGTTTTATTACAAGGGAAAAAAACCAGTGTATGTAAAAGGAAAGGTTTCAAAACCTGGAAGAAATTAATCCCATACCAAAAAGGAAAAAAAGATTCGACGCAAGGAAAAAAAAATTAGAAAAGAAATCCTCATCGCAGACCTTTTTTAATAGTCACAAAGTGGTTAGTTAAAACGCGATTTGCTTGACCCGCTTGGTGCCGGACGCGTCAGTCGCTGGGGAGTCGCATTCGAATTCGCAAGATCGCTTGAGTTTGCTACGGGTGATGCTTGGCTGGAAACCGTTATTCATGCCCATGTTTGCTGAAACAAGATTGTCGATCTGCATTGGGTCGGAAGAACTATTATGAGAGTTGGTTAGAGGTAGCATTTGCTTCTGAGCAGTGTAGCTGTAGCTGTATGACTGAGGCTGAAGAGGGTAGTTTTGCTGCTGCTGCATTGGCATTGGCATCTGGGGTTGCTGCTGCTGTTGTTGTTGTTGTTGCTGCTGTTGGTAGTACTGTGATTGTTGGGCGGTGGCATTGGCGACCCTAGCGGCAGCTTCGAGCTCGGCTGATTGAGCGAGATTGTAGTTGGCAACTTCGTATTCCTCGTCGAAAGAGTCGTCGAGCTGGGCGTGGGCACTGCAGAAGAGAACCATTTTGCAGTTGTTTTGTTATAAGTAATAATAATTATAATGTAATGTGATTAGACTTTGGTATTGATTTCTCTTTTTCTTTTTGTTTCTTTCCTTCCTTTGTTTGGTAAGAAGCGACGAACTACAGTGATGAGAGGTATCTGTAGATGATATAAATGTTTCTTATAGTTTGCCTGGGATGGTTTTATTTCTTTGATACCGAACACCAGAGGCAAAGGCGTATGGACATAAGATGGAGGATGGTATGGTAGAGGAGGATTATGTAAGGTCTGACCACCAATGGAGTATTTAGGATGGACGAGGTTGATGGATGGATGATGGATAGTGAGTGATGGGAAGAGGAGAGGGAGAGAGAAAGAGAAGAGAAGAGGAAGAAGAGGAGGTTTTGGCTGGTCGCTTAGCCAAGGTTTAGCCCGAACGAGAATGTCGACCGCGACAGATCCGGAGACGAGGAAGCTGATCCAGTTGATCTCCAACACACGGCGGTCTGGTCCAGCGGTCGGTTAGTCCTGCTCAGAAACTAAGGCAAGTACTCTGTAACGCAGTAAGATGGTATGTGTGAACATCCCAGCCTCCTCCACCCCTGGCAAAGCCATCCCCCATCCTACATAGTACACACGACCACCATGGCCACCATGACCACCCGCACGGGACCCAGATGGAACGAACGGCTGCAACATGGCACAGCTCCAAATCCAGCCTGGGCCTAATACGGATTTATGGGTTCTGGTTTCTTCCGAATCTGAAGGAAGGCAGGACGCATTGGACAAGGTACGAGGGACGAGGGAAAGGAACGGCTTCAGCAAGGGCTGTTTCGTCTGTTTCCTAATTAATCTTAATTGCCAATATCAATTAATACCGGAGCAGGGGAAACATCCGCCGTCGTCTTGTCCCCGATGAGGACGATGCTGATGCTGCCTCCGTCGTTGAAGACGTTGAAGGCCCATGCACATGTGCGTGTTCGTGTTCGTGTTCGGCAAAGGGATATCTACATCCGCATCGTGAACTCGCCAGCTCCGCGTTGAGTCGTTCGGCTGTCAGTTGTATCCGCCGAAGCTCTTCAAACAGTCGGTCGAGCTCGCGGTCAATCTCATCGTCCAGAACTCGGAGGTGGTCCGGTATACTAGGCTCCATGCACGGCATCTTCTGTAGTGGTAGTAACGAAACCGGAGGTATTCCTTCCAATGGAACGGGGTTTGTCGAGATGAGCTGAACTGAACCGCTACAAGGTATTTTCAACGAAGAGCAATGAAAAACGTAAAAGAAGAAGCGATGGTATGTCGTTGGAATGGGTTCTTTTTATTTCATCTGGCATTCCCAATTATTTTTCCTCTCTAGGCTGTGACCACTCAGCTGTGACGCGACTGGAACGTCACCAGCCAACCACAGCCGCCTGAACACGCGATCCAGTCAAACCCACGGAATAATACGCCGGCATCTATTCGTCGACATCGCCACTGAGGCGCGATAGAAAATACGTATACGTGGCTAGCAGCTACAGAAGGCGGCAGACCGCTTGTAAATTTCGTGAAGCCAGTTCTCACATCACGGTGGGATAAAAGCTACGTCCAAGGCTCGATGGTGCGCGAGAACGCACGCTCAAACTTACTACATAATTACTTCTCAGCCTATGCTCATCGGGGCACATTTGAGTGGCACCTTGACACAGCTTTCCTTCGCCATGTTTGCCAGCAACTGCAGCATCTGCATTGCATTGCATTCTTCAAGACACTTAAAGACGCGCTGCACGCCTGACTATTGCCCAGGGCGTTATGAGTCAATCAAAATGGAAGGCATTTACTTGAGCGGGTACTCAAGTATTTAAAATGTAGTATTTAGATGCAGATATCTCAATTTACCCTCGCCAGTTCAGTAACATTAGACTCCCGGTACACGCAATGGATGCCATTAATTCACGAAATCCCGTGACCTCGATGAATCCGCAACCCCTGATCGTGAAGGCATCACTCAATACTCTATCCCCAGAAATCCTCCTTTCTATTTTCGAATACATCCCTCCCAGTAGCCATTTCAGCCTTCTATTGATATGTAAATCAATATATCCCACCGCGCATGAGCTCTATTGGTCAGATATAGAAATAGATTCGGAGTCCAAACTAAAGACCATAAAACAGCTATATTCGTCAGAAGCGGGTTCTCTCAATATCAGCCTGGGATGGAGGTTTACAAAGCAATTAACAATCGAGGTCTTAGATGAGGAGGTTGCGGATATACTGGCAGGGTTACTTGATTCAGGGGAGTTAAAACCCCAGCTTATCGGGCTCGTCCAGAACAGTAAGTTGTGTCCGACCTTTCTACCAGACCCCATACATCGATATAGCCCAGAATGCAACCAGAGCAGATGCACGCCCATATTTAGATAGTATATGTACTCACCGCTCGGTTCATAAAAAGTCATAAGAGTATCAGACAAATGCCCAAACCCCCCTGCGCATTCTAAAGAAAAATTCGGAGCCGCCATAAGAGCGTACTATCAAACCAAACCTCTCGGCAAAATCGATATCGTTCTCCTCGCCGACGATGACCTGCTTGATGCAACCGCGTATACACTCGATTTCGAGCGTCTAACCAAACTAGCCATAGACAGTGATATAGAGGTTTATGCGCATCCCAACTACCGCGTGGTCGATTTGACGTTCTTGCTGGGCGCCACCCCGAACTTAACGTTCCTACATGTCAATGTTTCCATCAAACACTTCGATGATGATGATTATGAAAGTGCGGTGAAAGAAGACCCGGAGGTGCTCCAGAATTTCCAGGAGGCAATTAGTCGGCTAGAGCGGCTAGAAAAACTTGATTTAACTAATTTATTCCGCGATCGATCGTTCTTTCTTATACCACCCGCCAATGTCAAAACGCTTCTGCTGGAATGCACAACCACTCCTTCCTGGTGGGTAGAATTATCAAAATGCCCTCTCCCAAAAGTTGAGCATTTAGGCGTTATACACAAAATTAGAAAGACATGCTGCGAGGATCCATACATATGGTCTCAAGAGGAATATAAGATCACATCTGTCGCTGTTACCACGCTCAAGCGGTTCACGGGAAAGGGACCCCTTGGACCAGAAGCAGAATTCGACTTTGCGAGCTGCATCCTAGAAGCGAATAAGGGACTCAACGGAAAGCATGATTTCGAAATATACCGGGGGGGTGAAATAGTCCCGTATATGGAACGCTGCGCACAAGATCTGATATCTACGTTCACCGTGCTCGTTAAGTCGAACCTGGCACGTCAGACGTGGGGGGACTGGGCAGAAGAATGGGAAACTGATTACGGGGTGGGCTACAAGCGTGCTCAGTTCGCAAAGGAATGCATTTCGGGTTTGAAGAGGAGGGCAATGTCCAAATATTGGCACGAGTCACTTTGGAATGGTTGGGACCGAAGCTACTCCCCTTAAATTATCGTTTACGATGGTAGTCTCAATACCAGAGCCTGGGTAGCCTTTGATGATTACGATCGGTTGAAATTAAAATATTGAGGCTTGGATTTTAGACATAAGGCTGTTATACTTGTAAAAAATGCGCACGATATTTTGAGCTCTAGCAAGCAGTAACCGAACATATGTTTGGGGTTTTCGATTTGATCAATTGGCCAGAGTCTATAAAACCATTCCAGACACCTAAATGCTATATACCACAATGATAAGGTTGCCTCATAAATACTAGTACAACATGTATGCATATAGAGCAGCCAGTGCAATTGAGAGCGATATATATCGCCAAACACACGCGCATACGTAAGCAGCGAGCATCAGCCGCTACCAAAGGAGTTCAATCCATCTATTCTGAGGTCTATATGGTCCCTTTGATCAATTGAATGCTGACTCCATCCTATAGTGGTATAGAAGTTTAATATCACGACCCGAAGATCAAGCCGATCAGCTGAGGGAGCTTTTAAAATGTTGTATTTTGTGAAACAACGCACTTTAAAGGTCTAGTCGTGACCCTCTGTGATAGGAACTAAAGAGCCATGGTGTGGGGACTTGCTCCAGGGCCCCTCGAGCTATACAGTATGATACTCAGAAATTAGGCCCGTGGGCGGTGGCGTAATATAAACCAGTTGTGCTTATCGTACTTCCGAACCCCTCTACAAGACTATTACAAAATATGCTCACATCGCATAATATCTGACATGATGTGAAGTTAAGCATCATGCATTGCCTACTTCGGTTCATTATTTGCAACCCTACGCTCGCGATCAGCGTTGCCGCGCATGCCGATCTTGGCCAGAAATCACATGAACCCCGAGTGTTGGAGGGGATCCTAGATTTTGCATGTTGACATTGGTACACCACTAACTTTTTTATGGGTACTTAGGCCTATATGCCCACAGGTACCCAAAATCCGGACATGCCCTAACACTCTCGGAATTCTAAACCGGCCTCAAAGTGAATTTGCATACCTTTTCTGTCAGAACAAACTTCAAATATGCCTTGGATACAAGACAAAGATGAGCATGGATGGAATTTATATAGCCGCCGCATTAACACCAAACGCAGGATGCATAAACTTACAAATTTACTGTCAGATATAGTCTAAGGGCCCAGATGCACATAAAGTCTAATTCAAATACGGATTCAAATGCTGATCTACCGGGCAACTCGATTCGATCAATTACAGTATCAAGGGGCGCCAGTTTGACAAAACTCGAATAACTTCAAGGCATATTACATATCGTAGCATAAAGCCACTTTTATATGTAATTAGACATCGAGAGCTACCCAGCTCGAGAATAAGGCCAAGAATCCAAAGAATCCAAATAAATATCTAGATGGTTCCAATTGCTTATACTCGATTATGTATCGATCACTCCGTAGGTATAGTTGAAGCAAATTCAATATAAACTATATCCTCTGAATGTGACCAAGATAGCTAGTCGGTAATAAAATATGGAAAAGGTTCGGGCAGGTTGAAGATTTCCCATCTATCCGTAGTACGTCATAATAGCGACGGAGCCATAAGGATTGTGTCTCGGTCCACCAGTGATATAAGGCTCCTGGCGGGTTCGTTAACTTCTCAAGTTGAATCTGACACCAGTCACAGACCTATCCGGTACGATCACGGGGCAACCATAATGTCGGCGACGATATATATAGAGGTCCCAACTCCAGTTCGTGATTCATGACGCAACTATTTTTCTAAGTTATCGGTGTGTGTGGCTACTCTAAACCATTGTGATAATGCACTCTAAACCATTGTGATAGTGCAAAGTACCGATCGATCGAGGAGGTCCAGGGAGTTTGGCTTTTATAGCGGCAGGAAGGGATCCGGATATCGGGGCTTCCCGTACGTCTGTCGTCCTAGTCCTAGTGATCCTCCGTAAGCAAGAGAATTGGCGGTGGTTCTCCCGCCTAAACAGCAAAAAAGGACAGTTAGGTAACATGAAAACTTGGGGCTTAGTCGTCGGATGCTGATATGTCGATATGTCTTAGAAGATCAATTCAAGACTAAAGTCGGGGAAATTAATGAATCTTCAACGAGAGTGTAGTATCGTTTGTAGACCTCCGGTAGCAAAAAAGTCCAAGAATGGTAAGTGGATGGTCGATCAATTGGACCAAGTGAATAAATGGAGTTTCCCGGAGTCCTACATATCGAGAGCTGTATATGATAGACTTATAAAGCAATATCGAAGCTGAATAATCCGGATATCCAAGCTAGTCGAAGCAGTTTCCAAAGAATCGAATTCAAGCTTCCAACCCAGTCGAAAGGAACCAGATGGTAGCATCGATACTTCTTATATACATCTACCAAACCAGCCGAATATTCCAAGTTTCCGAGGTGAGAGCCAAGGGAGCTGGGCCTTGTCGAAGTTTTACTAGTGGGTGCATGGAAATCCAATTCTTAGTACCACTAAACTACCGAAATACTACGCTGCAAGTCAATGTACTTGCGCAATCATTTTATACAACATGCAACAAACTTGTAAGAGGCAAAGAGAAAACAAAGGATGTGTACGTATACAGAGGTCTCTAGCCGGAGCGTCGACGGCCGGGAAGGCTTGGAACCCGTCCGGTTATGCATAATGCATCAATTGCCCCGACTCTGATAGGGTGTACACGTACGTGTACATGTAACACTGCAAGCCGGTACATTGACCGGGTTTCAGATTCTCCAATATCAGCCACAATATAGCGTCTATATTGGTCAGGGGAAGTATTGCCAGAATAGTGGGACCGGTTAACCGGTTCCCAAGAGCCAACCGAGAGCTATGTAGACATGTACTTTGGGATGGAGCTAGGTCTCTTTGAGAATCGAATCTAGGAAAACCGATAGTAGCTTTAGATGTGATACTTGGGTTACCGGAACTTCGCTTGACATGCCCCGGGGAAGGTCCCCGAGGTCTATCGAGTCGATAGTGCTCGTTTTTGACAGTCGTACACTGGTATCGCAGTTCGGGACGTAAATACCTGCACAAGAATTGTATCCTCTACCTCACGCAATTCTGTAGCAATCTGCTCATGCTAAACTTTGAGGTGCTGGATTAGCAGCTCTGGAATATAAAGCTATAATTCCTGAACCATATATAATATTATAATAATTCAAATTCATAATAAATTTCGCTATAGCAAAGTATGAGTATGTTTGAATTTACCTTTGAGGCTGGGCATATAAGTATCGCACATGTGGTGCCTTAGATAATTGGTATTAATTAATTAATACCTCTTACGATTATAAATACGAGTGTGCTCTGTATCCCTGTTGAGATCTCAATCATCAAGTCCTCAAACTCAGCTCCAGGTCGATTTACCTTGTCGACTGCAGGCTAGACGAACTCCGACCACGATCCTTCGCCCAGAACGAAATTATCACTGACTTCCAAATCCTTTGGCCAAAGCACGTGGCCTGCACACCCTTCCATCTACCAAAAAACCTAAATTCGGTTCCAGGAAGCTTCCCAAACGGTTAGACTGACATACCAAAATCTGCATGTAAGCTTTTGAGGACTTCTTTCTGCATTATGCACGGTCCGCGGGGAACTAACCCTAGACATCCATCGATCCTTTGTTCTGACGCAAGTTGGTGAGTTATTGTCCCATTTGGGTATGTACAGACTTCACGCAACCACGTCGATATCGACAGGCTGAATGCCGCAGATGTTTCTTTTCCTGTTGTCGTCCCAATTGTCACAACAGCAACCTTTTTTTTCATTGCCAAGTGGAAACGACAACGGAGTTTGGCGTGTGGCATGTACCTGCCGGCGGGTTCCACGGGTTGGGATTATGGAGCTGTCAGCTGTGGTACCACCATGGTCTGTCAGCTTTGTATTCGGCAGCAGGTCCAGTGCGAATGGGGTACTGGATCTCTAAAGCCTTGGTACCATCATCATCCATAAGCTTGCGCTTGACGGCCTTTCAATTCCGAAGCTACGTTCTCCCACGTGGGTCATAATTATGAGAGATAATAGATATCAAAGGATTCACCGAGCATTTGTCAGTATAACATTATAACACATTTTGGTTTGTCCTTTTCGTAACGTTAGCCCTATAGCTCGAGCTCTTTCAAGCGCCCAAGTATCTGTCATTCATGAGTCACGAGCCGCGTTTTCAGAAAAACCTTTTTATTCCTGCCATGCAGCCGGTTACCGATCCTTTCACAGGCTGCGTGCACATGGAAAGAACCGAAGATCTCGATACGTTCTGAGGGCTGACAACTTCAACAGATTTCCTTGGCCGAATGGGGCTGAAGCGTGTTGTTTTTTTTTAGGGATGGTTTTGTGTGTTCAACAAAAAAAAAAAAAAAAAAAAAAAAAAAAAAAAAAAAAAAAGGTACTTTAGATGTTGGAATCAAAGTATCCCTGTCGTTTTAGGAAAAGCTCACACCCCACGGCAGCTTCAATAGATAGTTACTTGCGCGAAAAAATGAACGAAGAAGGTCAGAAAGCTTTCCAAGTTTTGGAACCCATGGTACATACGTTCTTTGACGTCGCCGGATGAGCCGAAAACATCTACAAATGACGATTTTGCATTTAGCGATTTTAATTTGGACAGAAAGGGAAACCGGGGAAAACTTGAGATCTTAATGCACAATTATTGAATACCTTTCTTTTCCGACGAACCCCCCAAAGTTGGGGGTCTTTTCTTCAAGGATTCCCTTTCGCGCCCGTCGCAGATCCGGCTGCAACTTCGGTGGTCACGCAAGCAAAGCTGCAGCCTTCACGGCCTTTTTAAGGGTTAGGGAAAAAACTGAAATAGATTTGCCATCGTTTTTTGTTTCTGGGCGTTGGACCCGACTGTCGAAGAATCCTAGGAGGGTACTCGTATTACTCTCGTACTTGATTCGTCGGCTTTTATTCTTTCAGAAAACCATCGATAGACGATATTTTTTGATCCAGGATGAACGTCGTCAAGAGTGGACCAAAAAAAAAACAAAAAAACAGGCATCCAGAGTTGGATTGGTCTGTCGAGAAAAAAAAAGCTCCACCTGCCCCCGCGAGAGCTCTCCGCTCCATGTAACCATACGGCGGCTTATCTGTTATCTACGTATAATGTAGGGTGGTATGTGGTGTCTATCATGATAACAAAAGCTGAAGGTCCTCGGGGAATGCGCCAAAAAGAAAATCTCCATTTTTTTCAGACGAAAGGTGGCTCTTTTTTCCCTTTCGACTTCTCCACATACGGTCTTTTACTCGCTGCACTCCGGGAATAGTCACAAGGGCTAGCTAACTTGTCAGTTTTTTGTCGGGGGGCAATATGTATATCATCGCGCAATCAACTCCAGATGGCATGACATAATGTTACGGAGAGAATGTGAGAAATAGCGCTTTTCAGATGTAGTGCTCATCTGGATAATCCATTCCCTTGAGATCATTGTTTAAAAATATCATCATTGTGAAGGGATCTATGGACTTTACCAGCCGTGTTTTCGTCATAAGTAGCTGGGTTCAGCATTCCATGGGATCTAAAAAAAAAAAAAAAAAAAGAGAGAGAGAGAGAGAGACTACGGGGAGGTATCGGTTGTGATTATAAAGCTTAATAGATGTTTGTTCGCATGGTTGAGCGTTTCTTATTGATTGTTCGGCGCCGCATATCGATAGTTGCGATGGCCCCGAGTGCAAACGGCCAAGCAGGAAGGGTTTGGGTTTACCCAAGCGCGAAACAACATGCACGAGAAACAGGTTTCGGTGAATATTCTGAAGGGAAACAATGGGTGCATGTCGATGGCGAAGGGTCGGCTGGTTGCTGAAATCGTCCTGGCGATGTGCCTCAACAACACCTATTGAAAGTGCACCATGATGCGCTCTCGAGGAGCGTCTCCGGATTTTGTCGGGAGACACCGGGAGTCTGGTTTTCTGGGAGACCAAGCCAAGGGCATACGGAGTCCCCAGTCTTGAGAAAAAAAAAAGTCGCACAGTTCCGTCCTTGTTCGGCCTGTCAAAATATCTCGACACAGTTTATGCACGAAGGTTTGGGCTGACGAGAGACGACACCAGATTAGTCGCAAAGCTAAAGGTGTCGGCTAGCGTCCATTATGCATATGAGATGATCAGATTGGGCTTAGTTTCTCCAATGTCAACACACGGAGAACAAACTGTGCAGCCGTCTTACGAATCCTCAGCCTTCCCTTTTTATCGGTGCGGGTCTGCAAGCGCTCGATGAAGGCGGATTTAATTCTGGACTTCACGCTTGGTGCTTTGGTACGCACGACCAAATTTCTTGAACTATGAAGCCTCTCAATCGAACGCTCGAGACGTAAATCCAGTGTGCCCAACGGAGGGTTTCGATGCATAGCTGCTTAATTGGCTTCGTGCCGCCGGCCTCTCTTTTCACATATTATATCAAGAGATGTTATGCAGGGCGAGCACATAATATTTCTGTACGAAGCAACGACCATTTCTCGTCCAATCCGGGCGTCGCCGGATCCGTTGTCAACCGATCCCTTGAGGTTGTGAAGCGTGAAGATCGGATCTGGCGCAACCAGCGCCCCAGTTTGAAACCTTTTTTGTTCAGTTCATCTCCTTCTTTCGGAAAAATTTGCCTGCTTGCCATCGAGATTCACGGATGCATGTAGG
Source organism: Orbilia blumenaviensis (assembly GCA_036872755.1). Taxonomy (NCBI): domain Eukaryota; kingdom Fungi; phylum Ascomycota; class Orbiliomycetes; order Orbiliales; family Orbiliaceae; genus Orbilia; species Orbilia blumenaviensis. Next base: position 726,754 of record JAVHNS010000001.1, read on the forward strand.
ACAGAAACACGGGTCGCTTCGCGAGCTCTGAAAGGGGCACCAGAGAAACCCAGGCGGAGGTGCCAAATGCCGGCGGGTTTGCTAGGTCGGGGACGATTATCGGCTAATCAGAAAACTAGGAAGAGGATCGTTAATCTTAACACTTTGCCTGTTAAACTTGGTGCGGGTGGCTTCTTTAATTTCTCTTCCATGCAGTGCATGCAGCGCCAACGAGGTTTGATTGAGAAGGCAAATTAACAATCTTGAGAAAGCTTGTTCCTTTCATCTAAATATTGAAGAAAGTTCGCGATCCCGATGGAAATTGAATGTCAATCAAAATCCCTTTCTGTTGAAATGTCAATGTTATAATACATAAATGAATGTCGTTGTGTTATTTTTAGAACTCGGCAGGGAATTTTGGTGTTTTGTTTGATAGAAAATATTCAAAATTTGATATTGGTAATATTTGTTGGCCCGCTGGCAGGTTATTGGCACACCAATTTTTTTTTTTTTTTTTTTTTTTTTTTTTTTGTTTGTTTCTTTCGAGGTTGGTGGAATGAATTTGCTCAACCGGATACTTTAGCTCTCCTGAATGAGAAATTAGGAAGCCATTATTATGTTTTATCAAATTTTTTGATAAAAATCTTTATTTTTTTTTTCCCTTTGAGGTCTCAAGATGGCTTTTTTTTTTTTTTTTTTTTTTGGCTTTGGTGCAACCTGCTGAATGGATGATTTCGTATGGGCTTTCCTTCCAGAGCAACAAGGCTACAGGAAACCCATGTACCAGACAGCAGGACGTCTAGGCTTCGATTGACCTCGAATTCTATGATGATCAGGTATCTTTTGACGTGACCCGTGTCCCGCTCATGGCCTCCAGTGGTAGCACGTCATTTGAAAGGGGTATGGGCGTGCGGATCACTCCACTAGAAATACCTACATTCTGCATGGCATGGCCGAAGACTTCGGGTCATACCTCGCCTGAAGTTCTATTTTTTACCGGTGGCTCTTGCTGGCAAAATGTATTTTTGTCGCCTTCGCTGGAGGCGGGACCTGTGTCAAGGCAGATACTAAATATGTTGTTGTTGTTGTATGCAGTGAGTACATACTTAGACATAGCACATACCAAAGTATGTACTGCAATACTGAATGACTAGACTTTACCTTGCCTTCTCCATCTGACCTGGCTGTTTGACTGAGGCGGTGGCCTTGATGATCCATCCACTGGAGCCACGGCGAGAAATCATCCGACGGTGTTGTTCCTGAGTTCTGCCTCGATGCTGCCGGGAAGGGACCAGGTTCGGCTGTTGCTTCCAGATGGATGATGAGACTAGCCGCTTCTATTCCTAGAGAGCTACAGAGCTTCCACACGGCCCCCCTTTTGGCCTGGCTTGGCAGCAACGCAATGGGGCTTGTCTGTTTCGCGAGATTTGATGGGAGCACTCAGGAGGAGTCTTCGACTGCAATCCCAAAACCTCTTTCAATCAGAACGGCAAGAGAGGAACCAACCAACTGATTTGAACACAGATCAGAGTCTCTCTAGGAGAGCAAAACTAGCGAATACCCACCTGCTCCTCCTTTTCGGCTTAAAGGGGTTTTGTGTCCAAGAGAACCTCCCAAGACGGAGGTCGAGGGATTTGCTGCTTGACTTGCTTGCATAATGGTCCGCCGCTTGTTTGCTTTTCTCTCCTTTTCAGACCGTGGATACTAGTTGCGTACTGCTACACTACACTGGCTGATGGTTCGGTTTGGGGGTGCCAGAAGTCCCAAGATATCCTTGAACCATGGCCGGCTTGATAAGAAATGCCACCGGCAGAAGTTTTTTTCTCTGGATTTTTATTTTTCTGGAGGGTGGGAGCCCTCGAGGATGCTTCGGACAGGCCTTTCTTGACGTGTGAGCCTATGCTAAATGCATTGTAGTCTGGACGAATTGTGCACCAAACAGAGATGTCGGAGAGCCAATGATGAGGGCTCGAATGGCCTGGCTGTTCATTGGCTCACCCGAACGGTGCCTGGGCTCCTTTTCCCACAGGTCAAGATTCGCAATCTTGTCTGTGATATCAAGGAAAAGAAGAAAATATCCTCCACTCTCGCAAAAAGCAAAAAATAGGAAAAAGATGCTAGGCTTAGGGGGAACCAGCGAGAAAACGGTGGAAAAGCAATTATCATAGACTATCCCAGAGCATAGCAACATGGATGAGTGACACTCACATCCCTCTCACTTCGCGGGAGAAGACGCAGCAGGGATCGAGGAGCCAGCCAAGATGTGACTGGGAGCGAGGCCAATTTTACGAAAGGTCCCAACCTCCCTGGCGTTGCCTGCATAATTTGAGGAGGCTGTAAAGTTGTTATGGTGTGAGGTCCATCTCACTATCTCAGGCCGACTGGTACATAAGGGACGACCATCCCCTAATATCCTTCATTTTTATCTTCATCCTTCACAAACGTAACATTCGTTCCCGAAAGTTAATACTTCTTCCATTAATTCAACTTCCTCCAACCTTCGTCTTTCGCTTCAATACATCGAAAACCACTTCGGTTCTTTAATAATCAACCAAACCAAAAACATTCAAAATGCAGTTCAGACTTGTTGCCCTTGCCCTTGCTTTCACCGCCGGTGTTAACGCCTACGGCACTCAGACGTATGTGATATATAATTCTATCCGACAATCAAATGGATAAGAGAGGGAACAGTAAAGACTAATCTAGCGTTTTATAGAAACGGAACCAATGCCACCTCGACTGGTCTCCCAACCCCAACCCCAACTGAGAACGCTGCCTGGTCCAACGCCGTCAGCATGGGTGGTCTCGCCCTCGCTGTTGCCGGTGTTGTCGCTGCTGTATGTGCATCGTAATCCTATTTTATTTTCAAGCATTTGTCTGACAATTTATCAATAGGCCTTCTAAGCGTCTTGCCCTTATCTAAATAAAAACCTCTTGACGCCTCTTTCCTTTCGACGCATCTACGCATTATACCCAGCATTCTCGGTTCCTCCCGACTTCGGTCCCGAAGTTTCAACACTGTTTATTCCAGTTGTGGGAAAATACCAAAGAAAGTCCTTAATTGCATGGCGTCTTTCGATGTATTTAAGTCATAATTTTTAATGCATCCCGCTTCTTCGTTTCGCCTTTTTGCCCCTTCTGAGTCTTTATGGGTGTTATTTCCTTTGACTGTTTATATTGGGATCCTTAGAGTTGTTTTATTGTTGATGGCCTTTCTCTAATACCACTTTACGCTTTTTCTACCTCAATTTATTATGAATCCTTTAGTGGGTGTAGTCGTTCGCAATAGTTTGTGTTTCTTGTATATGGCTGAATCTCAAATCGTTTTTGTCAGCCTGCATGAACATTAACCAATTGTAGTCGTCGGATGTGCCGTTGACTTTGCGTTGCCTTCAGCCTCAAAGACAGGAGCTAAACTGCAGGTGGCCGCTCAGTCTTGTGACACCTCAGCCAGCCACCCAGCCGGCTGTTGTAACCATGTAATGATACGCAGCCTGGCATGCTTGATTCTATATATAACTCAGTACCGTCTACGACTTAAAAATTCTAGAATTTAAATTCTTTATTCTTTATTTTGTAATACGTCTGTGCTACGTACTAGCGTCCCGAGAATGTGATCTTGAATACACATCTTCCGATATAGCATTTTATGAGAATATTTTCACTCGCACAATAAACAAATATTTCCATGTTACTATATGTTTTAAGGCCTGCATTCCACGATTCCCCTGAATTCTTAGCGACATTAAAATTGCTCTTCCCTTTCTTTCTCGGGCCAGTACAGCATATATATCAAATCCCGAGCTAGCGATATAGCGATCCGGTCAAACGCAGCTTGCCTCCCCATGTGTAAATTATGGCACGATCATAGCGTAGTTTCTAGAACCGGACAAACAGGCGGTCAACACGGCGTGACGTCGGTTGAGGTACAGTTGGCTGTTGTGGCACCTTCTCGTCTATGGCGATAGTACGCTCGGTACTTCTACGGATGTATCTTCTACTTCCTCCGAATCTGTGGTCATCTCGATGTCAATAGTACTCGCCAGATATCAATCTTCAGAAAATAGAAACGATGCATCGTAGAATAGAGTAATTTTCATGAGTTCTAGCAGCCCGTCGAACTTGCGTGTCCTTTCCAAGCAGACAAAATAAATTAATTGCCGCGCTTCGTTATTAGCGGTTGTAATACTGTAGTGCTGCTACTTTGCTGTGCTATACCTGCCACAAACACGAAAACCTCCCACAGACGTACTCCTCCTAAGCTACCTACCTCACCATAATCACGACCCCCCCCATCACCACCACTCATCGCCATCTGCCATCCGTACCGGCATCTATAACCACCCCCCTTATATCTCTCATCCTCCCGTATACAGTATTCTATAGCTGTCGACAAGATCCCTATATCCTCCGAAGCCCCTTTGTCGACTTTTCCTCTTCCTGCAACGTTAGCGCTTCTTTAAACTCGCATTACCCTCTATCTTTCATCCATTGTCGCGCTCTTATGCCATCCCACTAGCCTCCTAACATCTCCATTTTCCCTTTCTCCATCTGTTAGACTTCAGTCGCGACAATGGCGCCTCTTCCCATCCAATTCCAAGAGCTTGTTTCGGTATGTTAGCTGACGTGGAGTTTCCTTGTGATGGTCTTATTCGCTAATTACAGCTTCGTGTAGCTCACTTCTCTAGAGATCAACGTATGTATCCACTAGGAATGACCAGGGTGGCACAGTAGATGCAGCTCATAATCTATAGCTACTAACATGCTGCATATATATATAGCCTTCCAATATTGGCTTCAACACATGCGTACGTCTGTCCTCAACCCCTGAGATCTTAAACATCGAGTACCCGCTGACTTATGCTCTTTGCTGCAATAGACTCTCGAGAGCGATAAATACATTTGTGTCCGGGAGAAAGAGGGCGAGACTGATGGCGCCCGGTTGGTTATCATCGACCTCCACAATGGCAATGCTCCTTCGAGGCGGACAATCAAGGCAGATAGTGCTATCATGCATTGGAGCCGCGAAATCATTGCTCTCAGGGCACAGCGAACCCTTCAAGTCTTTAATTTGGGTACGAAGGAGAAGCTGAAATCTCATGCTATGCATGAAGACGTTGTGTTCTGGAAGTGGATAAGTGAGAAGTGCCTAGGTTTGGTCACCGATACTTCGGTCTACCACTGGGATATCACCGATCCTACTCAGGCAGCTCCCGTCAAGATGTTCGAGAGACATGCTAATCTGGCTGTATGTGCTTCGTCTATTCTACGATTCTTTCTCGAGCTGGCTGCTAACCCCCAGACTTTTCTTCTAGAATTGCCAAATCATCAACTACCGTGTTAATTCCGAGGAAAAGTGGATGGTGGTTGTCGGCATCTCGCAGCAGCAGGGTCGGGTCGTTGGCAGCATGCAGCTGTATTCTAAGGAAAGAGCTATTAGCCAAGCTATCGAAGGACACGCTGCTGCATTTGCCAACCTGAGACTTGATGGTGGAACATCCGATACCAAACTTTTCACTTTCGCCGTGCGAACTGCTACTGGCGCGAAGCTGCACGTCGTCGAAATAGATCATCAGACCGGCAACCCGGCATTCCAGAAGAAAGCAGTTGACGTATATTTCCCGGCCGATGCCACTAACGACTTCCCAGTTGCCATGCAGGTGTCGGAGAGATTCAGTATCATCTACCTAATCACCAAGTACGGATTTATCCACCTCTACGACCTTGAGACCGGAACCTGCATTTTCATGAACAGAATCTCAACTGAGACTATCTTCATCACATCGCCCCACGACCAAACTTCTGGTATTCTAGGTGTCAACCGTAAGGGCCAGGTCCTGCTTGTTAGCGTTGACGAAAACAACATCATCCCTTATCTCCAACAGAACCCTGCAAATGGAGCCTTGGCTATGAAGCTGGCTTCCCGAGCCGGCCTTCCTGGTGCCGATGACCTATACCAGGATCAATTTGAGCAACTCATGAGAACCCAAAGCTACGTCGAAGCTGCCAGGGTGGCCGCGAACTCGCCGAGAGGTTTCCTACGAACCCCACAAACCATCGAGCGCTTCAAGAACCTGCCTAGTCCGCAGGGTCAGCTGTCGGTTATCCTTCAGTATTTCGGCATGCTGCTTGACAAAGGCGGTTTGAACAAGTACGAATCACTTGAGTTAGTCCGTCCCGTTCTTGCCCAGGGCCGTAAGCATCTTCTGGAGAAGTGGTTGAAGGAAAATAAACTCGAGTGCTCGGAAGAGCTTGGTGATATTGTTCGAACTCAGGACCTCAGTCTGGCACTCGGTATATATCAGAAGGCCAATGTTCCCCAAAAGGTCATTGCTTGTCTCGCCGAGACCGGTCAGTTCGAGAAGATCGTTCCATACTCTCAGCATACTGGTTACCAACCGGATTACACTGCCCTCCTTTCTCACATCGTTCGCATTAACCCTGAGAAGGGTGCTGAGTTCGCAACCCAACTTGCGAATGTTGAGGGCGGTTCGCTAATTGATATTGAACGTGTCGTTGACGTTTTCCTGTCCCAGAACATGATCCAACAAGCGACTGCCTTCTTGTTGGATGCCCTAAAGGAGAACAAAGAAGAGCAAGGACATCTCCAGACCCGCCTCCTCGAGGTTAACTTAATTAACGCTCCCCAGGTCGCAGACGCCATCTTGGGCAATGAGATGTTTTCCTATTATGATAAACAAAAAGTTGCCACATTGTGCGAGAATGCTGGTCTTTTGCAGCGGGCTTTAGAGCATTACGAGGACATCGGCGCCATCAAGCGAGTCATTGTGAATGCGAACCAACTCAACCAGGAGTGGCTTGTTACTTACTTTGGACGACTCTCTGTCGACCAATCTTTCGACTGCCTTACTGAGATGTTGAGGTTTAACATTCGCCAGAACCTCCAGGTAGTTGTTCTTGTTGCAACAAAATACTCGGAATTGCTTGGTGCACAACGCCTGATTGAGCTCTTCGAGAAGTTCAAGACCTTCGAGGGCCTCTATCACTTCCTTGGAAGTATCGTCAACGTTAGCAATGACTCTGAGGTTCACTTCAAGTACATCCAAGCGGCTACCAAATGTGGGCAATTCACCGAGGTCGAACGTATCTGCCGTGACAGCAATGCATATAACCCTGAGAAGGTCAAGAATTTCTTGAAGGAGTCCCGCCTCCCTGAAATGTTACCCTTGATCATTGTTTGCGACAGATTTAACTTCATTCACGATCTGGTCCTTTACCTATACCAGAATCAGCAATTCAAGTCGATCGAGGTTTATGTCCAAAGGGTTAACCCGGCCAGAACCCCGGCTGTCATTGGCGGTTTGTTGGACGTTGACTGCGAAGAGTCTATTATCAAGAGCCTCCTTCAATCTGTCAATAGCGCTGCTATTCCTATTGATGAGCTCGTTGCTGAGGTCGAGAAACGCAACCGCCTTAAGCTCTTACTTCCATTCCTTGAATCTACCTTAGCTTCAGGGAACCAACAACCTGCTGTTTATAACGCCTTGGCAAAGATCTACATCGATTCCAACAACAACCCTGAGAAATTCTTGAAAGAGAATGACCAGTATGACTCTTTGGTTGTCGGTAAATACTGCGAGAAGAGGGACCCGTCACTTGCTCTCATCGCCTACCAGAAGGGCCAAAATGACTTGGAACTCATCAAGATCACCAACGAGAACTCCATGTTCAAGCCTCAGGCCCGATACCTCGTCAAGCGTGCCGATGTTGAACTTTGGAACTTCGTTCTAAGCGCCAACAACCTTCACAGGAGATCCTTGATCGACCAAGTCATTGCCACGGCGGTTCCGGAATCGCAGTCTCCCGAGGACGTCTCTGTTGCTGTCCAGGCTTTCCTGTCGAATGACTTGCCTGTTGAGCTTATCGAGCTATTGGAAAAGATAATATTGGAACCTTCTCCCTTCAGCGATAATAACAATCTTCAGAACTTGCTCATTCTCACAGCTGTCAAGGCCGACAAATCTCGAGTTGCTGATTATATCAGCCGCTTGACCAACTATGACGGTGCGGAGATCGCCCATATCTGTATCGACAATGGGTTGTACGAGGAGGCGTTCGAAGTTTATAAGAAGAGCGGCGACCACGTTAAGGCTTCAGAAGTACTTATCGAGAACGTCGTCAGCATCGACCGCGCCTTTTCTTATGCGGAGAAGGTTGATCTGCCGGAGGTCTGGAGTCGTCTTGCCAAGGCTCAGCTTGACGGTCTCAGAATTTCCGATTCTATTGACTCATACATCCGAGCTAACGATCCCAGCAACTACGCTGAGGTCATTGAAATTGCTACTAGGGCTGGAAAACACGAAGAGCTCATCAAGTTCTTGCAGATGGCTAGAAAACCATTGCGTGAACCTTTGATTGACAGCACCTTGCTCCTGTCGTTTGCTCGTACCGAAAGATTGCCCGACCTTGAAGACTTCCTCCAGACGACTAATGTTGCAGATGTCGAGGACTGTGGTGACAAGGCTTACGAGGAGGGTCTCCACCAAGCCGCCAAGATATTCTTCACCAGTGTCTCCAATTGGGCTAAGTTGGCTACTACCTTGGTCTACCTCGAGGAATATCAGAATGCCGTCGAGTGTGCCCGAAAGGCGAACAGCACGAAGGTCTGGAAACAGGTTAATGAGGCATGCGTTTCGAAGAAGGAGTTCCGTCTCGCCCAGATTTGCGGTCTCAACCTTATCGTTCACGCCGAAGAATTGCAGGATCTTGTCCGCCAGTACGAGTACAACGGCTACTTCGACGAGCTTATTAGCCTGCTCGAGGCTGGCCTTGGTCTTGAGCGTGCTCATATGGGAATGTTCACAGAGTTGGGTATCGCTTTGTCCAAATACCACCCAGAGCGTGTTATGGAGCACCTGAAACTCTTTTGGTCTCGTATCAACATCCCCAAGATGATCCGCGCTTGCGAACAGGCTCACCTCTGGCCAGAACTTGTCTTCCTATACTGTCACTACGACGAATGGGACAATGCGGCTCTTGCTATGATGGAGAGAGCATCTGATGCTTGGGAGCACCACTCCTTCAAGGACGTTATTGTCAAGGTTGCCAACTTGGAAATTTACTACAGGGCCCTCAACTTCTATCTTCAGGAACAACCATCTCTTCTCACCGACCTACTCACTGCCTTGACTGCTCGTATTGATGTTTCCAGAGTTGTCCGCATGTTCGAGAAGTCCGACAACATCCCTCTCATCAAGCCTTTCTTGATCGCCGTCCAGGGCCAAAACAACAAGGTTGTCAACGCGGCTATCCACGAACTTCTGATCGAGGAAGAGGACTACAAGACTCTGCGTGACTCCGTTGAGAACTACGACGCGTACGACCCCGTCGAGCTCGCGCAGCGTCTTGAGAAGCACGACCTTGTTTTCTTCCGCCAAATTGCTGCCACTATTTACCGGAAACACAAGAGGTGGCAATTGTCAATCTCACTGTCGAAGCAAGACCGTTTGTTTAAGGATGCAATTGAGACTGCTGCTATTTCCGGTAACTCGGAGGTTGTTGAGGAGCTTCTACGATACGTAAGTTTCCCCTTTTACGAAGCCTCTCAGGGTGTGGTAGATTTCGCTAACAATTTTAATAGTTTGTCGATATTGGAAGCCGCGAATGTTATGTAGGCATGCTCTATGCCTGCTACGACTTAATCTCGATCGACATGGTTATGGAGATCTCATGGCGTTACGGACTTAATGACTACACCATGGTAGGCAATGTTCCGATTATGTTGAAAGATATATTGGAAGGAAAACAGCTAACTTTGTGGAATAGCCATTTTTGATCACACATATGCGCCAGCAAACCGCTAAAATCGTTCAGCTGGAACAGGACAATGAAGATCGCAAGGCAAAAGAAGTCACCCAACAACAGACGGAAGATAATACCCCGATTCTAGGAACACGATTGATGTTGACTGCTGGGCCGAGTGGTAGCGCTTCTCCTGGACCCTATGCTAATGGCATTCAGAATCAGCCGACTGGATATCGTGGATTCTAAACGGAGGTGTTGATGAGCTATAATGTGGAGCAGCCTTTTTTCTCGTAAACATACCTTTTTTTTTCTCGATGCCTTTTAGCTTGGCATGTTCCAAACCGCATTTTATTGGGGCGTTTCGCCTCTTCTCTCCAGTGTTTTTTTCCCTTATTTCCCTTTGATTTCTTTTCTTTTCTTTTATGGCAGGCAAAAAAAGGCAATAAAATGATAATTCTTTACTCCCGTTATCAGCCCCTATCAGGTAGTTTCTGTATACAAAAAAGTTCCGATTCTTAGTTTGCTTTCTTTTTTCTTGATTAAATGTCGCATGGTCATGCAAGCTTCCGCACCCGAGAATTAATTCTCGTGAAGGGCGGCCTATCGCCGGTGATATGCCGATGGTTGGCGAACTAAATTCCCCTTTCCCCGGCTCCGTCGAGTTTTCGTAGAACCCCTGGATCCTTGTACCTTTCCCCGCTCTTTGAATCCCTGTCATACTCTAACCTTAAAAGAGAGTAAAAAGCTTGAGTTCAACTGCAATAAGCCTGGCCGTTAAAGAAGGACTTCATTCACTAGGTCATGATCACGAGACATATATGGAGCTTATAGGTCTACAGATCCAAATTTTTTTTTCTTTTTTTTTTTTCCAAGTTTATTTCCGTAATGGTACTCTGCAAAAAGAGTAGGTATCAGTAGTAGACTTCGTGACCGGGCAATACAAACGTAAGCACTTATATAGCCCGCTTTGGGTCCGAGCCCGAAGCTGTATTAGTACGTGCTGTCAGGTCGGAAATAGGTCTGGATTGTTGAAAAGTTCCGCTCAGTGTTTAAATATGATCTATGTGGCTACCCTTTCCACAACATACATCTTATACGACGACTTTTCAAGACCTCTCAAGACCTTCATATCCATGTATGTTAACTCATACTATCGCCACTGGAAACCTTCTACCCCTAGGCGGGAGTAGACGATAAACCAAACCATGTTGGACGCGATGGTTGGTCAAATCACGATAGCAACACAGGACGATAAATATGAAACCGACTACTGTCGGTTTCTCATCAAATGCCAAATAGTGGGAGAGATAAATCAGAGGATTCCAGGAAGAGGAAGCTGGGTGTGGTAGCTTCTCACTATATCTATATACGTTAGCTTGTGAAACGGAGAATGTCTTACGTCTTCGCTGGTGAGGGGCCCGGGTGAGTGCGTATCAATTGTTTTGATTGGGTTTACGAAGAATAGGATTGAATCCGTTGCTCAACCTGGGAATAATGGCGAAGGTTGGACGACTCCGACCTCATCGCAGCAGCATCATAACTTCAACCTAGAATTACAGCAGATCAACAAAGCTGAATCGATAGCCTTTGCCTAGTGCATCGATTGGATCTCTAACCTTGGCGATTGAGTATGTTTTTTTTTCGTCGCCCCTAATATGGTGTTCTAACATTCTCGCAGCCATGCCGGCCTTGGGCCAATTCACGAACGCGCCAACGAGATTGTCAAGCTTGCCAGAGAATCCTCCGGCGAAACAAGCTTGCTGGGACCCTGACACTCGGAGACGCGGGGGCTCACGAGGTTCAAATTACGAGGTAGGATAGACCACTAAGACAACGAGGTTTCTCGGCCTAGGTTCGGTGATGGCGAATGCTGGAAGTTGGTAGTTCAGATGCTTTTGCATTTTTTTTTCTGGTGTAGGAAGGGTGTCAACTTTGAATTCTTATACTAGAAAAGAGTTCAAAAATAGAAGAGATCTATGAGCGGTGACTACAAAAAAATCAATTATTGATCCGATAAATTAAGACTACATTCAATTTCTTCTTTCTTTCTTTTTTCCGGCCTAAGGCCAATTTTCGAAACAGTATCACAATCAAAGTTTTTGTTTCTTAAACCAACTATCAGAAGGAGACATCTCTCCTTCATAGACATAAGCATTTATTCATCCCTATAATTATCCTTCACAAAACCGGGGCTCGTACCCACCCCCCCCCCCCCCCCCCCCCAATCCGACATACGAATCCACCCCCCGCCACGCTTCATCGTTCCGCTTGGCCCGGTCATGTGGCGAATCGAGACCGCGAGTAAATAAATTATCTGAAAATGTTCTAAAGCTCTCGGCTGTAGTATTGCCCCGTTTATAATCTTGGTACCAATTGTCTGTACTTTGTTCCCAATGTTTGTCTAGTTTTTCAAAGTCTTCTTTTGAGGTGACTTCGTAGCAGGGGAAAGTTAAATTGGGGCCAACATCTGTTGTGGGGAGTTTGAAGATATCTTTATACCCCCTGTAGCGTTCTGCCTCTTCTGGGTCTGCACCGGGGGGCAGCCAGATTAATAGGACTAGTTTCTTCCAGATCGGATCTTCACTTAAATCAGTGAAGGAAGGGGTATATCTTCGGAAGATGAAGTGACAATTACGTTCTGGAATGTTTTCGAGAATTTGTTTGGGGTCTAGGCTTTGTGATTTGTCGATGATACGGTATTTGCCATTCTCATCGCATTCGATGATGAGGGTATTGATGCTTGTGTCGTATAGGTCTTTGGTAAGGCCTTTAGTACGGTCTTCGGGCTCGAAGTACTGGAAGGGGTGGCAGGTGTCTTCGAGGATGCTGGCGCCGAATCTGGCGAATGAAGATTGCATCTTCTTATTTGTTTCTTTCTTTGTTTTATATCTTAGTCAAGGGTTTGGGATTATTTGAGTATAGGGGTCTTGTTATGGTATAAGATAATCGTGGTTTATTGGGATCGCAGAAAACCTAGTAGACATTGACACTCGGCCTGAAGAATCCGACGGAATTCTTATACTTTTTCCCAAATAGAGATAACTTCATAGCATCGGTATTGCTCGATATCAGGAGCGGGCCGAAAGAGGGGAAATGATGGCGATTACATCATGTTCGGGGAACACAACATATAAAGGCATTGATAACAAAACATCTTGATATCTGCATCAATGGAGAATAATTCTCATGTTATATTGGAGAGAGAGAGAGAGAGAGAGAGAGAGAGAGAGAGAGAGGATAGTTGAGGCATGTAGCACAAGTCTTGCTTCTTCGTGCATGTTGATAGTACTATAGTACGACGTGTAGATCGAGGCGAGCAAAGGCGATGAGGGTTGCCTTTTGACCTGTTGCGGCTCGGCAGCGATCCAACGAAGCGTCGTATACTACGAGACTAGGCAGCAATTAAGTTTTAGTGTTTTCACCTTTTAAAGCATATTAGTAGTGCCTAAGCTATACCTAAGCTATAGATAGGTATCCTGTCGGTATACCCCCCTAGGTTAAGCTAGCTAGCTACGGTGTACGTACGTTTTGACGTTTTCTGAGTACAGGGTTACACAAACTACTTGCTGTGCCAGGTTGTATTTGTTCCTCATAGATTTATCGATATAAGTTTTACCCTATTGGCGGATAACTTGATTTGTGCGACATTGTGGGAGTACAGACGTCTAGACATGCCTCACGCTCTTGGCATGGAGCATGGAACACTCAAAACTGGGGGCGTGCGAATGCAGAGATTGTCGGATGCACAGTTGCCGCTTTCGATCATTGGGCTTAGAGTCGTGCGGGGTTTGTGTTACCGCGATCTCGAGATCTCGTCAACACAGTACGATGTATGTACTAGCTTAATAGTTAGCTTCTCAGGCCTCAATTGCTCAATGATACAGTTATGGTGGGGCTGCAGCGCTGCTTTAACAAAATGCCGGGAGCAGAAGCTATAGAGTTTATGAATCGATACGAGAGGGTAATTGAGTATTACGGAGACTAAATTTAAAATTTCCACGGCTGTGAGATCTACGGGTGAAATAATTTGCCAGTGCTGTACTAGCTGGTGCTCGCGCATCTGATGCCGAGATTGCGCGAGGAACCGTGTTGCAAAATGTTGCAGAAAAGTTTCCCGGCCCGTATTCGGCGACAAGAGGGCGCAAGAGAGGGGCAAGTGAAATGTGCGGAGCTGCAGGAAAACAAGGCGGGATGGAACCCGACCGGAGTCATCAGACTTAGCCCGAGACACCCAATGCCGAAAGAAAATAGGCGGTCTAGTTCCTGATGGGCTCCTCCGATTTTTTTTTTTTTAAATTACCCTGCCGCGTGATAGCCGGACCCGGTTCTAGGAGGCGTCCCCCTCTTCCAGAGCTCTCATTTTTTTTGGCATTTTGATACGTAAACAGTTTTAAGACGTGGGGATGGGGATGCAGAGCTATAAGCCAAGGCTTTTTTGAGTCTAAATTTCCCATGGTATGGTATCTAAGCTTTTTTCCCTTATCCATTCTCCAGTCATTTGCTCGGAATATCGGATTACAGGTACTTTCGGGCAGTGAATTGAGTTTTCCCTTTTGTTCCAAGTTATGTCGGACAGGGGTGTTCTTACATGTATGGATGCATATATGTACGTAGAGCTTTCTTGTTAGCGGTAGATAAGAAGGGGGGGTGAGGGGGGGAAATGTGAAATGCCCTGGCTGAAAAGAATCTTAGCAATGTTTCGAATCAAGATATAGATACGATACATCTGAGGTACCGGATGGGGGACGGACGTGAATAGCCGAGCGCGCTGTTGCGCAGAGTTTAGTTAAGGTTACTTGGGATGTTATACATGAGAAAGTACGTATAACGTGCAGATGAGGTTGGGGAGGGGTTCGGCTCAAGCTAGCTACTTTCTTAGGTTTTCCCCTAGCCAGCTACCGAGCTAGCTTTTTAGTATTTACCAGCTAGGCGTAGGTTGATGTCACAGGCGGCATGGCACATCCTGTCTGCATGGGATAATTGATAATGGGATATGGGATAATGGGACTGGAGGAAAAGAAGGAAGAAAAAGCCAAGTTTTTCTATCGGCAATGGGACGAAAAAGGTCGAGTTTCTTCCGTCGGCTTTTCTGATAGCGGACAGTCGAAATCTCGGGATCCCGTTGTCATATGAAAGACGACGGGTTTCCGACGGCAATTGCGAACCAGCCCTCTTTGCGGGATATCATTGCATTGGGAACGATTTTTTTTTATTATCGTAGCCGAAGCTACTACCAGAGAAAGAGGTATATAAAAATCGGCATGCGGCAAAGACTTTGGAGTCCGAGGTCTGGAAGCCCCCGTTAAGTAAGAAGAAGGTCATGGTCTGGTGATATCTCTTCCCCCCCGCATTGCATCTGCATCTCGTCCCCGATTCGTTGTTCCAACCAATCGAAGCTGTTCCCCCCACCATCGCCTTGCTTGCATCGTTGAGATCGAGCGGAGCGCACCGCGAAAAGGAGGAAAACAGGAGGGCTAGAGCTACCGCGAACAGCAAGGAACCCCAAAACCAAAAAAAAAAAAAAAAAACAAAAAATAAAATACCAAAAAATCCTAAGGCTCAATTGATTGCCTGGAGAAATAGAATTTGATAAAACATATATAAAAAAACGAAACACCATAAAAAAAAAGAAGCCAAGTCACCGGCAAGGCTTGCATAGCTTACGTATCAAGCGGGGAGTGAATCCAGAGCGCTCGATCGACGACCGAGCCAATTGGCCAAGGCCCGGGTACATTGCCATCCATACTTAAAGGTAACATACTAGACCGTACGGCCCGGTCATTAATTTGCGAGTATAGACCCGGAGTAGCAAAAGTAGAAGAAGAAGAACAAGAAGACCAAGAAGTAGACGAAGGAGAAGCTAGTGAATCGACTGACTGCAGTGCGGGGGAAATTGGAGGTCGAAGGCACTCTGATAACGACCATATAAGTCAGTGTGGCCCGCCCCCCCTCGTTCTGTTCCAATTGTCCTCTTTTTCTCTCTCTGTTCTTTATCCTCCTCCTCCTCACTGCTTTGTCTCTTAAAAAAACCAATACACAAAAACCGCAAGTTGTGTGGCCTTTTTTTTGAATTTTTTTGTTGCGAGAATAAACAAAAAAAATAATCAGGGACCAAAAGACTCGAGCTTTTGATTTAGCTAGACTACAGCGACATCATAGCGGGGTAGCAGTGTAGCGAGCGAGTGCGGTGCAGCGACAAGAGATTTTGATAGGGCGAAGACTTGCATCTGACAAACCTAAAAAAAGGCCCCGCAGCAAACCGCAGGCCCAACGCAGCTCCGTCCCAGGCCAGGCCAAACCGTCCCTCCTTCTCGAGCCCTCCGCCCGAACGGAACCACCAGCTAGCTATTTGAGTACTTAAATAACTGTTGACATTTTATATATATTCCGTATCTAGCTCCAGCTGAAAGAGCTTCTGGTGGAATATTTATAATACGGAGACCCGTCCCCTCCTCTTTCCCTCAGCTTGCCTATCTACCCATATTCTTCTTTTTCCTTTCACAGCTTAGGACCTAGGTTACGTTCTGCGGCCTCTGGAAGCTTCGGGGAGCACTTCTGGACGGTTAAATCTCTCTTAGCTCTCTCTATCTTTCATTCTCTCTCGCCTTTCCCTACTTTCATTCCTTCCTTCCTTCCTTCCTTCCTTACCCAACAATCGCCATTCCTGCGAAAGGAGCAACAGCAACAGCAGTAGCAGTCATGTCGAACCAACAGTACGCCAATGTCTTCGATGAGGAGGAGATCGATGGTGCCTCGAGCACTGCTAGAAGTGTGCATCGCATTCGTAGCAATAGCACTATCATGCAGTTGAAGAAGATCATGGGTATGTCCGGAGCAATGCAATGCATCAATTTCCCCTCATTCGCCCACTCGCATGTGATGCGATGCGATGTGATGTGGTGGGCGGGGGAGGGGCTGCGGGGTAGTCACATCTGCTAACTAACACCTTTCTATGCCCACACAGTTGCCAATCGTGGTGAAATTCGTAAGTAGTAACACATCAAGGGTCCAGGCACGGACAAAAACGTCAATTGGGACCCTTCGGGAAGCTCCCGAGCTGGAGTATAGAGGCTAATCGTGTAACTTTGTCGGCGGTGTTGGTGTGGTAATACAGCAATTCGTGTATGTCATCCCAAAACAACATCTCAACCCCCACTCCCAACTGACTAAACCTTGGCTTTTGGATTTAATTGGCTGACATGAGTTGTTTGTTGCTCGATAGATCTTTAGAACGGTACATATATATACCCAACCCGATTGATAATGCGGTCTCGTTATGTCAGTACCGGTCTTGCTGACTCTGCCTGGCTTAATCTGAATAGGCACACGAGTTGTCCCTCCAAACGGTTGCCATTTACAGCTATGAGGACCGAATGGGCATGCACAGACAGAGTATGTGTTCGCAATCATGATGATTATGATGCATGCCATAGCATACGGGGCTTCAACTGATGTTTATTCTGTTTAAACAGAGGCCGACGAAGCCTACATGATCGGTCGACGGGGCCAGTACACACCCGTCGGAGCCTATCTTGCCATCGACGAGATCATCAAGATTGCACTCGAACACAATGTCAACATGATCCACCCCGGTTATGGTTTCCTGTCCGAGAACGCGGAGTTCGCTAGGAAGGTTGAGGAGAACGGAATCATTGTATGTAGCTCTTCCTCAACCCGGTATCCTGGGGTGCGCACACTGATACATTAAATTATTTAGTTCGTCGGACCAACATATCATGTCATCGAGGCCCTCGGTGATAAGGTTTCTGCCAGAAAGATCGCTCAGGCTTGCAAGGTTCCTTGCGTACCAGGAACCCCCGGCCCGGTCGAGAAGTTCTCCGACTGTGACCACTTCGTCCAGGAATACGGATATCCAATTATCATTAAAGCCGCTTTCGGTGGTGGTGGTAGAGGTATGCGTGTTGTTCGAGAGGGCGATAATTTGGAAGATGCCTTCGAAAGAGCCGTCAGCGAGTAAGTTTAACCAAATGGAGTTGTCGGAGCTGGAATAATATTAACGATGTTATAGGGCCAAATCTGCTTTCGGAAATGGCACTGTCTTTATTGAGCGGTTCTTGGACAAGCCAAAGCACATTGAAGTTCAGCTTCTCGGTGATAACCACGGAAACGTCGTCCACTTGTATGAGCGTGACTGCTCCGTTCAGCGAAGACATCAAAAGGTCGTCGAAATTGCCCCAGCAAAGGATCTACCCCAAGAAACCAGACAAGCTATCTTGGATGACGCTGTCAGGATAGCCAAGCATGTCAACTACAGTACGTCAAATCAAATCCGTTTTAGGTGTGGAAAAGTATCTAACCAATATCAAAGGGAACGCCGGTACCGCTGAGTTCTTGGTCGACAATCAGAACCGACACTACTTCATTGAAATCAACCCACGTATTCAAGTCGAGCATACAATTACCGAGGAAATTACCGGTATTGACATCGTCGCCGCCCAGATTCAGATCGCCGCTGGCGCTTCGCTAGCTCAGCTCGGTCTCACCCAGGACAGGATCTCGACAAGAGGTTTTGCCATTCAATGCAGAGTCACAACCGAAGACCCGTCCGAAAATTTCAGGCCCGATACTGGTAAGATTGAAGTTTACCGATCCGCTGGTGGTAACGGTGTCCGTCTCGATGGTGGTAATGGATTTGCTGGTTCTATCATTACTCCTCACTACGACTCCATGTTGGTCAAATGCACATGCCACGGCTCCACATACGAAATCGCCCGACGGAAAGTCATCCGCGCTTTGGTTGAGTTCCGTATCCGTGGCGTTAAGACCAATATTCCATTCTTGTTGTCACTTCTTACCCACGAAGTCTTCATTAATGGAACTTGCTGGACTACTTTCATCGATGATACCCCAGAGCTTTTCTCTCTTATGAAGTCTCAGAACCGTGCCCAGAAGTTATTGGCTTACCTCGGAGATTTGGCTGTCAACGGAAGCAGTATCAAGGGACAAGTCGGGGAGCCCAAGTTCAAGGGTGAGATCATCATGCCAGTCCTTACCGATAGGACCGGCAAGGTTATCGACACTACTCAACCATGCCAGAAGGGATGGAGGAACATTCTTCTCGAACAAGGCCCCGAGGCATTCGCAAAGGCCGTCCGCGCTAACAAGGGCTGCTTGATTATGGATACCACATGGCGTGATGCCCACCAGTCTCTGCTCGCCACAAGAGTCCGAACCATTGATATTTGCGAGATCGCTAAACAGACAAGTTATGCATATAGCAATGCCTACTCGATTGAGTGCTGGGGCGGTGCTACCTTTGATGTTGCTATGAGATTTTTGTACGAAGATCCTTGGGACAGACTGAGGAAGATGAGGAGATTGGTTCCCAACGTTCCTTTCCAGATGCTGCTCAGAGGAGCCAACGGTGTGGCGTACTCATCGCTCCCAGACAATGCCATCGAGCATTTCTGTGACCAAGCACGAAAGAACGGTGTCGATATCTTCCGTGTCTTTGATGCCCTCAACGATGTTGACCAACTCGAAGTCGGTATCAAGGCTGTCAGGAAGGCTGGTGGTGTCGTTGAGGCCGCTATCTGCTATAGCGGTGACATGTTGAACCCCAAGAAGAAGTACAATCTCGAATATTACTTGGCTCTTGCTGAGAAGGTAGTCAATCTTGGAACTCACATCTTGGGTATCAAGGATATGGCTGGTTGCTTGAGGCCCAGAGCCGCAACTATCCTCATCGGTGCTCTCCGTGAGAAGTACCCGGATCTCCCAATCCACGTTCACACTCACGACTCCGCCGGTACTGGTGTCGCTTCCATGGCCGCTTGTGCTGCTGCTGGAGCTGATGCTGTTGACACTGCCACTGACAGCTTGTCTGGTATGACATCGCAGCCAAGTGTTGGTGCCGTCCTAGCCGCTCTTGAGGGTACCGATATGGATCCTGGTCTGGATATCGAGCTAGTCCGTGAGATCGACAGCTACTGGGCGCAGTTGAGGTTGATGTACTCGTGCTTTGAGGCTGGTCTTACTGGCCCAGACCCAGAAGTCTACGTCCACGAAATCCCTGGAGGTCAGCTCACCAACCTTATCTTCCAGGCCTCCCAGCTCGGCCTCGGTGCCCAATGGAAGGAGACCAAAAAGGCATACACACAAGCCAACTACCTCCTCGGCGATATCGTCAAGGTCACACCAACATCCAAGGTCGTTGGTGATCTTGCCCAATTCATGGTTTCCAACAAGCTCTCTCCTGAAGATGTTGTTGAGCGTGCTGAGACTCTCGATTTCCCTGGTTCCGTTCTTGATTTCTTGGAGGGATTGATGGGCCAGCCCTTCGGTGGCTTCCCAGAGCCACTCCGCACTCGTGCTCTCCGTGGACGACGAGCTCTCAGCGAGCGTCCAGGTCTTACTCTCCACCCAACCGACCTTGCCGGCATCAAGCAAGAGCTGCTTGAAAAGTACGGTCAAGTCACCGAGTGCGATGTAGCCAGCTATGTCATGTACCCGAAGGTTTTCCTCGACTACAAGGAATTCCTTGCCAAGTACGGTGACCTCAGTGTCCTCCAGACCAAGTACTTCTTGTCTACTCCAGAAATCGGCGAGGAATTCCACGTCCAGATCGAGAAGGGTAAGACACTGATTATCAAGTTGTTGGCTGTCGGTCCCTTGAGCGAGCAGACTGGACAGAGGGAAGTGTTCTTTGAGTTGAATGGTGAGGTTAGACAGGTAACTGTTGATGATAAGAAGGCTGGTAAGTAATATGAAGTCCCATGTCTACACTTTCTTTCCACATTTTCTCTCCCAGGGTTGAGGTGATGCTAACGAGGTGTGTAGCTGTCGAGAATACTAGCAGACTAAAGGCCAATCAGGCCGATAGCAGCCAAGTCGGTGCTCCGATGTCTGGTGTCGTCGTCGAGGTTCGCGTTAAGGACGGCTCTGAGGTTAAGAAGGGTGACCCGATTGCTGTTCTCAGCGCCATGAAGATGGTAAGTTCTGCGATTCAGTTGGTCTCTTGATTTTTTTGGTCGTGTTGCTTTGCTCACACAGTTTCTTTGTAGGAAATGGTTATCTCGGCCCCACATTCTGGAGTCATTGCCGAACTACAGATCAAGGCCAACGACAGCGTCGATGGTCAAGACTTGATTTGCAAGATTGTGAAGGCATCTGCTGAAGAAGGTGCTGAGGAGAAGGCTTCTGAGTAAAATAATATTTATTTACTGTAATAAGAATACCCTCCAGACTTCTCAAATTTATTGTTAAAAGAGAGTCTTTCAGCCCAGAGATGGAGAGAAGCATAAAGAAAGAAAGAAGGAGAGCTATAAAGAAGAATTCAAGAATGGTTACCCTCATCCATGCGTCCTTAAAAGCAAAAAAAGGAAAATATATTTGTCCTGTGGTTTAATTTTTTAACCCTTAGTTCTGTACTCTCGCTGTATTCTTCTTCTTCAGTCCCTTCTTTTCTTGTTTGTGGAGATATATTTTACTTCTCAGCAGTTTTTAGTAGGAATTAATATATCCTTCTTCTGGCGTCATTTTTGATAACACTATTGTTTCTTGTGAGATTAAGACATTTGTGCGTATGCGTTTTAATATATCTCGTGACCAGGGATATACATAGTGAGATGTGTACGATTGGAATTGTGGCTCTGCTTATGCACACAGATTAGAAGTACAAAAAGGCAAGGTACGGACGCTGCATGCATGCTAAATGAATATACTCTAACAATGAAGTGAAATAAGACTACTATTCCCTTTTTTGTTCCCTTGTAGTTTTGTCTTATTTCCCTCCCAGCCTAGTTATGCCCACGGAATACCTCCACCAATATCACGAACCCAATCTGTACCCGTCACCCCCATCTCCGTATAAAAAAGTATGAAGTAAACAAGGCAGAACGAAAGAAAAAAACAGACCAAAAAAGAGTTTTACTTAATAATCCTTCATCAAGCTCTCCTGCGCCTCCTTATCAGTAGCTCTTCTCTTCTTAATATACCAGACAGCGGCACCGATGAAGATGGCACCAGCAACAAAGATCTGATAAGGAGCCCAGCTACCGCCGGCTGAGAGGTGCTTGAAGTCGTCGGATTCGTCTGTGTCGGTTTCTGAGGCTGGGTGGGAGGCTATGGTTGTGGAAGAAGAGGATGGGGAGTCAATTTCTGGGTTCGCAGAGGCAGAGGAGACAGAGACAGAGGCAAGTGATGGGGGAGTAGAGACGGAGGAAGAGAGGGAAGTGGCTTGGTTATGGACTGTGGAGGAGGGAAGAGAGGAAGAAGAAAGGACAGGGGTGGCTGTACCGCTGACGGGTTTTTCTGTGGAGCCGGATTCGATGCCTGGTTGGAAAAAAGTTGGATACGGTGTTAGAAAGTGGGTTCTCGTTTCAAGTTATATTATGGTATATTATAAGAAGCAATGGAGGGAGGAGAAGAAGCCAAATGTCACGTTTGTGTTTTTGTATGTATGCATGCATGTAATATAGTGGGGCTTGTGAGTACTAGCCTCCAGACTAGGTTTACGAGGGGGGGTACCTCATGAAAAAGGTACGGAAAATACGGAAAATAAGAAAACGATACGTAGCCTCGCAGCCCGGGAAGGAAAAGAGGTCTCTGCGAAGGGAGAGGGCAGGAGCTACGGTCTATAATCGTTCAAAAAGAAGCATTGACTTTTTTCTTTTTTCTTTCTTTCTTTCTCTCTCGTTCACTCGATTTTATGTTTACATGGTCGTTCAATTTCCCAGTCTATCAAAAAGGGTCATAGAAAAAATCTTGTCTTCTTTTTTTACGTTTATACACCATATAACCCACAATCTCCCCATAACCACCTCGCATCGGCCGCATTCTCTTTCATTGTCCTTATAGAGAAAAGCGGAGGAGATAAAGTGCAAAGGAAGAGTTCGATGTAAGGGGCTGGGACGAGAAAGGGAGCAAGGAAGGAAGGATTTTTGTAAAAAGAGCCGTATATATATCGGACAGTTTACAATTCCTCCTTGGGAGTATCGGCTTCGGCAGCTGGGGCATCGGATTTGATTTCTTCTTGGATACCTTCTGCTGGAACCTCAAGAGAACCGCTCTTGGCGATCTTGACCGGGAGGAGTGGCTTGTCGCCGGGGTTCTTCTTGACATTCTGGATCTTGTCGACGATTTCGTAGCCCTCAAGGACCTCACCGAAGACGACGTGACGTCCATCAAGCCAGCTAGTGGTGGTGGCGGAATAAGTTAGTCTTTGGAAAAGGATAATCATAATGTATAGGCAATAGTTAACAAACCTGGTGACGACAGTGGTGATGAAGAACTGGGATCCGTTGGTGTCTGGTCCGGCGTTGGCCATGCCTGTGCATCATCTAGTTAGCTTTATAACTATATAATATGATATAATAGGAATAATACGTACTCAAAAGACCCTTGCGAGTGTGCTTCAGCTTGAAGTTCTCATCTGCGAACTTCTCGCCATAGACTATAGTTCCCTCAAGTTAGTAACGTTATCTCCACGCATAATTGATCCACAATAACGAGAATTTCCACGTACTCGACTTGCCACCAGTACCTATGAGCACGCGTTAGCAAATGTGTTGTCTAAACTCAAATAGATACGTGTAGATGTGGTAACCATACCGTCACCCTTGGTGAAGTCACCACCCTGAATCATGAAGTCCTTGATGACACGGTGGAATGTGGATCCCTCATATCCGAAACCCTTTTCTCCGGTAGCGAGAGCGCTATATAAATTGGCATATTAGAAAAAAAATAAAAAATAAAAATGCAATCACCAATTCTTCGGATGATAGGTCTGTTAGACATACTGGAAGTTTTCAACAGTCTAAACAAAAAGAGACGATTAGTTCCTGCTCATTGGGTAATGGATAGCGTGTGACAGGTGATTGGAGGTGCATACCTTTGGAACAGTCTTTCCGTACAATCCGATGACGATTCGGCCGAGTTTCTCATCGCCGTGTTCGATATCAAAGAAAACCTATTGTATGTTGTTACGTCAGCATTCCGGAAATTCGTTCTAGGTCGCGTTTGAAATGCAGCATGTAGGCTTCGTTCAATTGCAGCTGGAATGCGGGGTGATAAAGCAATTAAAAAAAATGTAATACCTTGTGTGTGATTCTGGGGCCCTTTGGACCTTCGGCAAGGGCAATGCCGAAGGTCATCGCCACCATGAGAAAGGTGACGAGACGGTTGAACGACAACATCGTGAAAGGGGGGGCGGGGTTGTATTCGAATTGGGATTAATCGATTAATGCCACCGTCTTCGATAGATCAACTAGGAAGAGATGGAGTGGTTGGGAATATTGAAGATGGGAATAAGATACAGGTCCTAGCTGCGTGAGGAGTGAGAAAAAGAGGTCGAAGTCCAAGTGGGAAGAGAGGAGGACCAACTTAAAGAAGTCGAGGTCTGGGAAAAGAAGCATAGGTGGTCGATTACGGCTGGCTAAAATGTGGAGACTCGGCACGGCGAAGCTGCGGGCTCTGTGTTGCCATGCCATGGCATTTACCTTTTCTTCCAATTACATAAGGCCTCGTGCATATGGTGTTTTTCGAATCCATGTCGACTCCAACTCTTTAACTGGTCCGTATATATATAAAAAGAAATGCCAGTTGCAAGCATCCGCCAATTCTAGGTCTAAAGTCAGAGGTCTCAGTATGCTTGGTGTTATAGTGTTCAGTTGGGTGAAAGATTTGAACCCCCAACTTGATTTCCAAAGCTTGAACTGAAACAATCCACTTGACGGAGGGTACGTATGCACGGATTTGTGCCCATTCGATTCAACGCATGCGAAGACATACTTACTCGGTTAGGATATATACCAGCAGAGAGTCACAGTTTCCGGCTATACCAATTGCGACTGCAGTTGGGTATGACTGCGTACATCGGGCGATATCTTCGGGCGAGAGAACGGATCAATAACTATCAACGGTGCAGCGCACACTGCCCCGCAGCTCTAAGTCGACATCGCATGATTAATGGTGCATACTTTGATACCTCATTATACTAGAATTTCTACTTATTATCTAGTATAATAGATCCAGTTCATAATTCTGTTGGAGTAATCGGGTATATATTTGAGAAGGTGTAGTCCAGTCTGCCGTCGTCCGTTGGCTCGGCTTTGAACAATAATTGTGCGATTGCAAGTCAACCTGGAAGAAAAACCACACGAACAACACGAGAGGCATAAACGCGCAATTATATATTATTCATATGGCAGAACTTAAGGTAACGGGTTGGAACCTGTGCCTGTTTTCTGACTGATAGTAAATTGCAGGTAGAGTTTTGCCATTGCTGATCAAATACCGATGCCTAGGTGTGTATATACGGCAGAAAATATAAATTGCCTACCCGAATCGAACGTACTGAGTCGCAAGTGGCCTAACGACGCATGGCCCTGGCCCTGCCGTCTTGATATCTGGGGAACGAGTATTCTATATTTGTAGTGAATGACTTAGTTAATATCGCAATAAATCCTTGATAATAATTGCGGTGAGAAATAATAGTGTCGTGTATCGTACTGGAAACACTTTTAGAAGGGAGGGAAAAATAAGCCTTACGATGTAGACAATACCACTCCCAAGCCCCGGGCAGAAGGCGTTCGAAGGACCCCCATTCCCATTATTAGTGTAGGCGCCGATCACGCATTGACCCGATTGAAGCCGATAGGTAAAGCATCCTGGTGTAGAAAAGCACTTCTTGCAACAGTCGGCTGCGCCTAGGTTGAAAAAAAAGGTACTCCCATGTTGGTTTACGGCAAGATCCGATGTCGAGGAATCATAATAGTATCCATAGCTATTTCCGGGGTCGCATGCTGAGTGTGGAACGAGGAAATTTAGTGTTATAGTGCCATCAAAGAAGGATGATCCGGGAAGAGAGAGATTTACCTGTTTCCATGTAAGGGACATTGGTCGTCAATGTCGTAGTCGTAGTCAAAGCCTGTGTCACAGACGATGTAACAGTTGCGACCTACACAAGTTAGAAGATGCTAAAGATTAGCTACTCCTGCTTTCTATATTTTCCAAGACTTAAAGATGGGAAGATATCTTACTGGTTGAGGAACAGTAATTGTAGTCGGGAAAATGCCAATGCAGGAACAAGCGCTAACATATGCCGCTGCACTTTTACAAGGTGAAGCATACGGTGGAAGCACCGATGCCGTGACGGTCTGCTGCCGCTTTTCGAATATTGTAGAGTCCTCTCCAAATATCGAATATACGGTATGCGATGTTTGATAAGAGGTAATAGTTGCAGTGGCTGCAACTACTACGGTTAAGGGTATAGTTAAAGTGCTATCGTGTACCGTCGTAACAGTTAGTCAATTGATCAATCGTAGTTAGTATAATCCATGGTTCGTGGGGACCGAAGTTGAGAATGGACTGAGTTGTATAAATGTCCATTCGGCAGTATATATACCTAGGTGCAGGAGTGACAGTTGCTCGCAGATAGCTTTGGCAATCAGCAGACCCAACCACCCTACCACGAACTGCACGAAGGCAATTGTTTGCGTTGCAGCCTTTGCAATGCCGTGCATCAAGTACAGCTGCCGCAGCGAGCTGTAATACCAAGAAATTCGAGAAAATAGCGGCTGGCTTCATGCTGGTATGGCGGGGTGACTTCTGTTGGAAATATTAAAAAGAGGGCCTACCTGCGCAGATTTGCTCAAGGGACGAACTTGTGTTCCAAGATTCTTAGTATTCACTTCCTCTTTATATATGAGTATAATACCGTCTGCTTAAGCTCTTCGCACTCGCACTCCCCTTTCCCGCCTCATATTTTTGAACATACGCGCATGTCACATCTTGCATACAATTGGGGGATATGGTGAACTAGTGTGTCTCTTGGGTCAGCCGCAATTTACCCATTCGAGATATCTTGGGAAGTTTTCAAGGAGCTGGAACACAACAAGAAAAACTCAAAGCTATTGAACGCCTTGAGGCCGCCGTTTTAATGTGCCTGAGCTGTAAAGTGTTACGTGGATATGTCTTGGTCGGTTTAACCGAGGTGGGGGTGGTTCGGGCTCCGCCAATCTAGAATCGATAATATTCCGCACATACTATTATATGAGATTGAGCTTAGTCGGGTATACATCTCACTGTGAATTTATTGGTTGGGTCTATAAATTTACTCTATAGATCTAGCCACTGCACGAAAGCATTATGCCCTGACCCTTACGGCATGGAACTTTGGGGCTAGATATAGATGCCTCCGAGATGGCTATGTGAGTAAAAACCGTCAGCTAATTTTCAGCCCTAGCTGGCTGAACGCATGGCCGTTGACGATTGGTAATGTAGCACCGCTGGCTAACCTTATTATGGAAAGGTTTAAACTTGACAATGCAATTTGTATATTTCATCCGATATATCTGGTATTGAAAGGGGTTCTCTAGGTTTTATATCCTCTCGAGCGGTAGTTGGCGATCTAAACCAAACGCCAACATCTAACATCTAAAATCTAACATCTATATACCATCTCCAGTCTGCCGTCACAGTAGCTATTCTCGCCTATATATATATCGGCCAATAAAAGTACAGATTTGGACAATTAGTAGGAGGTGCGACTAGCTACAAGCGCAAGCTTCGAGAAGTCTAGGCGTCTGAATATCATATTAGCCTGTGTTGGGTAAGGCCTCCATGCAATGCGAAATTATATTGTTTTAATAGACTGCGAATCGATCTTGGTTTTATAAATTTGGCTTTGAAGTCTCTTTGACCGTTGAATATCATTCACTATTGGTCACGCTTTCGGCATTAATTTATTTTGATTTCACCAGATATAGCTGTAGCTGGGTAGGCATCGAGCTTGCGCTTGGTCTCATTGTATCATTAATGGTCATTTTGTGTTGTAGGTTTCGAGATTCCGGCTGTGAACTGGGTTTTGGTGCCGAGACTGGGGCCCAGGCAGGAAGTTTGAACTGCAGCTGGTGGGATGCATGATGCAGGGCACTCACAATATATGGACATGCATCCGTCTTCAAATCCCTTCAAGAAAGTATCAAGAGTGTGGCACTTGATATCAGCAACATGGAAACCCCCGACTCGGTTATGATGTCTTTCTTGGGAATATACTATTGATGTCAAAGACTACTTAAGTAGTTAGTACTTGGTACCTCATATCAACGTACGTAAAGATGGCGTGACCTCGCCAGTTAGCATTCTTTCGAGCCCGATACGTCCCACGATAGTCCCTTCCATAGCGAGATATGCAGGCTGATGATCCCGCCTATGGATCGAGGCAGTTCCCTTGAAGTCCCACCCAATGACCACCGGCTATTGATGCAGGGAACGTCTTATCCCACTAGCTACAGGAGACTAAAGACTGCTGCTAGTCCTACAACATAAACTGGGGTAAACGTCAAGTGCATGTACGTGCGGAATACCATTCCAATGCCGGCACAAGAGACCATGGATTATAGGGCCTCTCCCTTGTGCATAAAAGCATAAGTTGGTAATCCATGATGATATCCATTCGGTCATTAAAGCCGGATTTCTAATAATTTATGAGGTTATGAGTAACGCAACAGTCTAGCCCCTTCCCTCGCGAATCATCGACCGCCCCATATCTAATGCATGCATAGTATTGAGCCCAGAAACCTTTCTGAAGTTGCTTGGTTTACTAAACCGGAACGGAATAGATCAATTTCGATTGGACGGCGGTTTTCGATGATGGGTACTTTGTTATCTTGTACCATGACGTTCCCAGAACCGTTTTGACTACTGTTAGCAGCACACCCTCTTTTTGAACTTTTCGCCCAAACAAACCTTCGATGCTTTGAATGTTAGCGCCCTCTCCCCGCCCTTTTTCAGACTTTCGCGAATCGAGCCCGTAGAGAAAGCAGGAATTGCCCGTGGACAAATACCGTAGATCATATCGAAAAGGTAAAAAGAAATAAGAGAAGGATGTGAATTAATTGCTTAAATTTCTTTATAAAAGACGGCGTCGCTCCCCAATTCTATCTAATTCTTTCTTTCCCTCTTCCCTCTTCACCCTGTTTTAATTACACCATCCCCTCCTAAATAATAATACAAACTCCAAAAAAAAAATACACATTGCACTGTTTATAACGGAATTTCCTATCTAAAAGTTCTTTCAATTTATCAAAAAACTAAAAAAGCCCATTGAATATGGAGCCCCAAAAGAGCCAGGAGCCCCAGGCGACGGCTCCCCAGCCAAGACGCTCGGTAAGCGAGACCTTACCATTTCCCCGCATTTGAGCCCCCCTGCTCCTCACTTCCTACATGTAACATGGGAGCAGAATTCTAACATGACAATGCAATGTGCTGCATTCGTTAGTCCTTTGGCCCTACTTTCGAAGGTCTCCAGAAGCAGCGATCGAATAGTATGAGCCATGCCGCCAAATTCGACGACCAGCGTGCCACTTCAGGATGGCTCGGAAGCGCATGGAAAAAGTTCACCACCGGCAGAGATCAAACATAACCTTTCTTACCTATAGATGAAAGGGCCGACCGAACCTATCCGGAGAATTGGAGCTCGTTCTTAAAGAGCCGTACTTCTTTTACTGCTTGGGAAAAATTCGTAATTGGGAAATATAATTTGTATCCTTTTTTTCTCTTTTACTTTTGCATGCGTAACGGCGCTACTATGGCAGAGTATTGACTTGTATTGGCAGCTTGGTTTATCGGTGCTTAAAGGGTCCAGTTTTTTTCTTCCCCTTCTGTCCTTGGGAAATATCAATCTTTTTGAGGGTTTCTGTAACACCACATATCGTTGGACTTTCATGTTTCAGTTTATTTCCTTTTATTTCGATTCAAGCGTAGATATTTTGGTATACAACCCAATTCAATCACTATATCAATTGCTTTACACTTCAATTCTCCCAGATTTCTTTTGGCCTCATTTTAACTTCGTGAACTTCGAATATGCGGGGAAATGAATATTCGGGAAAGGATTCGGTTATACGCTCTATTTCGTAATTGGGCTAAGTGACTCTAACTTGGCGAATTCAGCGCCCATATGCATGTGCTTCACGAGACCAATAGAATCAGTATTAGAAATCGTGTGGAGAAACATGACCATGTATGTACAGGGACCTGAAAGGTCCAAGGTGTTTAGAACTGAATTAGTAAGTGTATTCGTCGATTAGCTAATAGGCTATAAAGTGATACCTTCAACGATCGGCATCGACATTGCAGCGGAGGACTGAAGCTTGAATTCGAAATTCCCCTCTGGGTGGCAAATGCCATGGTTTCTCTGCACACGTGCGCATAGGGTTTCATAACGTGGGCAACACGGGCGAGTAGAAACTGCAACATTATTGGGTCCTAGTCTGCATCTAATTTTTTCAATGAGCCTAAGGATGAGGTCTCTAATGGTATTCTTAAATTGATATTTTGGACTAAAGAGGAACATGCCTTTGAAACAATGAAAACTGTTAAATGCTAGACTTTAATCAGAGTCAGAATCATAAATCAGATTTGACTCGAATTCCTCTTCATTAATTGCATTCCCAACTATAGCGGTCCCATATTTGTTCCGAGTGATCGGGAAGAGTGTAGGATTATTCCATGTATAAAACCTGAACCTTTCAACCTTGGGAAGATATTTCAAGCTATTCTCCCATTCGTCTGAATCCTTCTCGAATGGCTCAGTGAATTGGAGGCAGACCAATTCGGCGCTTCCGAAGACAGGTGGTATGGGGGGCAATTCTTCCCACTAGATATTATAAATTGAGCCCGTGCCGTTAGAAACCACCCTACATGAGGTTTAAAAAGAATAGGGAAGAAAATAGAAAGGAAGCCTACCTTATCACGCAAATTCTTCCAATCAGCAGGCAGCAACTGCAAATCCTTAACCTTCGAAAAGTCCGCGGACACCAAACTCGTGGGAAGGTAATTCTCTTCCCCACCTCGATATTCGAGTTTTTCTAGATTATTAAGCCTCCACGTCTTTGGAGACTCTGGTTCTACCCCTTTGGGAGGATGTGTAACATTAGTATCTATACAAATACTAGTGATCAAATCCCCGGCTTTATCGCCTAGCGTCTGGAATAGCCGTCTGAAGAAATTATCGATAGCAGCGGGCACGTCCTTCCGATCGATATAAATAGCACACGACACCGAAACATTCCTGAGATTTGCTGGAGTTCTCCGAAGCTCTTCGGTTGACGCTGGCTCCACATCTGCGGGGCTGGAATTTATTGTGCGTGTGATTTTCATAGAAGAAAGATGCGGCATCGATGTTATCGCGGTATCGAGGATTGCCCAAAAATCCACCCATCGGATTCCAGTGTTCAGATCCACATAATTTAATTTTGTGACATTTGTTAAATTTTGAAGTATCTCGATCATCCGGGGTGTCGGGAAGTCATCG
This sequence comes from Orbilia blumenaviensis, assembly GCA_036872755.1. NCBI lineage: Eukaryota > Fungi > Ascomycota > Orbiliomycetes > Orbiliales > Orbiliaceae > Orbilia > Orbilia blumenaviensis. The sequence goes on from JAVHNS010000001.1 coordinate 757,778, forward strand.
AGCCAAGCGGGGCTGGTGCCACCATCGCTGCGAAGACAGTAGAGTGTAAAGTCCCTATGGACGAGTACCATATTAGTTAGAATACCACAGATCGAATATCTGGTCTCACAAAACCCTCATAGGGAATGCAAAATAATTACTTGACATAGTGCCGATATCTCGTACTGTCCGCAAAAACTGGGTACTCCCATTGGTGAACATTAATACCTTCCGCTACCGATGGGAGATACTGAACCAAGAGCTCTTTGAAGAATAGTGGCGCACAAGCTTGTTCCCAGCGCTTGCAAGTCAGTAACATATTCAACCTATCAATCTCCTTCAACTTCGGTTGCTCGAATATTTCCGCGATAATCTCGGTGGGTAGATGATTGACTGTCATTTTTTCTTCTTGTGATATTTACCGTTTCAAATGTGAAAAGGTGTTGTTTCACTAAATTGATATAGTCGACTAGGCAATTCTCGGGAAGCAGTGGTTAGTTTATTATATTGGGGAAGCAAGAGAGGTTTTAATTGATGTTAGGAAGTTCCCTTTCAAGAGGTAAAATTTCCCCTACGCGAATATATAGAGAACTCCACGCCCATCAAGCCCCCGCCAAAGGCTATAAACGGTATCCGTGCACACCTTGCTTACGTGCCAAGGCATTTCAGCGCCTCAGTCCCACCATTATTATTGGGAGTATATCTGCAGCGTTTCGGCATAAAGATTTAAAAGCACAGCAACCCTAATAATGAAAGGATCAAACCTAAATTATTTAAGCCTGTACCTCTCCCGTTGATTGCGGGATGGGAGCTGGCGGGAAGGTTGGTATTCAAATTTGTGGTTGAGGTCAGTTTGTGGTGGCTGGGAACGCGAATTGGCGTGCATAACAGGGATCATAGAGGCCCGCACTTGAGTTTAGGGTCTAATACCTTCTCGATATTATTGTCAGAGGGGTAACTAGAAATAATGGTATTGCTGCTCTTACATGTGAAGCCGCGTACCTATTCAGAGTTTCACAGTTTCCCGTTTCTTTGGACTCTTGAATGGGAGAGCGTTCGTAACCCCGGGCAGTGAGAATTTTTTAAAAAAGTCAATACAAAACAGCTATAATAGACCCAATGGTGCCAAAGAATCTCTACTAAATAAAACTTATGATATAATAAAAGACAGAAAAGAAAGAAAAGCGCATGGCAGGGGTATCTTTGGTTCCAGAATTAATTGCTCATCTAAATTTTGGATCCAACCGGGCCGAGAACTGGCCTAACTGAGGCGTCTATTCTGTAATACATTATGTCTTAGTATTAGCCCGGTTCTATCAAAACCTAATGGGATGCACAATTACTGTACCTAGGAACAGCCGTCGGCTTGAAGATAAAATAGGTCACTCCAACACGCTCCCCAGCCTCGACAGAGGAACACGGCTATTCCTCGTCTTCAGATATGCCTGCATTGTGGTGCCTTCGTTCATAGGGATCTTTGCCTTGCCAACAACTCTAGGTTTTGACCAAGATTTGTCACAAAAGGGGCCACATCGATGCCTTTGAAAGAAAGACGTGATGCCGTCACTTCCCAGGTCTGCTGGGCCACGGTTCTGGGCTCTCGACATGATAACTGGATCGGTTAGGACATATCCGTCTTTATATCGCCCTCCCTGGAGGTCGCAGAGCAAGAGTTGCCCCCCGGAATTGTGGTAAGAGAAATGGCTTAAAGCTTGCATGACTGAGGCCCAGCCGGTAGAGTCCGTTAAAGCCCAGCCAGAATTACTATTGAATTTCTCAAAGTTGAGGATCATAGGCTCAATCAGTGATTTCTGGCCTGACTTGTGACAACCGGGCACGTATGTCCAAACTTCAGGTGTGTTAAGATGAATTTCTTGGGATATTATCTCTTCTTCGTTGAATTCGTCAATGATTTTTTGAGCCTTATCGCAGATGTTGAGCTCTTCCTGGAAATAATGTTCTTCGACTACGCAGCCGGACTTGAATTCCTTGGAGACGCAACGGTGGCCTTTCCGGGGACCAGAGGTATAGGTGCCAGCATATACATACTTGAAGGTTCCAGACCCGAACAGTTTGTTGTCGATTGTAGCAGTAGTGGAGTGATTGGTTCGTGCATAGGACATTTTGAGGAAGATCCTTAGGGTTTAGGTATCCGTATCACGATAGGGCTAATGCTAGTGCACCGCTGATGGTAACGTATAATAAGGCCTTCAATTGAAGACGAAGTTGTCTGCAACTCTCAAAGATCCAGGGCTTGTTCCTATGAGTATTTGGAATTAAGATGTATCTCGGCGAGATGAAGTGGAAGTGGTATGTTGAGGAGTGAAAGGGGTCTGGAGCGTGGTGCACGTCAAAGGCTATTTAAAAGGTTTAAAGTTATCGGATAGAACGCCGTCGCTAAGGGCAAGAGTGCGTCTCTAGAGGCCAGTTTCAGTCCCAATATTCTCGGACCGAGACTAGGTATCTATAGCTGGGGGCTATAAACTGCTCAACTTGCAATTGGCGCTTATAAAAAGTGCCTGAACTTCTATGCAAGGGAGCGGCGCGTTGCAATGTTGCACAAATACTCGGTAAATTTTGCAATTCATGTTAAAATTTTGTGTTAAAGGCACCAAAATGCTAAAACTATAATTCTTTAGGAAGCTGTAAAAGTACTAAAAACTAAATTGAAAATCTTTAAAGGTTCTTATTATACAAATTATTGTAGTAAATCCGAGTCTGGTTATTGTTTTTATTAGACTTTTCACTATTTATTGGTGGTGCTTGGTCTCGTTGGTACTAGACAATACGGTGTTGTGTGCAGTGGTGCTGTGAAGATTGAACTCGGCTAAACCATGCTCATGTTTCGACTTTGTGTTGTTTCTGGCACCTGCGACACCATGCTCCTTCCATATGATACTACATGATGTCTTATCTGCCAAGCACCTTGTTGACTTGTCTTGTAGTGTGCTATGTAATGAAAAATTCAGAGCTCGGTTAATCTGATCCCGAAGGTTGGCTGTATTCAAGTGGGTGCTTAAACTTGGTGCTTAAACTTGGTGCTTAAACTTCAAGATCTGAAGACCGTACTGGTCAACCTTGCCAAGATGCAACAGCGCTGTACAGCTCTCTAGCGCGCATTTTGTGTTCTCTCATGCATTCAGCCCCATGCCCAGGAACAGACCCGAGTGGGCCAATTCTAAGAACCTCAGGTATAAAGCTGGCATGGTTCCAATTTGATGTGATCTTCGAAGTTTGGTAGGCCCTCTCCCTGTCGAAGTTGATTAGGTATCGGTATCTTCAAGTGAAACATACATAGCAATCGCCGAAAAAAATAAAAATGGCGACTCTTTTGACACTCCCTGTCAGAATTCAGGAAACGATCGCAACATATCTGCTGCCCCCGGATGCGGCTGTTCTTGCCCTTACTTGTCGAACCATGAGGCAGCATCTTGGTCAAGGGAATCAAGCTTTTTGGTATGATGCACACCGCCGCACTAACCCAGATCTATACCAAACCAAACCCCTCGACCCTAGTGAGGATTACTGGGCAAAGGCTGTTCGTACTTTCTCCGGCACAGAAAAGTGGGTTTGCAAAGTATGCATGAAAGATCTCACGGAACTTGAACGAGCCGCTGCTAGTGGACAACAAATCCTAGTCTTTGGCGACCGTCAGAGACGGTACTGCGTTCCATGCCATTTGGACGTTTATGTTAGTAAGTTTAGAATTTGGCGTTAGGTTACCGTCTTCGGTTCGAGTTGTATACCAGTTGCTGATTAATATGAATTCAGATGCATATAAATTTGCAGAACGGTTTCCAGAAGTTCCAATTCCAGACCCAAAGACCTATGAGCTTCGTAGGTATAACTATATACCGGTTCTCCGTACGAGTGCCGCAGTCCGGCTGGTTGAGAAATACTATGGCACCACATACAAAGTTGCAAACAATTCGGAGCTCCGCTTCAAATCTAAATGGTCCCTTAATCGGGGCAAAGAAGAAGCAGAGCATATCCACCAAGCTCTTATGTTCATGAAGGAAATTTATATAAAGCAATATAAGCACATAACTCCAGTTCTCCACCCGGACGAATATTACGACATGTTTGTGAACTCCTTGTCCGACTTCATACTCACGAAACCTGCCAAGCCCGAGATCCACACAGAAGGAAACCCTTCAAAAAAGATGGCCAAGGAAGTCATGAAGGTAGTTGATTATCTCGCCGAAGGTTACCTAAGCTCGTGGAGACGGAAGAAGGCTCTCAAACTTGTAGAGTCTTTCCACTTCCGTCTATTCGGAGACCCAAACAGTTTTCAACCCGGTTCACTTGATCATCCGGATTACTTTATCCTATCGACACGCTTAACCCGCCATGCGATGAACGGAGCGCTTCTTTGCCATTTGAGGTACAAGCGTGGAGATCCAACGGATAATGATAAAGAAGTACTCCCAAACGCACGATGCTACTGGTGTCTTCGCGCACAAAAGCCAGAAGAGAGGGAGAAATCACCTCGTACGCTTCAATGGAATGATTTCGACAAAAATGGCGTAGAACTAGCGCCGGCCCCAAAGTTCATCGCTCATGTTCTCGTACACCATCAGCAGTTGATGTGGAAGCGGCCTAAAGTTTCAAAAGACAAAGAGTTACCCCCCCTGCGAGAGCTTTCATCTACCTGGGAAGGTGCGACTTATAATTTTAAGGTTCTGGAAACACCTGTTGATATTGACACCGAAGAGCTTGAGGATATACCACAGGAGGCATTTCGGTATAGACATCGTATATCAAGTTCGTCATATTTCAACTGGGTATAATCTTGGTCTAGCTCTATTTCTGAATTTTGATACTACAACATAGTTTCTTTTGCAAACTTAGAACGACCGATTGAACCTTTTAAGAAGGCTAAGCAGACCTGCATAAATCAAGTCTAAACAAGATATTATTAAAAGATTTCATGATATACGAGCCCTGATTATTATTTAAATTTAGCGCCTTGTTACATAACAATATCTACCCGTCTATATCAGACCCGCGGAAGAGATATTTCTTGCAAGAGCACTGACCCCGGACACCCTCTGAATTGTAATACCTTAATCCGCCCTCCGACCGTTAAGAATATACACATATCTCCCAAACGAGGCGGGAAACCACACCAACGGAACAATCCTCTGCACGAAAGCGGCGGACAAATAACAACCCAAAAATATCATCGGCTTCCTCGCAAACCCCGAATAATCCTCACCCTTAGCTGCTAGATAAAATAAACTTGTAACTGCCATAAAGTCCAACACAGCGTACATTCTATATACGCTTACTCTTGTTTCGATCGCAATGGGTGTGTTTGGCAGCCCCAATGCAGTAATGACTGTAATCCCGATCCAGAGCATGCCAAAGAATTGCATCAATGTTAGGAGGGATGGGGTTATAGTGACCGAGGGGGCGAGGAAAAGGGTTAAGGCAGTGTGAGGGTAGAAGACGAAGAGGATTGCTTCGACGATATTGATTATAATCTCAGCCGCGAAGAGGAAGCGCAGAATGTGCCCTGGATGTTCAGGGTTTATCTGGTAAGGTAGGTCTTCTGGGTGAATTATTGTTGGCATAGTGGAGAGGAGGGGGAGCGTTGCGTCGTTTGAACGTCTGGACATTTGAAGTTAGGGTATAAAATTGTAAGATAGAGTATAAAATTTGAAGAGTAGGTATCGATAAGTATGAGGATACAGCTAGTAGTCTATTACTGTAAGGAAGGCTGGTATTAGAGACCAGTACACAGCCTTTTTGCACAGTTTGTAAATAATTGATAGGTTAAGTTAGAGCTAGATATGTTCTACTGGAGGCGCCTTTGATATATGGTAAAACGATCCTCTAGTTTCTGAGGGAATATCATGCAGTGAGTTCCGGTTGTATCGTTCTAAATAGTACTAGTTTCATTACAAAGAGCTGAGCTGCCTGGCGTGCAGCCGCAGGAGCTGAAAGCAATTGCAAGCCATATGCATCATGAAGCTGAAGAAGTCCGACTGCGAAATGCAAAAAGGATATGCATATATGACGAAACGAGAGTGCATACCGTCGGGGATGCCGTTATCGATATAGGAACTAGTTCCGAAGAGCGCCTCTGGGGCTGTAGGTCAGGAGGAAGGCCCATACCCAAATCTGCATATGCGTCCAATTGTTTAAGTAATTTTTGGGCTCCGACCGCGATTTATGGACAGCCAAGCAGGTTTCCTATATAATATTGCATTTATAGGTCCCCGAATGCGATACCATGGGGCCGTTAGCCGGCCCGCGAATCGGTTCTGATCCTTGTGGAATCGAAAATTCGGATCCTCGAATAGTCGACTCACAAGGCTAGAATTCTGAGAGACATGTTCAGCCCGTCTGGATGCATGAAGGCGCGGCCCGGAACCCACTCAGCACACTAACTAGTACTGCGGAATAGGTGCTCGCACTCGCTGCTACACGATCGGCAGAGAGGTAATGCCATGTATAGCCATGGCACTAGCGACACTGCTCAGCGCCGTGGACCACTATTGCGCCCAGCTGAAATGTTCGCAAGCACGAGCTGAAGGTCGATTGAGATGCTCATCGATGGAGGGGTAGAACTAATACGCACTAGTGATATACGAAGTATATCAACCTCATGTCTGCCCCCGTCGTCGACTTGAGAGAATCAGTCGAGTTCACCGTGCCCACAACGAACAACATATCCCAGATCCCCTTTGGAAAATCCAACATTATAAACGCAAAAATTCACAGACCAAATCTTAAACCTCACAAGTTAAATACTTTATACCCTCCATCATAAATATTTTATTATGCCGTCCGAAAAAACCACTCTAGAGCTTCTATCAACTCTAGCCAAAGAGCCATCTAATGAGTCCCACCTTGCGGAGTTAAAAAAACGTATCGCCGCGGGCGACGAAAAACTTGACCATGCATTCTTCTCAACCATGGCTGAGCTCGCCCCTCCACAAATTACAAGTGCGATCTCGGGCGGTTGGTTCGGTCCCAAAACTTGGACAAATTGCGTAAACCAGCAAAAATGCTACCCGACCGAAATTAGGACCGCAAGGAACTTGAAAGATATCACTACAGCGGTCAATGAGGCGCATAGTAAAGGGATCACGGTGAGAGCCGTTGGATCTGGGCATTCTTATTCTAATGTTGCGCCGGTCTATAAGGGAGGATTGCTCCTTGATCCGCACGAGATGAATAAGGTGTTAAAAGTTGACGAAGCACTTCTCAAAGACTCACAGAACGCTGGGGTGTTATTTGCAGTTGAGAGTGGAATTACGATTAAAGACTTGAACTTAGCGTTAGATAAGAGAGGTTTGGCGCTACAAAATATGGGTGCATTCGACGGACAAACCCTCGCCGGGGCAATATCAACAGGTACTCACGGAACTGGTATTAATTTCGGGCCCATCGCAAGTAGTGTACGGGCTATCGTGTTGGTATCAGGGGATGGAACGGTGTACCAAATCGAAAAATCTGAAGGCATTTCGGATCCAGAAAAGTTTAAGGAAAAGGTCCATGATAGAACCTTGAAGCAAGATGACGATTGGTTTAATTCTGTGGTAATATCAATGGGTTGTACGGGGATCATATATTCCTATATCCTCGAGGTAGTTCCCGCCTACTACCTTACAGAGAGCAGAGAACTCGGGTCGTGGACACAAGCCAAAGAACATCTGAGGATGACCGAAGATGGTGATCTGCCGGAGGTTCTTACTAAGAATCGACATTACGAAATCGATATTAACCCTTATCCAGTCGAAAACGTTCATTCGTGCATCATCCAGACGAAAAATATAGATCCAACGAATAAGCCCCATGGGAGCCGTGGAATTGTCGATTGGATCGCGGGAATACTAGCTGGCTGCCCGCTTGCGGAACACTGGATTGTTTGGGCTTTAAACCTTTGGCCGCAAACTACCCCTGAGATGATCAACAACGCTCTCAACTCTCTTGTGGTTAAGGACCATGCCGACAAGAGCTATAAAATTCTTAACATCGGCGCAGTCAACAACGTAAAGGCCTTTGCAGTGGAACTGTCGTATCCGGTAGACAAGGATCTGGTTCCTGAAATCGACCGTCTACTTGGAATCTTCCATGATGAAGCCGCAAAAATGAACTGGTACCTCGCCGGTCCCTTTTCACTCCGCTTCGTCGCCGCTTCAGATGCATATCTGGCTCCCCAACATGGTCGATTAACCTGTATGGTTGAATTGGATATGTTGTTAGGCATAAAAGCGGGTGATGAATTACTTAGATCTATTATAAAGAAAGTACAGGCAAAGAATCCTGCGGTAAGGGTACATTGGGGGTTGGACCTCGATACTGTGGATAAGGATGAGGTTTTGAAAGTGTACCCAGAGTTTTCAAAGTGGTTGGAGGTTTATGCTGAGCTAAATCCCGTCGGACTGTTTAACAGCCCCTTTACTGATAGATTAGAGATTTCGGCCACCACTAAAGGTATATGATTGCGAGTTGGTTGGGTTAATTAATGTTTGCTTGTTTTAGTTATTTGGTATTTCGAATATAAATTATTCTTCTGAATACTTTCGGTCTCTGATCGTGAATTTGTTTTCCATTTTATTCATTTATTTATGAATCATGTTTTTACCTCGCGTATAACCGACAACTTAACCGCCTCCCTCAATTGCCACCCGCTCTTGAGGAAAAGCCAAGGCCTATTGAACTCTATAAAACTCGAAACTACCATCCAGAGTGAGCCTTGCAAAACTGTTGTCCAATTTAGCCTTTCATTACTTGGAGGTTAGTTGTAGCTAACACAACCTCTTTTTATGTTCGAAGTGAATTGTCGTTATGGAGCCCCTTGGTAAGCTGAGCCCATACTTGGATATAATTGATAAATATTCCGCTTAGGCATTTGGTTGGGCGGCTAGTATCTGCATAAAACTTACACCTTTTCCTCTTACTAGGCCAGAGCAAAATTAAGACGCACACTTTCGGAGTTCCAAATAGGCCCAATTGAAGAAGAAGATCAATCTGCTGTGGACGCCGAATGGGAAAGCTGGCGCAAAGAATATTTGGAGCACACGAATCGCATAAAATCTGGCTTTATCCCTTCTGAAGTGACAGGTTATGAGGGATATGTGGCGAATTATAACGAATTTATGGCTTTAAGTGAGCAATATCATAAGCTGGATAAGGTATACAGTGCTGCGAGAAAAGAAGCCCGTGAAAAGGAGCGGAACTTTACCAAACAGTTCAAAAATTTCAAACAAGATGAGACAGGAGGAAGACTAGACAAGCTCCAACCAGAAGATCTTAACCAGCTGGATTTATATTTTAGGAACGTAGGTTTACTTGACTATAAGGCTTACAAGCTTGCTTTTGAGATAGCGCAGCTGCGGACCTGGGCCATGCTAAGTGTTGGTATCAGAAGCTACCGGTTGCACGAGTTGTCTGAGACCGACTGGCGGAACCATATCGTGGAAATTAGGAAATATACAGGTTTGGCGGATGAATGGTATCGGAAGGTATAACAGTGCGAAGAAGCGCTCAGGGTATTGAGAGACTTAACCAACACAGAACAGGCCCCCCAAATTACTGGTTGGCAAGATACCCTGCAGCAACAACGTCAGAATTACGATGTACGCAGTCTTGAATTGGATTCAAGGAGGACTTATAGAGAGCAACGTGGTCTTCCCATGGAGCGAGTGCCGGCACTAGATTAGGTCTTCCCGTGATTCCTTCGATAGACATGTATCACATCATAATACAAGGCATCTAAATCAAAAATCTTTTCTTCTTGTTAATCCGCGGAGCGTACTTACCTTATCTCATAAACCTACCCCCAAGAACCTGCCACACTGGGTTGAAATACGCCTCTATTCATATTGTGGCATGGAATCCGAGGTAAATACATAAAATGCAAGCGATATATTTGAGGAGGGTAATTTGAAGCAGTATAGAGTTTTGCTTTTTCTAAGTCAGGAAGAATTATTTCAGCTCGCCTGAACTAATGCCAATATTTGTGCTAGCTCTGTGAAATTATGCGGGCTTTAAAGTGGGTTAGATAAAGACAGAGAAGCTCACGTCACCTCTGTTTGGGCTAAACCTATCTCTCAAGGTAGTAAGCTGCCTAGCCTTTTTCACACCTGATTTAATTGCCTTAAAGACGGCCGGATGATGCGGTAACTGCCTCGCCTCGCCTTTGATATCTTTGATTTGAGCCTTCATTGGGTTAAGGGGTCTTCTTGCTCCTGAAGGTTGTATCCTGCAGGAAACTTTGGTTCTGGTATGAGTTTTCTAACTTGTCTCGGTATACAATTCTTTAACGTTTTTGCAACTTTCTCAGAATCAATTGAGCCTTATTAACGGGCTTTTGATCACCTAGGATATATATCACGTCTATTCAAATATATCGTCCCGTAAACCACCCTATAAGATCGCGAGATAAGGAACATATATATTTATATCCTAAATTTAAATTTAACTAAATTGTTGGGCCCATCAAGTTGGATGGCACATCCTCAACACATTTTAGTTGACAAACGTTGCATTTCTTTAGCCCGAACCACGGCCCTTGTGTATACATATAGCGCGCTGTACAATATGTATATGTATGCTTACCTATATATATAGTTGCTCCCCGGGTACGAGCTTTGGTCAACGGACTGGCCTAGATTGATTCGGACTGGTCTTAAATGCAGGTATCGATTCTTCGATGAATGCTTTAGTTGCTCCATTAAAGAATACTTTAGAGTAAGATCCTAAGGGAGAAGTTCTACTCATTTTTATAATTTTAGGGATGCAGCCGATCAATTGACGTTGCAGCAACCACCCCTACGATTGCGATTACGCGCAGGCTCTAACTGTAAGAAGAGACGATATTAGATATAAGTACAATAGAAACGGAATGTTGATACCCAGGTTAATAGAGCATCTTTTGACGTAAATGCTTAATGTGAAGGTGGCTTGAACCTTAAGCCATAGTCATGAAGATTATGTGTTTGATGTACGTACAAACTCTGGCGGCCATTTATTCGGTGCAATCCCGCTGTGAACAATTGGGACCCCCGCGGGATTCACCTTCCAAGATTCGTCTTTCAGTCGTTGGATGGCATTGTTCATGCGAGTCTGCATATCTAGTTCCTGACCAGAATATTGATCCCTGGAAAGATACAGAGCTAATACTCCTGCAACCGTCGATGCCGCTACGCGTTTAGATTTACATTGAAGTTACAATTAGTTCAGAACGGGAATATGCCACCCTGGCAGAGTGAAGATACGGAATTCATACCAAAAGATGTCCCACCACCCACCAATTTTAACCTGTGGGGTAAGGGCCACCAGCCCATGCGCATGATTTCCGCAGGAACATTGATTATTGTTTGCTGGATGTAGGTGTCCACATCTATGGTCTCTATAACCGCCGATTGGAACCAGACAAAATTAGGTAAGCTGCTGTCGGATTGAAATATATCGATTCCGTTTGAATTTGCGGCACCAGCAACCACCATCCTTCGGTTTGGATGCACGACGGCGAATCTCGAAGGGAAACTTGTCAGAGGGGTGCCCTATATGATTAAAAAATATTGGATACACCAACATCAACAACCTGCCATTATAGGGTAGGATGTCCTAAAACCGGTTTAAAACCGGATACACTCACCGCCGGACCATTCCCAGCCGCTGCAACTATAATCACGTTGTCAAGATCCGTAAGTGCGACCAAAATATCAATCATAGTGTCCTGGTAAGCTATCACTTTCTTTCTCATAGTTGGACCAAGCAAGGGCGAAGGGTCAGCCCAAAACCCAATCGAAATGCTAATTATACAAGGTTTGTTCGAGTTGCGAGACCTAATGTGATCATATGTTTTCAAAAAGGCGTCGAATTTGGAAAAAGCACTCTCGTTGTTGGTGCCATCCATTACTGCTGAGAATACAATACTGGCATTTTGGGCTATCCCAGTAGTCTTGCCCACAATCTTTGCGACCATACCACCGCTATGGTAATTTCCATCCGGCTCACCAGTAAAGGGGTCAAGAGGAGGCACTCCACCTGCGATCCAATCTTCGAATACGACTTCCTCGAACTCCTAAATCGCCTTAGGTGATCAATACTGGCTAGGTTGAAGAATCTTACTCTTCTCGCTAGAATTCATTATATTCTAGGCCCCGACTACCAAAAGAAATGAGAAGGAATGGAAAGGAAAGGAAGAAAAAAAGATTACAACTCACTGTGTGTAATATGTTCAAACCAAGTTCCAAGACATAGACCACAACACCAGCACCAGGATTCTTATAGTGAAAGTATACGTCGTCAAGCCTTTGGTAATTCCCCGAATCTTGGGGCCTCGGCGCTGATAAGATTGAGAGCCCTGTTGGCGCATTCCTTTGAGCTACAACTTCATCGTGGTCATCTCTTTTTGTCCAAACATTTGACCTAGAGTCTTTATTTATTGATGGCTCCAGGATCTGTTTAGGCGCCTTTATTTGTTGGTAAGTGGAACTCGAGTTGTTTAGATGCGGGATACTGAAATTCTTCTGTCTTATGCCTAAATACTCTCGCTTGCGTAGTTTATACTCGTTTTTGGCAGCAGTCATCTCTTCCCCCTCATCTAGTGAATTATTGGGTTGTATATCATCAGATGAAGCACTGAACGAGACATCAGGAAATGGGGGAATTTTGAAGTTTATATCTCTAACGCATATATCAAACTGAAACCCTACCGATCAGTAAAATCACTTTACGGAGTATGAAAATGCTATGGGGGGTTATCAATCAACGCTATATCAATGAATAAATTTGCAGGAGTACCAGCCGCGAACATTTCAAGGAACTGAAGTGCTATAGCCCTCAGGTATTTGGCACTTAGCTCCACTCACCGGAAGTACAAATCCTTTAGAATCGAGATAATCTTCCATATCTTGATTGAAATACTCAATCGCCCTAGTGTACGACTTAGATACCCCCTCCCTTATGTCGAAGGCGTATCCCCATGTCCCCAGGTACATGCTTCGAAGTGCATTTATGGAATACTTTTGGGGTGTGGATAGCCAGTGCGCCAAATCGCCTGCAAAACCTCTCTCCAGTTCTTCATAAACATCAGTAGTACCTCTCACCTGCGGATTAACGAGACACAATATTCTCCAAGGTCGATTTACGCCGAGTTTAGCCCGCTGGGGCCCCGGCATGGGACTTCGTCCCACTGCGAGGTGAGATAACAGATGGACAAAAAAATTGAGGATAAGAAATAGCATCTTAGACGGGGCCCGAGATATTTTATTTTCTTCTTCGACCGAAATGAATAGCTCTCGAATTTCTGCGCAGCCCCGGCCTTGTTCCCAAATGACTAGGTGCTAATCTACCGGTCCCCAGATTCGATTGATCGATGTTTATTTCTATAGCCTCAATAGCTATTGATATACCAAGCGATATATAAGGCGAGGTGGTTGTAGAAATGCTCGAAGCAGACATACCCATACGGTGAAGTAGCATATAGCAGCCTAAAATCTCATTTCCTGCGCGCAAAAACGAGCTGCGAAAGATATAGATTAAGGAAACTCGAAGGATATATCAATATAAAGGATGTGAAACTAGTGCAAAGTCGGTATCGAGATAGATAGATAAAGCGCTTTAAAGCGTGGCGTAGCTGCTGTTGCATGCCGGTCAGTCGGTTGAGCCGAGGACTGGTGCCCCCGCCGCTCGGCCACCCAGGCCAATCATTCCGTCCTCTTTTTGGGTCGAATCTTTGAATTCTGTCACATTCCTGCTTTACAACACGAAGTTTGAAACCCGCCCTAGTTTAGCTAAGGCACAGTCCCCGGTAACACTGGTATATTTATTTCTATTTACAATTTATAAAATCAATTGTGATTTATTTTTATTGGTAAGAGCCATTTTAATACTCCAGCTCACCTTCTGTTATGAGCATTTATCAAGAACAGCCGGAGCTCATGAGAACGAAGGCCAACTCTATTATAAAATAACTGGACCTGTGACTGGAAGTGTAACAGCTATAGTCGCGCATAGCTGGACCCAACGAAAACGTGGCGTTAAATGAAGGCAGCCGTATGCGGCATCGCGTCGGATAGACTGCTGCATTTTACCTAGGTAGTTAACCGGTGATACCAAAGGTTTCCCTCATGGACTGGGGCCACTGAGCAGGTGTGATCCCGTTGTGGATGATCGGAACCCCCTTTGGATTCCTCTTCCAAGACAATTTAAGCAAAAGCTCAATTCCCCGCTCAATACGGTCTTCAGGTTCTCCGGTATCTCTGGCAAGGAAAGTCGCCAATAATCCAGATGTTGCTGCGGCAGCTACATACATACATAATATTGGCAATAGAGCCAGTTTTAAAGATTAGCGCTGTATTGGGTGGATTTGGGATACTGGTGTTTCCTGTTACTGACCTATGGAAGTCCCACCAGGGCCGGGCTGGACTAGGTTAGGGTATTTATCCCATGGCATCAAATCGGGATCACTAATTTGCAAAACACCCTGTCCTGGGGCCCAAACAAAATTGGGAATTGTGTCGTCGTACTGTGCCATATTCAAACCGTCCACCGAAGCAGCCCCAACTACCACGACCTTGCTGTTTGGAAAAAACCGGGGTAGGACTTGCGGATAAGAATTAATAGGAGTGCCCTTTTTGAAAACCATTTGTGGTTAGAATTTTGATAGTCAATCTAGAGATGTTTATTACGCTACTTGGTGTATAATAAACACTTACGGGCTTGTCATTCCCAGCACCAGTCACAATAACCACATTCTTAAGATTCGTAAATCGCTCCAGCAATCGCTTCATTATGTTATTCTCCAGTTTCAAAATTCGCAAATTGGTCCCACTTTCCTGTCCAGTCGGCGTAAAGACTGCAGTCAAACGGGCAGAAATGTTGATAATACACGGCCTGTTAGAATTATACTTTTGTATATGATCGTACATTTTCATCAATCCGTCGAGAATAGACGCCAGACTCATGAGAAATTCCCCATCGCGAATTGCAACCATGACAATAGACGCCTTTCGAGCGATTCCAGAAGTTCTGCCAGCAATTTTAGTCACCATTTGGGTGCCGTGGATACCGCTCGTCAGGCCATCGGTGAACGGGTCGCCTGGGAAGTCTCCAGCATTTATATAATCTTGAAATATTATTGGTTTGATCTCCTAGAATTAGTTGCTTGGACGTTAGCTAGGACCAGCGGCACTGATATTTGAAGGAGCTTGGCCTATAGCCGATTCGATTCCCGGCCTTACATTATGTCCTAATGCACATCCGCTATCTACTACGTATACTACCACACCCTCACCGGCGCTACTATAATGGAAATAGGTAACCTTTCCGACCTCACTTGTAGAGAATTCATTATATAATTCTATTGGAGCCCTCGGAAATGATATTTCAGGAACACCTGGGAGCCCCACTCCAGCCACTACCTCCTCTTTAGTCTCCAGCCTGGTCAGAGTTCCTCGCCGAATAAACTCTCTTTTCAAGCGTTTTGGCCGCTTAGCGAGAGCAGCTTCATGGTATTCGATTGCAGCCTTCCTTGCTGCATAAAAGTCGGATGGTTTTTTCTTCATCACAATCGCCGTTGGATATGCGTAGCCGATAAAGCATAGCTCAAACTTTAGTAGGATCAGCATTTTATGTTAGCAAATTCCCTGCGTATGTCTATTATAGTATGTCCGCTGAAGCTCAGTTAATATTTGGTGAATTTGCAGGGTATGGGGGGCAAGGGAAAACAAAAAGTAGAAGATGAAGCAGAGAATAGCATACTGGGTATTCTTCATCTATTGACTGGAAATAAGCTTTCATGTCTAATGTGAGGCGATTGACTACAGCCCGAGTGGGTCGATTTGCAGGACCAACCGTAAATATATAAGCCCAGGTCCCAATGTATTCACTCTTTATCGGGAAATAACTATATTTCCTGGGCGACATGATCCACTGGGATACCGGTCTGCTAGTCACCATGTCGTTTATGAGCTCGAAAGTGGGGTTGTCATGTCTGAACCCCGGGTTTAGAGGACATAAAATCTTCTCTGTATTCCATCGGCCGACTTTTGGGGGTTTGTATGCTGAGTATTTGCTGGGGGGCGCCTCATCTTCATCTGATACAGGAGCAGCTTCGGCCAGAAGACCATAGAGTATGACAGCTAGACCAACCAGCAAGTTTCCTTTCATCGCGATGGGAGTAATCAGTCCGGTCGTAAGCCCCAATGACAGGAGCAAGTTGTCGTGCTGCCGGTTAGGGAACTGGAAGGTGGTAAAGACATCGATCAAGATGATCGTAATCATCATTATATAATTGGTTCGACTGGCCCTGGTCTCGCAGTACGCATGCCAAATTTAAAGGCTTACGCTATAACCAGGGGTTATCGGTGATCCGGGGTAGCATAGTCATGGCGCCATATAGGATAACTCGCGCTCGGATGATTTATATCTATCGGAATATATAAAGGTAAACACGAATGAAAGCACTGCGTCTCATGGAAAGTGTCTAGGATATCAATTTGCGACGTTTGATATTATATTAGGTTGTCCGTGCCTGTATAACACTGGTGTATGGTAGTCCATACAAACCCACGGATTTCTAAGCAGAGCAGTGGGCCAAGGCAAAATTTTCTGGGCTCTAACTAATCATTTGTTTCTCAATCATCGAGCAACTCCGATAAAATCTAAGATAGGTTATCCCGGAGGATAAGCACTGCTCTTGCAGATGCATAAATTTCTAGGGCTACATCCAGCCCGGTTTGTAGATCCCCCGTTGCACCGAGAACTTCCAACTTCCAACAGCGCGCCGCCACCCATGTAATAGTCGAATACAAGGCTAAGCCTAGGTAGCCCTCTAATCGATATGGAAGTGAAACAGGGTGTCGCAAGTCGTATCAGGAGAAGAGATAATGGATAGCTAGGTATCTGACCCTACTGGTTCACCGCCACACAACAACTGGACTATTTGCAGGGCTGAACAGTTGTTCTCAATTCAGATGATGCGTTGAAGCAGTTGTATATTGTTGCCTTGTAAACACCACTCATTTTGTCCGAGCTCTGGATAATTACTAATTTTAAAGTCAGGTCGTAAAATGTGTAGCCAGTTAGCTTGGTTGTATTACTATACTATACCATGGCGTGGGCTTTGTATGATGTATAAAAAAGGAGGACTAGGTGATGTCGACGACCTATATGTGCTTGTCAACGTGGCCTAATATATATACAACAGCACATTGTGCAGGCCGTCATTAAAATGACATCGTAGGTAACGAGCTCGTGCGGGAAACCTTATCATCTTGTATGCTCTTTCAACACCAAAGCTATGTTAGCTTATAAGATCTAGATCTGGTAGCGGCAGAGGCGACTCGTGTGCACTAATACCCAATGTCCGACACTTAATTACTAGCGTGGTCAACCATGACACCGACGACCATAGCTAGCTCGAGCATTCAACCAAACTAACAAAGTTGTGAACTCTGCATGCGCAAAACACTCAGTTTGTAGTTCCAAATCTTACTGTAGGGCCCTTTACGAATTCGTTTCGTTCTAGTAGCTTGTCTGAGACCTAGCTTGAGGTTTGACTCATATTTGCAGAATCACTGTTCAGTTAATAGTATTCATAACTTGCTATTTTTCGCCTCCCGTGAAAAAATACAGAAGCAACTGTCCCAACTACGTCCAATATATCCAGCTCGACGGCAAACTCGATACATCTACAGACCAGATATTGCGGTGCGCATACATTACTGCGTCGAAATTCGGCATTTTATACTATTTGCGTGGAGTAAAGGAGCTCCGAACGCCGACCAAGGAAATTTATGCAGTACAAAACTCATAAATGAGTTATCAAACTCGCGGGATTATAACTATAATGGGGAGTAGATAAACTAATGCGATAATTAATAACCGTTGATGTTGTTCTCCGCCGCGCCACCAGCAGATGATGTATGATCGATAGTTAAGCCGAGGAGGCAGGTCAAATAGTACCACGTTCAATATTTAAAGTCTACAATTGGAATCCGAAGGATCCATAGACCTTGCGGTAGGTGAACCAACCGTGTGGCGTACCTCACAGCCTCACGAAGCTCACCGGGTACACCAAACCCTGTACGCATGCTATTGTGCAAGGTAACAGTACATGCATTAGATCATTTTTCCTGCCTTGTAACACTAATTAGGTACTAGGTACACCCAAGCACACACATATTACCTAGGTATATAAGGGAACCTTAGGCAAGGCTGTAGCAAGGACCAAAATTAGGTAATTTATATGTGTTGGGCACAGAGTTACGCAGACCAGTATATTATCGACCATTTTATGACCTGGATGGGAATATGGTTACACGAACGGAATTGCATGCACACCCCCCACCTCAAGAAAATTTGAAAAGGAGAAAAAAAAAGAGGGGGGTTCGAGAAAGAGCTCGCGGTCTAGGGAACAGAGCTCGAAATAAAAGAGTTATAGTAAAGGGAAATACCGCAAGAGTGAAGGCTGCAGCTTCGAATAACGTTACTGAATCCGCGGATCCGCCAGCGGTCAAAAAAAAAAAAAAAAATCATGAAAGAAGTAGAAGAGCGGCAAGGCTGCAGCGGAAGGCCCGACAAACACTGCAATGCACTAGATTGATTGCTACAGCCTTATCTAAAGTTCCCTTATCACCTCGTATCTGGACCTCGACTTTACATATATTATATGAAAGTTTTGTTGGCGAATTAAAAATATACGTGCGGAAGGGAGCAGGCAGGAAACCCTGGAGGATGGGTACTGGGTATTCGCGTATAGAGATATACAACTACAAGCCCAGGAGCTCAAAATACGACGAAATGCATTGTTTTGGTATAAGACACCCACTTACACCCACCCACATACACCCACCCACATGATCTCCGAGAAATACGAGCTGTACGTCGACGGCAACGAGTAGCTGCCAACGGAATGGCCGGTGGTATTAGAGAGAAAGAGAAGGGAACCAAGTCTCGTAGAATTGAGAATCTCCAACTATGCATATGTATAATGGGACTTTGGTCAGAAGACTAAATCTCAAATGGAAGAAGAGGAAAAGATAAGGGAGAGATTCCATCAAATAAATACTTCGTCTTGCTGCACATACCTCGCCACCAACATCTCTCAAAAATCCAACAAAAACGGCACAAAAATCATTCCTGTTGGGTTTTCTAAATGAAAAGGCCGGCCGACCAATCACACTAATCAAATCAAGTAATTAATTCAGGCTTTCTTTGCCAGTTAGTGTACCCGACATTCTGGTATCGAGCGGTTGAACCTGCATTCCGTCCAATCCCAATTACAGAAGCTTTAATAAAAATTAAAGAATTGAGTAAACTCGGTACATCTCGTGTGACCGAATTTCCAAATATATACATATTCAATGTCAGTGCGAGCGAATGCTTTCCTGCCACGAAGTATTGCTTTTTTTCTCTTTTTCTTTCTTCTTGTCGTCAAGTAGGAGAAAGCTTTAAAGGAGGGGTTTAATATATATGCTTACTTATATAGAGCTATAAGTCCATACCTGGTCCCGTAAACCAGCCCCTACAAAGTAGCCCGACTTCGCGTTGTCTATACTCACAAGCTTAACCTTTTCGCTTGATCGTATATACATCCACAAGTTGCTTTTCTCTATATCTAAATTTATATATATCTTTTTTCGTACCCAGACCTCGACTTTACACGAAACAAATTTATATCGATTAATTCTGGAGAAATTGCGGGAATCGACTACTACCCTTTCTCAAATTCGAATTAAGCAATAACATCAAAGAATACTGCTAAAATTGATTCTTGGAAGACTTGTTGGAAGACTATTCCCCTAGTTATTGACTAGGATCCAAGCGACTAATACTTCAAACTCAGGAGTCCGCTCTTTTCTTATAAAACCCCTCAACCGTTATTGCATATCAATATATTACTTATATCTATAGCTAGGAATAATCCTATTTTCCTCCTAGGCTTGTTGTGCTCTACATGCCTATAAATATAAAATAAAACAAGAAGAAGGAGACAGAAAGAATTAACAAGAATACAAACGATGCCGCGTTATACCTGTCACCACGCCATCCGCCAACTCACACCCTCCAAGATCCGGCTGATCGATACCGGTCATCACCATTTCCACACCACACGCCTCTCTGGCAACCATAGAATATGGGATCCCTCATACCCTACCTTTCTATCAGTTACACACTCGGAAGCACAGTGTGTTGGGATTGATATTGAAGATGGGTATCAGCATTATAACCATGGGCGGCATGACGACACTGGGATGGTTGAGATTGAGCAAAAAGGAAAAGAGTTATGGAGGGACAAACTGATGGGGAAACGGCTGGTTGCTGGAAGCAGCGCTAGAGATGACCAGGTATATTTTCTACGGTAAACCCAATTAGAAGATTAATTGACGAAGCTTAGAAAACGATAAACGTCCAATCCCTCCCTGCAGGTCAAGACCCCGCCGGCCCGACGTGCACACGCATAATAGGCCCTTTAAAAGGAGGAATCTTTTCCGATACCGTAGAGTCTAGACTTACGGTCCTGGTGGACGGTGATGATATCGTCTGGGATGTTTATTTTGGGTGAAATGCGGTCTTACTGGTCCCAGAGTGATATGCCCTAACCTAAGCAATTTATATTTTAAATTTGCAATTTTTAAATGATATCATGACCATTGTTCCTTTTTTTAGCGATCATAACTATCATTTCAGAGGACTGAATCTTGGCAATAGCCATTCTCTCCCTCTCAGGTGGTAGAGGTATGTGCATAAGATGCATTAAAATAATGGGATGGATGGCGGGGCACTACAATGGAGTTCACATTTCGTTTTTGTATGTTTAGGATTTTCATTTATGATAGTTTTCATTTCCATTTTCTTGTCCGTTATCAATATCCTTTCCCTCCCCCTCCCTTGCTCTCTTTTTAGCATAGCGTTCCCAACTTAAAAAAGAAAACCACAAGTTCGAGCTCAAGAAAAGAGTGGTATATGGGTATGTGTACATGCATTTTATCACCGCAGGATAGCTCCCCCAAATCTATCCGGTATCTGAGTAATTTTCTCTGGTTGGTCAAGTCAAGGCCCTAGAGATACAGTAGAATACAGCCAACCCCCCATTCCGTTTCATTCACTTTAGTCCAGTTCTATCCATTTGCATAAGTTTTTATCGAATCCAACAATCAAGCCTAGGCGGGTAGATCCTCTGGTAGATAGGTAAGTAAGTCAACTCGAGTCCAGAAAGCCACAAAGGCATCAGTCAGGAGGGCCAAACTTCAACTACATCCTCCCAGAGTCTTACCATCCCCCAGGCACATAATCTCAATAATTCCCAGGCGCCTCGCTCCCCTCAGTTCCATTCACCGTCTCCCACTTCGCCACTGTCTCAGCCGTCCATTCCCCCCTAATCCCCGGAACAACCCATTTACAACCCGATAAAATCCCAAGTGTGATTTTCTGGATATTATCCCTCCATTGCCATGAATAACTGCTCGTCCTGAGCTTTCCTATCTCTTCATCCGTCAAGACAATAGCTTTAGGGCCCACCAGCATCTCGACGAAACTCTTTTCAGCTTGTGGCCACCATAGCTTGGTGAATTGTTCAGCTCTCTTTTTACGATGGCACTCAATCTTGCAATCATGTAGATTACTAAGATCCTCGCCAAACTCCCGTTTCCATTCCTCTTCCAACTGTAGCTCGCAGTCTACTTTTTTAAATCCCGTGGCAATAGGAGTGGTAGGACCATACAGCTCTTCAGCGGGTCTCATCCGTTCATATGGTCCACGATCAAGCCACTCCTCGCCAACATCCTGGCATATCAGAACTTCCAGCATACGCTGTATAACCTCAGCAGGGCAAACCAAATTTGCAATATTCTCAGCATACCACTTCTCACGACGAATGTTAGGGCCGGAGTTATAGTAGCTGTAAAGGGAAGGTCGGTATCCCATGCTACGTTTAATTTGTAAGATTTCGCCAGTCATATTACGAATGTTCTGTTGAGCGAACTGGATCAGTTTGTCAGGGCGGCTTTCGCGGGCGACCTGTACGTTTGTAGCGAGGAGCTGTTTTTCGAGGTGTCCGGGCTTGTAGAAGTAGAGTAGGTCCCATTCACTACGGGCGAGCATACCTGCGACCCTTGGGGCATAACTGGCGTCAACGTATTCGTGGGGGACGGCGGAAATGTCGATGTTGTGGACGAAAAATAACTCGTTGGCCTCTGTAACAATCCATATTACCTCTTTGTTAGCCTTTCAAAACGCCCCATATTATAAACCTAGAAAGTAACGATAGAGTGAAGAATGTAGTCCAGGGAAGACATACGAACACCCAAATCCTCCCAACAATCAGTGCAAGTCTTCTTTTTGAAAGCAAGCCCACTAACCGCCCTCGCCATGCATGTCTCACATCTCTTCCTACGCCTGCCGTTCTGCTGATTCACAATCGTGTTTTGGTACGCTCGATTTTGGCGATAGTATCCCAAATCCCAACGGCATAGAGAATGCGGTGCTTTGGACCACTTATACCAAAACAGGTGGTTTGAAGACTCGAACAGAATCTTGCGAAAGAATGTGCAGCTGCTACCCAGGGCTTTGATGTCGCGGAAGGCGCTGAGATTATGTGCTATATGTTCAACGAGCTCAACAGGGAGCTTTTGGAACGGCGCGACAACGTTGGCGGGCTGGCCACGGATAACGTGGAGCTGCTGCAGATCTGCGAGAGTCCATTGAGGGGGCGCTTCTTCGAGGAAGAGGTCAATAAATGATGGGTTGAGGATGTTGTTCGGGTCGACGCTATCGTCTATGTTGTGAGCGGTGGGGTCAATAGCGGGGGCGACTATTGGTGTTGCCATCTCTGAGAAACGGACAGGGGCCGGAGTTGTTGACGCTCCACTCCAATACAATTCAATGCTCGCGAAATGGTGATGATAAAATGACAGAAGAAAAAGAAGAAGAAGCTAGAAGGAGGAGAAGAAGGAGAAGGAGAAGGAGGAGAAGAAAGCGATGATAGTGATGAAAAGCAAATGGACGAACAGTAAAGAAAAGAATAAAGGGGGGAAGAAGGTAAGGTAGTCAGTTACCCCGAAAGGAGTGAAGCTTGAAGCTGAGTTTATATAACAGCTTCAAGCTTTCTCACGGGCCAAAAGTGCAGGGTAGATGAATCGAATCAAACCCGAGCTGACAGGAATATCGAATGCTAGCGAACATGTAAGTTTCATGTTAAAAGATTTATTTGGGTGGCAGTTTGGCAATTGAACTTACCTACCGGTTAGCTTACTGGTTAGCTTGGGCCATGGCAGTTGGGCAATTGATTCATTGAATGGGAAAGTGAGGGGTCCAGAATCCAGCTGTGGTGGAGGATCCATGACTCAAGATACATACCTAGACTAGCTTGCTTCACTTGGCACTTATCATTCCCCACTAGTTAGCTTAATTAATAGTATATTCGCTGATACCCTCATAGCTATGGTGCTAGCGACTCTGATACGCCGGAAAGTGTATGTATATGTCTCGCGATATAAAGTTTGCGGCTACTGTTCACGAAATAACGAGAGCGATAGAGAAGGTTGTTTGTTTGGTCAACTTTTCTGCGAGCTGTGTTTCCATATGATATAGAATGGTATGTACACGCCGCGATAGTAGTCTGATTCATGCAATCTGCTGTCATCTGTACAGCAAGCTACCTAGCTAGAAGCTATAGCTACTACTACAAAAAGAAAGGAACGCGACCAACCAAGTCGTCATTAATAGTACTAATTAAAAGGTAGTGAGGCCGAGCCTCAAGGGGTAATGTGCAATGGAATGGCTGGCATCTACAAGTTCCTGGTCTTCCTGAAGTTCTCACCGGCATAGATGGCATTCTCTCCAAGCTCTTCCTCAATGCGGAGGAGCTGGTTCAGCTTGGCGACACGCTCGGAACGGCATGGAGCGCCAGTCTTGATCTGTCCGGCACGGAGACCGACGACAATGTCTGAGATGGTGACATCTTCAGTCTCTCCGGATCGGTGAGAAACCATGACACCCCAGCTGTCGCCGAATGAGTCTTCAGCAGCCTGGATAGACTCAGTCAGGGTTCCGATCTGGTTGACCTTGAGCAGCAGGGCGTTGCAGCTCTTCTGCTCAATGGCGCTCTTGATACGAGTGGGGTTGGTGACAGTCAAGTCGTCGCCGACAATCTGGATGTCAACACGCTTGACAAGCTCGCTCCATGCCGACCAGTTGTCCTCGGCGAAGGGGTCTTCGATCGAAACGATCGGGTACTTAGAGATGAGCTCGACGTACTTGTCGGCGAGCTGTTGGCTGGTGATCCACTTCGACTTGTCGGAGTTCTCGTTCTTGAAATCGAGATCGTACTTGCCGTTCTCACCAGACTCATCGGCCTCCTTGTAGAACTCAGAAGAGGCAACGTCCATCGCGATCTTGACCTTGCCGGCGTAGCCAGCCTTCTCGATCGACTCGGTGATCAAGTCGAGGGCTTCCTCTGGAGTACCGATATCGGGAGCGACACCACCCTCATCACCAACATTTCCAGCGCTGAGACCATACTTCTTCTTAGTCAGGGACTTGAGGATCTGGTAGATTTCAGCACCAGCGCGAAGAGCCTCAGAGAAGGTCTCGGCGCCAGTTGGAGCAATCATGAATTCCTGGAAAGCGAGAGCACCACCGGCGTGGGAACTAAACAATAGAAAATAAAAGTTAGCCCACCGTATCTAATAACATGATTGCACATTTCATGAAAGATTTTTTTTTTTTTTTTTTTTTTTTTGGGGGGGGGGGTGGGACATACCCGCCATTGATGACATTGAAGAATGGGACGGGCAGAACATATGGCTTCTTGGAACCGGTGAGGTCGGCGATGTGGGCATAGAGTGGGACAGCCTTGGCAGCGGCACCGGCCTTCGCGACGGCGAGGGAGACACCGAGAAGGGCATTGGCACCGAGCTTAGACTTATTTGGGGTACCGTCGAGGGAGAGGATGAAAGCGTCGACGGCCTTCTGGTCAGTGACGTCGATATTCTCCTTGATGAGAGCAGGTCCGATGACCTCGTTAACGTTCTTGACGGCAGTCAAGACGCCTAATAACGCATGAATTCACGCTGGTCAGCCATCATGATGCGAGAGCGGGGCAATAGCACAGCAGCAATGCCCTGCATGGTGGGGCACAGGCAGCAACAACACGTACCCTTTCCACCCCACTTGGACTTGTCCTTGTCGCGGAGTTCCAAAGCCTCATGGACACCTGCAAGATCGCGAAAACACCACAATTAGCATATTAATCATACCAACATGGTATAATAAGAGCATCAGAGAAGGAAAGACATACCAGTGGAGGCACCGGAGGGGACAATGGCTCTGTGGAGACCGGTGTCGGTGACGACGTCGACCTCGACGGTGGGGTTACCTGTAGACCGAGAAAGAAAAATCACGTCAGCATGGCTCCATTCGTCCCGACCAAATCAATCGATTGATCCCGAACTATCACAGAAAATTATATTTTTAATTGGCTTTAGGAAAGAAGAGGGGAAGCATACCGCGAGAGTCGTAGACGGAACGGGCGTGAACCTTGGTGATGGCCATCGTGATATCTACAGCAATCGCGAGTCGTGTCAGTTATACCATCAGGCCCCTCATCTTCATCCGATGTCGTCATAGCTTTGTATACCACTATGTATAGTGCAGTACTACTAACTACAACTACAACGAAAGTGTATGAATATCAAGAAAACAGCAACAACATACCAGTGAAGTATCTCAATGAATGTCTGTCTGTCTATTATGTCTGTCTGACTGTAATTGGTATGGGAGTGGTAGTAGTTAGAGAAGAAAGGATGCTGGTGAGAAAGAAGAGAAAGGAAAGGGAGAGAGAAGGAAGGGGAAGAGGGGGCCTTCTAATAAACTTTTTTTCTTCTCTCTTTCTTTCCTTTCGCCGGTGACATGACAACAGTTCTAGTTAACCCCCTCGACCGGCAGACCGACAGTTAAACCCCTCCCCTCCGTTGCCATGCATGCACAGACCATGACCGGACACCGGGTCCCTGGCAATTGAGGTAGCTACTAAGGCAGCAGCTAGTAGTGGCCCCCCCTCTTCTGTCGCCCCGCCATTAATTCGTATTACTACAGAATTGCCTATTTTAGTAACTTTCTTGCATTTAACCAAAACCTTCACACGCACGTTTTTATAGAATAAGCATTTCCTTGAAGCCTTTCGAGGGATATATCTAATTTATGTTTTTATTTATATCGATGGATATGGATATGGACATGTATAACGCCGTATGGGCATTGAATCCTACAACCCTCAGAAGGAGGAACTCGCCCAATAAGACCACAGCTAAATCCTCAACAAAACATTAATGTTAAACGATTGCTGATGTTTTTGGACTCGCCGATGTTGCCGTTCGGCGGCCCCCGCCCCGCAAAAGAAAAGACGAGAAAAAGAAAATGGCTATACAGCATCGCCTTGAGTATGTCTTTTGAAGCTATGGGCAACCTCATGCGAGGAATGGGCGATGAGGCTTGGCTGAGTGGGGGGACCATTACAGTTCAGTGCAGTCTCTGTATCACACCCATACATGCCACTAATATTAACTGACATGGTATACTGCAACCATCTACAATCTTCAATAACTTCACGATCTATCACTTTCGCAAGAATAAAACTAAACAAAACAAAAATAATAAAAAATTCCAAGAAAGTAAAGTCCAAGCTATTTTTTTTTTTCTTGAGAGAAATAGTCTAAGACCGAAAAGAAACCCCTCAAGTCAAGATCCCGATCCATGCAGCTTTACTTCCCCATAGCCGTAACTCCCGATCCACCTCGGCTTCATCCCTATCGCATCCCATATCGTATCATATCTCGTTTATCAGATCGATCTTATACTATAGTTAGCATATTACACAATAATCCGTAATTATAACGTGAGGTCATACTCTTCATATTCGAAATATAATACAACTGAGGCTGGTCGCGGCTGGGCGGCTACGCTAAGCGGCTAGTGAATACAGCTGTGTTGCGTACAAGCTCCAACCTGCTTAGCTCACCTCACAGCCAGAGTCCAGTCCAGCCCAGTGACAGCTCCACCACAACCCTCATCCACGCGTCTCTCCTCAACCACCCCCTCCTCCTATCACTTCAAACATCGCCATTACCCCGATATAGCTCCTGTCGCATACCTTATCGCATAATACCGATAACTACACGCCGGCATAAATACAAACCCGATCAGATAGACCGACAGAACACCTCCAACCATGTCGTCGTCCGACGCAGAACGCGATACCGCTCTTGAAGATTACAAAAAGGTCCTTACCTCCTTCCTCAGCCCGCGATATACGCATTCTTTAAATATATACATCTCATAAAAGACTTAAAGTCGCTGACGATATGAATATTGAATACTGCAGAAACTGATCGAACACCGCGAATGGGACGCCAAACTCAAATCCCTTCGTCTAGAGCTCAAATCCCTCCAAAAGTCCTATGATCACACCGAAGACAACCTCAAAGCCCTCCAATCAGTCGGCCAAATCGTTGGCGAAGTCCTAAAACAAATAGACGACGAACGTATCCTCGTCAAAGCCTCCTCCGGACCCAGATACGTAGTAGGATGTCGTTCTAAAGTTGATAAAGCGAAGTTAAAGCAGGGGACGAGAGTGGCGTTGGATATGACCACCTTAACGATTATGAGGATGTTACCGAGGGAGGTGGATCCGTTGGTTTATAATATGAGTTTGGAGGATCCGGGCCAGGTCAGCTTCGCAGGTATCGGTGGTTTGAACGAACAGATTAGAGAGTTGAGGGAGGTTATCGAGCTGCCTTTGAAGAATCCAGAGCTGTTCATACGGGTTGGCATTAAGCCTCCTAAGGGTGTTCTTCTCTATGGTCCTCCTGGTACCGGCAAGACCCTCCTCGCCAGGGCAGTCGCCAGCACTCTCGAGACCAACTTCTTAAAAGGTTGTTCTTCCCCTTCATTCTAACCTGAACATCTAATATATACCCACGCAAAGATACTAACAGCAGTATGATAATGGAATAGTGGTATCCTCCGCCATCGTCGACAAATATATCGGCGAGTCCGCCCGTCTCATCCGCGAAATGTTCGGCTATGCTAAAGAACACGAACCCTGCATCATCTTCATGGACGAAATCGACGCCATCGGTGGTCGTCGTTTCTCAGAGGGAACATCCGCTGATCGTGAAATCCAACGAACCCTAATGGAACTTCTAAACCAACTCGATGGATTCGACTACCTAGGGAAGACAAAGATTATAATGGCAACAAATAGACCGGATACACTTGACCCCGCGCTTTTGAGAGCGGGTAGATTGGATAGGAAGATTGAAATTCCGTTGCCGAATGAGGTTGGTAGGTTGGAGATTTTGAAGATTCATGCGGCTGGAGTGGCGAAGGCTGGAGAAATCGACTACGAGGGACTGGTAAAGATGAGCGACGGATTTAACGGCGCTGATTTGAGAAACGTCGTTACGGAAGCGTATGTCCCCTCCTCCCCGTTGATTAATACGGGCGATATAAGATTCTAACGGAATGTATTACAGCGGCATGTTTGCAATCCGCGACTACAGGGACGAAATTACACAGGACGACTTCAACAAAGCAGTTAGAAAGCTGGTCGAGGTCAAGAAACTAGAAGGCAAGCTAGAGTACAAGAAGCTGTAAATTGACTAAAAGTCGATAGCAGCACTCCTTAGCAGTTGATCTAGTAGGTATATAACGGGGTTTAGGTAGTTGTGCGATAATCTCAGACGACATAAGACAGGAAATACCAAATTCTGTCGTGTCTCGATACTATATTATGAAAAAAAAAGAGGCCGTAGTACCCAATGTGAATACTTTTATTCATTAAATCGTAAGAAATATTGAAGGAAAAGGATAATAGAACGACAAAAGATTCAGTGAAAACAAGCAGAACGTTAACGCTATCAAGACGTTGTCCAATATGCCCCAAAGTATGTTCCAATCAATATATCAATCTGGTGTCGGTATACCTCTTCCAGAACCACCCGTATAAACTCCAAACGCTAAAAGAACCATCTCAATAAGAAGCATCCAAAAGAGAATGAACGTAAAAAACCCATCTTCTCGAAAGTATTCGCGTAGGCGGTATTAGTGAAGGTGCGACCTCCTCGGCCACCACGGCCCCCAGACTCCATCAAGAACTCTCCTCCATCCATCGGGAACACACAACCCCAATCTATTAAAATAATCCCTGTGACTCCATAATAACTGGAGCATATTGACACTTCCAGATGCCGCACACCTCTCATCCTCATCCCCTTCGCAAATCATCACATCCTCTGCTGTCGGTGGCAAATCCTCCTTTTCTATGAAGTATTCCGTGGCATGATGCACGAACCCCCATTTTGAAAATGGAAGGAGAGGGACTGGATCGGATTTGTGGGTTATGCGACGGTAGGTAGGGTGTGGGAGAAGGTGGTTTATATATTGTGAGAGGTTGGCATTTCCGATTCTCTAAACGAGTTCAATGATAATCTTTAGTCCATGTTCCGTGACAGTAGCAGTAACAGTCGTCACTACTAATATAAAAGAGAAGAAGATATACATACCGGTTCCCCGAAAGTCGTGACCCTGCCCCTCCACCCTCTCTCTCTAAACTCTAGTGCGGCCAGCCCAGCCACTGCACCACCAAGACTATGCCCTACCAGCTCAAGATCATACCCATGGGGCCCCCACTGCTTCAACAACTCATCTACAATCGGCACCACAACCACACTAGCCACCCTCCAACTCTCTAAAAACCCAGCATGCGCCCAACACCCTTCACACTTCACTTTCCCATCATCTCCATCGTCTTCATTTTCTTCCATCTTATTTTCCATCCCAGTCTTATTCCCCGACGGCGGGTAAGGCACATACTCCTGTCTGCCTGTACTCAAATCTACCAACGCATTCGCCACACTATACGTCCCTCTAAACGCCACAACAACCCTCTTCCTCGCTGGTGGATGCGACAGTGCAATATATCCACACGAATCCGACATCAACGGACCCGTATTCCACGACTGAACCAGTTGAAAAGACGGGAATTGAGAACAGTGCGAGGGACATATAAAGGGTGGCTGGATTCCTGGAGATGG
Organism: Orbilia blumenaviensis; assembly: GCA_036872755.1. NCBI lineage: Eukaryota > Fungi > Ascomycota > Orbiliomycetes > Orbiliales > Orbiliaceae > Orbilia > Orbilia blumenaviensis. The sequence continues at coordinate 787,822 of JAVHNS010000001.1, forward strand.
AGTGCCGATACAGTATGTTATGTCGACTATCCGGGAGAGTTCTTCAAAGTCGTTGAATAGCGACGGCGAGATGTGTGTATGTGGTTGTTTCTTATGGTCGTCGCTGTCCTCCACTAAGAACATCGGTTCTGTCGCCAGTGATAATGGAATTTGGACTGCATCTTGACCGTGGCCGTGGAGTATGGGATTTGCGAAGACGGTGGCGGGTGGCTGGCCCAGCGAACCAGCGAGGAGGAGGAGGGTGTAGAGTCGGCGCATTATTTTGTCTTATTCTATTCCCGCCCTATCCTATACTATTATCTCGCACTACCCTATCTGATATAATAAACAATTATTGAAGGTAAAAGAGAGGGGGAAGGAAGGAAGGAGGAGGTGTAAATGACGATGAAAGAAGAGAATGACGGCCATGGCTGGCCTTGATCTGGTGGTTGTACATGCGCGGTCGTGTGATTGGACCCGGCCTGGGTCTTTGTTCCAGTCTGGGGAAATCGGTTGGGGAAAAGAATGGGCGATGAACAATTGACTCTGGCTTGATTAGGTCACACGCTTAGCTAATTAGGCCCGAAACGGTGGGCTGCAACAGGGACAACACTATTTCCTTGCCTACCTGCTAGCAGATGCCGGAAGGTAAGTACCTAGGTAGGTAGTCATCAATAGATATTAAGAGGAAGTGAGGTATTTACTTGATACTATCGTGTATAATAGAGCTATATCGTGGGCATGCTATATTATTGGCATATTCAGCAACGAACGATAATAATTACCACTAGGTATATACATTTTATTGCATTCATTCACTGCAAGGCTCGGTTTAGGTCGTAATATATTCTACTTAGACCCATGCGCCACCAGGAATAGGATAAGTGGTTAAAAGGGAATCGGTGGGTAGATAAGGTAGTGAGGAAGTAATAAAAATAAAAAAGAGTGATAGGAGAGGGTCAGACGTCTCGATACACCAGATGCAGCTCGTCTTTTCGTTTCAGACACGGTGGTCCCATAAACGGTCTCCATGGTTCAAACTCTTCTACAGTCCCAACCTCCACTGTCTCTTGCCTCTCGTCACCACTGCCCGCTCTACTCCCCGCTCTACTGGCTATCACCGCCTCTTCAATAACCTCTTCCTTATGACTCTGAGGGCTAGGAATTGGAGTGGGATTCTGGCTTTGGTGGTAGCGATGTTGACGTCGCTGCTGACGCCGATGCCGTGATTGGTGCTGATGATGTTGGTTCTGATAGCGGGAATGACGAAGGTACTTTTCCACCTCCTCTTCCCAGACAGCAGCCATCAGGTGCACCATGTCCTTGATATCACAGCTGCCAGACCCTTCAGGTTGTCCAGCAGCATTCGTTTCCCGCGTCCAGCTATCGAGGACCAGCCGTCCTAGCCTGCGGTTCTCGACGCCAATGCTCCACCTATCTCACATATATGCCCGTTATTCTCATTAGCAAACTCCCTATATATTCATATAAAATATCCTAGAAGAAAAAAAGGAGAGGATACATACCGGAGAACAACCTCCTCCACCTCCCTCCCGCCACCAGCCCCAAATAACCCCCAAATAACCGCCTTAACCGGACCACTCCTCATAAACTCCGTCACAAGATCCTCATCCTTCTCCACCTCTTCAGTAGCCGCTTCGAATACCTCTCTCAAAATCTTCAAATGCTCTGGTTTATAAGCCTTAAACAGCCGCCAGTGCTTAAAATGTGGTGCGCCAGGGTAGTTATCTAAAAAGAATAGGAACGGCTGAGAATGCCGTCTTAGAAGAGTGGCGTAGAAGCAGAGCTGTTCTTTTGTAGCGATGATGGATTTTAGGAGAGTTTCTAGGTTAGAGGTAGAGAGATTTAAAGGTTGGATGTAGGAAAGGAGTGGGAACTTTTCTTGGATGGCCGCTAGTGCCGCCGCCATCTTAGACAGGTTCAACGATTGTATTGATTGATTGATCCGTATTATGGTATGAAAGGTCAAAAGGTAAATGATAGAGAACGAGGATCGAGGATGGAATTGTTCAAAACGTGAATTGATGAAGATGAAGATGAAGTAGATCAGGAATGGGTGTGGTTGGTTCCTCGAGGACAGGCCTTTTTCTTTTCCACGTGGTTTGGAAGGCCGATGAGTCCTTTTTGGATGATCTCGAAACAAAAATAGTAGTAACAGTCTATAGAGACGAAGGACGGAAGAAGAGACGAGGGACAGAAGAAGACAAGAAGATCGAAGTAAAAAGAGGAGGTCTAGGGGATTGATGCTGATGACGATGACGATGGTGCTGATCGATTCGGTGCTGAGAAGAGAAGTGAAGTGAAGAGAAAGGCGTCGACTGTTCGAATAAACAACAAAACACAGACAGAAGCTGTATATAAAAAAGGATCATGATCATAACTTCAAGAACTTCGACAATCCAATCAAAAAAAAAAAAAAAAAAAAAAAAGGAAAGAAAAAGGACATGCGAAGAAATACACGCTCTCATTACAACAATTTGTTTTTGAACAAAAAGATAAGATAAAAGATAAAACATTGAAGAAGAAAGAAGAGAAAAAACTCCAGTGATCCCAAAATGCCAGTGGTAAGCTAATTCATGCATGCTATAAACTTCAATTCGTTCACATGTACTGTAATCCGGAGCAAAAGCAGAAGAAAAAAAAACTCCATAAAACGCCCATCGCGGTACCATCCATCACATATACTCAAGCGTAGAGTATAATAGAAAGAGGGATGGAATAGAATCTATTCCTTAACCTCCTCCTCGCTGCTCCTACCCTCAGTACCCTCCTCGGTCTCCTCATCCACTTCCCTAACCGCCCAATCATCCAGTTTTCTATTCCTAACTCCCCAAACACTTCTCAGTTCCTCACTCCACTCTCCAACTATATCATTACTAACCCCAAACCCTAACTGTCCAACTTGTCTCTCCACTGCCTTCTCCCACGCCAAAGCCACCATCTCCGCAAACTCTCTATTATCAATCCACGTCCCCCTCACTTCCCCCTTCTCACAAACATGGTCAAGACAGGTATAGGACGGCAACAAATACCTCCCAATGCCAGGCTGCAAACCAGCAGGCTGTAACCACTTCTCGACCGTCCTTTTCAAAATTTTATATTCCGTCTTCAACGGCTGTTCCAACACACTGTAGTCCCTATGAACCATATCCTGCGCTATATGCAGCGTGTCGGCTGCCATAACTCTGAACCCATCATTGACTGGATCAAAGAACTGCCAGAACTTGCGCGGAGTAGCTGGGTTGTAGGTGCATAGGAATTCGAGGAGTTCGGCGGGACAGGAGTGGAGTAGTTCTTCGTGGTGGTAGAGTTCGCGAAGGGTGGATTGGAGATTTGACTGCGCGGAGAGTAGGTGCTGGTGGTGTTTGGTGAGGAAATAGAGCGACGAGGTGGTTGTCCAGATTCCCATCTTTCCTTGTAAACCTCTCTTTCCGGGTTCTTTAATTCAGTCGTTTCCCGCTCTGAGATTTTGTTGGCGCGCGATACTTTAACAGCGTTTCCGACGTCCAGGATGCTGCAGTGGTGATACAAAGCGCCGCGAGGAATAGACGGATTGGAGACGATGTCGCAAAAAAAGAAGAAACAGAAGGCCAGTTCCTGGGGATATAGTCTCCGTCCCTGCTCGGAAATATAACAACAATCACACAATAACAAGAAAAGTATATATAATCTGATATATATACAAATTATGTTTTCGAGTCGTTTTTAAGTTTTCCTGCTGGTGCCTGGTCCTGGGCCGTTTGCTTCCTCCCGTCACAGATCAGATCAAATCCTGAGCAGTAGAGAATTTAAGTCGAAGGGCAGTAAAGACGAAAGGGCGCCTGTCCGGGTAGAGAAAAATCCCAGCTGATTTTTTTTTTTTTTTTTTCGGTCTTTCTTAAATTTGTCGTTAAAAAAAGGGAAGTCAATTCCTCCTTCCTATTCCTAGGAAAATCGATAAAAAGAGCGATAATAAAGCAACCAAGTCCACCCCGACCCAAGCGGATGGGTAAGAAGCAGAGAAAACAACCGGAAAACTTCTTTTATATGGTTATCTTGTCGAGGCCAGGAAACCTGAAGAGCAATGAAGCGCTTAAGTAAAATTTCAGTGGCTTTTTCCGAGAATGTCGCCTGTTGTTTTGGGATATTTTCCTTTGCGTCGAGGAACTTAATTTCGCCTTCTGTTGTCGCAATATTTAAATTGGGGACGTTCTGATGATGTTTTTCCCGCTGCTAACTGCTGCCAGGCTTAAGCCTCAAGAAAGAGCTAACGTCTCGCTCTAGGATCCCAAGCGGTTATTAATCCTTCTCGAAGGAACAACTTCTACAAGTAAAAAAGGATTTGGTCTTTTTCTTCTTGCAAAAATATTCGAAAACACACACTCCCTTGTTTTCCCTCACTTAAGATATTCGCACCCGAAAAGAATGCTGCCCGCTGTCTGCCTGTATGTATGTATACGTGTATCCGCCGTTATAGCTATAATATCCGGGGTGGTCGCAGTGGTTTCTTTTCCCTTGTGGAATGCCCACTGGAATTTCTCGAACAAAAATCTAACACTTCCAACCAGCTAACTGACTGGCGAAATTTGAAACCCGTTCGTTTGGCGTTGTTTTTTCCCCTTCGTTTGTTTTCCCGTGTTGTGCGAAATATACCGAAGGAGGGGAGGTTTCCGTAAGGAAAGACCTCTTTTGAGGTAGTGTCGCACCGTCTGGGAGGGTGTCGCCAGTTTTGAGGCCGGTTTATTTAAAATATCCCTTTTTTGTAATTTTTTTGTCTTTTTTTTTGGTATAATTTTGATTGTTGAGGGGGGTCTCGAGGAATTGGATATGCGGTCGGAGATTCGATTTCGATTTCAAAGGTATGACTGGGGTTTGACTTGTGATGTGTGTGCGAGCTGTAGGCGATGACAGTCAACAGACATCCAGTGGTCCCGCAACCAACTGGCCGGCCAGTTCAATATATATAAAAATAAATCTTACATACTTGACAACTACGTAACTTCTCGAAGTGCTTCTCTTCTGTATGGATATGTTTTATATATAAGTTCTAACCCATCTCTACCGATCCAATTGAACAAAGCCAGGCTCATCGTAATCGATAGATAGCGAATTAATGAAAGAAAAAATAACCTGTGGGGATACGTGTACGACCTCCATTCGGAGGTCTGGACACTCCACCATTGGCTGGTATTTCCCAGCAAAAGTAAAAAAAAAAAAAAAGGCGGATTAAACGGCGGGCAGCACATCAAGTCATCCCATATGCATTCCATTCCATTCCATCGAATTGAAAACAAGCTATCAGAGTCAGTTGGACACTACCATACAGAGCGCTAGAGCTCCAAAATGCAGATGTGAGCTGTACGGGATCCTGCTATTGCATGTTAAAACGTTGCCTGCTATTTACCTAGCCTTTTTTTTTTGCACCTGTCTCCGCACCGGAATCATTCGTTAGAAAAGCGAGAGAGGGCAAGGAAGAAAGGCTGCAAGATTTTCGATTGGTCTTCCTTCGATGCTGTTGGTAGTAGTTAGCATGGTTTGCCCCACCACCCACAAGCTGCCAGCTGCCAGGTATGTATGTTCATGCTCATGTTCCAGCTAGCCGGCCTTAGCTTGCTGGCCGTCATTGCATTGCATTCCGCAAGCAGGTCTGATTGAAGCAGGTCCTATCCATATCATCATCGATTCCCCCGCTCTTTCTCCTCCTCCCCTTCATATCCAAATTTCCCAAGATCCGATGCAAAGCGGAACCCTTGAAGGGGTAAGTCATGAAACCTAAAGAATGGGGACCAATGGGACCAATATTCTCAAGGAAACTTTCCGATTCGGGGAATTTCCCAATCAGGAACCCTTCTTCATGGAAAGCTCTTTCGAAAGCGGAAGTCCTGTTTTTTAGGAAGGGTCCATTGCTTGATTTTGAGGGCATGATAATGCGGCATGGGAGATCCCTGTCGCTTTCCCCGCTAGGGTATTTATGCAACACGGGAGAGACAGTTATTTGTGTTGTGCTGTGTTACTATGTATACCACACCCTTTGATCGATGAATGCAATTGTTTTGATTGCCGCGATAACACTGTGGGGGTTCATAATCAATGGCTGGTGAAATTCCCAACAGTTTCTTATAAGCTTATGTCTTGATTAAAGTATTCGTTTTCGTTTAGGCCCGCATTTACAGGAGTGAAGTCCCAATTTTAATCTAAGCTCTGTGCACGTGCCTCCCGTGATAACCGATAATATAATAGCAGGATGGGAAACAGCAATAACACTAACATGTCTCCAACTTGGATTTTCCTTTTCACTTTGTAATTTGTTTCGTTTTTCTGGGAAAAGAAAAAGACACCCCCCCCCAAGTCGATTCCTGTGCAACCAGTGGGCGTGCATTCAAATAATAATAAAAACGGCATTAAATCCAGGGCCTGGGGGCAGAGCTTGGCCAGAAGACTGTCCCCTCAAACTGTGTCTCGCATCGCGAGCAATTTATAGCATGCGCGGGCGACCCCCCCGAAGGTCCTTTCAATAACGTATCCACCATAAATACCTTAACGTGCACCCCCAAAGCTACTGCTCCGTGGACGATATCGTCGAGCCCGGACATCTTGCCGCAGCCTTGGCAAGTCATGCGGGGACGGTTCATTATATTGCCCTTGATGTGTTCAAAAGTCGATTCTATATGTATACGTTCTGGCATTAGTATTCGGTTTAATTTTATTGGGAGACAGAACAGCGCAGATCGCAAAAAGACGACTAGATTTGCAAAAGAAAAGGGAGTTCATGAGGATTAGAGTACTTTCGACATCAAGCAACTGTCCAAGGTGCTCGCGTTCGTCGTTAGAAAGATTCCAGCGGACACCTCCCTCTGGAAGTGTTTCTTCAGCGAAGTGGGAAGGCATGACTTTATTATAGTTTATAATTAGAGCCTTTGGAATTGGTATAGTTCCAAAATATATTACGAAAGTATTTGAAATAGCTCGTGATTGCTGGCGAATTTCTGTGCAAATGGGTCGTTGTGACGCAGTAGAAGAAAAAGTCTCCAATGGGTGGATTCTGATACCCTTTTATAGATCCTCCCCTCCTCTGTAAACCAAAAAAAGCCGGGGACAATTCCATGGGTAGGCTGTAGAAGACGTTCAAGTGGGCGGGTAGATAGATGCCGTATGATTACAGATTAGGTACGAGAACCCCGGCAACTTCAGTACGAGCATGGATTATAAGGGGGAAAAAATAAGTGACAGAAAATTCGGAACTTTCCCCGCATCTAAAACTTCTCGACATGCGACAAGTGTGTTCGGAATGCACAAATCAAAACTTAGTCTCACAATTGTGCGAGGTCCGTGGTCCAAAATGCATACCGTCTCCTCCTTGTTGTTTTGTTTTTCAGGGACATTACTAAGTCCAGTATATAGTATTTACGTAGTACATATACAGCTAGCGCTGTGCGGTTCCGACGGGGACCCGGAATTGTGCACTTGCGTATATGCATATGTAGCTGCGTATAATCAGAGACTGCAGATTTTTTCTTTTTTTTTTTTTTTCGGTGCAGCATAAAACATGAGTAAGAGTGAAGGGCGCATCTATCAATCTAGAATTTAAGACTTGGGGAACTTCTTTTGTCCCTCCACCTTTTTGTTTTTCCCCTTGTCGTTTTTTCTCCAACTCCAATGAATAGGATACGAGTATATCGAAGCGGCGGGCCCAATCGGCTTCATCAAATGGTCATTTGCGATACTCATATGCATATAGATGGGACAACACCAACGTACCAAAATAAACTGCCGTATAGCAAATCTATAGAGCTTGACCTATAAAAACTTAGCTAATATTTCGCAGTTACACAAGTTGCTAACTATGGTCTGGAGAACCTCGATGCTAACCATTTTCAACGAAGTAAGTCATGCATTCGCTTGTGTTAACCTGGAGCGCTAGCCTATGCCCCCACTCTGTTTCCTGGCTTTAATACCCCTGTTTTTGGGAATTGTACCCTCTATCATCCCACTCGGCGGATATCTCGCTGGCTTCTTAACTGTCGACACTCTATCTCCTAGCTGACCTCGGTTATGTATTGCTCCATACTGGCCTCTTTACACAGAGTACATATTGCAACTCAGGGAGGATCTTCCACAGCATAACTAATTGCAGCTAATGGTTCACATGTATTCAAAAACTGTTATATTCATTTACCTACATCTCGAGCAAATACGGAACATATAGGTTATCCATAAGTCTAAAAAAAAACCAACGTGGGATTCGGTACTTAGGCTACATAAATACACGGGAGATGTCAATTGACTCTACAAGATCTATTGTCACCGTCGCCGGACCAGTTGAGTGCCAGTCTGACTATCTGAAACATAGCCAACTTGTGCAGCTGTGCGATGTTATGCGATAGACACGGAATTGTTAAAGCGTGGCAAAACATACTGACCAAGTTGGCTGGAATTGGTAGCTAGTAGGCAATTCCCAGTAGTATCGGGCTCCCAAGGCTTTAGCTAGAGTGGACGCATGTATCCCAAACAGCGTATTGTAGGTTATTACTATAACAATCCATAAGGTCAGGATGACGCTTTGGCGTTATTTATGGACAAAATCTGGCTTAAATGATGCATCGATGTTGGTTTGGTGGGTTTATAATCCAGTAGGGAGTTTGTTGGTCTCGTGGATTTTGTTTGGTCCATGGATCAAATCTACACCACGCTACAGAGCTGTGAAAGAGGTCCGGAAACGTGGGAGGGAAAAAAACGTGGGCGCCAGCTCGGTGCAGCTGCAGCTGCAGCTCCGACAATTAAAGGCTGGGTATCGGAAATATTTAAATTTACCCATACATATATACATACATATATATAGGATTAAAGTTAATAGAATTCTAACATATAGAATACCAGCGCGGAAGAGGTAATGTTTAAGATTTGTCTCAATCCACCTGGATTCGCCGAAGAAAAAATTCTGCGAAAACGGGTTAAGTCCCTAGATACCAGATATACCAGCAGAAAAAAGAGGGGTCGGTTCGGTTAGGCTGGGCCCTGGTGATGTGACACAAGGTTTCTCCCATGCATACACGATAATCCTGGTCATTGAACAGACTAAGACGCAATGTCACAAACCAACCTATTATGTTGACGGGTCATGCATTGCAACACCGTTCATAGCTATAGCTCGCTCGAAGTCGAGGGCTCCTCCTGAGCCAAGGGATCACAAAATTGTACAATTGCATGCTAGTACTACTTTTTGCAAAATATTTTGTCACGCTCAGCCGCAAATATTATAATAATGTTATGAATCAAGCCATTTGCATGTTATCGTATTAATGAGAAGGTTAGTTAGACTCCACTTTTTGATACCTCGACCTTTTCGTTTCTCGGATTAGTTTCTGCTTCTGTGGGGCATTTTGTGAGTATGCGCGGTTACAGCCCGGGTGGACCGGGTTAGAATATGAAACGTCAGGCGTTCGCACTCGGCATGTCTGCATCTGCTGGCTATGACCATGCCGAGGCAGGTGGAAAGGCTGCCCGACCTGGACTCCGGGTCAACTTTCTCGTAATAGACTCATTAAATTGCAAATATTAAGCTATTAATTACGCGAATATCACTAGAAATGGGATTGTAGAGTGTATTCAGAAATTTACCCTCCAATCACTCTGCAGGGTGGCGGCGAGCTGTTGGGCAGCACATATCTGTATTGCTACTGTGGCTGTCCAGCACTAATGTTTAGTCGACTGCCGAGGCTGCGGGCTTGCCATTCGCTGCAGTGCTAGATACCCTGACCATTTATACTTGTTCTATCCCACCAATCGTGTAGATATATCAAGCACGTACCTGAATTCTCTCGGGCTGACGAGGTGTAAGACTCCGCTTCGCTTCGGACTCAGAAAAACACCAACCAGCGCGAAACATCCCCACTAGCAGTTTAGGCGTGCATAAACACCTGGCTACAACAATTGAGATAAATTCCACTGAGGGCCGTATATGGATGTCACACAGCCCTAATTCTCGAAACAATTGAAGCTTCCTTAGTACGTTTAACGTCGGCTGCGCAGCGAGATCGGCAGACGGGAACAGTCAAAACATGCTCCACATCGCGTCTAAATCGGAAGTCGATGCGAGCCGGAAGCTTCGTGGAGATTTTCCCGCCCACACGAAATGATATATATGGAATTATTGTACGCAGGGGACATGACATGTGTGTTTCGCTCCCAACAAGGACCGATGGGAGGGGTTGCTTTCATGCATAATCTTCACGCGGCCCGGTTACTTGTACCGATCGAAGGCTTTCACTAGTTAACCGTAACGTTCGAGGGCTTGGCAGGCCCTAAGGCTTTTAGCTTGGTCAGGCGGCGACCGAAAAGGGTTTATATTTTGAAGTTTTTCAGCAGCATCATGAACAAACTGCTCCCCGGCATATCCCGCGAACTGTCGGATCTTTTCTAGGGCGCCATTGATTGTACCGACTTAACCCCTACCCCTCGTCTGTGGGGTTCCTTCATGCCCACATGGTGCTTAATTTGGTACTAGCTTCCAATTTATCACCGTTTTTGGGTGCGGACCGTTGGGATTTATAACGTTCCTTTGCGTAAATGCTGGAAGAAATGCCAATTGATTGCTCAGGGCCAACTGCGAGCGCGCCCCGCCTGCCAAATGTTCCCTCTCGACAGGTTGCACAACGCTACCTTTGAGACCCACAGGAGTGACTTATAGTGCATGTAGGCGTGCATGTTTAGTCGGTTGATCGGCTGAAGGGGAGAATTAATCTGAGCTCAGCTACCCAGCTTCCTTCCCTTCTTTAGTCTCGCCGATATAGACTGATATGACTTACACGTGGCTGGGGTAATAGGATATGATATGATACATGACAAAATTGCAAAAGCTAATACCCTGTGAGGATTCATGATATTGTGTATAAATACCTCCCAAAGAACCCTCCGATTCTATTAGAGTCTCTAATTGACATCCCGGTCGATCAACTTAGTCCGGACACTCGAAGCTAAGAAACCGCTATATAACAGCACTTTCTGACAACTGTTAATAATACAAAATGAAGTCGACATTCGCCACCGCACTCATTCTGTTCAGCGGCTTATCTCAAGCTGTGTTTCTTAAGCGCACACCATGCTCGGCAAATAATGTCGTTCGTGCCGCTGAAAGGCTACAAAGGGAGTCGAACTGGTGCGCAACATGGCTAGCTGGTACTACCACAATCTCCATTCCGCCGCACATTGCTACAACTCCAATTCCTATCATCAGTAGCGCTTGTAGCTGTGTTTATACACCCACAGCATGCCAGGTTACTGTTACGTACGTACTTAAATTGATACAATCCCCAGTTCTGTTATTGAAAAGCAAGCTAACACCGTAATCAAAATGCTTCAGCGCTACCCCTCCACCCCCTCCAGAGCCTACAGAGCACGTAGCTAGTTTCGAGGATAACAGTACTCCATGGGTTGGGTTTATGTACTTGGATTCACAAGGAAGGGGCTCGTATGGTGTCCATACATACAGTGCATCGTCGTCCCCACAACAGGTCGAAGCATTCACCGGAACCAGTTACTAGTAAGTTACACCTAGGGCATATGTACTGTTACCCACACACGTTTACACAGCCGTGCTAATGGATCGTTGTTATATAGTCGCGGTATTTTCAAGTTCAGGAACGCCGACAGAAAGCACTCTTTCCAGTTCTCAAACACTAAGGCTTTCACCGTAACTCCGCAAACCGACTACGATATCACCTTCCACTTCCGTCAATTTGGATACAGTGCGCTTGTATGCAACATCAACGCCCAAGTCCACGGCTCTGTACAATGGGACGGCGATAACATCAGCGGAGGCCAGTTGACCGATCAGCTCGGAAATCTAGATTTCACGTGGCAAGGAAATCCCGCTACGGAGTGGGCTAAGGCTGTCGGCGGCCGGGTTAATACCGGAACTTCATCGGGAATCGCGCTACTATTTAGCGTTGATTGTCTCTGTCCCGCTGATTTGACGCAATGTGAGGCACTTGGGACTATTACAGCTGCCTTTGATGATATTGCGATTAAGGTGCGGCAATTGGTTTAGAAGCTGCACTCTTTATTTTTATGCATGCATAGAAGATGACGAGGGCTTTGCCTGAGGAATGATTATGGAGTAATGCGCCAGGTTTAGCTCTGGTTGAATCTCTAATGATACTAGCACCTGCACTTGTAATTAATGCTTTATGCCAGCGAGTTCTGGTTACGGACGGTAATTTTCGGGGTTCCGGGATATTTGTGCCATTGGGGGAAAAAAAAAATACCATAATTTTCTTGCGTCTCAAATTACGCTTTCGCATACAAAATTGTAATTGTTAAAAGAACTTGATAGTGAAACATAAAGAGGCGCGGGTGCTCACGATCAATAATGATAGTTCCAGAATTCCCCAATTCTATAATATCGGGTACCTCGCGTTAGTAACCCTCTACTGAACATGTTGGATGGGCAAATAATTGCACCGTATCTCTGCCAAGCCAAGCTAGCTGAAGGCAAACCGTAATTCGAACTAGCACCAGTTAGTAGTAGGGCACAGTAGACAAGTAGGTCTAGATTTATAGATCCAGAAGCTTTGAGGGTGACCACTTCTCTTGAAAGTCATACCATGGTACCACCGTTGCGGTCAAATCTTTTGGCATCGAGCAGGATGGATCTAATTCACAGCCAAGCGAGTTCCGTGGTTAGGTTGTTGTGGTCTCGTAAGACTGGTTTACGAGACCAGGCTGTTGCATAACCGAGTTAATTTAACTCTTTTATGTTGAATTTGTATACCGTGCCAAATATCTATATACATGGAACTCTGCCAAAGAAGAAGCAGAAGTTTAACCGTTCCCGAGAGCAATGTAGGCTATGGTCCAATATAATTTGATCAGCCTGGTACCCATGGTATACTAATGTTTATTATTTTATTATTTTTTTATTCTTTTTCAAAGAAGAGAGCTTTCAGAAAATCGCTTTAGTAAAGTTCGAAAATGTAACACATAAAATGCAACAAGTCGCATATGTACTTACCTCCATAAATATAAATTCCGTATATATTGAATATACCCTGGGTAAACTTCGTTACTTGTATAATCTCAATACATGCACTTGAGCGGCCCTTCAATGCTCCTATCATCTAGCATATCGCCATAAATGTATTCATCATCTACTCTGTTGAGTTTAAACGCTATTCCTTCACCTACACCCAGTTCTACTCCGAATCTCCAGGTCTGTAAAAGGTAGTCATACCAGACCAACTCTGGATACTTGGATAATTTGGCGGCAAAAAGATGCTCGAATGGTACATCCTCGAATGGGATTTTTCTTCGAACGTCCAGTACCCGATGCTTAAACTGCGGTTCGGTAGATTTCCACTGCTCTAGTAATAGGGCAGTTTGCTGTATATTGGTTTCCTTGGTGTGCTCGTCTTTGCCCCAGCAGAACTCCATTTCTAAAATATGAAACTTAGGGCAAGATTCTAGTACGCAGTTGACGAGCTCGGTGATGTAGTTGTTTTGACCATCGATGAAGCTTATTCTAAGCTCTTCTAGCTCTTTGCACTGCTCTATCGCTAACTTCGCTGGGTTGTCGGACTCTCCTCTAAAACACCACCCCCCCTGCCAATCCACAAAAATCCGAATGCTTCTAAAGGTAGCTGCATGCATGGGAACGACATCTTTCCAGAACCCAATACCCAGAGTCATTTGGTTCATCTTCTGTCCCCGGAGATTGATATGAATGTCGGTCAAGAAGCTGTTGCCTGCCTGTGAAAGGTAATATTCAAGGTCTGGTGGGTAGATATCGAGCTTCAATCTCTTCACCCAAATCTCAAATTGTCGAAGAAATAGGAGAAGATACAGCCTCGGATATGAAGAGGATCCATATCTCCAGGCGTCGGTTACGATCGTCATTGCTGTACCAGATCTTATTTTACTCCACCTGTCATCTGTAAATTCCTTTGGATCCGGAGCCACTAATTCGAGGGTTTCCAGAGGCGGACCTGATAGTTTCCAAAACACGGGGAAATATTCAGGGACTTTGCTAGTTTTAACGTAGTAAGTTCTCTCCAAACTGGGGATTCTAAGCGTTTGACATCGCCCAGCTAATTCGTCTAGCGATTTTCCGAGGTCCAGTCTTGCGATTTCGTGATGCTTTGGCATTTTCAGAGTAAGGCTTCGCAGCCCGAACAAACAGTCGAAATGGTCTCTAGTGTTGATGCGGGAGAACGAAGCTACACAGTCAAGTCTTTGAGTTTTATCAAGTGCTAAGGTTACATCTAATGTATACTTTTCATCTGATGTTGGGCGGCACAGAATCAGAGCAATTTCCTGGTGCCCAGAAGTACCTAAAGTATTGCTTGTATGCCATCTTACGGGGAAATTCGTGACGGTTAGTCAACTGTAATGCAATGGCTTCGGGTATTTATATCAAGGGAAAAGAAAGCAAAGAAATACTTGACATGTTTGAGAGATTTTGATGTTTCAACCACTCTCTGTAATGCTCTATTAAACAGTTCGTAATCCTCGGGGGCATAAAGCTGCTTAAATCGCTTGAGCTGCCCGTCGAGCCATTTCCCGTCACCTTCGAAGGACGCCAGCCTCGACTGAGTCCTAAGCGAGTCCGTGTAGTAGTCCCAACAATCACGGCGAGTTGTGATATAGGGACGACTAGTATCCACAACCAACACCTTAATGGCCTTGAGCGGGTTTGTAATTTCAAATCCATCGACCTTAATATGAGAATCCCCAGCCGCTAAGGATTCACAGGCCAAGATTATCGCCGCTGCCTTCTCAGGACTATACTCCGGGTGCCTAAAACGCAGTGCGAAAGAACGGAAGAGAACCGGAAAAGCCGCAGCGGAGACTTTCGTCCCAGGTGAAGCCAGACGCAGGTGTTTCAGGGACCTATTATCGAGATATGATGATATTTCACTAAGGACTTCGAATGGAAGGGATTTGATAGTCGTGGGGACTGATGAAGCCATGATGATCCGCGATCCTTGTAGTATATTGTCAATATCCAACAGAAGGTTTACGAGTTGTGGACGAAGTGGGGTCCGACCTACACAAGCGGTTGGTTGTTATATAGGCTAAGTAGCTAAGTAGTATTTAAGTAAATAAATTTATAAACACATCCTTCACAATGTATAGTACTTAGGTAGGTAGCTTAGTTATGTGCCTCGGGTGGTCAGGCACGTTTAATGCGATTAAATCCATATATTTAGGAGGATTTGCTCAATCTCAGAAATCTATCATCTCCTGTTACCGCTTGCTTACCCAATCTATGGTACAATAAAGATGACATGTATAGACCGAAGATGAATTTTCAAATATAAATCTCATGGTATTGTTTTGTTGTGCCGTGTAACAAGCTTCACATATATTCAGCACAGTTGCAAAACTCGAAATCGATATACATCGATAATAAGATACGGCCTACTGTTATATAACATTTCAGCATCAGATTTATGCCTTAGTGTCCAGCCCGGTGGATCAACGAGACTTCGCAACATCTTAGAAGTCGTTCTTATGTTACAGGACTTTATTATACAATATGCCGATTTAGAGCTAATGGGAGATTACAAGCATTTGAGTGTACCGGCTAAGTATCCAACTACAAGAGTTCATTTTCAAGCCCCTTCGTTATCCCAAAAGTTACGCCTTCATATATAGGTAGGTTTTAAAATCACTTTAGTTACTTTTGTTCAATGCTTAAGTCAATACAGTCGTATATGAGATTTCTAGAGGCGAGGTTTAAATAGAAGTGAACAGATGCCTACGTATACCCAATTTTGGTTTTAGCAGGCGCACCTTTCAAAAACATTTAGAACCCTAGCCCTCCCTATCCACGGGCGCTACTCCAACGGGAACTATTTAAGTATTAAATACTTCAATCTCAAAATAAATTCCGGGTCCAATAGAAACGGGTGCTTATAAGATTATGGGCCCGAAACTTTGCTCTCTGAGAGCCACGGCCCGGTGCTTCATAAGGATTGCCATTGCTCTCGCCGGCTTTAGAGAGGCAGTCTCGTCCCCACTCTCGCGAGATTCCTTGACCTTCATCTTGCCAGCTCATCACACAAATAATACGATTCCTATCTTACCCACCCCCCAAGCCTTTACCGATACAGTCAGCATTATTCAAAATGGAACACAACTGAACTCTTCCTCTAGTATCACAAATGCTCAGAGTACTGTAACGCCTAGTCGTCCAGACCCTACAGCCGCGGTAGCTAGTGATAGCCATGGCACACACAAGTTAGACGCGAAGTCTGGTCTCGATCCCTCATTCTTCTATGAGAACCAGCAAATGTACGTTCGCTGTGCTGCACCTGTATCAGTCTACGGCACCGTATTTCTTGACTTCCTCCCCAACCCTGATCAGGACAAATGGAGGCAAATAATTCCGGAATTTGGTTTTCCAGAAAATCTACCGGGGTACTATAGCATCGTTCAAGACAATATTTATAAAATGGTTAAAAGAGCGAAGAAAAAAGAGTCTGAAAAGGAGGAACAAGAAATAGAATTAGAAGTTTTAGCCCAACAGCAGGAGACTTGCCGCACGAGGTGCCTGTGTCATGCTCCCACTGGAAAGATTGTCCCATCATTCCGTTGGACTGGTGTTAAATGTCACAATCAATGGGATGCGGCTAAATGCACGTATCTTTTAGGTAAGGGACATATAGATTCTTTTCTCTCAGTGCTTATGAATGCTATGTTCCTAGTTATGTCAATTCCTTTCGTTGGCCAGCTTCAAAGCTTCAATCACATACCAGGCTATCGAAACCCTAATTTCCCTGAAAACCGAAAACCACGGTGAGATTCGAAGGTTTGCTAATTGCTTGCTTTATGGCTGGCTTCTTGACCTAGGTTGCTATTGTAGTGCGATCTTAACACAACGAGATGGCAAGGTTCCAGGCATAGACCCAGGCATTGAAGATTACCAACGGGCAATAGACTTAATCCCGAGTGTTGTCTTCGAAGAACCGTTTAATGAAGGATGGAGATTCAGACTTCCAGGCTACCTTACTAGGCCAGGGCGTGAAACAATCGGTAGATCTGGGCTACTACACGAATATGGATTGCAACCAGGCGAAACGGTTTGGCAAGTGCCTGATTACATCCATCGACCTGATGAAAATATGGGGTTTGCGGGAAACGAGCAAAACTATTATTTGTTTGGACCAGACGGATACGATGTAAACGGAAACCTTGTTCACCTAGGGAGACTTCAGTTTATTAATAGATATGCACGTCATCCCTTACACCGTGGTAATGGGGGTGGTGCGTACAAATCTAAACGAGGATTGCAACTTTCTGATAGTGAGGTTGATGATGAAAACTTGGCTCGGGAAATGGAGATTGGCGATTAATTAAAGAGAGGGTAAAAACTGGGATATGATGAAGGCGCTGGTCTCGTAAACCAGCCTCAACGTAGGCTCCTTCTGTTTTCTGCCTGCTTGTGCCAATGCTTCCTTATAAGCTAACAATATTTCAGATATCTGTGTTTGTAGAATCTATGCTTGCAGTCTTTGATTAAAATGTTATTAACACGAGCTACGGTTTAGTTTAGTGGGGGATAATCTGAATAGTTCTGAGCTTCACACTCTTACAGGCGAGCTAGTCCATAAGTTCATCATATAGCTAGGTGGCTAGGCCTTGTACTGTTCTCTAATCCGTCGTACAACATCAGTTCCAATGTTTTCAATCTCATGTACTAACCTCTCCACTGTTTCCTTTGGTGTCTGTATATTAACAACTGCCCTAAAGAACTTGCCTTCAGCCTTCCTCCCTTCAAGTGCTGGTGCGAAGTCAATCATAAAGCCACGTGCCACTAACTCCCTCGTAATGGTCTCTGTGATCTTGGAGTTGAACTTGCCAATATACTCATCCTCACCGCTTGTCCCCGATGTCTCCAGTCCAGGGGGGACGATTTGGCCTTCTTCTTTCCCAAAGACATCATGGCCTCCAGGAGTATAATAAAAGCACACCTGCAGACATGGCGGCGGGTTCGTAGATACCAATTTGAAATTTCCACTAGCCGCGGCGATCTCCACCATATACTGTGCCACCTTATGCGCCTTCTCCACCAATTGTTCATACCCCTTAGTTCCATAATACTGCCATGATAGGAAGAGTTTCAAGCTGTCACCTCTCCTTCCACACTGTAACGTCAAGTCCGCCAAATCATAGGGCTCCCTCCAACCCTCGCCGTCATCACCATCCCTGTCATGGAATAGGTAGCCAGCCTTTAACGTATTGGCCTTCTGGAATAGCTCCAGATCTTTTCCTAGCAAGAACGAGCAAGTGACCGGAACTCCCATCATCTTATGCGGATTAATCGCTATCGAATCTGCCAACTCACACCCGACCAAAAACTGGCGTTTCAGCTTTTCCGAAAATACAAAACTGCCACCCCAGGCACCATCGATATGGAACCACATGTTGTGCCTCTTTGCAATCGCCGCAACTTCTACAAACGGATCAAAAGATCCGAGAACTGTGCTTCCAGCGGTAGCATTAACATAGAACGGTGTCTGCCCTTTTTCCTTTGCCTCCAAAACTAATCTTTCAAGTTCCTCGGGTATCATTCGTCCTGTAACTTTATCAACGGGCACGGGAATCGCAGCGCCGCTTCCAAACCCGCACATCTGTGCAGCCTTCTCGATCGAGTAGTGCCCATGTGCGCTCGTGAACATTACAAGTTTTAGTCCATCGGCATGATTACCTTCGACTTTAGTCCTCGGATATAACGTATTTCGTGCAATAACGATGGATGTAGTGTTCGAGGCTGAGCCACCCTGTACAGAGATCCCACCGCTCCTAGGGCCCGTGAAGCCGAATAGAGCAGCCAAGGACCTTGATACATGCTTTTCAATCAAAGTCAGAACGGGCGAGACTTGGTAGACGTGTAGGTTGGTATTTAGGACGCTGAGGATGAGATCCGCGGCTACACCGGGAGCTACGGGCGCGGAATAGAGTTTATCTAGAAACCCCGGAGCTGACGTGTTTACACTGTACTTGAGTATCGACTCGAGGGAGGATAGAATACCCGATCGTCCAGCAGGCTTCAATGGTAACGAAAGAGTGGAAGAAAGGATGTTTGTGAGATCTTCAGGCGAGTGGTAGTCCACTAACGTAGACTGGTGGGAGGTATCGCTCTTGACATGTGCGTCGAATTCTGTATCGGCGGCGGCCACAAACGCTATCAGCTGCTCTAGCACAGGTTTGAGAAGTGAATCGAGCTCAGAGGCTCGAGATGCTTGCAGCCCGCCACTTGTATAGCCATTTGAGTGGCCATTTGTATATCTAGCGCTGCCATTTGTACCATTTACACCGCCGTTTGTGTTGGCGTGGCTGCTGTGTAACGTTGGGCCCATTCTGGAAGACTTCTAAAGATGGATAAGGGCAAGGAAAATAGTGGTATTGATGAAATGCTAATAATATGTCATCAAAATATTGTTATATCGGAATGCAAGAACCCTTGTGAAAGCATAAACTAGAGGATGGGTATTTTCGATGGGTATTTAAAAGGGGCCCCGAGGGGCCCTTGAAGTCAGTTATTCGGTTCCTTTGGCAGACCCCGGGGTAAATCCGAAGTTAGAGCTTCCCCAAGTAAGCTTTTGAACTCTATGTTGCCCCAGCTTCCCTCAACAGGTTAAAGCTGATAGAAATTTTGGCGAATAGCTGGAGCTGGCTGCGATGGCGTCATCTCTCGACGACTGGATGATGAGCTCGCGATTCTGTCACCTAATCCTTATGCAAACGGCGAGTTTTCTGTGTCCAATTGGGCGCCTAGGAGTGGGGGTGGTTTCTGTGGGGTGCATTTCTCTTTGACCAAAAAGAGTAGGCTGCAAGGGTAACCGGAAGCCCGGATCATGCTATTAATCTGTACTTTGTAGAGCTCGTCGTGTTTTTTTTTTCTCATAAACGTACACAACTGTCCCATTCCATCCAGTTTTCTTCGAGCCTTCTAAGGCTGGTTTGACGGATAGACTGGTGTCTAGGGTAAAAACTCTTCGTCTTAAAAACTGTTAGCGCAAAAAAACAAATAACTCCAACATTGCCAACCATCCCCTCCATAACCATAGATCACCACCCAATTCCCATAAATCGACTATAGAATTTTAAAAACCAAACTCCGTTTGACATGCCCTTAATGCGTAACTCCAGTATTTCCGTTTGTTTGCGTCAGCTCTGTTGATGATTCATGCTTCTTGCGGCCGAGATCACTTTCGTGGATTGCTGGCTTGCCCATGGCTTCAGGTTGGGGATGCTCCGATATATCGATGGCAGAGTCGGATTGAAATTGTGACTCCTTGGATGCCAGTGCCAGGGGAGGTGGTGTATCTTCGACGCTGGAGTCTGGAATAATGACTGGTGAGACAGCATGGAACATGGGAACCGCTCGGTCTGCGGTATCGAGAAGCGGGGACGACTATACAATGAAACATCAGGGTGATTGCGAGCCTTCGAGGATTCGGTGATAATAACTTACCGGTCCTTCACTGCTTAGCCCCCGAGAAATAGCCAGTCTTTTGGCCGCTTCACGCCGCAGTTCAATCGCCTGTTCCTCTTCCTTCCGGATATCTTCTTCCTCCCTTCTTAAATCTTCATCGCTACGGCCCCGTGCCAGGCTGGGAGAATCGAAGTCCATTTCACGTGAATCTTCATCGATATCTACGTCTCCCTCAATTCTAAAGTCGTCGCTGGTTGGTGTTTTTCTCCCGCTTCTAGCTGGCGATCCAATGCTTCCGTTACCACTTAGTCCCGAGCTCGTATCCCCGGTTCGTTGTCTTCGAGGTCCCTTCTTAGATCGCTTGCTACTTGGTCCCGTTTCCCGCTCCAGGATAATTTCAAATTCATCATCTATGGGAACGGCATCAGCTTCGTCCTCGCTGGGGAATAAATCTGCCCTGCTCCGAAAGGTATCGGTCGTGTCCCCACTGCTTGTGGTTCCACTCCGGACTCTTCCTCTTTTGTCCCGGCCTTCGTTTGGCGAAAAGTTTCGATTTACCCCTCTCCCAACCCCAAGTAGAGCTTCTGATTCCGCGTCAAAATCCTCTTCGCGAAATTCCCCTCCTACCCCGCCGTAGCCCCCCGGGTGATCCTGTAAATCCGCGGCGGAAGGTTTGTATCGTAATGCTTGCCGTTTCCTGACCCAGGGAAAATAACTTAAAAAGCCTAAAGCCGCTGTATTCGGAATGATTGTAGGGTCCGGCCCACCATCACGAGCCAATGCCGATTTCCTTCTTGTTTCAGGTCCAACACGCCGCTGTCCACTCCGGGTATAATACATTCCCTCATTTCTCGCACCTGCCTTCCTCCTCCGGCCAGCGACACCGCTCCCGGCCAGCAACCTGTCTAATTCATCGTTGCCCCATCGTAAAGGGTCCTCTGGTGCAGAGTCATCATCGTAGTCTGAATTATAGAACTCAAAGGCAAATTCTGGTCGGCCACGGCGACGACGACGGGAAGTTGAAACATCGTGGTAGAAACATGGACAGATAGTCTCGGGAGAGGGACAGATCGCAGCAATAGAATTTATGCAAGGTTCCAAGTATGATTTTGTAAAGTTGAAGCAGCCAAATTTCGCTGTATCGGCGACGGATTCGATGTTATCTGAGATTTGATTGAGGGTTTGGCGAACACGGGGGTCTCGTATCATGGTCCCCATTGTGCTGAAAGAAGTCGAAAAACGAAGCAAGACAAATAATAAAATAGAACAAAACAAAAGAACGACCGGCGTATTATCTTGTGAGAGTATGTTGTAGGTAAGAAGATTAACCACGGCAGCGATAGTGCCTGTTAAATCTGATCAAGTCGGGGTGTATCAGACCCACGGGGGTTAGACGGACCAAGCGTCAGTCAGGCCGAGGCTCCAGTGCCCAAACGTAAACGTACGTACTGCTGAAAATTCCGCAAAATCAATGGAAGAAACGAATTAGAAACGTAGAATAGGCGTCGGAGCAGATGGTGTTCTATATCTGTCCATCTTGGGCCCGATTGCTTAAGCAGACTCGAGACTGGCAGGCTCCTGGTTTGACCAGCTGTGTAGGTGGGTTGGCGTGATGGGGTTAATTTTAGGTGAGGGAGGGATGATGATGATGGATGATGGATGGGCGAACTTTGGCGGGCTTATACCTTCCAACCCGAATTGCTCCCCACAAGGTAAATACAGGCGCCTCAATTCGTTGGAGTGCAAACAACCACCATCAATTCTAATATCCAACCAATGCAATGCAATGCTAGGGACAAATCTCAAGGCTTCCCCACCCGATGACAAGCTAATTTACTTAAATTTCTTTCGATTCTTGTCTTTCGAAATTTTCTTTCTCTTTCACTGCATACAGTACTTCAACGACCGCATTTGCTGGGACGAATAGGAGGGGGGATTAGCTGACGCAAACACGCATTCCTTGCAAGCCGGATTTGAATCGCAGGACATACTAGTCTGATGCCTGCAGGCCGTCTATGCAGATACACGTTGGTTCCCATCGGAAGTGACACGCCGACAGCAGAGTGGCCAGGCGTGCAGGCCCAGTCGCACCAGATGCAGGGTTTGTACCTGAACTTACACTGTGGGTACATACGTAGGTACTAATTAGCTACATAAGCTTTATTATATCAACGATTGCAAAGAATTGTACTCGTACCCGCATACTCTCTTGATTACTTAAGTTACGGGGTAAGTACAGCCACTCCTTCTATCTTGTTATATTAACTCATATCTTTTTATAAAATCGATAACTGTATGGACAGTTTGTGTATGCATGATCAAAGAACGGCATTATAGGAAAAGGCATGCTGCCATATTGCATAACCTCCATGCAATTATTTCTATTATGTCCAAGGGCCCAGTAACAATTATTCATAGACACCCGAGCGAACAAATATGATGAAACGATAATATACAATTAAATATTTTATAAGAGGTTAACAAAAGAGAAGAGAAGAGAAAACGTGAGGCGAATATTCTACAATGTTGGCAATGCTCTTAGACCAGAAGGCCGCCAGCTGAGGCTCACTTTGAGCAAGCCTTCGATTCCTAAAAGATGCCAAATCTCTTCGGTTTTGATGCCCGTACCGGTTCACGTGGTCTTGGTGGTGGTTTAGATGGCGTACGTCTATGTGGCGATCGTGATCGTGATCGTGATCGTGATCGCGATTGTGATTGCGCCAGTGTTTTAGGTTCAATTAATCGGTATTCGGCTGGTTGTTCTGCTGTAAGCCGTCGTACCTCTTTAACCCGAGCTCTCTTGAGAGCGGTTTTTAACTCTCTCTCTCGCATGGCCGGTCTGTCGAACATGGAATCGTCTAGGTATGTCTGTGGACAATGTGCGAGTTTGGATATCAAATCCCACGCTTCTTTGAAAGGTACCAGATACCCGATCTCGGTGGCAGCTTTTGGCTCCCGCAAATCTTGGATAAGAGCTTTCCGCATAAGTTCGATTGGGGTTTCTCCAGAATTATTCGGGCTGAGAAGGAGAAACGCCAAAAACTTGGATCCATCTGGTCTCTGACATTCCACTGGCGCACGGACAAAGAGGTTCAATGCTCCTTTGACATCTATGTCCGCTGATCTAACCTTAAACTTAGGGAATGACAGCATGAGGTGCAATGGACTATTCCCGCCCGTATTTACAGCGCCAGGGTTTGCTCCGCGGTCAAGCAACAATGATATTTTTTCTTTGTCAAAAGCTATGGCTGCCTGGTGGATCGGCGTATTGTTATCATTGTCCCGTTCTTCGACATCTACCCATGGGTTATGGAGGGCAATCCGGAGATACTCCCACGGACCAGCTAACGATAGTAGATGTAAAAAGGGCCCATAAAACACCAAGCGCTGAGAAGCCGCTGGTACCTTTTGTCTCGCACCCGAACCCTCGAGTGGTAGTAACTCAAAGCGAAGGTTCTTATTTGTAGACCAAGAGATATCATCTATATATTATATATTGCGTTAGCGTGGTAGAACTGCAACACGATTTCGCGATGCTTTCACGCAAGAACTAAAGGATAACATACCTGCGTATAGCGCACGAATGATATCTTCCAGATACCTAGCTTGAAGCCGAGCTTTATCCGATTCCTCCTGAGCAGCTGCTGTAGTAGCAAGGTCCCGTGTTATGCGATTCACAATAAGCATGACATCCTCAAATTCGAGGTTAAGCTTCCCATGATCAAGCTTGGCGCTACCAACAATTTCCCTAAGCAATCTGCCCGGTTCCCCATATATTCTCCATTGATCATACTTTTCGAATGATGGTATGAGCGAATAGTGGTAATCGGCGTCCAATGGCATATTTTTCCGGGTGAATATTCGAGCCAGTAAATACAAGGCGTCAGATTTCGATGCCCAGTGAGGAACATTCTCGTCAGCGATTTCAATAGCCTTCTGACACCACACGAGCGCATTTTCAAGATTTCGCTTTTCGAAATAGAATATCTCAGCATTGGTTAGACAGTAGACAAAACCCAGACTTGAATCGGTTGGTAAGTTGATTTCTGTCATATTTTCTTCCTCATAAACCCGTGTTCCTTTCCCAGCATGGCAGCGGTCGATCTTGAAGCTTCGTTGGCGCGAACTTAGGAAAAGTTTTAGAATGCGCTGGTCAGAAGTCGGTGGGACCTTGACCTCCTGGCCATTGGTTTGACCATTGGTTTGACCATTGCTCTTTTGATCAATTTTTTGAGGATGCCAGAATACCTCTAAATTCAAGAGGTTTTGGTAGGCATTCCATAAATTCTGTTCATCTAACCCGAGATATACCCTTTTCTCATAGATCTGTCGGGCTCTGCAGAGGATATAATTCCTAGACTCCACGATGTCTCGATCAAGTTTGGGCTTCGATGCTAGATCCCAACGACAGTTGATGATAGCTATTCGTAGAGCCCAGCTATCGTATGGACAGTTAAACACCATCTGAACCAAGTCGGTATTAGCCGGTATAGACTTTGGAGAAGAGGATGCTAATTCGAGTGTTTTGTCCACACGTGAAAGCCACGACCACACTAGTTCTAGCTCTTCACGCCCAACACTATCGTCGGCCATTTGAAGAAATTTTCGGGAGAGGTCAATGCAGATTGACCATTTGTAGTCAGGGGTCTCTTGAAGGAAATCCAAAAGCGATACCGCCTTCACAAATTCTCCAGCTCGGATATATCTGTCGGCCGCGCCTCGTATGTGATACGCAGCAAGTTGAATGAGGCGTTGGGACGGAAAGTAATTGGGGCCAACGTCCCATATTCTCTCATGCTCTCTTAGATCCGATATTGCCTGAAAGGCTTCTTTATAATTGGAGCTGAATATATTTCGACCTGCGACACGGCGCACGTACTCCATTATCTCTAGTTGTAAGATACGTTGATATTTTAAAAACCGGGGATCTTTGATGGAATCAAGAATCTGAAGAGCTGAATCTTTATCCCCCTGGGCGAGCTTTGAGACTCCATCCTCGATAACTCGGCCATAAATCTCGTCCTCAAGTGCGCCGATGACATTTTTTGCACCATGGATTGATTGCAGCCTCTCAATACACGGGTTTGCGGCTTCAACGTCGCCCTTTCCGATCTCAGCGGTTGCTTTGTTGAAGAGGTATTGAACAAATCCTAGTTGTGCCGCCTCGACTTCACTAAAGGGATCTTTGCATGGCGGGAGGGCTTTATGGATCTTGAAATCCCATTCGCGAATCCTCTTGTCTAGTAAAGATAGTGACCCATCCTCTACTGTTATGGGTTTCTTCTCGCCCGGATGGACTGGTACGGTGGGGATCTCGGGCGCACACTCTTGCCCTACCCGCCTATTTGGAATATTAAGGCTTGGATCCATTAGAGCTGTTTCGGTCCCTTCTGTAAATTCGCTTTTGTCGAAATTCTCTGAACGATATAATTTTTGCCCCTCAGCTTCACTCTCCTGTTTCCTCTGTTGCTCGGTCTCATATCGTGCTTGAAGGGATATTGTTGGCCCGTCTTTGCTTGAATTCTCACTCCTTTTTGAAGGATCTTGGGCGGCGACCTCGCGCACATCAACACGGCTCATCTTATCGCTGGCGGGTATCGTTTCCTGGCCAGACACCTGTAACTGACGAAAATGATTTTGGAAGTCGGCGCCGTCGACATTTTCTATCCGATTATTTAAATCTCGCTTTTCCTGTTCTGCTGCCTCTGCGTACGCTTCTGCTTGGGCGTATTCATAGCTCGGTGCGGGTTCGCCGTATCGATATCTCGTAGGCTCTGAGCCCAAAGACCCATAATCCTTATTCCTTCGTCTCGCTATCGACGGTGTTTCTTCCGCCTTTTCCGCCCTCTTTCCTTCCTTGGGCTTTCCTCTCAAGCCTGAAAATACGCCGAGAATGCTTGACGACCGCTTTTCATCGAGTTTCCCCATAATCGATGTATCAACGCAACCTAGCTGGTGATACTATTTAATTGTGAGATGTTCTTGGTAACCGTTCACGAAGCGTATGATGCGGTAAATTCGAAATATATATAAAAATTCGGGCGGCTCGGGCGTTAGCGTTCCCTAGTATGTCAATAGGAGCACATGTCGGTTATATTGGTAAATCGGTGAAAACTAAGGATGAGCATCCTTGGATTCAGCTCGCAAGGGGC
Organism: Orbilia blumenaviensis; assembly: GCA_036872755.1. Taxonomy (NCBI): domain Eukaryota; kingdom Fungi; phylum Ascomycota; class Orbiliomycetes; order Orbiliales; family Orbiliaceae; genus Orbilia; species Orbilia blumenaviensis. The sequence continues at coordinate 814,390 of JAVHNS010000001.1, forward strand.
CTTCGAGGTTTTAAGTCTATTCCAAGCCGCATAGATAAGTGGGTTACCACCATTGGTTCCGCATGAACGAAAATAGTCAGCCTTCCTGCACTGTTTGAACATTTGATCCTTTGCCATTGCTTTGGGCCCAATTGAAATACTCCAAAGTCAACACAGCCCGCCCCGCTTAGAACTGAACTGTCTGACTAGCGCAGCCATAGTGGTTGCTATAACTTATAACGTTAGAGAAAACTAAGCAAAGTCTGTAAATACTTAGTATCAAGTGGAGAGAGTTTAAGGCACACACGGGTTTAAAATTATGCCTATATATATATAGGCCGTTCGGATTGAACATATCTGGATAGCAAATTTCTAAGTCAGTTCTGGAATACAACGCTAATATATAACAATACAACTGGTAATGTGAAGGATTGTCACAAAGCTTAAAGATACATTCAGTCTGAAATTTTAAGTTAATACATTTAAATGAAACACAGACCGACCTAGGACGCTATAGTCGCTCAAGATACTTGCTCAATCGCCTGATTTTCTGCTTCGTGGACGTCCCATTCGAAGTGTCGTTCCTTGAGTCTCCTTCAAGACTCTGCCTTGGCCGCCCAGGAATGTGATATTCCCCGGTCGGGTACACGCACATCTGCCTTCCGCTGCCTGTCAAACCTTGCTGTGTAACGACTAATCTGCCCTTATTCATAGCGAACACACGATTAGACGAAAGAGCCGGCAATCCCAGGAACGCCATCTCCGCCTCGTCCCATTCCGACTCTGGCGTTTCGTCGCACAGTTCCAATATTTCTTCCTTTACCCTGTGTATAGACGGTGTTTCAAATATCTGGGGTGCCTTAAGCCGATACGTCCAAGCCGGACGAGTCAATGGCCAAGCGATTTCAATAAGCTGTCTGTAGTGCCATCTGTATGCTTCATCAAGTTGGAATCTGGTGTCTGTCTCGCACTCGGACTCGTGCATTGAAAACATTGGCGATATGAGACTAATATCCATGTGGACTTTACCCGGAGAGTCTCTTAATAGATCGCAGAGTCGGGCTACGAATGGTGCTAAAACATGCCGTAGTTTTTCGGGTGTCATGGGTGATTGCCCATCTGCCAAGTCAAATCGTCCCGTGTCAATGATCTCAACACTGAAATTCCGGATAAGGCTCCTATAGCATGGCAAAGGAAGAATAGGCTTGCTAGCCGCATGTACATATTCACTATCCACAGGGTTTTCGTTGTAATAGGTAGAGGGTTGGTAGGCTCGAGACGGTTCCTGGTTAGGACTTTAAGCCATATATGTTAGTCATCACTGGCTAGTACTGAAATAAGTGTGCCCAATAGTGAAAGGATTTTCAATAGAATTTCAAAGTTCCTAATGCATGGATACTTACTCCCTAAATTCCATAAATTCATATGTCAAGTCCTCCCAAGGGGTTGTACAAGTCAAGAGAACTGTACAATCATCCCCTCCATTATACACTCCCCCATCGAAGAGAATCTGAATAGGGAATATATTACGTTCATAGAAGTACCGCGTAGCTTCACTGTGAATCTGTTTATTCACCTGAAGAATCGCAAGGCCCCCTCCTCGGGAGACCGGAGAGAACGCAACACCCTTAAATGCTGGTATATCGAACCTAGGACTCGGATTGTACGTCAAGTTCGGCCGGAACGGTTGATGATGAAAAACAACGAGATATGAGTATATTTCGTCCCGTATCTCTCGAGGTAGAGATAGAAATGGGAAACTCGCAGCAGACCCTTGTTTCTTCTGCGGGGAACTGGTCAAGGAATTAGACCGGGATTTGATATTGCGGCGGACAAAACCGAGAATGCTAGACGACGAGACCATGGCTGCTAAAACGACCAGAAACTCCAAAACAACCGATTCCAGGCAAATGCAAATGGAAGAATGAGGGGAATAAAGAACAGATCAGACACCTCCCGCGGGAGCTTCTAGGTTATAGACCTCAGTCCGATCGTAGTCTATATGCATAGCTTGGACAACTAAGACATCGTTTATCTCCGTGCGCAAACGCAGGAACCGCTTTTGTGCGTCAGGCTACAAACAAATAGCGTCGATTTGCAGAAAGGGTCGGCAAGCCACTGAATTATAGTATCGCCATCCGCAAGTCTTTTAAAACAAAAATATGTCTTAGTTTATTCCGTACCTGAGGCTTTCGTACCTGTTCCTGACTAACGAACGCCAAACTATCTAAATTTGGGAGGTTCCAGGCCACAAGGACTCAAGCGCCTCGATGCGTTGGAAATGTTGGATTTTGTGATCGCGGCGCAGCACGGCATTAGCTCGTCTCAGCGCTATCCCACAATAGAACTCGAGCACACGGCTGAGGGTTTCTCCAGGGCATACTGACAAATCTTCTCCTCTTTATTCTAAATTTCACGATCTCGCGGGGAGCAGTTATGGTCTCTTTTACCTTTTCTGCTTCTACTGAAGTCAATACTGTCGGCAATCCACGTTCGATATAAGGACCGTGCCTCCAATCAGCAGCATCTTCAGCAATCAAAAGCACCTCGTATTCTGATCGATACTACCCGTTACAAGTACTACCAACAAACATCACGAGGGACTCGAAGGCAAAAGGTCCTAACCTCGAGTTCGAGCGCTTTATTGCGACTCGCCCAATCCATTACCAGTCAATTTTTACAATTCCTCGACATCAAAAATGCCCAGCCCGCGTTTAATCCTTGCTGCTGGGTTTGCGCTGGTCGCTATCACAACCCTCTGGTTCGGCTTCTCAGCTACAAGGCTGTCGCAGACTGGGATAGTACCTTCGACCCAAAAGGACTGCCCTCCGGCAATACAAGTTGCAGAATCGACATGTCGCGTCACATATACCGCTACTCTTTTCCATACATCCACAATTTTGGCTACAGCACAAGCGCAGGCCATTCCATCCAACCCACCTACGAAGGCATCTAAACAGGAGGGTGAGGATGAGGGATTTCCAGCGGATAGGGAGAAGGACACAGACCCTAAATCACCATCAAAGTCGTTGAAGGACCCAGGATCAGCCACGACTCCAGCACCAAAACCACATTTAACGCCATCTGATGACGAGAACTTTGAACTTAACGAAGTCCTTACGAAATACAACTGCTACCCCGCAGCTGCCGACGAAGCTCGTAAGATCGCCCTCGATAGCGTCCCATCCGTAAAATTCAATGTAGTCAGAGGCGACAACGTCGTTCTGGGTCGTAAATCGAAATCGCCGGGCCAATCGTTCAAAACCTGGTTCTCCATCGGCCGAAAACCGTCTGCTGGATGCTGGTCCTATAGGGATAGATTTGGAAAATACCTGGACCCCGTTCCGCGTTTCCTGCGAACTTTGGGGGTTGTGAATGATTGCAACAAGGATTGGAAACGTGCGTTGGTGGTGCACATGGCGAAAGGTCAGAGTTGGAACCAACATTTTATGCATCACCTCAGCGCATTGATCGCTGAAGCGGGATGGGTGGCAGAATTCCACGTTTATCTCCTCGTTTACGTTGATGGTGATAAAGCAGCGCAGAAGGACTACGTGAACCATGTTATTCCCGAGGGGCTCCGACCGCTGGCGATAACCTTCAATAGCGACGACCTAAAGACATATCTTGGAAAAAATGTAGCCTTTGACAAGTATGAGAACAATATGCACGTCGCAGTTCAGATGTTCATGCGCGATTATTCGATGTACGAATTTGTTTATTTCGTCAATGCACACACGAGGTTGATGGGACGGTGGGATACTTTATTGAAGAGCGTGGATGAGGAGTATGCCTTCCATAGAGAGCTCAAGGATGATGGAAAAGAACTGCCAGAGCGCCCTGATCTCGTAACTTTCGATGTTACAAGAGAGCCCGAAGGTGATTGGGATGCATTGGAACCGGCGTGCGTCAATTATTTCAAAAGTGGTGACAGCAATAGAAAAGTTGTGATGAGGAGAAGTTTGAGCGCAGTAGGGTACGCAAAATTCTCCCACCAAATCTAACAAGGCATTCAGCTAACATAAATACAGCGGCTACTCGAGACGCATGGTAGAAGCCCTAGCTGCAGTGAATATGCAGAATATCAACTGTCATTCCGAATACTTTGCTCCAACGGTGGCGGCACACAAGAACCTCACCACTTTTTTCTATCAGCATCCTCTCTACACAGCTGAAGAGGCCGCTGCTTCCAATGCCACCACCGCAAAAATAGCCGCGAACGATGCCATCACCGTACAACAAGAAAAAGTTGCATTTGATCTTAGCGTAAGCAGCCCCCCGCCTTCCCAATACCCACAATCCTACGCCAGCTACTAACACCCTGGAATGAAATGTACAGTACTCAGGAAATGCAGAAGACGCCCAGTCCTTCTGGGCAGAGTGGGCGGACAACAAAGACATTTGTAGGCCAGAGGCACTACTCCACCCCGTGTCAGGCCAGTATTAGTCTGTATATATCTTTCGAATCGTTTTGTTGCATCGAGTCACTCGCTTAGCATTTGAGTCCATCGAGACTTTGGCGTTCTGGAAGCACTGCATTGGAATCCTTGGGACCGTGATACCATCGTGGACATTCGTTACGCGTATATGAGTATTTGAATTCGATGCTTGTATTTTTAGATACGATATTTGGTTGTTCTATTTTATTAATACAGTTGAAATGTCAAAATCTTTTTTTCCTCTTTTTCTCTCAAACCTGTTTGTTTCAATGTCTTTTTAGTATGTATCTACAGTGCCAGCCAATACCTCGATAGGTAGGTATCTATCAAGCCTCGTCATGACGAAATTCGAACCTCATTCTTCCTTTAATTTACTTCACGAAGATTTTTTTTGAGCAACGAAAAGCCTCCCTCTTTCAAAGCTCTTAGGGACACTTACCTTTAAGTTCCATGAGCAGATATCGATTCCTTCAGACGTGGAGCCAGGTCACGAATTTCGTATCCCAAAATACTTGCGCCGAATATCTCGAAAACAATAACCATCTTGATATATTTAAAGCATCATGAACGCCTCCTCAACAAGCGTCTACCTTTCTATTCACCATCCCCCACTCCATCAAAAAGAGATAACCCCTCTGGCAAGTCGGTTCCGAAATCTCCAGCAGCTATGTGACTATTTTCAAGAATGTCAAGTTCATTCTATAGAAGCCTCAGTTCAAACGTGAGCTTGGAGAGAACTACCTCCTCGTCCGCCTCTTCACCCCTGCTCAAACTTTATCATGATATCACGTCTCTTGGAATTCCTTCTCGATGAGTCCGCACGACTACTCGAGGGCTTCTACCATACCTCTATCTCGATCCTCCCAATTCCCTTCGAACGTTTCTTTCCCTTTCGTCAATCGCTCGGAGGCCAAAAGTGTATTCTGAGGAATATCTAGATGACGAAGCTCATCCTCCCCAAGCCCTCCTCGCGACCAACCAGCTAATGTTTCAGACGCGACCAAATATTTGTCACGATGGTTCTTACAACCACTCATCCTTTTTACGGACACTTGGGCTCTCACATAGAAGGTATATATTCCCTCCTCATACACATCTTATTTACAATCTACAAACACAACAACCCGCAGGTATCAACCTAACCAACCGCTCCATCGAGCATATATTACGCCTCCCAGACCCTCTATCGGCATTAATGCATCTGTCATACATTAGCAGACAAAGGAACAAGACATAAAAGAAGAATAGAAAAGAAAAGAAAAAAAAGCGGAAAGGCATCCTTATATTCATCGACCATGACATGCATAAATGCATCGAGAACCAGGGAGCCCGCGAAAGTAACTAAAACCTCAAGAAGAAAGGAAGAAAACCCCATTCATCCGAAATGCATTGATTATCATCCACCTCTTGGGGTTTTGTCCGTATACCACCGCAAGAGGGGGAAATCTAGAAAGGAGAGAAAGTAAAAAAGATACATTAATTTTGTTGTCCCATCATCCACCACCCGGGAAAGCATTGGTCTAAAAAAGGAGGGAAAGAAAAAAAAAAAGTTATTTGAACATGAGAGGGGCCCAAAGGCAACCAACCCGGAAAGGGACTAAGAAGTCAACCTGGCCCCTTGGGTGGATAAGGCTGAGCCAGTGTATAGTATATCACAGGAAGAAGAAAATTAAGAGGAAGAAGAGACAAAGGGCATATGGCGTACAGTACACCCCTCAAAAGAAAAGAAAGGAAACATTAGAAAAGCCCGCTAACAGCAAGAGATAACAGAGAGGAAGATATCAATGAAAACGGAAGCTGACTATCAGTGATAGATACGACAAGCAAACGGTCGAGAACAGCCAACCGAGGCAATGACTCGGGAATACAGGTGATCAGGACATGAAAAGCGAGGTAAAGTTTATCCCCTGATAAAGAACACTGTCGGTGGGAAAAGAATCATGATGGAAAAAGTAGGGGAAAAGACAAAACGCCCATAAACTCCTAGTGTATCGTGCTTTGGTGGGTATCCCATCATTAAAACTTTTTTCTCATCCCTTGGAGAAAAAAATATATTGGCTGACTTTTTGTTGAAAGGATTGAGTTAGGAAAGCAAAATTATCTTTCCTAGAAAAGTTATCATGTTGAAACAAGGGTAGTAAGTGTTGAAACGCGTAAGGGAAGTTCGACCAGTTTCCAGGCACCAGCTATGTCCTGCCGATGCCTTTATTGTCGATATCGAAAGCCATGGGCAGAATTAAAATCCAAAATCGACAGAAGGTAACGCTCCAAGGTTCTTAGTTGAGGAATCCTTTACAGCCGCTAGATCCGCAAAGACAAGGTATCCGCTCTTCACTATCGATTTCTCTTTCGAACTTGTAATCGTAGGTGAGTTCCTCATCTATCAGATATTCACGTTAGCATCAACTCCCATTGACTTCAGAGGGGACAACGCTTACCTTTATGAATATCTCGCAGCGCATATATAACAATTCTCTTCGTTCCCTCGACTTTGATAATCTTGGCTGTACAGTTGGGAGTACAGCTATGATTAATGAACCTCGCAATGCCACCTTTCTTCGTCGCGTCAATAACGGTGGTCTCGTCGATTCTGAAAAGGTAACTACTACCAATCCCGCTTCTGAGATAGTTCTTCTCTCTCAGATCCGCAACCTGCTGTCTCACAATCTCACCAACATACTCGATGATCATCTCATTGTTCGAGATGTTCTCCATAGCATACAAGCCCCAATTGTGGATCGCAGATCGGGCAAACCGGACCGGCTTCTTCCTCTTCTTGAGCTGATTGAAGTTGATGACATCGTGAACGTCAACAGCTGCCAATGTCTGTTTCTGAAGATTAACTTCAGCTGCAAGGCGCCGATTGTTGGCACGATTAGAACGTGAGGTATCCTTGACCACATTATTAACAATCGGCTGGCTCTCCTTGTTAGCCAAAGACATATCCTTCGCCTTCGTGGCGGCCTCGCGGTCCGCCTTCTGCTTAGCTAGTCGAAGTCGATGAGGTAGGTACTGTGCCTTCTCCGCATCCGGGATCCTACCAGAACCTTGTGTTCGAGCTGACCCGGTCACGTTCTGTTTGTAGTAGCCTTCGTACGCGAAGCGTTTGTCCGTTGGCCCACGAACCTCGAGATTCACGAACTTCATCTCTTTCTGGCGGTAGGCCCACAATTCTACGCTTCCAAGGTCAGCAGGCTCAACGTTACTGAGTGCCTCCTGAAGGAACCGCAGGTCTTCATCGTCTTTAACAAGCCCCTGCAGACCGTCCAGATCCAGTATATAGGGCTCATCATCCACGAAAGTCCGCATGGGCTTTTCGCTTTGTGTCGGCCGAGCCCACTCAGGCCAGCTATCACTAGGCCGAGCAATGGGCGCAACAGCAGGCACAGCCTCATCCTCCTTCACATCTTCTACAGGCTCATCTTCAGACTCCACCACCTCTGCGACCTCCTTCTTGCTCTTCTTGGCAGTTGACTTCTTCTTGCCAAGAGTGAGCTTCTTGGTCGGTCGCTTCTTCTTCTTCACCTTCGTCTTCTCATCAGCCGTCTCCGTCAAAGGTTCGTCGTCGAGTACCACAGGTTTGACCTCCTCAAGCTGGAGATCATCGGCCTGTATATCCTTCAACGTAAGATCCTCACGGACCTGAGAGATGTCCGGTACAGGAACCAAATCGACCTCATCTAAGTCGTCATCTTCCTCCTCCTCGCTCGAAGATATAACCAACCGATGCTTGCCCTTCGGCTGTACCTCCACAATCCCAGACATCGCGTCGTCCACATCCATTTCATCTGGCACTGCGTGAGTATCAAGTTCTTCCTCTTCCTCTTCACCCTCTTCCTGCTCTTTCCTCTCCCTCTCCTCCTTCTTCTTCCGAGATGTCTTTCTCAGCAAGTCATCCTCCTCTTCATCCGACGAAGTTGACAGATCCACCATCCGAGATGACACGCTTCTAGCCCCCCTCTTCTGCTTCTTCGGCGTACCAGTATGGTGTGTCGAAGTGTCATCCTCATCCGAAGACAGATACGCAGCACGACTAGCAGACCTGGTCGGAGCATTCGAATCATCCTCATCCGAGTCGTCCGAATCGTACCGTCCAAGCCTATGGTGCAGCGGCCTGACATCCGCAACATTGGTAACCCGCCGTTTGATCGGGCTACCCTTGTTAGCTGCGGACCTGGCCGCAACAGACCTCTCCTTCTTCTTAAACCGCGGTAATGCCGCCAACCGGCTCGCCAGTGTCGGTGCCGGCTGGTCATCCTTAAGGGACGGGCTTTGCACCGCGATATGGTGCATCGGGGAGTAAGGAAGCGGTGCCTTGAAGGCTGGGGCAGTATCGCTCGGTTTCTGGCGTTTCGACCTGTGCGCATCAGCTCCATCATATATCGTCGGTGCCGACACCCGTTTCTTCAAATCCTGGATCATCATCGTTCTGAGATCCACACCCAAAAGATTCATCGAGCTGGTACCAGCATGATACACTACTTTTTTACGCGCCTCCTTTTCCTTCTCCTTCGGCTTGTCATCTCTCCCCGGGCGATAGCTATCCCCATCGAATGGCCTCTGCCGTGGTCGAGATGTAGACCGGGAGTCGCCACGGCCATTTTGACCCTTATGGATCTCCATTTCCATAACATAAGAAAAGAGCGGCATACCGTCGCACATGTCGAAACATCGCTCAGTTTCCGAAAATCTAGCGAACCGAATAAAGAAGCCAGAGTCATCAACTACTATTCTATCCCACTCGTACCTCCTCAGTCGGCCACGCAGATGCACTACAAATTTCTCGTCCGCCGGTATCGACTTCGCCGAGATGAATATATACGGGTTGTCGCCAATCTGTTCACGAGTCTTAGGGTGAATCCGTCGTTCGACTACCTCCGCAGGTTTGGACCTATCCGCCGACCGACCCTGCCTAGAGGTCGACCGGCTCCGGCTATCGGTTTGTTTCGCATCCCGTACCGGCGTCCGACTCCTCGAAGCACTCCGATCTCGCCTGGACGATTTTTCTCGCGGTTGCTGAGGTTGTTGTTGTTGCTGTTGCTGTTGAGGTGGTGGCGGCGGCAGCGGAGGAGGACTAGTAGCCTTCGCAGCAGCAAGCATACTCGATGGCGCTTTTGGCGCCAAATTTCGAATCTTCACTTCCCTAGCAGCATCATCCGCATCCTTCTTCTTCTTCGCCAAATACTTCTCCATCAATCTCCTACTCCGATCACCGTCTCTATCGAACTCCACCGTCACAATGGACATACCGATTTTCGATCCATTTCCGCTCGCAACTGCCCGTTTCGCACTTTCATGCGCAGAAGCCTTACGACCGTTGACTTCACGATATCTTACCATTGCCACACCCATTGACGCCCCTGTTGTCGGATCCAACTTGATTTCGAGCTCGGCTATCTCGCCATACATCCTAAAATGCATATGCACGTCCTGCTGTGTATGCAATGGAGTTAGTCCCGAGATAACAATTTGGGTGGGCGGACCGGGGCCGATTGTATTCTCGTCGGTAGGCCAATGAAGCTCGTATGGTGATCTGCGAAGCCGTCGTTTGCCCTTAGTAGCGCCGAGGTGGTAGTTCGAGATTTTCAGACGAGGGTCGGAGGCAGGACCCGGCAGCTATATAGATGGAGCCAAATTAGCATCAACGATCCTTCTCCACCAATTGCAGCTCTCCCTACGAGTTCTCTCGGGTGGCAATTGAAGAGTATGAGTGGAGAGGGTGGATATATATATATATATATAACTTACACCACTGCCATCAAAGCGATATTGAGGTTTCGCCTTTTCTGACTTTTTGGTGGAACCGCGACTCTCGAGCTCAGGATCGAAAATAATGTGGTAGTTCCGTTTCGGGAGTACCGGTTTCTCATATTTTTTCGGTCCAGAAGATGACCCGGGCCTCCGAGAAGAAGAAGAAGAGTGGTTAGGAGTAGAGCCGTCCATGGTAGCTACAGCAGAAGCCGGGGATTTCGCCGGCAGATTAGTTCGAGACCCGACAGAAGTGGTAGTAGCAGCAGCGGGCAGCGAGGTTCGCGTGACCTCATTTTTGATAGAATTGGCCGGACTTGAGGGTCTCGGGGGCGGAGAAGAGGTGGTGGTCACGGGAGTGAGGGTGTGAGTGTTGTGGAAGGGAGGACCAGACGACGACCCGTTACTAGCGAGCGAAGAGGTCTCCCCACTAGAGGCAGGGGCAGACGAGGACGAGAGTTCGCCTGCGTCGTAGTCATCAGTAGGGGTGGGGATGGCGATAGCCTGTATCACCGCCGTAGCGGTGGACGACGCAGAGGAACAGTGCACATGGTTAGTTGTAGAGACAACAGAGCCACCACCACCACCACCACCACCACCGCCACCAGCCGTGCAAACAGTAGTAGTAGTAGTAGTAGCAGTAGCAGCAGTTGTAGATGATGATAGTGATGTAGCAGATGATGTAAGGGAGTCCCTGACGTGATTGATCGATGACAGGCTGTTATTCCGAGACTTGTGAGCCGACTGAAAAGAAGAAGAAGGAGGAGGAGGGGAGGAAGCCGATTGGGTGGTCGCTGCTGTCGTCGTCGTGTGAGCTGTATGAGCGGCAGCGGCAGCCTTATCCTTCTCCTTCAACGCCGACGGTCTGTCGGGGAAGAAGTCCGCGAAGCCCGCCGTGCGCGACGACATGGTCCGCCAAACCCTTCTTACCTAGACTGAAACCGTCGGGAACATGAAAAAGAAGAAGTCCGGGGGATTCGGAAGCTGGGCGAGGTTAGAAACGTCCACAATGCAAAATTTCGAGGAAAAGTAGGCGGGTGAGGGAGGTTTAGGTTCAGTTTGGGATTGAGACGGGGTAGAGTCGGAGATAGGGATTTTGAGTTGAAGTTTTTTTTTTTTTTTTTTTTTTTTCTCGGTGTAGTTACGGATTGTCGTCGACGGAATTGACGGTGGATGTATGTGTAAGTACGAAGCAAGTATGGAGTAGCGGTTGGTGTTCAGTTGGAGGCCTTCTTTCTCTTCTTCTTTTTTTATTTTTATTTTTATTTTTTCTTCTTCTTCTTCCCTGGTTGTCCCTTTGCTGGTTCTGCTCCGGCGAATTGGAGGAGAAAGAAAAGGTAAAAATTAAAAAATTTAAAAAAAAAAAAAAAAAAGGAAAAGATGAGATGGGGAGAAGGTCGGGTTTGCGTTTGGCAACTTTTCCAGGGGTCCCGAATTTCTCTTCTGCTTGCCCAGTGCACTGTCCAGGCTAGTTCTCCAGATTTCTTGAAACAACAACAACCAACCAACGAACGACCGAAGTACGGGCAAACGGACAACCGGCCTTTTTTTTCTTCGTCTTGATCACGTTTCGGGGGTTTCTAGATCCGGTCGAGGGTAAGAAAAACCAGCCAAGTATAACAACCTAAAGAAAAGGGAATGAGGAAGAGAAGAGAAGAGAAGAGAAGAAAGAAAGGAATCCGCGATAATGCTAGTTGCTGTGAGGGATACTTAGTGCCTCTTAGTAAGTAGCAGCAGTAAGGCAAGTTAAGGTAGGGTATTGGTTTCAATTCGAACCTGGCTTCTTCCTGCACGTTGGCCGGTTGGAGGCGGTGGGTCCGGTTCTTGTTCCTCCTCCCTTCCTCTTCTTCCTCTTCTAAATTCTTATTTCCTGGCCTGAGCGACTTTGCTTTTTGCCGAAATCTAGCTTGAAAATTTCCGGACGAAACGAAGGAAGGAGGGGGGAACAACCAGTTTAATAATAACCACTGGTTTCAATTCCTGCAAAACTTGCTTTGCCAATCAGCTTTCTTCGTGTGAAGTAGGGACGACGACGACGACGACGACGGCAGTGATCCCCGACGAATAGTAGCAGCAGAGGAAGAAGAAGAATTAGTAGAGGTAGCGACAGAAACTACGGCGACAGCGGCGACGGAAAAAATGAGGTCACGAGGGGTCGGTCCTCTGTCGTATGAAGCTCCCCTTCTCTCTCTGCTCCTCAATTGTCCATTCCCAGATAGAAAACTCGGCCGTATTCGCTATATATATAAGTATATAATAAACTTGGAAGGCTTTTGAATGTGAAAGAATATCACAACAAGCCGAGATATATCCAGAAGTATGGTATGAAATGTATGTGGGTCTCGCGTGGTTTCTCGAATTAGAATATGTATCGCAGTCGTTTATTAGCTTAAGTAAGCTATCAGGTTAAGCTTCTTGCTTCTTATTCTCAAGCTCCTTCTTCTTCTTCCTTTTTCCCGGTTAAAATTTTTCTCAAGAAAAGCCGTATCGTGGGAAAATGTAGTTCCAATTGCGGAAAGTCGGAAGCTATAAGCCGGTCCTCGCGAGATGTGCGTCGATGGTAGAAGTTATATATGTATCGTCCGACCGAGTGGAATTCGCTATCTCAGGACTTGACGATTTTGAGGTCCAAGGTAACGATTAGGATGCTAAGGTTCTTTCTTTTTTGTCGTTTCGGCGGTCGGGTATTAAGCTTTTCTCAGCGTTTCTAAACCCTGAATGAAGAAAGAAGCAAGATGGGAAGAGAAGAAATATCAGACGAGGTCAGCTGGTTGCAAATGTTAAACTCTCATGGGGCTCTGTTTGGGCATGACGGCTGGCTGGTTTGGTGTGCGCAAACATCGCGCAATGAAACGGGTTTCAAGGCGAGGGGTGTGTGGTGCGTGCAAAAAATACCAGATGAAGAAATATATCATACCTCGAGTTATCGCCAACATCCAAGAAAAATCACAGACGGTAAGAAGTCTGAATACAGAAAAAGAGGAATAAACAAAGGTAGGTATGAAGAAGAAAAGGAGAGAGATTCTTCGACGTGATCCAGAAAGTAATATCAAATTATTCTGAATACCCCCCGGTGAAGACTCCTTCTCTTCCTTTCCACCTGTTCACGCGATTTTCCCTTTTGGATCGGAGGGTAAAACATCGACAGGTACCGATGCGGTCAGTCACGCTAGCAAACCCTTCCCCAGCGTCATGAGGGCAGGGCGTGTATGCACCTAGCTTCTATTCTTGTGATTTTCCCTTTTCGTTTCCCTTTTCTTCGGTTTGCTTGAGTTGGGGCGGCGGCGACAACCCCTTCAACTGCGCGACCCATGGCTATAGCCCTGCAGGGGAGGGCGGTGTCTGATTAGTGGTTCCCGTACGTTTCAACCTTTCACGCTTCGTTTATTATTAAAACGTCATCTGCAGATGAGGATGTGCTGTAGACAAATGTAGGACAGGTACTAGTGTACATGTCAATAGTTCAGCGGTTCGGATGTACGCCAGCGCCTCGAGAGAACTCAGCCGTTCAGTGCCATTTCGAAAGCGCCAGCATCTCTATAACGGGGAATATCAACTTCCAAAAAGCTCTTTTACATGTCAGAGCTACCTGGATAACTTGCCTTGCACAACCTATTCCCAAAAGCCCCCAAGTTAGTATCATGCATCATAACCATAACCGTCGTGACACAATACTGCCATATACATCAGTTTTGTACACAATAGAAAATAAATACTATTCTAGGGTGGTCCTAATTTGTGATCTCATCTTGCATATCTGCTTTGTTACGTACATTAAGTCCAAGGCCAAGAAGAAAATTTTTTAACAGCTGGGCATTGCATATGTGAGAGAGCTGCCAGGCATTACGCCACACTTGTTCGGATGGTCCGGTCCAATTGGAGCTTTGGTGATTGTATGCATCCTTGTGGAAGCTCCAGCCTCATTGTGAGCTTCACAGCCACGTTATATTATGTTAGCTATATGCTACTATACTTTGTAATTATTGAACTGAAGGACAAGGCATCCTGTCAGACTGGCCTAGCATTAAGAAAATTTTCTGGCATTGATGATGCTATACCCACTAGATCGACGGTTTCATGCTTGGTGAAATATTGGGTCTTCAGAAGACGGAGTGAGACGTGGACGGGATTGTAGGTTCATTGGAGCTGGCTGGTCTCGTTGGTGAGCTGGTCGATATAATATTGGGAACGTCGGCGAGCAACACCAAAAAAATGCAACATCAACGCTGTTTTAACTGAACATTTTCAATGTTTTGGCGTCTATGAGTGAGACTAATTACATCTTGAGCTAAAATTCGGGGGTCAAAGATCCGAATTTTTCTAAGTCTCTTTTGACCTTCAATACTATCATGTGATCTCTCTGCAATAACTGGTACTAATAGTCTGGTTACGGCTAGACTGTGAAGCTCCTACGGAAACCGATGCGAGGGTCAAGCTTTAGTCTCGAGGTCAATATTGAAGTTGCTGGGTTCAGAGTTCTGACACACTACTATACTCACTTCCAAACCTATTAGTCATGTGATCAGCGGGGCTGATCTAGGGTCCCAGAATTTCAGAGTATAGGAGGTAGGTACCTAGGTGCGTACCCAGGTAACCAAAACTAAAATAATACCGTCCTTACCAAATATTAGGACCCTAGCACTGAATTAGAGCGTATTGATCTGGACCCGAATCCTTAGGGAGTATAAATACCCTGATCCCCCTCCATCAAAGTCCAGAATTCCAAGACCCTTATAACTTCCAAAGTCGTCACGTGACTTCACTTCCTCCCAGACTGCCCTCAAAGATCGAAATGTGGGGGTCGAAGCTAGGGAGCATATTTCCGATGACCAAAATCACCATGCGACTTCATATCCATTGAAGTTAGGTACCTGTATACCTACTAAGAGCCTCTTACAAGTACTCATTATGTACTGAACCCAGTTATTTGATAATATCTCAATCGTGGCACCAGCCCATACATCACATATCCTAGTAGTGAGTACTCAAAGGAATATACTAAGTTCAGTTCACAGCAGCAAAAACAAGGCATCAATTCATCCTCCCAGAGCGGCTATACATTAGAATAAACATAAAGTATTTTAGGCCTCGTTATCAATATCTTAAAATCGATACAAAACTATTTTGAAAAACTAAGCTAAGCGAGCGAGAGAAAAAAACCCTTTTATAGGTTTTCGACATTTAATGTTGCTAGTGATGGAACAATCTTGTGCTCTGCTCCACGAACACAATTCCACACTGTTCAGCTGCATCCTGGACGACCTTGTCGTTGACAGACCCTCCGGGGGCAGCAAGGTACTTGACACCCGATCTCGCGGCTCTGTACACGTTGTCTGAAAATGGGAACTGCGATGCTGTCAGTATATGAATCTAGAAAAGGGTACACAAAATGAGGACTGTGTAGAACTTACGAATGCATCGCTCGAGCAAGCAACGCCTTCTAGCTGCGCCATCCATTCTTTTCTCTCCTCCTTAGTAAAAGCCTCAGGAACCTCTTCAAATACACCTTCAAATGCAACTTTCTCCGGTCCATCCTCGGGGATCTGACCAGTGACCAACAGATCAATAGCATTGCTCTTCTCCGGCCTCTTCGTGCTCTTCTTCCACTTCAACGCCAAAACTCGAGGATGTTGTCTCATCCACCAATTATCGGTCTTATCGCCAGCCAGACGAGTGCAGTGAATACGGCTCTGTTGGCCAGCGCCGAGACCGACGACCATACCGTTCTTGGCATAGCATACGGAGTTTGATTGGGTGTATTTGAGGGTGATGGTGGCAACGGTAAGATCGGTGAGGGCAGATTCAGAGAGTGGTTCGGCGTTTGGAGTGTGAATGTTGGAGAAAGTACGGGAGGTGATCTTGACATCGTTACGTTGTTGGGAAAGGGTGACTCCGTAGACGGTTCGGACTTCAGCGGCGCCAGGCTATGCAAATTGTTAGCTAGACCAAACTGTATTTAGGGGGGAGAAGTATAATTTCGTACAGTGTAGGACTCATCAATCTCCAAGATGGTGTATTTCCCACCCTTCTTGGCCTTCAAGATCGCGAGGGCCTCGGGTGTGTACCCAGGAGCAATGATACCATCGCTCACTTCCCTGTTGATGATCTTAGCGGTTGGAAGGTCGACTTCGTCACTGATAGCGATCCAGTCTCCGAAGCTGCTCATTCGGTCTGCACCCCTAGCTCGGGCATATGCAGTCGCAATCTTGCTCTCATCGATGCCGACAATGTCGTCGACGAAGTAGACCTTCTTTTCGACGTCGCTTAGAGGAACACCGACAGCTGCACCGGCTGGAGAGACATGCTTGAACGAAGCAGCAGCTGGGAGTCCCAAGCTCTGTTTAAGCTCTTTAACGAGCGGCCAGGCGTTCAAGGCGTCAAGGAGGTTGATATAACCTGGCGCACCGGCAAGAACTTTGAATGGGAGGTTTCCAAGCGGGGTATAAGCCTGAGCAGGCTTCTGGTGTGGATTTGCGCCATAACGAAGGGTAAGCTGCTGAACACCGTTACCAGCGTACTTCTTCCTGAAGAACTCGGAGATAGCGGCATCATAGTCGGCGGTATGCTCAAACGCCTTGAGGGCATACTGCTTGCGACTGGATTCCTGAACACCGCCCTGTGAATGAAGCTCTTCAAGGAAAGCAGGGTAGTCCCTCGGATCGGAGAGGATGGTAACTCGAGAGTGGTTCTTGGCAGCGGCACGGATAAGGGTGACACCGCCAATATCGATTTCCTCGACGGCTTCCTCAATGGTAACGTTGATCTTGTTGATGGTCTCTTTGAAAGGGTAGAGGTTGCAGACTACGAAGTCAACCTTATCGATACCCTGCTCCTGGAGGTCTCGGTCGTCGGATTCGAGGTCTCGAGCGAGGATTCCGGCGTGAACGGTGGGATGGAGGGTCTTGACACGGCCACCAAGCATTTCGGGGGCGTGGGTGATGGCAGAGACATCCCTACGTATAGCACGGTTAGCCCTAGATGACCTCTTTAACACAGCCAAAAAATATATATAGGTATTTATAGAAGGAAAGAAGAAGAAAAAGAACCCAAGGAGAAGTAGAAAATTTGGTATCTTACTCGACATCAAAGCCGGCCTCACGAATCATTCGGGCCGTGCCGCCGCTGGCGAGCAGACGGATGCCATTGTCCCTAAGGCCTTTGGTGAGGTCGAGGAGACCGGTTTTGTCGTAAACCGAAAGGATTGCTACCAACCGATATACCGCATTTACAACATTAGCATCGCCAACAAAAAAAAAAAAAAATCAGTGGCTGTTATTTGGTGCTACAGTTTTACAAACTTATTTCTCTCGCAAGATATATCAAATAAACGAAGCAATGAAGGAAGGAAAAGTGAAGAAAAGACAGGGAGAAAAAAAAAAACAAAACAAAAAAGGTCCGGAAGGCTAGAGGAAGAATGGGATATCCAGTTGGAGTAATATATGCTCCTTCCGTTATAAGCAGTGGAATGCAGCGAGTCGGCGTTGATGTCATATGGAGGGGCAGAGGAATGAGTTTTAATGCCATGGTGGGGCAGCAGCACCCAAATCATCAAAAGAGGGGCATCTCCAGGAGGGGGAAGAAGCAGTCAGGAACATGGAAAAGAAAGGGAGACGAACCGGTTCTTGGTCTTTGTTCTGCTTCGCCGTCCATTTTTGGTAGTAGTTCGAATGAAATCAAGCAATTGAAGCTTCCCTCTCGATCACGATCAGTCTGATTCTGTTGTAAGTTTTGGCAGGCGGGCAAGCGGGCGTAAGGCTTTTTTGGGTTGTAAACGGTATCAGGGAGGTTTGCAGTGGACTCGAAATTTTTAAACTCCAAAGCCTTAAAGGTTAAAAAGTAAAGGTCGAGTCGGCCTGGGTGAAAGGAATGAAAAAACTTCTTCAAAAATTCGAAAACTCGAAATGTAAAAAAAAAAATTTAAAAAAAAAAATTAAAAAAAAATGTTCGGGTGGCCTGCCTGCTTGCCTTGACTGACCTGGGCCGAACTGTAGAACCTACTGGCCAGCCTTACCTATTTTTTTCCCTCTTCCTTGCAACAGAGAGCTCGAGAGGGCCAATGCATTGCGGCAGGATGAATTCCGGCTGTTAACTTGTGCGACCCCTCCGCCCAGCATTCTACGTAATGCGCACCCAGCATTGGGTTCGATTGTCAACGGCCGTGGGCCCTAACTAACGTTATTAATTTACCTAGGACTAGGTACCTGTTAGTAGGTACTTGGCTCCGGGAAGATGTTCAAAGAGCCGCTCCGGCCAGCACTGCAGTCTCGACACTAGACTAGGTATCGCTCCGGTACCGGGGCCAGGGCAATGATAGAATGCAACACTTGATAACACCGCAACACAGGACCAATGCATTAAAATGCCTTTGCGGTTTCATATATTATATTCGTGACGCAAACTGGCCTCTATGAAGTAGCCCAGACCAATGCAAGGCAATGCAACTAGACTGTTGAAATCAAACCCCGAGCTCTGTAACCCGAAATCCCGATTCTGGGGCTGCAGGTCCGCCGTCTGAATATATGTTCGGCCATGTTGATTACCGAAGTGTATAGAACTTTAAATTTACTCACCAGTTGCTCGAGGTCTAACATGTCTGAGTATAAGCCACTTCGTGGATATCGGTTTACGAGACCAGTGTACTCCTTAGTTTAAATACATAGTTATTTACGAGGCTAATTATATATATAATTTTAAATCTTTATACATAAACCCCCTCAAAAGGATACTTACTTGGTTGTACACCTAGCTATTATGATCATAGGCCATGAGCTCAAAATAGCAAAATCAAAGCTCAAATCCCACAATCTTACTATTTGGACGTTACTTCAGAACCATAAGATAATATCAGTCGGACGCCACCTGAAATTTATAAGATGTTATATTAAGTTGAATATTATGCAACGTCAAAAATACTAAATGTATACGTAAACGCTCCTATCTCTCAAGCATTCAGGGTTCAGTTACTTGGTATACCCTAGGCCCGTTTTAAATTTTAGGAAACAGACAAGCTCGCAATAACTACGATGCGAGAAATTCTCTAGATGTTAATATAGTATCAGTGCAGTGTCGTAGCTCAGACCAAGTTACAACAATATCAATACTTAGTCTAACGAAGCGTCGTATACTACAAGACTAATCAATGCTAATGTCGTAGCAATACAATATCGATATAGTATTAGAACTAGAATGCTATTATAACTGAATTAGAACAGTATTCCGAAAGTGTATTGTACTCGCACAGTACTTAAGTAGCTGAGTATACCGGTGATCGCAATAAACGGATATCCGGATATAGCAATGCTGTACCTTTGCCTTTAGCGCCGTTACTGAAGGCAAATACGATAATTTTGTATTCAAATACTGTCAATATGAATTTTGTGATAAACAGATTATAGAAGAGCTAATATCACGATTGGTGGCACAGTGCATGATCAAACGTATTAGCACTTCAAATCAGTTCTGAGTTACAGATAATGCCAGCTGTTTTCAATATGTTGTTTACCATGTTCGATCTCGGACTACAGGGCGCCCAATTAAAAATGCGCACACACCGCGACATATATGTATATGCATCTGTATTCATTCAGTGGATCAGGATATATAGATCTAGCTAGTCACCTAGGTGTATTGGTATACTTGCTCGACCCATTCTTACTAAAATTCAATTAGAAAAGAAGAAAAGCTTGGCGTTCTAGATTCAAGAATGACCCTATACTATCCCTACATGCTGCGCCCCCTGGTCTCGAAAGTTGAGGTGCACACAAAATCGAATTCATTTCTCTTTCTTGTTCTATTTCTCCCAACCATCTTCTCAGGCGCTACATCGACACTATCGCCGCCTCTACATACAGGTGATATACCAAGGGTACTAGCGACCCTGAAAGGGGGAACTTCGTCCAATCTTCGATCATCTGCACACCGAGGTTTCATTACCTCCACACGAAGTCATATTAAATATACCAATTCGCACTACACCAGCAAAATACCCGCAGTTTCTACTATAAATCCAACTATTACTACTAAAAATACAGTTATTAGTCATTCCTCAACGCTCGTAGCTAGTGGAGATCCTAAATCAACGACAAATTTGGCCGTTAGCACCTCCGCAATATTAGAGAGTGTAACTCGTTCCTCTTTCCATATTGGTCGCGACAGCACGGAAACCTCCTATGCTGTTCCTGCCACCTCTCTTAACAGATTTAAACGAGTCCTCTCACCAAACTTTTTCTACGCCAATGGAGGGATGCGAGTCACCTGTCGTAGAGCGGCGCCGATTTATAGGGAAATTATTTTACCAATCCTCTTGGGAATGCACCTGCCGGATTTATCCGGGGTTGACCCGGACTTTTGGAATAAAGAGATACGTATGCTTGCGAAGATGCGGCAGAATGCGGCAGAGCGTGCGGACGGCGATAGTCGTGTGGAAAGAATAATCATCTCGAGAATCCGACGGGCGCGATTGGACTATAACACGGGCTGTAGTTCGTGCGTTTGTGACCCTTATACAGGTAAATTGATTCCGAAGCCACGGGATATTCGGCGCAGCCGTGACTTTTGCCGTACCGAAAACCATGCAATGGTTTGTGCTACTTTATATGGTAAGCCACAATATTTCCACCACCAGCAGCTATAGTGTAGACGCATAGATATGTACACATTCATATGCGTATGTATACCTCGATATCATCAATCGTTAGATCTGCTGATTTGTCGGAGTCGGTAGCTGACACAGCCTTAATTTATTTTCTCTTATCTTGTGCTCACATGCAGCCGGTCAAAATTAGGTTGCTATTGCCTTGCCCAACTACTCGATTCGATCCCAGAACCTGACAGTACACACACCCTCGCCGAATACCAAGCTGCGATCAATCAAATACCAAGGACAGTTCGTGGTGACCCAGCGAATGCGAACTGGATGTGGACAGTTCCTCCTCACCTCGCAACCCACCCTGGGCACCGTCTATGGTTTACGCAGGATATTGATGCGCCCCCTATAAATGAAGATAACTATCCCGGGCGATCGCTACGCGACGGTTTATATGATATTTTGGAGGTGGCCGATCAAATGCCGAATACTGATCCATATTTTTATGTTTTGGGTTCTCCGCGCACCCGCAAGGGCGATTTTGAGGGGGACCCCGATAGTTATCTCTATGGGCCGGATGAATATGACGAACATGGCAATCTTGTTGGGCTTGGGAAACTTATTTGGGCGCATACATGGGGGCCAGGGGCTGGAAATAGGGGGAAGGGTAACGGGAGGCCGTTTTGGGAGGACCATGGCGGTGGAGCTGGAGGTGGAGATGGTAATGGAGGGTCTAGTCCTGGCGGTGTCCATAAAAGAGAGCCTACACTGCAAGTGGAGACTGGTGGCGATTAAATAGTCAGACTAATGTTCAGCAGGATGGGAATTACCAAGCGAGGTGACCCATCCTTTGTTTGGTAGAGACTAAAAGTATCCCTAAGTAGCTATATGGGCATGCGCATGTATCAATTAACACGTGCGGCGAGATTTTAGGTTCACGTTCTAAAAGCCACTACGTTCACAGGTGGGGCAAATCGGAGGACATATCATCTCTATCAGCGCGTCCTTCGAATGTTAACTTCGTAGAGGCCGGTCTAGACGTCTGCGAAAGCCGTCCTTACATTACACTTGGAACTGACTGGCGTCTGGCCGAGGCTAGCTGGAATAGTGGGTCGGGCTGACGACCGGTTTTAGAAATGTGTTTGGGACTTTTGTACACGCATGTAGCACTTGGCTTTAATTAGCTCGGATCCTAGAATGCAAATCTAGAGCTAGATTCCTTACCCCGGTATATGTTCTGGATGGATCTCTAACATAGTCATGACGTCAAGTTTTGTGTTACAAGATTGTAGATATCGTTTTGTAAAAAATACTCAGTTTCCTAGGGTTTGGTAATTATCAATTGATCAATTGGTATTTGCATAATCTTGAGATCTGAGCTCGGATACTACGAAGGTATACGGCTAAGCTTATATCATGCCTAGACTTTATAGATTGCTATGTCACGAACGACTCTTATGCGATATGAGTATAACTAGCTAGCTTGATCAGCCACGTCCCAGGCTGTGTTGACGAGATGTATGTATCAATTTTGAGCTATTTCCGATATCTGCAGATCCGATATAGCTATATATAGTTATGGATCAAGGCTGATTAGTAATAGTATCATGTTTGTTGTTCAGGTGCATTACGTTGTAGCAAACTTAAGGCCCTAATATTCAGTGTTAATATTACGCGGACTTATGGCTTTGGAACGAGAATAGGTATATATAGCTATAAGAGATATGCAGGGGGGTCTGAATTGAGCACACCTGGTATATAATCCAGGTGCTGTTGCGTATAGCATATAGGCAAAGGCTAAGACAAAGGTGTAGCACGGTCTGTGTAGCCTCGAAAAACAAAGATAAAAGGTGTTGCATGTTGCAATATTGGTGGGTTCTGTGTTGCCCCCGGCTTGGTTAAACTGAGGTGCCCGGGGCGGCGTCGGTGCCAAGACTCCCGCTTTGGCTGCCTGCTTCCGGGCCTCGTAATTGTACTCCCTAAATATAACGACTCCTCATCCTCATCCTCACCACCACCACCATCATCACCGCCTCCATCTACCTACCCACTTGTGAAGGAGCACAGCCCCTGGGGCCCCGTGGACTTCTCACTTGCTGTTAACTTCTGTACTTCAATTTTCTTGCTCTTTTTTTTCAGTCCACGCGTCCTTATCAGTTTCCATATCTACATTTGTAGCAAGCATCCATAATTCCCTCCCCCATTTTCTCACCCTTTTTTCTCCTCTACTTTCTACAAATCCTATTTTCTTTTCACAATCTCATAAGTCTGGCTCACGACAAATAAGGGCTTTCTCACCATGTATGGCAATCCAGGCCAGTACGGCCATCAGCCGAACCAACAGCAACAGTACGGTCAAGGTCAATATCAGCAGCAACAGCAACAGCAGCAACAGTATGGCGGTGGCCTCGGTGTCCCTGGTCAGCTGCCCCCCCAGCAGACGGGATATCAAGGTGGTTTCATGCCCCAACCTACAGGCTATGGAGGTCCACAGATGCCATTGAATGCGCAGTACACAGGTTTTGTACCTCAGCCGACAGGAGCCCCTGGTGCTCCAGGAGGGTTTGGCAACATCCCGCCGGTACCCCAAATGCCCAACCAATTTCAACAGCAGCAACATCAGTCCCAACTTTCGCCTCAAACGCCGACAGCGCCTACCCCTACTCCTGGTGCCTCGTCTTCTAAGAAGGCACAAGTTAAAATCCCGAATATCCGTTTAACATTCATCACTGCTGCCGACCAAGCCAAGTTTGAACAGCTGTTCAAAGCTGGTGTGCAAGATGGCCAGGCTCTCTCCGGAAACACTGCGAAAGAGATCCTTCTGCGTTCAGGCCTTCCAGGCTCGATCTTGGAGACTATATGGGGCCTCTCCGATACTACGAAGTCCGGCCACCTCATGTTCCCCGAGTTCGCTGTCGCAATGTGGCTCTGCAACGTTGCAAGATCTGGCCAATCGCTCCCATCGACGCTACCGGAAAAGATTCTGAATGAGGTTTCTAGCATGGTTGATATTATCTCCTTTGCTGTTCCCGACACAGTCCCGGATGAGCCTCGGCGGACCAATGTCCCCAAATTCTCAGCTTCGCCGGTACCAACTCCACCCCCCCAACCAGAGCGAAGTATCACAGTTTCACCACCAGCCCAACAGCAGCAGCATCAGTCAAATCTTGCAGCACTGAGCCAACTGCAAATTTCTTCGCAACCTACAGGCTTACCTCCCCAACCTTCCGGATTCCAACAAGGAGGGTTGGTCCCTTCGATTAATCTTAACCCACAGATTACCGGTTACCAACAAACAGGTAGCATTGGCCGTGCAGCTGGAAGCAGTCTCCTAAATCCAAGCATCCCGTCCATACCCTCCCAATTCACAAGCAATCTCAACCCAGGAAATACACTATCCGCTCTACAGGCCCAGCCAACCGGCCGACCGGGTCAATGGGGATTCGTCAATGCTCCTGCTGGTGGTTTACCCGGTATTGAAGCTCTTGGGGCTCGTATGATGCCTAATGCTGGTGGACATCAGGGTGGTTTTACAACTACTGGCCTGACCGGCAATGCTAAGATTCCCTGGGCGATCACCAAGGACGAAAAATCGATTTATGATAACATTTTCAGCGCTTGGGATGGTCTCAAAAAGGGGTTCATCGCTGGGTCCCAGGCAATTGAAATTTTTAGCCAATCTGGCGTTGACCGAGGTGACCTGGAGAGAATCTGGACGTTATCCGACCCTGGAAACAAGGGACGTTTGGACCGTGATGAATTCGCGGTTGCGATGCACTTGATTTATAGAAAGTTGCAGGGAAATGACATACCTACCAGGCTGCCTCCAGAGCTTATCCCGCCTTCCACCCGTGGTTTCACGGACTCGGTCAATACAGTCAAGAACTACTTGAAGGCAGATGCAGAGATCAGGAGAACCACCGGGGCTAATCTACTGCCCCAAGCTACTGGCGTCAGCATGATGAAGAATCGGTCGTTCAAGTCGGGTGGTGTGCAAGAGGTTAGAAAGGATGCGACCCTGTTCCGGAACAATGACGACGAAGTAGGATACCAAAGTAGCGCTCGTAGAAGGGTCGGTGGGGGCGGTAGGACGCCATCCCCTGCCCCACCAAGCGAGGAGCTTACTGTTGATCAGCTGAAAAAGAAGGTTCGGGAGAAGCAGATCTTGTTGGATGCCATCGATATCAAGGACGAAGACCAGAATGAAGAGGATGCTGTGCTTGATCGACGGGACAGACGCGACGCCGACGATTTGTATAGGAGGATTAGGAGGGTGCAGGAGGATATTGATGCGCACCCAAATGCTGGGCTTCGAAGCGCCGACGCTGGAGCGGAGAAGAGACAGCTGCAGAGACAATTGCAGAACTTGACCGACAGACTGCCTGATCTGGCGTCGAAGATTAGGAAGGCCGAGAGAGGCATTATGGACGCTAAGTTGGAGTTATTCAGGATGAAGGATGCGAAGGCTTTCCCAGATTCTTCGGCCCATATCATTGGTACTGGCCCCGGAGGGACGATTACTGAGTCAGATAGGTCGAAGGCGAGAGCTAGAGCTAGGATGCAGGCTAGGATGGCGGAGTTGACGGGTAAGCCGGCACCTGTTGATGCTGGTAGCCGCGGCGAAGAGGAGGCTGCTCGGAGGTTGGCGGATGAGACGAACCGAGCTCGGGATGAGAAAGAACGATTTGAGAGGATGATCAGGGATATTGAAGAGACGAGTGAGGAGTTGAAAACTTCGGTTGAGGATACCCTGCGCGGTGGAGATGGCGTTGAGAGCTCATCCTCGAATGAGCACGAGAAGAGACGGTGGGAGGAAGGTTTGGGAGTTGAAGAGGAGGTCAGGGACTTTATTTATGATCTTGAGAGGTCGAGCAAGAATCATAGGAGTAGCAGGCGGGATGTGGTGGAAGATAGACGCCCGACACCTAAGTATGCCATGGAAGACCGGGTTGCAAGAGAAGCAAGCCCCCCATCCAGGTCTGCGACTCCGAGAGCTTCGGACTATTCGAAAGGACCCTCTGCAGCAGTTGAGGATCGTGCGGCTAGGATCAAACGCCAGGCTGAGGAGAGGATGGCGGCGAAGATGGCAGAATTTGGAATTGCACGATCTTCTACACCGATGGAATCCAAGGCACAGCGACTTGAAAGGGAGAAGAAGGAAAGAGAGGAGAAGAGAAGGCAGGCCGATGAAGAGGCTGCGAAGCGGGAAGAGGAGAGGCAGAAGAAGCTTGCTGCGGATTTCGGACCACCAATTGTCGAGGCTAAGAAACCACCACCGCCGGCCCCACGAGCGAAGCCAGCACCGGCAAAGCCTGATAATGCCAGGTTAGCACAGGAGGAGGCACAACGAAGAGAACAGGAGGAGGAGGAGGCTGAGAGGCTAAGATTAGAGTATGTAACCTTTATCAAATCTCAGTGGATCTATATGCTGACTTTATATTAGGGAGGAAGAACGTCGTGAAGAAGAGGAAATTCTTAGGCAACAGCAGGAGGCTCGTGATCGTATCAAGGCCTTGGAGCAGCAAGGCCAGCAAGAAAAGATGAGGAAAGTTGAGGCTGCAAAGAAAAAGTCTGCGAACGATGAGCGGGCTAAGCGACTTGCTGCAATGAGGGCAGAACTTGAGAGAGCAGAGGCAGAAGAGAGGTGTGTAACATGGGTATTGCTATTATAATTTTTAGCTATAATATACTGACATATTCAAAACAGACGACTGCGTGAACAGCAACAGCAGCCAGGCGAGGAGTCGTCTTCCTCTGACGATGAAGGCCCTCAGCAAATCACTCCTACCAAGGAAAAACCAGAGGAAGCATGGAATGCACCAGCTCCAAAGGTTGCCTCGCCTCCGCCGCCGCCGCCAGCTGCACCTCCTGTTACCTCCCAAACAGAGACCGTGGCTGCTGCTGAAACTAATCCTTTCTTCCGCAAAATCGGGACTAATGGGTCTGCCTCTTCCTCCTCTGTCGCGTCTCCACAGCCACCTTCGTCTGAAATTTCTCACAATCCATTCCATAAATTCACTGCCCCGGCTCCTCCACCACCTAAGATCCCAAGATACGGAACCAAGGATGACGACGACTGGTCTGTAGTTAGCGGTGACGATAATAACGATGGAGATGACGATGACGAAGAAGTCGGACGAAAGGGTGCCGCAGAGCTGGCAAGCCAGTTCTTTGGTGGTCTCGGGCTTCCAAGGGCATCACCCGCAACTGTGACATCCCCAACAAACCCACCAACTTTCTCTCCAACAGGACCACCGGCACCACCGATTATGGGGATGCCACCACCGCCTCCACCACCACCACCAATGCCAATGGGATTTGGAGGCGCTCCTCCTCCGCCACCTGGTCCCCCTCCACCGCCCATGGGTGGTCCTCCAATGCCACCCATTGGTGGCGGAGGCGCGGACAGGAGCGGCTTGTTTGCGCAAATCCAGGCTGGCAAGGGTCTGAGGAAGACAGTGACAAAGGACAAGAGCGCTTCTTCTTCTGCTGGAAGAGTTTTGGATTAGGTCTGTTTACCTTCAATTGATTTAGCTTTTCGTTGAGGGACCACTTGTTTTCGATTCTACTTTTGAATATTCTTGTTTACAGTTTATTTGAGCACGGCGAAGCTAGGGCTGGAAGGGGGAGAGTAGATAGCCGGAAGTATCTTTTAATCATATACATCGAATTTCCCCAAAAAGATGTGCGAGCTTCTCTATTGTAGTGTGTAACAGTTTTGAGTTTCACGTGCATGCATCATGGCTAGTCTGGGACCGAGAATACATCATGGCTAATGATCGATCCTAGATTCAGGTAATAGTTAAGGGGGTTTACGAACCTCTTGACGTCACTCGTTCATGTTGGCATAACGAGAAGCTTAAAATGTGATTGGGTTTATAACATTGATCTACGAATTTAACGAGTCATTCAAGGTATTTGATTATGTAAGCGTTGATGAACCCGTAAGAGAGCTATATACCCGGCTCTAAATCAAGATCAGAGCTGGCTATCAAGCTATATATCTTGATCTGGAGCTCAAATATTTCATCTTTCAATACGATAAATTTATAAATGGATGTCTATAAATAATACCACACATCAACACGGATACAGGTAACAAAACATCATGGCAGACTACTTTAAGAATGTCCTCCTGATCGGTGTACGCATATATTCCCCAGCTCCTTACAAACAATAAGCCCGGACTCTAAATTAAAATAATATAGGCAGCTGGTGATTTGGGCCAGCACATCTTAACCGCACTACTCGAAACCACTACCA
Source organism: Orbilia blumenaviensis (assembly GCA_036872755.1). Taxonomy (NCBI): domain Eukaryota; kingdom Fungi; phylum Ascomycota; class Orbiliomycetes; order Orbiliales; family Orbiliaceae; genus Orbilia; species Orbilia blumenaviensis. The sequence goes on from JAVHNS010000001.1 coordinate 842,404, forward strand.
CCCATCCGACCCAACCTCTAACAATCTCCCTTCTTACCCGATCAAACTCTACCGCCAAATTCCCAACTCATCCATCAATCGCCCATATCCACAAAGGCGATATCAAAGATCAATATTTCCTTGCAAAAGCCTTCAAAAATCAAGATATTATAATATCTGCTATATCACCATATGCCCTCCTCGACCAAAAACTAATGATCTCTGTCGCCGCCAAGATCGGTGTGAAACGCTTTATCCTCGGTGAATTCGGAATGGATACCCGTGATGAAGCGTTAACCGACTCTGTTCGGGTGTTCCAGCAAAATCGAGAAGTTCTCGACTATGCTGCTGAAGTGTGTAACTCCTCATCTATGCAATACAGCGGTGTTATCTGTGGTGCATTTTTGGAGATGACACTATTGGATGCAGAGATGGGGTTTGATTTTGAGACGAGAACGGTGGAGATTTATGATAGTGGAGAGAAGAAGATAGAGGTTTCAAAGATGAAGGATGTAGCGAGGGCTACGGTTGAAATTTGTTTTCAACCGGGGAAGTGGAGAGGGGAGTTGGTTTATGTTAGTAGTTTTACGGTCAGTCAGAGGGATATCCTTGTTGCTCTTGATAAGGTGGATGAAAAGGGGCCGTGGAAGGTAGTAGAAAGGACAACTGAGTGGCTAAAGAATAAGGGCGATAAGAGAGTTGGAGAGGGTGATATGATGGGGTTGGTGGATGAGATTTGGGCGATGACATTTAGGGATGGTGTCGGCGAGGCGTTTTCAAAGACGAGAAGGTTGGTTAATGAGGAGTTGGGAATATTTAGAAGAGGCGAGGAAGAATTTGTTGAAGTTATCAAGGGGATAGTTGGTGAATGGGAAGTTGGGAGGAAGAAATAGCTATGAAGGTAGTGAGTGGTCCTCACCTTCGCACCGGATGAGATAAACCCGAAAGCCCGATATTAGGACCGGGCTATCTCGTATCCGGACCTCGATTGTGTGTAAATGCGTCGTGGAGGTAATGGAAGGGGGCATCAGGTTCGAATAGGTGCCCGCCCTGGCCCCAAGCAGCAAGTGCTTTCTGTAACCGCCTTATATGGTCTTCTTGGTTCCCTATCGGCACCTCCGCGTTTGGGTATAAGATCCCGTACAGAATATCAACGTTTTTTCTACCACAAACACGTTCAAGTTCTGGTATCTCTAAATCAGGCAGTTGCATTGCAGCAGAGCAGAATCTCCGACTTGCTTCGAGGTCCCTTTGGTGTACTAGTGCTGATATTGAGTTCGTGAAATAGACCTCGAGACGGAGCCGGTCGTTTGTATTTAGAGGCACCTGTTGTAATAACTGTTGTATTGCAATCGATGCATTCCAATCTCCAATAATAGCCAGTAGGTATGCTTTTACTGCCAGCCAACGTTTAGCCTCCTCAACGCCGAGATAAATGGAATAAAGCATTTGATCAATGATTCCGATTGCCTTTTCCCATTCTCCGTTACGAATCGCCCTCCGTCGAGCAACTAGATACTCTTGATAGACATATGTATCATTTTGTTTCACCAATTGATATTTTCCTGATTCCCAGGAGTTCGAAAAACTTGTCATGACTAGATACTGTAAATCTTGGTGCGAATCTGGGAAGTACTTCGGAGGGTCGTGCGGTTTCTCAAACGCTTGTAAGACACCAAACAGCTCGGATGGATTGGCGAATGGTGCTGGTGCCTTAAGGTTTTGTAAAAATTGTTTCCAGTATCCCAGAAGTAGTTCGTTTCGAAACCGGTGGCATTCATCGAGTGTAAAATGACCAGATTGGTAAATACCCTTTAGGATCCATTGTGCGCCGTTATGAATTATACCAGCCTTGAGTAATATATATCCTTTATTTATCCAACTCTTTGCAATGGCATCAGAGAGCTCGCGGAAAAGTGCATTTCCAAGTTCTTCAATGTTCAATCGGCCATGCCCTTCTTGGTCCCTTGGAATTCGAGAGCAAGTTACCATTAAGTCTTGGGGAGCACTGATGGAGAAGAGCTGCTTGCATACAGAACTGGCACAGACTGCCATTTTCCAAAGACTATTCCAAACTTCGCGATTTGTAAACGATGGCGAAGGGTGGTAAGTTATATAAGCATCGCGTGATGCTGTATTATTGAACAGCCTGTCAAGGCTTGCAGTCGTTCCAGGAATTGAATCTACAGGTACATGAAAAGGTAGTCCAAATAGCTCTTGTGAAGTTAGCCATTTATGGAGCATTCTCGAGATAGGTCCCACGGATTTCCGAGTAATGGTATCTGAAGCGGAGCCCGTTTCGGACGTTAACCTAGTGTGGCTTTCCAGCCTTTTGAACAATGTTGTATCCGAGATCACAGCAAGAGTACGAGATTCGCCACTAATATCGTAAACAAACTCTTCATATATGTCCGTTACCTCATCAGCCGGGATTTCCTGTGCTGAATTTTCTATACTGAGATTGTTAATCCTGACCTCGCTATTTTCGAGCCGTTTCCCTGAGCTCGTCTGTGGTGTTGATGGGGCCTCCCGTTTAGCAAGAGCATTTGTTGCATTTTCGACAGCTGGCGGAACTTCAGCCCTGATGGCGGTATTGAGGGTATGTCTCAAGCCCCCGCTCGCAGCATTTTCTCGACCATGTATACGGCTAGACTTGGATTGGCACTCAATTAAGCCATTTTTTGACTTTTCCAGAAATTTTATATAGTCATTGCCGTCTACATTCTCAACTCTTGTGGGCGTTTCTGCTGTCTTCCCTTCAGCGCTGGTACCGCTGATAAGACTTGCGGTTGCGGCCACGGGACCTATGGCCGCCAAAGGCGCGACGGTATTGGGAGGGGCTGTCACAGGAGAAACAGGCTTCCGTGGTATCTGGTAGGTTTGTTGGGTTTTCACCTGTGGTTGGTATTTCAAACTCACAGGTGGGTTTAAAACTGGCTTGCGCTTTATCGTTATGGGTTTGAATCCTAGCTTATCGAGTGCCATTACTGGATACGCTGTTTACGAGACCAGATACGCTCGTTAAGAGCTAATTAAAGTTGAAGTGTTAAGATACGAATGACTGGGGCTTAATGTTAATTAACAAGGTGAAATGCAAATGGTTAGCAATGGTAAGGATGCCGACGTCGTTTAAATAGTCGTAGCCTTATAGGATGCGGCTTCCAAGAATTTTACACGCTGTCATGCATATGTATATCTAACAAAGTTGTTACTGTAACGTACAGGCCACTACTTCCGCTAAATTAAATAAAGCAGCATCTTTCAATTCCCCTACGTGGATTAATTATGGAGCTAGATAGTCGCAGTCTAAGCATAGTCTCAGTGCAGTAGAAATATGCCCAATTGGCCAACTGAAGGGGTACCGGCCGCTGTATCGGCGGAACGCGAACGAATTCGTATGAAAAATACGATGCCTCCTATGCTTAATTTTCGTTTTACGTCCACCCTACTAAGACAACGTATACTAATCTCCTGAAATTAGAACCTTAGACAACTAGTGAAACCATAATAATACGAACCGATACCAGAGGAAACCAAATATTGATATTCAGCATGCATAAGGTATCTATCCAGGTCCCGGGCCTTGGACTTTATAGATTTATAATATAAATTCTTCCTCCGCCATCATCCTGAATCCACGAAGGATATGCGCTTGCAGGATATTACTAAAAGTACATCGGCTCTTAGCGTTTTCTATGACGCGAGAGCGGCTTGAAAGGGTATTAGCGCTTTTCGTGACTGGGTATTAAATTTTCGGCCCCCCAAAATACGGCATCCCCTTTCCTGTCGCACTCTCCGGGACACTTGCTTCTTACTTAAGCGGCAGCATCAGGAGCCATGTGAGGCTGTGAAACGCAACGGTTAGGCCGTGCCTTTTGCGCGCGTGCCCAGAAGGGTCCCCTTGGACTACCACTACAGAGATGTGCTGTTTAAGACATTGATTTACCCGCACCGTGGCAAATTATAAGTTTTGAATGCCGCAATACGAATGCCCCAGCATAGTAACAGATCGTGATGATAGTGCCTAAAAGAGTTCCCGCTTGAACTGTGAGGTGGTCGTACTACTCTTTGCGTTAAACCCCCAGGCCTGTTCCTACCTTTTTAGGTTAGTTTCAGCAGCTCTTAGATAATTAGGAGTCAACAGCACCGGTATGGTCTTGATAAAGCAGCGCAGTCAAGTTAACTGACACCTAACTTCATCCCGAAATATATGTTGTGCTCGCCGCAAAATAGAGCCCTTGCAAGGTAATATTTTGCAACATAAGACTGATACCATGGCGTTTTGGGAAGGATCTTGTGACACTTTGAAGCTTTTCTTCTCCCTACAATGAATCCCAAAAGACTCAATGAGTCCTATGCTTCCCTTTCTGTAGTTGACTGTCGTACACATCACCTCAGGATCAAGTTTTAATTCGATGCGTGACAAATGATGATACTAAGTTAGTATCTCTTTCTTTTTTTATCCTCATCTATTGTACGTCGCCTCGTGTATTAGGTAATATAACGCATCTGTGTCACACTCTAGTATCTCACGACACTGGAGAGCTTTATAACAAGATATCTCTGCAGTCGCTTCGGGAGTCGGTACCCTTTTGTAGATATTAACCGTTTATCGACGAAAGTTTGATATTTCTCGCGCTGGGCGATTTGGTGGTTTCGTGGCATCGAAGTTGTATGAAGCAATTTATGAATGTTAGCTGCGTTAACATCATGCCCCTAGAAGATTTTCTCGGTATATATTTGGCAGAGAGTCTTGTACACAATGGCGGGGCAGATCCGCCTATTTATAATTCAAACATATTTCTAAACAAGTTAACAAGTTATTCAACCTTGGTGGTCCACCAACCAGAATTTGAATTTCCGAACTATAGCATCCTGCTACGAGCTGTAGCAGTTGCTACCAACACTGTACTGAATTTGCGATACTTGGCGAATATTTTTAGCACTAGCTACCAGTAGTGTTATATAGCCTTAAAGTTGCAATTTACCTTTTTGACCTAAAATTGAACTGGTTGTAACCAGTTGCTAAGATTCTTAGATCGAGATTTACTAAGGACATTGAAGTCTTTACCTCGATTGTAACGAGAAGTTATCACAAAAGGCTGGGCTATATTCATGTAAAATAGTAGGTTTTCTAAATAATAACTACGTAATACATGCACATGGCCATATGGTCCCGTAGAATATACTGCCACTTGCAATTGGTAACTCTACCAACGAGACCAGTAACCTCCGCGTTCCTAGCTGTTAAGTACCTATTTTGCGTTGTAAATGTTGCACAAACCCAGCCCAAAAAAAAACCTCCAAGCCACGTGATCCGAATCCACCCGCAAAAAAAAAAAAAAAAAAAAAAAAAATCGCAAGTATAAATTCCACCTCCAACCGTCTAAAATTTTCAAATTTTTCTTTCTTTCTTCTCTCCTTCGAACAACGCAAATTTTATCAACATTCCCTTATAACAACCAAAAAGATCAAAAAGCATTCGCTCGAGGGCCACGGTTTCTTTTTTCAAAGATCCATGAGCTCCATGAACATACCGAATCGTCTGGGAATGAGAGAACAAAAATTATAAATTTGGGGTTGGTCTTGGGTGCGGCGGATTTTTCTTTATTAGACGTCCTCTTCGGAGGGGGGTGAAATCGGGCGCAATGATCGACTGTACATGCTTTTTAGCTTATGGCTTATGGTTTCCAATCGTGATGTAAATGAGATGTCGTAGATTGTGGATTTTACGGCAGATTGTTCCTCGGTGGTCGAGGTACCAGGATTGTAGATGGCGTCGCATATTTGGTTGCGCGAGTGTCTACGACGGACGACATGTAGCGTATATGACGTGCATTGACCCTCGCGCCCGTGCCCGTGCCCGTGCTCAATGCGCGTGCGCCATTATGTCTCGCGAGATCTCCATGTCCTCTTTAATATTCTCTTGGTTGTGCATGCCTATAAAGCTGCACACCTCCCAGTTCCCAAGGGATCTACGACGGTCTTCAAGAAGCTTTCCTCCACTAGATTTTCACCTTCCAGCTCGCAAAATTAAAATTTACTATCTACTGTTAGATACAAGGTGTATCAGCAATACAAGACTTTTTTTTTGTTTTGTTTTGGCCGAAGTGAATAGACGAAAAAATATTTTTCCAGGCCGACGAAGATGGCAGGTGATGAATCGAAAGGTATCAGAAAGCAAAAACTAAATATGATCGCTAGACGGTAAACAAGCAAGGAAGATTAAGATATTAAAAGTCAAAGAGCAAGATACCGGTCAAGTATTACCGCCATAGCCAAACAAAAATGGATTTCCCATAATCTACCCTGTCACTTGTTCTGTAAACCAGACACGATGAAAGTGTCACATTAATACTCTGTTATTTTCCCCGCCCTTAAACAGCATCGACTGGCAAGATAGTAACGTATTCCACCTTCTCTTCCTCTTCGTTCTTCTTGGTGTCTCCCTTCTCCACTGGCGCTTCCGGGACCTCGACCTTTTCGACCTTGGCCTCAACGATCTGCACGCTAGGCTGTGCTACGACCTCAACTACGGGAGTGATGGTCTCCGACTTGGCTGGGTCAGCGACGACAACAGCCTTGGCATTTAAGATCCCCCTGACGATTCGCTTGTAGCCCTTGACGGCTTCGTAAAGGTCCGACTTATCGATCTTCTCGTTATCACCATGAGCAACCAGAATGCTACCGGGACCGTAAAGGTACTTCTTGTGCTTGCCATCGAGGTTTGGAATATCGGTACCGTAGCTGACTGCGATTGTTTCGAATCCTGTACAACGTATTTGTTAGAATTATAAATTAGAGGCACGATAGATTATGCATACCTTCGAGATCGTAGTCGCAGAATACAGGGTCGTAGTGAGGGTGCTTCCAAGTCGCCTCGACACCCTCAATACCCTTCAAAGCATCTTCAACCAGCACTTTGACATCTGTGAAATGCTTTGCAGCAATTCTAATAGCTACTTCGGCCTTTGCGAAAGCTGGAATAACATTAGCAGCCACGCCACCGCTCATAATACCAATGTTCAGTGTAGTATTTCCCAGAAGCTCTGAGCCTGGAAGCTTCAAATTATCCAGCCTATACAATGCATCGATCATATGGCTATTGGCATTGATACCGAGATTTGGGTACCCAGAGTGACTAGCTCTTCCCTTAGCCTCGACCTCCAACATTGCCAACCCCTTGTGACCAACAGCCAGCTTGAGCTCTGTGGGTTCTCCGAAAACAACTGCATCCCAGCTCATGCTGAGGGAGTTCATGTGCCTCATTCCATCGCCGGTAGTTTCCTCACCAACAACGAAGAGGAGGGAGACAGTATCCGCCGTGATGTGCTTCTGAGCAAGTAGCTCTTCAACCGCAATGATCTGTGATGCAACAGATGCCTTCGCATCACAAGATCCACGGCCATGTACAGCCCTCAATCCATCTTTAAATGGAATAAACGGCGGTACGGTATCGATATGGCTGGTGAGCAAGATTGGTGCAGACCTCGAGCCCCCTTCGGGATACGCAAACACATTATATCGTTTTTTCGGATACTCCGACGACTCGACGGGTATTAAATCGACATTGAACCCCTTAGACTGTAGGTATGTCTCCAAGAACCTGGCGACTTGCTCCTCATCTCCTGAGACCGAAGGGATAGCGATCAAATCGCGGTGAAGGGAGAGTAAGGGGGATGAACCGGTCGGATCTATGATCTTATTGATAAAGGAAGGTACTTGGATCTGAGAAATGGAGGATTTTATAGAGTTTAAATGAGTGTCGAGGACAGCTGGTAGCTGTATATCGATACCGAAGGGCAGTTGGAGAGAGTGTACCACCAGGGGCGCGGCAGAGAGGGCGATGAGGGAGGGGGAAGCGTACAACCGCATTGTCGAGCGATGGTCTAACCACGATGCCCAGCAAGCTGCAAAGGTAATACGGCGAGATCGAACGGGGTATAATATCAAAAAAAAAGTGGGAAGAACAGAACGGCAGCAGCGAAGTGGACGATGTTCCAGACAAGATCTTTCTTCTCTTTCACTAGCAGGATTCAAGCAAGATCAAAGGAAACGGCGCTAATGACTTCATTCAAAGCAAAGGGTGAGTAAAGTGAGCAAGCAGCGGAGCACACCTCTCGGTCGCTTCCACCCAACAAAAGTTAGTCTTATCCTTATTAGGAAATACAAGCGAGAAATGCGTGTAACAGGCCCTTTCCATGTCCACCGCAACACATTGTTCGTCGATCTCACAACACTCAGGAGTTCGACTGCGCCAGTGCGGAGTAGACGTAGCTTGGTCGAGGCTCACCTGAGACCAGGCTCACCCAGCCCTAAGCTTCGTCCCGGTAATTACTTATGTATTGTTCCTTTGCTAGTCCTTTATACCACTTGCCATAGCCATGGCCACCCATTCAACATTCCATTGAACGTGGATGTAAGCCATTGTCAAAAGTGCAGGGCGTGCAGCTCCTAGCTGAGTAAACGTCTGCGCCGAGGTTGAATTGAAGCTGACCGACCAAAACATAAGGTTTAAGGAAAAACAGCCTATAATGGTTCGACGAGACCAGCCTATAACAAGACCGTTAATACACTCAACAAGGATACAACTGCTGCCCGAATAGCTATGATTCATGACTTCTATAGGCAGGAGAAACATGTCTTTAAACTCCAGTTAACTCCATTGCATAGAACTTAGGCATATGCAGAGTTGCGTAGATATTAACTGCTTGCAACGGTCGTCAGCGGTCAGCAGAACGCATTGACTGCCGAAGGTGCCGGTACCGTCATAATTCAACGTTCTAAGCCTGTGCTCAGGTATACGTACACTATAGAGCTAGAAAATGCATAAATACCCCAGATTGGATAATAAAAATCCAGTAGAGGATACAGTTTATAGGCCTTCAATTCCAAGGCATATCAAATCTATACAACTTCGATAACTGAAGCTACAAATCTTTGTTAGCCTTAGCCAGTTTATAATTATTTAACTTTAAGCTTGTATTGTCGGCGAGACATTTTTAATACAATACACGGACTTCTCATATAATCATACGCACCTTCACCGCTTAAGCGCTTTCACATGCCCTGCTTATAAAATCTGAACCGATCCCTCAAACTAGATACTGTTTTGAGTAAAATAATTCCGAAATGAAGGTTGACTCCTTCGCTGTCGCTGCGGCCCTTATCGCCAGTAGTATCCCATCTGTCACCGCAACTGGAGGTAACAACTTCACCCGCCGCTGCGGCCGCCTAATCCAAACCTTCAAAAATCCAAATACAAAGGTCCTATCATCTGGCTATGTTACGAAGGGTACAAACGTAACCTATCCAGACATTCACCCAACATGTGGTCAAGGCTGGATAGTAGCACAGGCCGACATGTGTCGTCTGAGCCTCAATGTTACCACAAGTTCTACTTCCAATATAATAATGGAAGTATGGTTGCCTGAGAATTGGAAGAGTTCCGGACAGAGATTTGCTATGACGGGGAATGGAGGGGTTGGAGGGTGTTTAACTCTTAGTGATCTTGCCTTTACTACTTCGTTGGGGTTTGCGACTGTTGGGCATAACAATGGACATGATGGGCTTTCTTCGTTGCCGTTTTTGAATAAGCCCGAAGTTGTTAGGGATTTTGCTTGGAGGGCGTAAGTGTCTTATTCCCCATGAAACCATCTTATTCGTATATATTCGAATATATAAGTGTGTTATGGATAACTAATAAATTGATTGGCAACAGTACCCTCGTCGCCACCCAAGTTGGCAAAGCGGCCACAAACTTCTTCTACCAATCATCTCTTGCAAAGTCCTACTACATAGGCTGCTCAGGTGGCGGAAGACAAGGCATGAAGATCGCTCAAGACTTCCCCGAAGAGTACGACGGGATCATAGCCGGTGACCCAGCCGCCGATTTCCACCGTTTAGTCGCAGGAGGTTTATACTATAGCTACCAAACCGGCCCTCCAACTGCCGCAACATGGTTGAGCCTCGAACAATGGAAGGCCGTCGATGCAGAAGTTCTGGCACAGTGTGACACCATCGACGGCGTGGAGGATACTGTCTTAGAAGATCCTCTAAGGTGCAATCCCAGATTCGAAACCATGCTATGTGGACAGCTAGAAACCTGGGCGACGCATCAATGTTTAACACCGGCCCAGGTCTCAGCCGTGGAAAAGATCTATTCACCCGTCTACGGAAATAAAGGCCGCTTCGTCGCTCCCCGTTTTCAACCGGGCAATGACCAAAACCTCGGGTTTTACTTGATCTATGGATCGCCGTCAGAACTAGGCGTAGAGTACCTCAGATACGCTATCAAAAATGACGCATCCTGGAATCTTCCACCAACACTCGATGAGTTTCTAGATATAATGGACGACCTCCTGGATAACGATCCTATCGGAGTCTCAGCTAATAATCCAAACTTAACACCTCTAAAAAACAGCGGTCATAAACTTCTCGTGTATCACGGAGAAAGTGACGGATACTATTCCCATGAAAACACTCTAAGGCTGTACGAAGCCACGGCAAGGAATATGACATTAAAAGCCAAGCAACTCGACGACTTTTACAGACTCTTCCCAATCTCCGGTCTAAACCATTGCGGCGGCGGAAACGGAGCCTGGTTTTTTGGAGCATCGGGCCAGAACGGCCTTGGCATCTCAGGCGTCGATCCAAATGAGAGTCTAATCATGAAGATGGTTAGTTGGGTTGAAAATGGAATCGCGCCAGAGACGCTAAGAGGGTACCAGGTCAATCCTTTGACGGGCCGCCTAGAAGGCGCTATCAGGGACCATTGTAGGCATCCACTGAAGAATACTTATAAAGGCGTCGGGGATCCATTGGCGCCTGAGAATTGGGAGTGTAAGCTAGGCACAAAGTATCCGTGATAATGCGTCATTGAGGCTTTGTGGGGATGACACGGATGACATAATATATAATCCAATGGAAGCATAGAACAGCAGTTTTAGGGTATCTATGTAATATAATGCTTTTTGTATTAATCTAAAAGTGTAAAAGAGGGTAGTACCGGTTTTAAAAAGAATTCAAGACCGAAGCTATTGCTGCGGGTCAACTTTGGGCTAGTTGTTTCTCCTATATGGCTTGCATTGCAATGCAATTTCAATATGAATACCATCCAAAGTAATTAACTAGCAGCATAGTAGCTAGTACGTATCATATGCGCTTATAAATATCACTTGGAATTTCCACAAAATGCAATGCATCGCATAAACCGTACCTCATCGCTGTCTCGTTCATCCGGCCGTGATCGCGAGTCATGACACTTAGAAAGAAAAAACCGCTCATTGCATTGCATTGAACCCTTAACTCGGGGCCCTGAGTATGAGATCAAGAATTTTAGATGAAGAGATCTACGGTGCATTATGCACATGCAAGTGCCGGAATGCTTCGTTGGGAAGACAAGCCTGGTGGATCCATATCAACACTTTCTATTAGGCGCTACTGCAACAAGGTCGTCGAATCCAGCTATTGCATCCGAGAAAAATCCCAAAAAAGCCCCCCAAAAAGCCCAGGCCAGCTTTTTGCAGAAAGTAAACTTGAAACCCGAACCATGCACCTCTATTCACCGGTACGGGTTCCCATACGTCTGGTTAGACCGCTATTAACGTTAAAACCACCTCAGGGTAATAAAAGAACAACAATGGAGGCTCCACTGTGGACGTCGGCGCCGTTATTACCGTTAATTAGGCATCTGGTGGTAGACTTCGATCAGACTATTACCCTCAAAGATACTCTGTCAACGCTAATAACAGCATCGCCATTACCGAATGCACCGGAAATATTCGAACGCCACCTGACGAAAGCTTACGTTGAAGACTATGTTGCCTATGTCCAGGCATATCCGCTCGGTCGGGACTCTATCCTATCAGAATTCGCATTCCTCTCAAGCCTCCGCCCAATTGAGAGAAAAAGCATTGAGCGCGTGGAGGGCTCAGACATCTTCAAAGGAATATCACGAGCCGCGATAGCTCTCGCTGCTAAAAAAGTTAAAGTACGCAAGCCAGCGGGATTCGCAGCCTTGGTTTCAAAGGTACTTTCACAACCCGCTGGAAAAGTAACGGTTCTCAGCGTGAACTGGTCCGTATTGTTCATCCGCGAGGTGTTGGATTCTATAAATTCCGACGAGGGTCATCCAAGCCACCTGAAAAGCTTAACCGCATCGGAATTTGAAAAAGTGGAGATAATTGCAAATAACTTGGTGGAAGACGGTCAAGGTTTCACGACGGGGAAAATTGACAGGTGGTTCCACAGTCATCATAATAATAACGGTCATAACGGTATTGATGGTGGGGGAGATGATAATGATGAACACGGAATATGGACTGCAGATGATAAGCTACGAATTTTGGACAGCCTTCTCGAGGTTGATGGGCAGTCCGTTTCCGAAGTGGATGTAACGGGAACTGTAAGTGTGGACATTGAGACGGATACACTAGGTACCGTTGTGGATCAAGCTAGCGGGAGCAAATCTCCAACAGAAACCACAACAAGCACAACAACGTCAAGATTAGGAAGGGGAAAACAAGGTGCTGGGTTTGCTGGTTATAACGTCTATGTGGGAGACTCGCCAACGGATTTTGCCGCGTTATTAATGTGCAAGAAGGTGCACATAGGGTTTATTATGGGTGGGGAGGGGGAGAATAAGTCCCTGTTGGATGCGTGCAAACGGACTGGGGTCAAAGTGTTGGAAAGAAGGAGAGTTAATAGTGAATGTGGAGACGCCGACGATTGCGACGCGGAAGGGCCGGGTGAAACGGGTAGGAAGAGTGGGTTAAGGCATTGTGATGAAGGTTTGAGAGTTTTGTATAGGATTGAGGGGTGGGAAGAGATAATGGAGTGTCTACAGCATCCCGAACAATGGCATTGAGAATGGATTGGATGGATGGGAGGGAAAGAGGAGGGGGTTATTGTGCAATTGATAGCTTTATCGGCCGGTAGAGCGGAAGATTTCCCAAGATCGATCCTATCTCGCTGAGGGTTGAGCGTTTGGATCGCAGTGAGAGTGAACCCTTGAGGTTTGACTTGTCTCGTCACAGACATCTTGGAATCCGAATCCGCAAACAATGTGAAGATTCGTCCACTCCTTTTCCGTTTTGTCAGCCACTCAATCATATTCAATAGTAGACCTCCATATAATGATATGATAATGAGCAGGCATCTTGCGACCAGTTTGCCGAAAGTTGCTTAGGCTTTGACGCTAGCGTGGCGATTGAAGAGAGCTTTGAGCGAGCCCGCTAAGCTAGGACGGGCATGTGATGAGATTGGACTTTGTCATCGCCCGGAAAGTGAGCCACAATCTTCTTGTTTTCTGTTGCTTTTTATTTTTTCATTATTTTTTGTAAATTGAGTGTGTGGGGTGGGGAAGGGGAGAAAAAAGATATGAATGTTCCAGGCCGCGATTTGGAGAAACGAGGTCGCCTACTTTACCTCTTGGTAATGGGTACTTACTTGTTACCCTCCTACAGATGTGTATGCAGCTGCAGATTTTCGAGGCCTGTGTGAGAAAGAATAAGTTGGAGGAATGCTTGGGCTGTATCATTAGTGTTATTAGTGTACCATGCCTTCGGGTGAAGCCTGCCCGAACTAAGGCCAGGAAGAGCAAGCATATTGCACTTCCCAGCGAGCTAATCCCTCCCCCCAGCTAGCCTTTGGGAACCGATTCCGCAGGCTCCGTTTGGAAGCTGGGCAGCCCAAGGGAAGCCCGCTTTTGATAGGCACACGGCAGATGTCGTCTGCGAGTGGCCCAATTGTGCCAGCATTGCCCGGTCTGCAGAATCGGAGCGAGGGAGGATTGGAGGAGGAGAGGTATTTAATGCAATGCAGCTGCCCAGATGTACGCACACCGCAGGCAAAAAAGGCGAGAAGGAGCAGTCCCGACAACCAGGTATCCCTCCTCATTTGGCCCAAATTCCTGCCAAAGCTCGCCAGTCTGTGACCATCCCAGCCAGCCAGCACAAAGTTTCCCAGTCCGGTGGTACCGGAATCCCCAGGTTCCATTCTTCCTTTTCACCCAAACAGGGCCCTTTTTTCTGCCGTTAAAAAGGGACAGCACAGCACAACAGTGGTAGCAGCAGCAGCAGCAGCAGCAGCAGGTAGTACATCAGAGCACAGCAGGTGCATAGAAGCAGCAGCAGCAGCGGCGGCAGCAATAACAACAAATCAGCAGGAGTTATTAAATAACGACAGCGAAAAATATAAGAGAAAGGAGCTGAATCAGGAGCCATAGGAGCCTTAGGAGCAGGAACAGGAACAGGAGCACATGCCGACGATAATTTCTTTGTTATTGGAATTCCGCACCGGCGTCGACCGACCGACCTACCTTGAAAGCCTTGTCCTCCCTCCTTTCTAAACCCGACGAATCGACTTTTATGCGACCTTGGTTCCGGTAAACTGGTGCCCATCACCCACCGTCACGGTTTCTCGGGCCCTCGTCTGTCCGGTCGCAGTTGGTTTTTAGTCAGAAAGAGTTATAATTATTATTACTACTACTAAATCGAGTAGCAGAAGGAGTAGTTGGTGGCAACAGTTCCAAGTTGTGTGTGTTGTTTTCGGGGGGAATGAAAAGCAGGAAAAGTGCTTAAGTTGAAAGCGGACAAGAGAAAAGAAAATAAAGTCAAGCAGCTGCAGATAGAAGGAAAGAAGGAAAGAAGGAAAGAAAGAAAGGCTAGCCAGCCAAAAGACTGGACCTTTCCTTCTCCATCTTTCAACCCTTTTTGGGGGGGTCGACCTTTTCTCCGCATTTACATAATTCATGGTCGACTCCGACAGCTACTGCACCGTCGACGGCAGTTTAAATCCTCCGGCCTTTTACGTAGCGACTCCACGCGGCACTGACACTGGCACTGGCGTCGGCTGTAACACTGGCATTGACACTGGCACTGGTACCGGTATACATACCGAAGACGACAACGGCGAAGGCGAAGACGACAAAATGCCTCTCGATCTTCTTTCCCTTCCAGACGATGTGCTCCTTATGATCATGTCGTTCTGTGATAACCCACGTCTCCTTAATCTTCGCGGCGTCAACTCCCGTTTCAACAATCTTCTTCTCACTTATCCTCGTCAGATATGTGACGATATCATTCGTGCCCATTTCCATGACCCTTTCATTGCACACTACTTTCAGGAACTCACCGACTTCGAGCTATGCTATTGGGGTCTTCAATCTAGATTCGATGGCTACGACTATCATGTTCGGCAGCTGAAGCGCTTCGGTGCCATTGAAGAATATATCGAAGCTGTCGAGGAGATTTTACACTTCTTGACCATTAAACCACCAAAAATCCCTGGGCAGCACTTCAGCATCAAAGGACGTCCGAGACCAAATCTGGGGACTAAGAGATGGGTTCTGATATATTTCACCATGTTGTATCATCACAACACCCTTGATCTTTCATTCCTTCAGCTGCATCGCCATTGGCCGGCGTATGTCTTCACGCACTCCCCGGAAGGTGCTGTACGGGAACATCCAATCCCTTACATCTACTCGCAACAGTGGGAAGATGCTGTCGACTGGGTCGAACGTGTTCTCATGGCTAAGATTTGGCGGACCGTCTCGGCCGCTGACATCAATTCCAGCCTTTGGAACTCACCGTCCGAGATCTTCCCATTGTTGAGAACCTTCGTGAGACATACTCATCCCGAAGAGCTCAAGGCAGTGGTTGGCACCTGCTATTCTCTCGAATGGACTGGCATGCTTGATAAGCAAGTCTTGACAGATTTCCGCATGAGAATGCTACCTTTCGGCGACGTTTCTGAGACTTGGGCAAGGCTATACAAGGGCACAATCCACGATAAGAACATTATCTAAGAGGTGTCCCGTTGGTGCTATTCCTGTCTTGATTTCGATGGATAAAATTTTTTTTTTTCATCCTCAAGAGTCTTCGTTGTACGATTCTCGACTATCGCCTTCTATTTCTTGTTTATTTTATTTTATTTTCTTCTGACTTTTCCGCCCGTCTGATTTTTTAACATATGCATTCATCTTTTAGCATGGGAGGTTACTTCACGATCACACACGGTCTCTCCGACTAGAGGGCGTCTCCGGGGGGGTATATCATTCACGCATTCCAGCAAAGAATGCTGAAGATAAACGACAAAATGAGACACAACCCTCTATTTGGCGAGACGGTTAGACGATACCCTGTTTTTTATGGTCTCAGGACCGGTTCGGTTGGGTCACGGAAAAGAAATTCTTCTTTTTGCTACTGATATCTTGTCATTTTTTTGCTCAAGAACAACCACTCGCTTGTATACAATCATCTCTTTTGCAGCGACTTCTGCCTTCGTTTGCTTTAAATTCTGGATTTCGCTTGGGCGGTTTATCTCAATGGTTTCTCAGCGCGAAATTGCTACCTGATCTTGCTCTTGCTGTTTAGCCCTTGGAATTTGTTATTGTAACTGGCTATGTGATGCCCTAATGATCTCTGGGGTGTGTTTGGATGCTGTTCAGCTGGAACCTCAACTGTCTCCTTTTTTTTCTACTTCTTCTCATTAAATCTCATTTCTTAAGATTCTTCCATCCGCTCGACAGCAGCACCGTGTAGTCTGGTTTACGAGACAGGTCGCCTTTGTAACACGCGCATTTGCTCTCCGGTATTTTCTTTTATTTTCTTTTATTTTTTTTTTCCATTTTAGTTAATTATACAAGTTACTCTTAAGAGCTCATTAACCCTTCCCGTAACCTGACTCGGATGCCTTCCGCGCCTGACATGGATCTGCCTGTCCACATTAATATATAGCCGGCCCCTTCGAAGCACAAAAACGTCGAAATTACACGTAGCACCAAAATTAAGGAAGATTCACGTATGCAACTGGCTACCTTTCATATAGTTAGGCTTAGACTTATATCGCTGTCGACCCTGCGTCGGCTGTCCAACCTATAGCACGGTACCTCCATAATAATCATACCATCATCTTCTTCCCAAAACATAACCTGATACTCTACATTACTCGGCCTGCTCTTCTTCTGCGGTAGCCATTTAATATTTGCACGAATAACACCCTGGATCCTAACCTGTCGCAGGTTCTGACAGTATTTCCCGAGTAGTCGGATGTCGGTGAAGATGTCGTGGCTATATGATGGCGTGAGTGTGAGATGTGATGATATTTCTAATGCTAAATAGACATAAAGGGAGTGGAAGACGAGACGGTGACCAATTCCTGCATTTAGGCTTTGTAAGTTTGAGGACTAGGGGAAATGGAGGGAATAGTTAGTCCGCTGCGATTGATTGTTGTGAGGATAGCTTCAGAGAGTATATTATAGACATACTATTGGCCGGTCTATCCAGTACTCGAATTCTTCGAGTTCGGGAAGCGCAGCAGCAAGAACTATACATATTCGTTAGAGTATTCCGTCCACACAACTAGATGGAAGGGGCGGGTATATTACATACTCTGTAAGTCAGCCACGTCTATCGTCCTCTGTATCGTCAACTCTCTAATCCCATTAACCAAACCGCCCTCCAACCCAGGCTTCATAATTTCCTGTAAAAACCCTTTAGTCTTATCACGATACACTAATAGTTCATCCCCATTGAACACGGGATGTCCAAATTCCCCCGGATGCACAAGGCTCAATTTCCTCAGCCCTGTCTGTGTCGCCGGTTTTTTTAGATCCTCTCTTTTCTCAAGAATCGGTATCTGTGGCTGGTTATTGCCCAGTGAAATAGCCCACGTAGAGTTTTCGGATACAGTCAATTCTTCTAAAGACACCAATTCAACGGCTTCATCACAGTCTGATATTGAATGCCATTCTGATTTGGCGAACATTTCGTTTAGTTCAATATCTTCAATCGTGATATGTAGCGATATTAAGTAAGGTATATGCTGTATAATCCACCTTATAAGATCGAAAACTACTTCAGGTGGAGAATTCGGCCCAAGGATGGTATCTGCGGGTCTGTCTCGCGACGTCTCGACCGCAGAGTATAGACGTAGACATCTGATATACGGCAGTATACTTTTATCCACTGATAAGAGCTTGAGGTATTCAATATCAAAATCTTCTTTTAGGTCAATTAGTATATTTTGAAAGAGATACGGTCGGCATATCTCTCTGAGCCGACGACATGTTCTGGATAAACTATCAAGGACGGGAGATGGCTTGGGGCCTCGTGTTGCCGGCGTGGCATTTTGACCGCCGGACTTAGTGTCGACAAGTTCCTCACATATCTGAATCAAGAGCTCTGCTGGGAGCGCTGATAGCGATGGTTTTGGTTGGTCCACTAGAGTCATTACATGGTCAGGCGCGATTGAACGGGGCTTTGGGGATTTTAAAAGAAGCTGCCGGAGTTTGGCTGTTAATGAAGCGGTGGAACTTTGACCTGCCATCTTGGTCCAGTTAAGTTGATGGCAAATTGAAAAGGCTTTTGAAAGGTCTGAGGTCGTTAATCTACGGAATTCTAGAACTTCTAGACTTGAAAGTCGGTGGATATACGAAATCTGGGGACAAAGCTTATATCCGAAGGAGGCGCCTGAGTTGGGTAACTCTTTTGAAAAGCTAGCCTTTTACCTAGTCTCCTTATTCGATTTGCGGATACGGGTAGCTTTGGCAGTAGTGGCATCGCGAAAGACGTTTATGTCCGAGGCGATATAGGCGGCTGAACTGCGCAGGCAGGATCCCGAGACAAGATAAGGCGAGACTGAGGCGTAAGGGAGCTTCGCGAATGGGCTCTCTACGAGATACGAGGTCGCAATTTTTAGATAAATAGCATATGAGCTATGTTACGATGTCTAGTTACTTCAATATTTTCCCTAGGATTGTTATTTATAATAAGGCTTTGGTACTCGAATATTCATCTAGGTACCTCGAAACGATGAAATCAGTGTTGTGCCATTGATAACTCCAAATACGCCGCATCAAACGCTCTAGCTCTAGGTTACAAATTGAACAGACTGTGCCCGGCGCCTCAAGCGCTGATTAACCATAAAGCCCTCGCGCCCCCCTCATATTAAATAAAAACCCATTCTCAAAAGACAGAACTTTTTTTTCTCCCTCCAGTGAGACCCGTTGGGCACGAAAAGCATAACATTTCCCACATGGCTATATTAGTTGATCAGCATGGCTGTTAGGAATTTCCTGTAATCTCCACTTGTCTCGCCATGCACCCTTTCGTCTAGGCTTGTATGGTACGTGTCCCGGTATGCGCGCTTCACGTTCTCGAAATGCGCCTTGTTCCATCTGCATTTCACGATTCGATGGATCAATACTGAGTCTCTTGTACCAAGGCCCTTCATGGCGTCCTCTAGAAGCACGGCATCACGTAGTGCCTTATCGGTACCTCCTCGGATGGCATAGAGCAGAGCTTCTTGCATATGGCCCTTGAATTTCTGTTTAGAAAAAAAAAATGTGTTAGAAAATAAACCACTTTGAGGGTATTCTAGGGAAGTTTCGAGCCAACATACCTTCTCGATCATGACGTCTAACCGACGATTATACATTCTCTCGTAGCTATGTGCGATAGCTCCGATCTGGGCATCGTTCTTTGACAGAATAGTACTGTAAACTGACTCCTGATGTGTCCCGCCAAATACACCTCCAAGACCCGTGTTTCCGACACCTTCCATTGCCATTTGGATGTTGTAGGCATCTTTCTCAGACTGATTGATATCCACTCGTGCACTCTCATCAGATCGCATATTTCCAAGCACGAACACAAACATATTTTCCGTCTTCAGTGAGAGATCACCGCGAACATCGGCTTCAAGATCACGAGAGAAAGTCCGTTTGTAAGCCCGTTTTATGGCATCGAGGTCTGGTGGGGAACGACATAGTAACACATCATTTAGTACTGATTCCGTAGTCCCCGGCCTGTGAATCGCATCATGCAGTGCATGCACTTCCTCCATAAGTGGACCTCGTGCTACTGCCAACAACGCTTCGCGGAAATGCCCGCTCGTCTCCTTTTTAAGATCTGTCAGTAGCTCTCGACCATGTCGTTGGCTGAAGGCGCGTTGTACGCTGTAGATTGCATATGGGGTTTGAAGCTTTGCAAGAACCCGGATTAAAGTGTCTTCATCAGTTCCAAACCCCTTCATGGCTTTTCGAAGCGCATCGGCCTGTGTTCCATATTCTAATGGATTACACTGTGGCGGTTCTTCATATCCAGGTGAGGGAACACCAAATGCAGGTTGGAATTGACCAGGGAATGGTTGTTGGTTTTGAGGCGGGTAGCCATAGGGCGGTCCTTGCGGAGGTTGGGCATAAGGCCCACCGGATGGGCCGGGATAGTTAGGATAAGATTGTTGAGTCGGAGGCCGTTGTGGAGGGTTATAGCCAGCTGGACCTGGTGCATTCGGGTAGCCATAACCTCCACCACCGCCCATTTGCTGCTGTTGTGGGTAAGAAGCTCGGTCATTGTTATAAGCTGGTTGTGGGTAACCGGATTGCGGAGGCAGATTATATGCTTGGCCGTACTGACCAGGCGGTGGTGGTGAGGAATTCGGATTGAAATAAGAGCCCGCGGAGCCGCCAGGTGGGTAGTACGAGCCTTGGTTCTGGGGCGGCGGGAAACTCGTCGGGTGTGGAGGTATTGGTGGAGGAGGTCCTTGTGCGTAGTTCTGGGGAGGGTATGCGTATTGGCCTTGAGGAGGCTGGCCACCAGGGCCGCCGTAACCACCTGGGTACTGCGAGTAGGACATCCAGGTGCTGATTTCTTCTAAGAAATATGGAGCAAGATGTTGAATGAGCGTATCACAAGTGAATTATTTCCTTAATTTACTATCCAAGAAGAGTATGTATTAATGGAATGAAGCTTGTGGGCTGAGATAATTGAGTCATGATGTTGAAGCCGAAACATACAATGAAAAGCAGCCTGACGTCAGAAATGTGTTGCCGTGTGGTCGATTTCTTTGTGTCACCGTCGACAGCGGAGTATATCCTCTTTCTCGGAACCAGCTGCGGTCAGATGTGTTTAGATCGGTATCTCGAATGATCGCGCTGACTGTATTATCTTATTCCTTCGAGTTCCAAGAGCTTTTAGCGGTGGAGAAGGAGATTAAATTGTCGAAATGCGATGCTTTTGTTTGGGGTACTATGAAAGTTGGGTGGGAGGTTAATCACGCATGGAGGGGACACGCAAGTGCAGTGCGAGCGAAGGTATTTAAGCGGGCGCTCGGAAAACGGTTCGGTTTGGTCTGCCGAGGGGAAAGAAGGCGCAAAGTATTCAAGGAATTCATGCAAGATGCCGCTAGTTACTGAAGAAGGTCAAATCACGGGTGGCACGAGGCTGACGACAATCCTGTTCGGATATCTACCTAGGTTGCATTTGGAAGACATCGAAGAAATGGGCAGCAGTACACCGCATATGCGCCTGCACTTTCGCTTCGTCGGAAGTGTCTTGCCGCACGTGGATTGTTCCGAATAGAACCTGCTAGGCTAGGGTCCGCAACTGGCTGTTGAGATACGTCATTTGGTACTGGAGCTTGCTTGCTTGCGCTGCGGCTTTGATGGGGCTATGCTCGTGGCGAACAAACAACAGCCCAAGTACCGACTGCCCTGCTTATAGATTTGGTATTGACTGACGTTATAAAAATTGACGTCGAGGCAAATACTTAAAGGAATTATACGCCTCTAGCTAAATAAGTATTTTCAACCTATCGACTGTTTCAGGTGCCGTAATTTTGGGTCCGCAATCCTCAGCCTCGAGATGATAGCCCTCAGCATCCAATTCTTCTCTACATTATGCACCATTTCTTCAAGTTTCCTCTCTATAGCATCTTGTAATTATTCTAGCACTCGCTATGCGTACTCCGAGCTCAATGCCCTTAGTTCTCTCTAAGTGCCGTATAATCAATCTCTTCTACTCCACCGGCAATCCCCATTTCGGCTCAGGTGTAACAAACTCTTCAGTTATGTACTTTTCACATCCCTAAGTGCGTGTATTACCATAAATGAAACTTTCCCTCATTAAGATCCGATAGATCTCTGTTTGCTTTTGCGTAATCCGTGGAGCCTCGATCCCATTATAACCATCTCTGATTTGGAAGTATCGGCCCATAAGGATGAGTAAATCACTGACATCTATAGATCTAGATTATTATTTATTGTAGCTTGAGATCGCATTAGACTACCAGCCATGCGGAATATACCACCTGTTTTGCCACCGATCATTCGTATATACTCTATGTCTAAGGGGCACTCCGGGCGGAACGTCCAGTCAAGGTCTATTACTTGACCTACATGTAGGTCCCGTAGCTCTTGCCGATAGGTATTAATTGGAGGGCAGGAGATCCCAGAACTACAGGAAGCTTTCCAATTCAAAATCTTGAAAAAAAAGTAGTTGGTCTCGGAAACTAGCCTCCAAGACGTGGGGCGTTGGTACGAGACTGATGTCGCCCGATTCCCATCAACCATAAGACGTCCTAAAAATCCCTGGAATGCAACTAAAAAAATGAAGGAGGCCCCGATTGGAAGCCCTCCGATTGGATCCAAGCGAAGGGATCCCGGGACCCACAATATGCACGATAGAGAATCGGTGGGATTTGAGGTCGATCTGTACTACCTAACTAGCGAGGACTGCGACAAGGGGGCTAAAGAGCTCTAGGGAATTTGATCCCTTGCAGCAGGAGGGTTGGTGAGTGGATACATGTGTGCGTGCTTGTGAGGTATGTGCATGAATATTTATATTTGAACCCTTTCTAGTTCATTAAGTCAAAGCTTCAGACATTTCGATATAGTTTGTATCGCTTTAAATTGCCTGGGTTCTCTTTATGACATTGCCCAACCTGAGTAGAAAGAATGCAAGTGTGTGAAGAAATGGCTCCAATCGAGAGCCTGAGCTGGTATGGTACGGACACAGATTTCGGTTTTTTTTCTTGGCTGCTAACTACAGCTCAGGATTATAGACCAACGTTGCGTTTTCTAACCTCGGGATTCGGACAGGCCTGGCCCTGGGATAAGTTGGATTGAGCGCACCATGTTTCCATCAACCTCAATACCGGGTTTTGAACGTAGTCCAAAGGTATGAGGTTGGACTTGATATCATATCAAATGATTCGTTGGTGGGTTTGGACCCTATTTCATTGACACAGTTTAGTTAACCATCTAATCCTTCACGGTTTAATCTAGCACTCCTAAACAAGAAGACGAAGATTTAAAGGAAGAGCAGGACTAATATAGTTACTTACGGACATAGAAGCTGGCGTCTCCGCCCATTTGTAGAATGCACTCTGTCCACTCCACCCCCTCGGTCCATATTTCTCCATAATATTCCATGGCCTCATCTTTCGATATTGAAGGCGGTACATGCTCTTCTATTTCATATATCAACTCTGGCGGGAGCCTACCTCGGAGTTTGCATGCTTGGCGCAAGGCGTGTAGTCTTTCTTGTCTTATTTCTGGTTGTTGTGCCGGAACGTTCCTTGTGGTTTGCTATGTATTTTGTCAGCGAAGCTACAATTGTAGTAAAGATAAGTGTGTTATAATGAGATCGGTTTACAATGGTAAATTCTTCTGAGGGTTCACATAGTAGAAACTCCAGAAGCTTAACATATCCGGTTTTCGTCTCATCGCGAAGACAGCACGCCCAACCTCTGTTGTGGTATATATTCGGGAATACAACTCCCCGGTTTTCCTGGGTTTGCAGAGGTTGGTAGTTAGTAAATCTCATCCGGATAGTGTAATTTTATGGATATTTTTGGATGTATATATATCTAAGACCGGAGGAAACAGCTAGCATCCGCAGCATACATACCATTAATTCAACATTACCAATACCCTGACAAGTATCGTTGCTTTCTGTCCCAAAGAATCCCATTTCTTCCTCCTCTTTGTCTTTATCAAAGCCACGACGAAAGCTGAGTCCGTATTCTGTGATATTTTCTTGTTGATAGCAGTATACACCACATGCCACAGTTCGTTCATTCTGGATTCGAATTTTTAAGTATCAGCGAGTTGCTTATCTACCAAAATTAAATTCGTGCCATGTACTGGAGGAACTTCGATCTTGGGGAGCATGATCTGGGGTGAATGCCGACCTTCAAGCCCTCTACCCTCCAATCTCCACCTGTGTACCATCGCCGGTCTGGTGTTAGCACAATATGCGTCATCTTAACGATTACCTTCGCTGTCTTCCCTTCTAATTTGACGTCTTCAAGCACTTCAGGCGGCGGCGGCGTCCACATGCCTCCTGTCAACCTCTCCCGGGGATCCCTCCCCATTATTTGACCAGGCCCTGTAGGCAAGGATTGCTCTAAAATAGGATCTTTCAAGAAGTCTTCCCAAGTCGTCGCCAATTTGGGTTTCTCTTTCATTTCTGGGTTTGTGTCCTTATGGCTATCATCCACAGTTTCAGGCGAATAGTCCGCATCCCATTTCACCCTCCGAAACTCTGGTTTTCCTTCTCTCAGATCCGCCAGAACATGATTAAACAACGGCACAAATCCTTCAAATATCTTTTCCAGAACAGGATAGAACAACCTCTGCTGTCTTTCCGTTGCTAGGTTATTGATGTAAGACGCAATCCTAACCTTCCCATCTTCAGAAACCTCAAACTCCGACGGCAGCCAGCCAAACCTTACCGAGTAGCTATTCACGATTTCTGGAGCGTAGTATTGCGTTAGGCCCGGCTGTGGGGGTATATAACCCGGCATAGGCGGAGTTTGTATAACGTCGCCGTTAGACGTAGTAGTCAGCCCATATATCAAGGGCCACTGTGAAGGGTGCACGAGGTTTAGAAACGGACTACCAGTACTCTGTCTCTGCCATACATTTTCTTCTTCTGGAACATCTTCGAGAGTCTTCACGGCTTCGATTAACGCCTTTTGCACACTTTCTTCAACCAACTGATCCGCTTTCCAGACTGCGTCAATAGTTGGTTCGGCCCTTTTCCCATCTTCTCTGTATTTCATCACGAAGGGTCTATACGCCTCCCTCAACTCCCTCCACGCAAACTCTCCGTCCTCGTCACTCCATACTGCTATCGCTTGGTTCAACGTAAACGAGAACTCAGCATTTTCTTTCGCTTTTTTTAGTTTCTGACCGAAATACACCGGGTCATCTAATTTCTCCACCCAATCCGGATCATTCCTGAAGAAGGCAGAAAATTTACGTATGCATTCCTCACGGTATAGGATTCGGGTTGTGAGAACGTTGTCGGTGGGGTGCGTGTAGAAGGAGGCTTTGTTGGGCGGGGAGCGAAGACCGGGATTCGGAGTAAGTGTACACATGTCGGCTAGTTAATCGCTTCTTGAAGGGTCCCTTTTTTAAAAAATTTTGGATAGGTTTTTTTTTTTTTTTCGTACGGCTCCCGGATGTCGGAAGCCATTATATCCCCGCCATTCGAAGTTCTTGGGGCGGTGAGCGCGGCACTTGCAATTACAAGCATTAGTTACTCTTATCGAATTGCTTACACTTTAATCCATCCAATCATCACCTAGGATATATATACCCTGCGGCTGGTTAGCTAGCTCTTATAATCTGAACTAACCGCGGCCAAAGCTTTAACCCGACTTCGAGGCTCGCGATTCCCTAATTAAGTTTTGTTCTATTTTAAATATTTTATGTTCAATTTGGACTTATGAATATGAATTGCACCATTACCACCAGAAGCTCCCCCCAAAGTACGCCATACAAAACCAAAATCCAAAAAGC
Source organism: Orbilia blumenaviensis (assembly GCA_036872755.1). Taxonomy (NCBI): domain Eukaryota; kingdom Fungi; phylum Ascomycota; class Orbiliomycetes; order Orbiliales; family Orbiliaceae; genus Orbilia; species Orbilia blumenaviensis. Next base: position 867,977 of record JAVHNS010000001.1, read on the forward strand.
TAAAAAGATAGAACACATCATCCGCCAACCACCAAATAAGCAATTCAGAATGAATCATTTCTTGGCTATTTGCACTCAATTGCAACATTACCAACAATTTCTACCGAACGAACCATCTGCGCAAAACCTCGTTCGAATTTTGTTGCAATTGGAATTCATCTTTTATAAAAAGGACTCCACATCATCCCGTTCTCCGGAATATATGATAAGCATTTTTTCCTGTCCTTACTAAGCTCTAATTGAAAAAAAAAAAACAATAAATTCACAGCCCTACCAGGCGAACTTTTTCTACTTAATCTTTCCTCTAAGGTTTTGGATCTAAACTTCGCGGATTTTCTGGATTCAGCCGGTTTCCTGATTTGTTATATACCAAAATACCACAAAGTCAACGCACTAGCTCACTTCAATTGGTATTTATTACCCCCTGCCTAAACTTTACAGCTTTACTGAGCTACTGCCCAATATTGGCAAACCCCTACCCAATACAATACCATCCTTTCCCAAGAACAAAAACTAACCCATCATTATAAGAAACCTCAATAAAGAAACGAAGATGCCCCGCCAAACCCTCCACCCCAAATCCAAAACCGGAGGCACGGGCGGCAACGCCTCACACCTATACGTCCCAGCCGACGGCATCGTGGTCACAGCCCAACAATCGCGCTTCCACGTAGATGCCGATCTATCAGCTTCCAGTCTTGAAATCGACATCAAAGACCTCTCTGTATCTGTCCAAAACCGTGATCTTTTGCAACACGCGCATTTGAGACTGTTGGAAGGGAGGCATTATGTGCTTGTTGGCAGGAATGGGACTGGTTTGTCCCCCCCCTCTTTTTGGATATATAGGTATATATAGCAGTGCTGGAGACTGACGCTAGGTTTTTATATATATCTAATATAAAAAAGGGAAATCAACCCTCCTAAAATGCATCTCTGACCAACGTATCCCCGGCCTACCACTAAACATCCGCACCCTCCTCCTCTCCCAAACCAGCCAATCAAAGTCCCTTACCACCCCAACAACAACCACCCTCGAATACGTTCTCCGTTCCGACCAAAAGCGAGAACTGGCATTATCCGACTCCTCGCTTTTACAAAAGGCGTTGGATGATACTAATAACCCCCTGGAGATCGTAAGGGTTTATAGAAAGCTGAGACATGAGCGTCTTTCCAGGGAATTCGAACGCGCAAAGCTTATCGCTGAGAGGAGGTCTGGTGCCAGAGGGTGGGATGCTAGGAAGGTGTTGAATAAGATGGAGGATGAGATGCTTGCGTCTGAATTATCGGTTACGGAAATAACACCTTCACTTTCTGCTACAACGATGGAAGAAGAAACGAGACTGGCGGTGGAAATGCTGAATGATCTGCAGATGTACCTCGACTCTACGGCCGCATCACAGACTAGCATAAACGCTAGGAAGATACTTCTCGGTCTTAGATTTACAGATGAAAAGATCGATGGACCGTTTTTATCACTTTCCGGCGGTTGGCAGACGAGGGCGTTACTTGCTGCCGCGTTATTTCAAAAGACTGATGTGTTGATGTTGGACGAGCCGACGAATTATTTGGATCTACCATCGATTATTTGGTTAGAAGGGTATCTGGAATCGATGGAAGAAACGACGTTGGTGGTGGTTACGCATGATCGGACTTTTGCGGATAAGGTTGGGACGGATTTAATCGTTCTTAGGGAGCAGAAGTTGGAGGTTTTCGAGGGAACGCAGACGGCGTGGGAGGTTGAGAAGTGGAAACAGATAAGACGTATGACTACGATGAAGGAAGCGCAGGATAAGAAGGTTGCGCATATGCAGCAGACGGTTAAGAATAATACCGCTGCTGCTAAAAGGAGTGGGGACGATAAGAAGTTGAAACAGGCGGCTTCGAGGAAGAAGAAATTGGAGGAGAGGACGGGGATGGAAGTTGGTTTGAAAGGTGGAAGGTTTAAGCTCAATAGAGATCTTGCAGGGTATCACCTTAGTAATCGAGCGGAGATTGAAATCCCGACGATGGATAAGACGGCTGTGGTGAAGTTTCCGCTGGAGCCGCCTGATTTGAGGTTTCCGGGATCTCTAGTCGCATTGGAGAACGTGGCGTTCAGGTATCCAAATGCGAGGGCGGATCAAGTCACTGGGATAAATCTAACCATTCACCCCGGTGGAAGAGTGGGATTATGCGGACTAAACGGATCCGGAAAATCAACGATCGTAAAACTATGCATCGGAGAGTTGAAACCAAGGCTGGGGACTGTGACCACCCACTCAAGGTTAAAAGTCGCCTACTTTTCCCAGCATATTGTCGAGGAACTCGAGGCTATATCAACCGCAAATCCGGAACTCACCGCACTATCACATCTACAATCCACAGCACCGGAACTAACAGAACAAGAAGCCAGAACCGTCCTAGCCGGCCTAGGTTTACAAGGCAAAATCACAAGCGATACTTCACTAGGAAGTCTAAGCGGTGGTCAAAGAAGCAGAGTAGCTATGGCATGTTTGCTATATTCACCCCCTCACCTCCTCATTCTCGACGAAGTTACTACCCATTTGGATAGCGACACCATCGTGAGTCTAGTAGATACTCTTAAGGAGTTCAAAGGCGCGGTTTTGGTAGTTACCCACGACCGATTTTTTATGAGATGTGTGGTTGAAGGAGAGAGTGCGCATGAAGACGAAGACGAAAGCGATGACGATGAAGACTTTGAAGACAGTGGAAAAGGAACATATAAAGCCCCCAAGGGGACAGTTTACAGAGTCAGCAAGGGAAACATGAAAGTAATGGAACGAGGGATGGGACAGTACGAGGAAATAGCGGAAAGAAGCAGCAAAAAGCTCATGGAAGGTATTTCATAGTTAATGAAATGCATTAACTTGTTTTTTCTTTTATTTTCTTTGTCTAAGTTAATATTATTAACTGTTGTTCAGTTGACCGATACATCAACTTCAAGTCTAGTGCTAACTAGACTAACTTTTGTCTATATAAATATTGATGTGACAATATACACGGTCAAAACTTATGACCGAAAAATCCATGACTTCATGAATAAACTCCCACCCATAAACTCCCATATGTATAGGTAGATAGCCCGGAAAATGCAGTCTCGCACTAGCGAGGCTTGAAAAGGCCCAAAAGATGCATATAGTCTCGAAAATCCGAGGCTGGTTATAGTCGTAGAAAAAGGTTTAGAAATAGCAGAGATTTACTCCGCAACAGCCCTCTTCGCCATCTCCAAAGCGCCTTCATACGTCTTGTTACCGCCAATGAACCCACTAGCATGGACGAAAACGCATCCAGCAATACCAGTAAGGTCACTCAAATCCTCATCTCGAACACCCCTCCATTTCTCTGGAAGCCCCTTTCTATTCTCAAAGCTGTCCTTGCTGATCGAAACAGCCTGGATTCTCCATCCTTTTCCGTCGCTGTACAAAGCATACAAAGTCTCGCCTTTGATACCCTCCTCTTCCTCAACGCTGAACAAGTGCTCCTTCCATGGGCAAGAGATACCCAAGTTAACGATCTTACCAGATGGATCGATCTCAAATCTCTTCTTTACGGCATCGACAACAATCTCCCTAGCTGGCAACCAGGCCTTGGAGTAGTAATCGAGCTTGTCGACAAAGACGTCTCCCATGAGCTTAGACGCCTTCTCGAACTGTGAGTTACTGATCTCATCGGTAATAGTCTCGTTCCATCTGGGGTTCAACCCTGCAACCATGGATGGTAGGGTAATCCCTTTCTCGGAGAACGCAGGAGAACCGGCTGAAGTTGGAAAAGCCGAGATACCGTTATCATTGGCATCAATAGCCTCAATGAACTCCGTGTAAAGCTTCTGATACAAAATCTCAACACGGCGATCAGTGACCTCGATTCCGGTTTTCAGGGAAATAATCTCTTTGCCGAAGTATTTGTAGATCAAGCCGGCAGATGAGAGCCTAGTAACGTGTTTTTCAGAGAAGGTTTCGGTGAAGGTGCGTTGGTGGTGGTCAAAGTGTTTGGTATGGTCGCAGACACCGGTGACGTCAACGATAATGTCGCAAGCTTCAAGCGTTGGTGGGTCACGGGAACGGACTACGGGGGAGTCTTTGTAGGTTGGGGTGAGACGAAGAAGGTAAACTGCGAGTGCTTCATCGGCCTATAGATAGGTTACGAAAATGTGTAAGTGGGATGAGGGGTTGAATAGCGGGGGTATCTGCAAGTGCAGAATCGTACATGGAAAGCACCACTATACAGCGATTAGTAAATCAAATAACGTAGGTGACTATGGAAGGGGACGTACTTGTGAGTGCCGATAGTCTTCTGCTCAATCTTGAGCTTCTTAGCTGGATTGGCAAGCTGGTCGGCGGCTGACTTCGCGGTTTCCATGGTGGATTGGTATCGACGCTGTAGCAGGTAGTTTGGAGAACCCTTGAAGGTAACAACGTGTCGTTGAATGAGTCTCAGACTGACGATATCGGCGATGGATGGAGTTCTCAAAAGTATTCGCGTTATTGTGAAAAGACGGGTGGTCATGAAGGGGTCTAAGTTTCGTGGATGGATTTCAGGAAATCTGGGGAAAGGTTGAACAAGGAAAGGTCGAAGCCAATTAAAACAGGTCCAAATCAAAGCTGCACAACGCACAAAATACCACAAACTGACGCTTTTCAGCATTAATTGGGTTTGGCCATCAGACTGGACATGGATCACGATTATAGAATTGAAAGAGCACAGTATCATTCTCCTCAAAGCTTAGATTGATATCATATGAAAAAGACCAAGACTCCGTTAAAAAAAAGAAAGAAAAAACGTAAATAACATTAGAAAAGACAGACGCTTATTACGATTACTGCTTGGAAGAAAACGTGATAGAAAAAACACCGGGACCGGCCCCCCTAAACCCATACTACGCCTTTGGAAACCTTACATCATCTCGTAGGTGTTCGCTCTGACTGGTTGTGGATACGCTTCTAGTAGTTTACTATTCCTCGGTTCTTCCTCGTTCTTCCCTGCCGCATCCTTATCCTTATCCTTGCTGTCATTATCTTTCTTTTTATCATCTTTAACCTCAACTTTCTTCTTTTCGTCAGTTGGCATTATGATGTCCGAACTAGCTATCTCCACTGCCTGAGTAGTGGGCTGGTACCACCCAGTCTGTGGGTTCCAGACTGGTGTGCCGCTCTTCATGGTCTGTTCGTACTCAAATCCCATTTGTGAGTGCATAGCCGCGTTGTTTGGTGGTATGGCTGGAGGGTATTGATAACCACCATATGGTTGCTGATACCCAGGCGGTGCAAGCTGTCCCTGTGGACCAGGCTGTGTGCCGTAACTCGACCACGACTGCTGAGACTGATAAGATGCGCGAGGATCCTGAGAAGCATAGACGCTCATCCTCGGATCTGACATTCTTGGATCCGAACTTGCGATGGAAGGTGGGTATTTTCCATGCGATGCTGTCGGTGAAGATGCTTCGTACGAATAGTGTGGGTTATGCGGGTGTGCCATGTAAGCTGGATGAGTGGGCATTCCCATCGGGTCTACTGGTCCTCCTATTTTTGGAGTTGAGGCTTGTCCTGGTGTCAGAGCGGGATTACCCATGGGGAATTGTTCCGAAAGAGCTTGGTCCAGTTCTTTACGTTCAGCTTTGGCCATGAGTCTGTCTACAAGAACGGAATGTGCCTTTTTCAGGGTCTTTTTGACGAACGAGGATAGGATGAAGTTGCATCTTAGATCGACGTCTTCGCGGATGTAGAGGCCTTCTTTGGGGACTGTGATTCCGAGTTCTAGTGGTTCTTTTGGTTCGCCTGTTAAGGAAAAGATGATAGTTTTGTTAGTACAGTTTTTTTTTTTCCCAAGACACAGTGACGTATCAACAAAAACAGCAATTGTCCTAAAAGTAGATGTATAGGTACATACCAGGCAAGGAACCCCTCAAACTCCACAAACTACGAATGTCCACCCCAGCCGGTGCTCTACAATGCGTTTGCACTCCATTCGGCAAATCGTTGAAACAGGCCGTGTAGGAAACATTTCCACTGGCGATTCCACCGGGAAGATAATGAACTTTGTCGGTTAATGAGTACCAAATACAGGCCGCTTCGTCGGCTGAAGCATTCTCGGGCGCTTTTATCGGGTGACGTTCGATGACTAGCGGGTTGAGATCTATCATAGACTGGTGGTCGTGGAAGAAGTCGATGACTGTTTTCCGGGAGAGGGTGGACGGGAGGGGGGTTACTGTCGTGAAGACATTGCGTTTTGACATGTATGACATTTTGGCGGCTCAAATTAAGGTTCTCGTTAATGTTACGAGACCTCGCGATCGATCGATTTCGACAAGACACGATTTGAAAGTGAAGTACTAAGTAGGTATGTACTAGGTATGTGCGTGAAGCCCTGATATGTTTCCCTTATCCTTTGCTTTAAGGTTTAAATGTATAAAAATGATAAAAGAAACAAAATAAAGAAAATAAGTTTCAACAGGAGAGAGAAGAATGCGTCAGAGTGAGAGAACCCGCTGGGTAATAAATGGAGCGCGGCGATTGCAAAGCAAAAAAAAAAAACCACAAGGTTCTTAGGCTGGGATCGGTCAGGGCTGAAAAAATGACGGGGACTGACTGTCAGCAACGGTAATAAAATGCTAAGTTAAGTGCCAGGGAATGGAATCGAATTGGGGGGAGGGATGGACAGGTGCCCGAAATTGACATGGATGACGACAAAGACGAAAGCTTTTTTATAAGAAGCGACGGCGCTAACTACCTGGGAACTCAGAAAAAACAAAATGGAGCTTTTTGAATTTGTCTACGGAGTATGGACCAGTTGTGCTAACTAGCCCGAATGCATGAGGTATACACCTACTTTAAGTACTCAACCCGTTCATGAGTCTACTCGATGGCTTGCTTGAAGAAAGGAATGGAGGGGTGATGGTGATGGTGATGGTGGTGAGAAGGGAGAAACGGAAGAAACGATCTGACCTGCCTAAAAACACACTCATCCATGGCCTGGACACACCTCTTTTTCTTTGGGACCAACTCATCGACCGAATCGTTTCAGATTATGTTGGCAGGGAGCTTGTGAAATTTCGAAAATAGGTAATTGAGAATCAATTAACGGATTATCTCATCAAGGCGCTTCCATTTTGCACAGGCATGCCTGGGGTCGTGGCCATGGCATTTAGCATTGGCCTTCGCATGTGCCTTGGCTGCACTGTGGCTGGGAGAGAAAACATTTGACCTCCACGATGTCGATGTCATCATTTGGATTCTCACTTCTAGGTCTCAGAAGCTAGCTTGTGAGCTTGCCATGTTCCTTTGGCGAAAGGAGTTAGCTGTCCGACACGGAACAGGTTTAGAAGCGCCTTAATCCCAACACGGATATAAGTATGTCAAAAAGCCTTACTATAATAGTAGTAGTAAGGCATACCATTCGTTCGTACGCAACTCGAACACATGGATGGTCTGTGTAGCGGGCATTACTCGCGACGCGACTCAAATCCCAGCCTGGAAACATACATACATACATATCGGTATGGGAGGTCTTGTTTGTGTGTGTAAAGTGTCGCAGTTTATCCCAACCCTGCAGCCCTGCCGTTATCTGACAGGATCCAAAATAGCAGCCCGCTCGAGGCCAAGACCCGGGGCTGAGGGTCCAACTGTTTCAATTCAACGGAATTTTGAGGAGACTGGGCTATAATATATTAGTATTATGATTTTTCGAGCCGCCTGCGTATGCGGGCACTTTTGAGGTGCATGCCTGTAATATATGGGTTTCGTGGGCGTGAAAGCTGCAGCAACTGGCGCAAGGTCCTCCTCTTCGTATTCGTCTTTCGTCCGAGCCTGGCTGGCTGGCTGGCCACGGAGTTACCTGGTTACTGCGAGTGTTCCAAGCGATATCAAAAAGCTTTGAAGATTAGGGTTACCGTGATCAGATGATTTCGTGACCTGCTTAGGTAGTCAGTCATTCAGTCAGTCAGTCAGTCAGTCATTAACTAGGTAGGTACCTACCTAAGGTAGGTGCCTAGGTAATGTCGAGTATTCTGTAGTTCTGGGACCCTGAGCCAATAGTCTGTCCCCCATCTCCAAGGCGTGATATACAGATCCGTAGATAAAACACGCTTCCTCGGGACCCGTCGACCCTGCCGAGATGATTGAAAATGGCAGTCGGGATCAATCTTTTCTGGAGGGTTTCCCTCTACTGAATGAGGGTTGACCTACATAAGGGCTTTTCCAGTTAGTAATCACCAAAGCATCGTGTCTATATCATATCACCAGTCAAGTCATCCATTCGAACCCTCGAACCATTATTGCTCCCTGATACGCTGTACAATCTCGATATCCGATCCAATTGGCTGGCTCTCTTATCTATAGAGCTTTAAGAATAATATACAGTTCTCAGACTGCATTTCAAAGTATCAACTCTCCTGGTAAGCTCCTCCAATTATACATACATACATCCAATTCTAAGGGATTTGGGTTCAAAGTTGGTTAGCTGAGTTTGGTCGGGCTTAAAAAGTCAAACAGCTGAATCCTTGCCAGCTGCTGGCCTGGCCTGTGCTGGGCAGCCGGCAAGCTAAAAACCAAAACGCAATCGCAGTTGCATTCGCAGTTTCCCTTCACCTCCGAATCGCGATCTCGCGTTTGCCCCATCCAAGCTCCATCGTCAATACCTACGACTACCTATTTACCAACGGTAGCTTACCCAAGTCCCACTCTTCTACAATCCATATTCAGCTCTTCATATTGTATACCGAAGGGCTGGGAGGGATCTGCTTTTACTACCTGTCGCGTGTTTCCCATTGCCTCGCCGTAGATTGGACATATCAGCTAATATTTTGGATGCTGCTCGTAAGCTAGCTAGTTACTGCAGACAGAGCGTCATCGCATCTGCCCCGCGAATTTTCATCCGACCTAATAATATCGCCGAGTCGTCGTTGTAGTCCCACAGGGAGAATACCGTCAAGATGAACGCACCCGATAGGTTCGTCTTCGCTCTCCCGTCCATATCCAAGCCGAGGTGGTGGCAGGGTTTCTCCAGGGTTAGAATGGTGCAGAATCAACCGTTTCTTTGTTAGCGGAAGGGGGCATTTCAGCTTTATATAGGGGGGCTAGGGAAGCTCTGCAGCTTCAAGCTATCTACTAGTAGCTTTGATAATAGGCATGGGAGACACGTCGTTGCCTCGACCAAGCAGGGTCTTTTGGGATGGTGACGGGATGATGTGGTATGGTGATGATGATGGTGATGATGGTGATGATGGTGATGATGGTGATGATGGTGGTGATGGTGATGGTGATGGTGATGGCGATGGGGATGGGATGCCGTCTACTAAAAGCCTTGCTGCGCTCAGCAAAAGCTGTAAGATACGGGGCCACCACCCATCGCCATGTATCTCGTCGACCTCTAGGTCTTTCCCTCACTATGGCTTCTGTGGAACTATAAAATGCAGTTCCACCATCACCAGGCTCATCAACCATCCCATCTACATCTACACAGACGCACCCCCCCTTTGCAAAGATCACAAAACCATCATCTACGCATCCTCATCCTGCTCTCGCTATCAAATATTAACTGTTCCCAAGCTTCCAATCACTTGATATTCTCCCTTTTCACCCTACTACACTCTATTCCAGACATGTCTACTCCACCGCATTCACACTCTGAGGTCAATTCGACCGAACAATCCTCCCGTTCTCCCATGGTCAACTGTCCTCCCTTCCTCTGCTCTAAAGAAGGTGCTGTTTCTGCTTGCAAAGCCGGAGGAGGCTCCACCATTCGCGCCCAACCATGGAGAAACCGCCCACATGGGTTTCAAGACTTCGCTTTAGGTACTGATGTCGATGATAGATTCGAGCTTTTCATTATGGGGGATGGTGAGGAGAAGTAAGTGTTCTTATCCAATCTTTTATTCCCAAATAGTAGGATTTGGTACTAACAGAGTTCTATAGGGTCACCGCTGTTGACGAGACTCGTATGTTTTTTCCCTCTCTAACATTTATTAGCAGCGTAAGTGGTATTTAGTATCTATACAATTACTAACACGGAAGTCATACACAGGTGTTCCAAACTGTGTCACGTTCACATTCAACAAGGAGGACCACACCCTTGGGAACCTTCTTCGCTCCCAGCTCCTCAAGGACCCAAAGGTTCTTTTCGCCGGGTACAAGATTCCCCACCCTCTGTTCCCATCCTTCGAGCTTCGTGTTCAAACCACGGACGAGACAACCCCTCGGGCCGCCGTTATCAAGGCCTCCCAGGAACTCATTAAAGATCTCACGATCTTTAGGAACAACTTCACTCGCGAGTGGGAGTTGAAGAAGATGATCGACCCAGGCAAGGAGGCCAACTAGGGTCGATATCTCTTTTTTTTTGGCATCTTGGTCTTTCTTCCTTTTTCGTATATATAGGATGCCGTTATGTTTTTTTTTAGGTATTTGTTTATAGTGCAGGAGTCGTCACTCGTGACGACGAGAGCCTTACTATAAGGCTTTTCTTTCTGTTTTATTCTTATGATAGAAAACCGCAAAAAGATATGCTACTCTATCTTAAGAATTCCTGCCACACATATCATTGCCAATTTTCCCGCCTGCATACTCATCTTGATCCTGGCTTTTTTTTTTTTTTTTTTTTCTTTCTTTCTTTTTGTTTAGCATAATGTATCATACTGGGAATGGGCGTTCATAGAACGAAAAATTTTGATATTCCGCTTTTTTATCACCTTTGCTGGTAGTCCAGTATTATGGCATTCCTTATAGGAGATAGTATACTACCACGAGCTTGTTTTCCAAACATAAAAGACCGGGACGTGCCCTCTAGAGCCGTATATGCAATATAGAGCCGGACTCCGGTATTATATTTCTGACAATTGACTACGCCGGAAACCTGGTCTCGAGACATATGTCGACAATTATAACACCAGTTCGGCCATTCCATTTTCAGTTCCATCTCCAGCATTGAAAAGAAAAAAATGCACAAGTGATTGAAAAAAAGAGGAGAATATCCACACTCCCTATCGTATAAATTTCCCTTGTCCCCCCCCCCCCAAGAACGTTCTGTACAGATATGAACAAGCGAAGAAACGAAAAAAGATGTTATCGGTAATATAAACATAAGAAGAGTAGAAGAAAATAAGTATGTATATATATACCCCCTGTGCACAATTGTGTCCTCCCTCCTCTTTCATCGTCATTTCCCTTCCTTCCTTCCTTCCTTCCTTCAGATTCGGCAAGCAAATACGGTGATAACAGTGGTTCGTGCAAAAACAAAAACAAGTCCCAAGAAACAGTAACATGCAGTAACAGCCATAGAAGGTAACAAATAGAGATAAATAAATAGGATATGATCGTAAGGTAGTAGTAGTGGTGTCTATAATACAGTTATATAAGTGGTGGTGAGGAGTGAGTTTCTGTGGAGGGAGATTTGGTGAAGTGTGGAGACGGGTTAGAATGGTGGTGAAGTAAAGAAAGGTTGCCCTGCGTGAAATTTCTTTGGTGATGGTGGCGATCCGTTTGTGTATATATACCATCCCATCCTCTAATAGTAAAGATGGAAAGGAAGGATTGTCGAAAATCGAAGAGTGAGAAGAAGAAGAACGAAAAAGGAAAAGCAACGGTGAACTCCCCATAATCGGCTACAGTTGCTTCCAACCTAACCACCCCCCCGCCGGCTCTCTTATAAGACTTCATCAACAATAAATAAGCCAACTGACCCCCCAAATATCACCCTTCCCCGCCCCCACCTCCAAGAAATTCAAAAATCAAAAGCTTTCTTTGTTTGTTTGAATTTCTTTTTACAAGAACTTCTCCCTCTTCCTGTTATAGGCCCTCTGATCTTTCAACCACTGCCTATACTGCGACAGCGATCCGATCTTTTCTCCATAGTAGTCTGGCACCGGGTTCGAGAAGCTCTGGAATGAAGGGTCGACACGGTTCTTCTTGATGTGTGCGAAGAACTCCTTTTCTTTCTGTATTCACCAGAACAAACATCATCAGCAATTCCATCTTCATATTTAAACCTGCCATAGTATCATTAAGACAAATATAAGAAAGAAAAAAGACATACCTGCGTAATCTGCCCCATCCACCTCCGATTCGCAACCTTAAAAGCCTGCGTCCCAGCAACCGGCCCAATCAACCACCCAGTAGCACCACAAGCGATCAATCCGATTCCCAAAACCATGAGCGGATCCAAACCCCATATCATTTTCGAGGGATCGATCTCTTGCGTTCCCAGGACGTTGAGACCTATGGTAGAGGTAACGATGGAGCAGACGATCGAACCTGCGAGGTTGTAGCGACGCTTTGATTTACGGAGTTTGAGGAATGTGTTCCAGTCGAGCGGGTTTGTGGATTGGGTTGGTATCGATGCTGATGCTGATGCTGATGTTGATGTTGTTGCCGATGTGGCGGTTGTGGATGCGAAGCGGCAGCGGAGGGGTTGGATGAGGGATTGGGAGGGTCGGAGTGGGGTGTGCAGGAGCGGTGAGGCCGTTCGGAGGCCTAGACGGGTGAAGGTTGTGGCCATTGTTCCGTGGTTGATGAGCTGATCGATTGATAGCGATTGGTTGTGTGAAGAGGAGGAGGAGAAGGTGGTGGTGGTGGTGATGGAGGTGTCGTATGGATGATATCGGTGTGTCAAGGTTTTGGTCGCCCGACTCTCGGATATTTCTCAAGAAGTGGTGATGTCGGAGTTGTAGGTCGTTCGAGTGCCGAAACAGAAAAATTTAAGAAGAAGAACGATAGAGAGAGAAAAACAAAACAATGCGATTCCAAGCTATACCCTGCAAATATCCCAATGCTGTTCCCTTTTCTTAATTTTCTTCCTGTTGTCCCTTTGAAGCCGGCGATGTCTTGGACGATATGACTTTTTTGAGGGGAGGTTGTTTTCCATGCTAATTTTTCCAGGAAGGTTTAAACGCCAAGACAAAATCTCTGAGCTCTTCTGAGCCAGCTAGCCGACCTTTTTCTGTCGACGTTCAGTCAGTTGGTGTTTCATCCCACTCCAGGAAAAAAAAAAATACCTTTCCAGCCAGCATCGCTGTTATCATCATCAGCATCGGCTACCTGCTTATCTACCTACCTAACTCACATCTCTATCATTCCGACTTCTATACTTATTAGTGCATTCTGCGCCTTCTTTATTTCGGCTTTAGATTTTCAGGATGGCTGCGTGGGGTATGTCACACCTGCCCCGCTATCGATAACGAATTATCACCTTCCAACATTCTTTCAAAGTTTACTAACAAAACCTTCTTATATTATATAGACGACGAAGAAAGCGATGGCGGTTCCGCGCCTGTAGTTGTTAAGAAGAGCAAGTTCGACGATGAGGAAGAAGAAGAGGTGTGTATATGCTCCCTATCCTGCGCATGCGCATACACACACACACACACATCATTCCATATCCCACATCACATCTCTAACATGATACATATCTTGGAAAATCAAATAGGTAGCCGACGCCTGGGACGCCGAAGACTCCGACGAAGAACGTGAGAAGGCCGCCAAAAAGGCCGCCGCAGAAGCAAAACGTCAAGCAGAACTAGCCGCCAGCAAGAAGCCCCGAAACCAAAGGATAGCGGAACGTTCAGCTGAGCATGCCGCCGCAAAGGCAGCTCAGGAAGCCGGCGACGACGATGAAGACCTGGCTTCGATTCGAGAACGTGGTAGGCAGGCTGAGTTGGAGGCTGATCTGGCTTCTGCGGGTGATCTTTTGGGTGCCGTTGCCGCTGGCTCTCAGAATTCGAGGAGGGTAGCCGCGGACCGCTCGTTGATTCAGCACAAGACGGATACCGGCGAGCAGGTCATGCTGGACCTTTCGGATCTACCGTTGTTCCAGCCAAAGCTCAAAGCCGAGTTCGACGAGATCAAAGCCAAACTTGTTCCGTTATTCGTCAACATGCAGAAGAAGGGACATTATCCGATCTTTATCCAGGATTTTTTTAGGGAGACAGTGAAAGGGTTGAGCAGCGAACAGATTAAGAAGATTGGGTCGTCGCTCACCACTTTGTCGAATGAGAAGATGAGGGAGGAGAAGGCGGCGGATAGCAAGGGCAAGAAGACGACCAAGGCCAAGGCTAAGGCTACGGTTACGCTTGGTGGCTCGGGAGCTGGAAAGAGCCATACTGCTGATACGACGAATTATGATAATGAGATTGATGATTAGTGAGTCCCCCCTCTTCTCTCTTCTTTTCCTTTACTATTTCACTTCGTTTGGATCGCTAATATGATTTTATCCAAACAGCGATGATTTCATGTAAACAACCACAAACACTGTCTTTTGACTTCGACAACAGCTGATGCAGGGTTTTTACCCCAAATCCTGTCATCCTCAACATTTCCCAAGTCCGCATGAAATAAAACGCTTGTGTGTGTATATACAACATCGAACATCGAATATATACACGCACGGCGTTACTTCCTATCGTCATTCTCTATATCCATTTCATTTTCCCTTGCTTGTTATTTCCTGGCGTAAAAAGTTCTGGCTTTTAGCTTCTTTTTTCTTTTCTCATAGCGCTGTCCTTTGGGGGGGCGAAAAGAGGCAGGCTCGGGGCGTACTTCTTTATCTGTGTGTGTGTGGAGTGGGGTTAAGGGTTAGAAGAAGGTGATGACGATGGGGAAGGGAGGATAGTGGTAGTTTTAGTCCTAGATGGTCTTTGTTACAGGTTTCCTAGACTAGACTAGGCTAGATGCACAACGACAACGAATTGATGATGAATAGAAGTTAGTGATACCGATATCTTATAAATAAGAGAGACCGCGGTGACTTTATAGTATATGGTCGATGGGTATCTATCACCAGCGATAACCTCGGGATTATGATAGTCTCGTAGATTATGGTAAGGATCTAGAGGAAGGACGTTATAACGGTCCTTTATGTGCATAAAACGGTCATAATTGAGGAAATCATTACCGCCCAGCTTCAAAATTCCCTCTATATAGAGTTCATCAAAATAATAAAAAGAACTATTCCCACAACCTCAGCCTACCACACCTTGTAATATCACGAACATTTCACAGCCAGAGTCTAATACACTCAATACTCCCCACCAACCTCAGCATCCGGATCCCTCACAATATACAACTCCTTCAAACTCCCATCCCCTTCGATCTGCAACCCCTTCTCATTCGCCAAATGCAGTAAAGAAATGAAACAATAACTAGTACTGATATCATTCATCGCCTGCTTTGGATAATATGTTTTCAATCCATTCATCAATGTCGTAAATGTCCTGGGCATATCTGGCGGCGGTGGAGTTTTCGGCTCCTCTGATGGTGCTGGTGTCTGTTCTGGGGCGGCTTGTGGTGGTTTGCCTGGTGTTTGTGGGGGCTATTTGGTTTTTTTTTTGATTAGCACGGTTGTATATTGGTGTCTATGTTAGAGAGAGGGTGGACATACCAGATCAATGCTCTCAAACAGCATACCCTTCCACATCGTCTCCTTCAATTTCCTGACGTCTACTTTCTTTGCTACCCGTGCGTATTGCACGTACTCAGGTCGTATACGACGACTACTTGTTACCAACTGCGCACCATATCCTAATTCTGGTTTCTTCTCGTCCACTAGAGGGATGACGGGGTTTCCGTTCTCATCTATTGTAGGAATGGCGCCAGCGCCTAGGTTCCTTTCAGGCGAGAACATCTCTCTGGCATCGGCAAAGGCGCCGCCATCGACGTCGTCGTCATCGTCCATGCCACCGAGTGGCTCGTCGTGGAAGAAGTTGGCGTCGTAGTCGCCTTGTTGGCGTTCCGGTGCTATTATCGATTGTTAGTTTTTGCTTCATTGTTGAAAACAGCCTTTGAATAGAGCGAAGTAAAGACGTACTGGAGGTAACAGCAATCTCATTCTGTGCCCAGAACTGCTCATCCATGACCATCTCATCGTTATTCTCCTCATCCGTGCTCCTGAGTTGCACATGGCCTTTAACTGTCTTCTTGCTACGAAGCATCGCCTTGGGTTTGAGGAATAGCCGAAGGAGCTGGCGGGAGTTAAAATGCTTATCATCGGGAAGCAAATTGCGACCCTTATGCCGTAGTTGTGTTTTAGGCATATTGATGCTGGCGTTTGAAGTTGCGAATAGAGCGTCTGCATCATCGAGGTTTTGATCTGGTGTGACAAAGTCGATGGTGAATGGCGTCTTTTCCTTGCGAGGTTTGGGGGCCGCATCGCCCTTGTTTCCCTCTATATTTACCTGTTAGCTAAAGGCGCTTATATTGTATCGGGTGGGGTGTATATATACGAACCTTTAATCTTCCTGATTTTCCAATGCTCTGGGCCCGCCCAATTCTTCTTCAATGCCTCGTCGAAGTAGGCTAGAATGTCCTCCTGCTCAGCCTCACGACCAGCACCGAGCTTAACGATGTAGTCGTTGTCGTTGACGTCGTACTCTCCGTCTCCGTCGATATCAACTTCTCGCATAGGACCTCTGTTTTGCTCTCCACCCATAGTTTGGTTTGCCCAGGCTTCCCCTCCCTGGCCGTATAGTGCAGTTTCTGGGCCGCCGAGGACGGCGACATCGAAACCACCCCCAAAGTCGCCGTCATCATCGAAGCCTCCGGCATCGAATTCGTTATCTTGTTCTGCGGCGAGCTCTTCTTCCTCTTTTTCAGTTAGAGCTTTTAGGAAGGGGATGTCTAGAGAGGCTGTGGGGTCTCCAAGGGCGAAGTTCTTGAGGGAAGGGCAGACGTCGAGCTCCTCGATCCTGTCGATATCCGGGAAGAACCTTTGGGCGAGTGCGTCAAGATCTAACGGGATTTCTGGAATCTGTTCCTTCTTTGGTTTCTTTTCTGCTGCTTGACTAGCTTCGGTGATAGTATGGTCCATAGTTTCCTCCCCGGCTTCTACACCCTCGGTCTCAGCCTCTTCATCGCCGTCTTCGACATTGACGAGGTCTGTTGGTTCTGTAGTGTTTGTCGAGTCCTTGACGTCGTCGCTCGAGTCGAAGACAATCCGTCCGTGCTCGTCGATAGAAAGCACGTTCAGAAGTAAACCCTTGGCACCACCTTCGTCGAAGTCTGCAGCTGCTTTCTTGAACAATGGGTCAACAGCAAACTCTAGATCGAACTTCTTGAGCTGTAACTGCGACCAGTCCTTGGCTAGCGTAACCTCAGACCGAGTAGCCCTCTTCCTAGCCTTCTTCCTGCCACCTTCTTCGTCGTCATCGTCGCCGTCTTCACCCTCCCCACCAGCACCATCCTCTTCCTGGTTACCCTTCTTCTTCCCAGTGTTATCGGCCAGACCGCTTAACAGCTTTCCAGTTTCGGTTGCGACGGAGTCGACTCTAGAGGTGTAGATCTTGACGCAGCCGTCTAGGGTACACGAGGCCTTTTGGAAGTTGACGCTATCGCCTTCTTTCAGCAGTGACATATCATGAAAATAGTCAATTAACGCGAAATTCCAGCTATTCGTCGCATTGATTTTCTAGATTTCCACATGCACGCCTCAGTATGCAGCCCTCCCAGCAAAAAAAAAAAAAAAAAAAAAAAAAAAAAAAACCCAGCGAGAGAGCGAACACAACATAAGAAACATACATTATCAGTCGCCATCTTCATCCATTCCTCAAAATTAGCCAATATAGGCACCTTCTTGACCGGCGTTTGCGCATTGACAGCATTAACCCCTCCCCTTGCTGCCGGGGTAGACATTATCATCGGACTGCCGCCATCGTTTGCACCTGTGGATTTACGGGGCGTGGCGGCAGCTATGATCTTGTGTAGCTGCGCTTCTTGTAAGGTCTGACGCTTTGCATTTCGACGGGCTTTTTCGGAGTCATCGTCGTTTAGGGGGATGGTTATTGTGGTCCCTGGAGCGGGGTGGGTAGGCGTCCCGCCGGAGGGCTTTGGGTTTACTTTTTTACGGGGGGGCATGGTTGCGATAGTAGTAGCAGGAGCAGTTGATACTGTGGTGGAGTTGGAGCTCCGGGGAGCTTAGAATCGAGAGGATATGCAGCTGTTTTAGGTCCTTTCGAAGGGAGAAACAGAGGGAGGGTTGTTCGGGAGCAGGAGGATCTAGCTGTGGCTGTGGCTGTTTCTATCTGTTAAGGTTAGAGTCGTGATGCCGTGTATGGTATGTATCAACGCCACTGTCAATAACTATCGCGAAGGTTTGATATTGGTTTGGTTGCTTTGTTTACTTTGATCTGCCACCACAACACAAAAAATCCACAACGCCACAATCTGCAATGTGGCCGATGGGCTAAAAACCAAGACACTTTTGACAGACTAGTTAATGGTGGTGTGGCGGTGCGGCAGTGTCTATTTCCCTTGCACAGCCCAGAGCTTGAAGTGAATGACGTCCAACCTTTTTACTATGTGGCTCACCTGGTAGTCTTATTCTTATTCGAGCTCCGTATCTTCATCAGATGATCCGTCGCCTTCATTACTAACACCAGTCTATCACACGAATTGTTATCATTGTTAGGTGTGTACCTAGGCACACAGGTAGGCAAGGGTAAACAGACCGGACTGATGTTTGATATGGTATGGCTGGTCGTGACGGGTGCTTTCCCTCCAATGTGCTAATGCAAACCCCCCACAGTTCAGATTCAGTCCCGTCGTCCACACAGACCACCGCCACCCACCACAGACACACTACCTACCTAATTATAACTGATACCGACCTAGGGAGTTGCCGACTTCTATGTACTGGACGGGCCTTTACAGGGTCCCTCTCTGACCGGCCCCCTCTCCTCCTCCCCGGGCACGCACGCACACGATGTTAACCACTCGCTCCGCACCTTCCTGAAGTCCTTTTTTCCTCTTCTCTGATAATCATTACGTACCACGGCGCACTGTAGGCTGCCTGATCATAGACTGGCCCTGGTTAGCCTAACTACCAGTAGTTTTATCATCATTCCTTATCCAATCGATAGAAAAAAAAAGTATATTCCTACAAGTGCTCGAGGGTGTGCTGGTCGCAACTAAAAAGTACGGGGTGCATCCGTCCAGCCCTAGTCTACCTACCCATCTACCTATCTACTTAACTCTTACTTACTCATTTGTCGCCTTGTCTGCAGCATTCCCTTTTCTCTCTCTCTCTCACTCTTTCTTATCTTCCTCTCTTTCCTCTCTTCGGCTTTCTTCTCTTTTCTCTCTCTTAGAACTATGCTGTTACAATAGCATTTCCGGGATATTTCCAATTAATTACTAGCTGAATTGCAAAAACTCGATACAAATCGACCACTCTTTCGCACGCGAGCCGGCCTGGGACCACCACATCCGATAATTCACAAAATCACAGACTACAATCGACCAAGGGAGGCGGGAAAAAATTTAAAAATTACATACCGATCTAGCGATAAGGTACATGGTCATCATGCGACGGGATTTAAGTCGCATGGCACGGCCCTTGCTGCTGCTGTTGGCGATATTGGCACTGGCGAACTCGGTGACAGCCGCCACTTCGGATCTCTCCCTGAACGATGGACCCGGATCACGACCAGCAGTAGCCATTCGAAATGCTGGACCGACAACAACGCAGCCGACGTTTACGAAACTGATTAAGAGAGTTCTTTTGCCTGTTTCGAGATTGGAGAAGCGAGATCTTGAGGTGAGTATTTCATACTATCTCCCTTTTGGTATTTTTTTGGTGTAATCTATTCGTCCATACTATGATGTAACTGTCTCTGATCATTGGGGTTGGTGGGCGTTTTTTTTGGCCACCGAAAACCGGAAGCAGTGTCGCAAAATCCACAAACCGAAATACACCGACAAATGCGCCTTCGTCCGCGAAAACTGCGAAGATGAGGAAGTCGGCTTCTTCGACTACCTCGCCCTTTACTACTGTAACTTCGGCGGGGTAAATTCCGCATTGAAGGCCATACCCATGGGGATAATGATAACATGGATGACCGTCCTTTTCACCACGATCGGTATTGCCGCTAGCGACTTCTTCTGCGTTAATCTTTCCACGATATCGACGATTCTGGGTATGTCGCAGAGTTTGGCCGGTGTTACGTTCTTGGCTTTTGGGAATGGTTCGCCGGATGTGTTTAGCACCTTTGCGGCGATGAAGATCAATTCGGGATCTTTGGCGGTCGGGGAGTTGGTTGGTGCTGCGTCGTTTATTACGGCTGTCGTCGCAGGGTCCATGGCTATTGTGAGGCCGTTCACGGTGGCGAAAAAGTCATTCATTAGGGATGTGGTGTTCTTTATGCTCTCGGTGTCGTTGGGTATATACTTCTTATACGATGGGAGGATATTGCTGTGGGAGTGTGTGGCCATGGTGGGGCTTTATGCCTCGTATGTGGTGTTTGTGGTAGGGTGGCATTGGTATACGAAGCGTCAAAAGAGAAGGAGGATAATTGAGATCAGGACCAGAGGCCATTATACCGATGTTGCCGAGGAAGAGGAGCTGGAAGATGAAGAAGACGCCAGTATGGGAGTACAGAGGGGCCCACAGTTGACATTGAACACCGATTTCAGCGCTCTGGAAAGAAACGACGAGGAAACCAATGAAGATGGGGAATCAGAAGAGGATAGAATTGAGAGGGAGGAGTTTGCAGAGCTAAATAGTAATATGAGGCTAGGAAGGCCGAGCATTGCTAGGCATGTTACACCAGTGACGCCCATTCGGCCGTCGTTGATAGGTGCCCTTGAAGTAAGTTTTTTTTTTCTACGTCACCTTCCATGAGATTCGATGTATATTGACCATGTGGCAGTTCCGATCTGTGCTACAATCCCTCAATCAAGATAAGAATCTGCCTGGGCGACCGATCTATCTACGAAGCTATTCCGAGGAGTCGCAAGAACCTAGCAGTGCAATCGAACCTGTCATCCCTCGTGCCCGCCACTCGAGACATCATTCTACGATCGATACCAGCGAGTTCGAGGCTAGAAGCCGAGCACAACCTGGAGCAAGTCATCTGGCGCCTCCGACTCCTACAGGAGGTAGAGCCAGGGCTGTTTCTGTAAATGATGCATCCCAGATATCAAATGGGTCGGACTACTTCACACGACAAACCTCGCAGCGCAATATTCCGGGCGTGACGTCGCCTGCTTCTGTAGCCGAAGAGTCTGCAGAGGAGCCACCACTTATTGCTCTGGATCAGGCATCTCCGCTTCCTACTCCCCCAGTTTTTGGAAATTATCAACTTCAAGTCCCATCGTCGCAACATCTAGCACCGCCTGGTCTGTCGCCAATCGCTTCCGAATCAGTATCTCCCTCAGCAAGCCCCTTACTATCTAGTAGGACTAGTAGTAGGGATGGCAGCCCTACGCGTTATGTCGACTCTCCGCGGCCTATGTCTCGAAGCACCACCAA
Source organism: Orbilia blumenaviensis (assembly GCA_036872755.1). Classification (NCBI taxonomy): domain Eukaryota; kingdom Fungi; phylum Ascomycota; class Orbiliomycetes; order Orbiliales; family Orbiliaceae; genus Orbilia; species Orbilia blumenaviensis. Next base: position 889,199 of record JAVHNS010000001.1, read on the forward strand.
CGGTGACATTCCTATCATTAATCTTCCACCCTCTGCCACATCAACCGAAAACTCAGAATTTATAACCCTGCCAGTAAGACATCCGAGGTTATTCAAGTACTGGCCTTACGCTATACTCCCTGCTCCGGACGTTTTCTTCTCTACCCTATTTCCTACCCTCTACACCTTCAATGAAAAGAATATCTGGGGCAAATTCCTAGCTATATTCTCTGCATTTCCCATATTTCTTCTTACCATCACCCTACCAATCGTCGAAGTCCCTGAAGAGCCCAGGTCTCGCCCTCCATCGCGGAAACCTTCGACTGGTGGGAGTGTACTGCCAAGCCCCGCAAGCACCGCCCCTACGATGAACTTCGACTTCCAGCCGGCCTGGATGAAGGATAGTAACGAACCAAAGGATTGGAATCGGTGGCTGGTTGCAACTCAATGTGTTACCGCTCCCATTTTCATCGTTTTGGCCGTTTGCGCTGGTAAGTCAACTACAATATTTAGCGATAATAACACATCTAACAACTTTCTAGGGCAAATACCACTATTATTCCCGATGCTTTACGCCCTTCTTAGTGGGCTTATAGCCCTTCTACTCCTGTTGCTTTTTACAACAACGGATAGGCCGCCCAAGTACAGATACCTGCTTTGTTTTGTCGGGTTTGTAGTCAGTATTTGCTGGATATCGTCGATTGCAAACGAGGTTGTTGGCGTTTTGAAAGCTCTGGGCGTTATACTCGGGATCAGTGATGCCATTTTGGGGCTTACGATCTTTGCAGTGGTATGCATTGTTCTACCATCCAATCTATGAAATGATCTATACTCATTTTTATCTTATAGGGCAACTCCCTTGGTGACTTGGTTGCCGATATTACCGTCGCTAGGCTCGGCTTCCCCGTCATGGCATTATCAGCTTGCTTTGGCGGGCCCATGCTGAACATCCTGCTCGGCATCGGGGGATCGGGGATATATATGACCATCGCGCCTTCGTCTGAGAACTATTATCAGATTGAAGTTAGTAGCACACTGATGATAAGTGCTATCACGTTGTTAGGGACACTGTTGTTCTTGCTGGCGGCGGTGCCGATGAATAATTGGAGAATGACGAGGGGACTAGGATGGGCACTCGTGGGTATTTGGGTGGTTAGTACTGTTGTTAATGTTGTTGTCGAGATTAGTGGTGCGGGGAAGAAGCTGGAGCTGTGAAGTTGCTCGTAACTTCGCACTTGTTGTTCATTCGTTTTTTTTGTTTTTTTTTTTTGGTGACTTCTCATGGCTTGCGGATACGTTTGGGTGGGATTGGTGCTTTCTATATATTTGGAGTTTAGCTGGGTATAGCTTTCAGGGAGTCTGTTTTTTCTACTCTATTGACGGAATTGTTCACTTCACTTCACTTCGCTTCGTTTGTTTCCTCAGAAGGGCAACTTTTAGCTGATTTAGTTTTGGGGCATTGCATTTCTTTTTGACCATATGGAACCATACACAATACCATTTGCCCCTATTTTTTTTGTGTATAATTTGGAATTGATAATAATGCACATAGTACATAATCGTATCCCTTGAGCATTACATTTCATTAAAGGAATATCTTCTGGGAAACTTGCCAAAATAGCCAGAGTAATGTGATATAATCACCAGCTCTTAAAAGCTTATATCGATCTCGACAGCTGTATGGCTGGACAGAATACAACATATGACAACACTATGATGCAGCTTTGCGGAAGCTAGGTTACGAAACTAGTAACGAATATTATATTAATAGTGTTATGTGTGTAGATTTCTATCTCTGATATATAAATTTTACCGAGGAGATTTAGCCCAAAGGCGTCTATAATACATGTACATATACCCACAAACCTGTTAGAACTCCTAGAGAGCTCCATAAACAGTAATTTTCATAAGCCATCCGGCCTTCTACCCCCACAATCCCTACACCAGCAAGTATAAGCTGGCACCCTCTGATTCGACCCATTCCCACTCCCACTCCCACCCTCAGCATTCTGTTGCCATGAAACCTTCCTAGGCTCCATAACCAGCATTTCTACTACTTTATTCTCCTGCCCCGCTGTTGAATTCTGTACTTTCCACACCACCGCTTCTTCCAACACTTCCTCCTCCCTTTCCTCCTTCGGATCCCAGTTTCTTACATACCTCCCCCGCTTTGCAAGTTCCTTCTCCTTCAACTTTGTCATCTTTAGCAGCAAGCCGTACATTCTAGTGCCGGTTATAAACCTCGGTCCTAAAGTATAGCTCGGTATCCAGAAGTAACTTGTATCACCGCCGCCTATGAAGCTTGTATATGCGCCCCGGGTTCTGGTTAGGGGTTCCCAGTCGACACAGCTGAATCCTACGTCGTCTAGGCTTCGAGTGCTACCGTCTCGCGGGGTCATCCATGTGGATTTGTCGTTTTCGTAGATGATTTCGAAGGAGGAGATTTCTTGGGTTCGGAATTTGTGGAATAGCCAGATTAGGGCGTCTGGGGTTATTGATTGCTGGGTTGTTGTTGTGGTAGTATTATTATGATTATTATTATTATTATTATTATTATTAGTAGAGTTATTGATACTGTTGTTATGATTATTGCGATTGTAGTGGTGGTGGTGGTGGTGATGGTGATGGTGATGGCGAGTATTATTATAAGCCCTCGGAATCCCCATACTAATCTTTTGAAGATTCGGCAGCTTCAAAGAAAGTATATCCGGCATAAACGGCCTCAAAAACCTAAGTGAGTAATAAAACTCCTGGTCGTAACCGAACCTGCTAGGACGAATCCACATATTCTCACCGAATGCGTTCGCAGAATGTCGAAGTGATATATTCGTCCGTGTGAAATACGCCCAGCTGACGGCGTTCAATACCGCCTCTGGCAGAGTGTTTAAGGTCGGGATGGTGTTTACTGCGTATCCGGCGAATATTATACGGCCCCGTGAGATGTGGTGGAGGAATTCTGGGGAGAGGTTTGTTGGGGTTGGGGTTATGTACCGGTATGGTGGGTTTCCCGTGAGGGATTTTGAAAGGCGGGCTTCGAGGAGGGAGCGGTAGGAGGCGCAGGTTGTGGTTATTATGTTTGTTAGGGTGGTGCAGACTTTGAGGAGGCTTGGTGGTAAGGCGTAGATGGGGTTTGGACAGGAGATTGTGACTGTGCAGGGTAGTTCGTGGCTCTGGGTAGTCATAAAGAAAAAATTTTTAGATATCATTAATATCATGCATTGAGTTCGATAATATCAAAGTAATTCCGTGAATAAGAAATAAGAAACTGGAAGGCTATATCTATCATATGTGCATAAGATAGATTTTGTAGAGATAAAACGGATTTTTTAGAATCAAAATGTATATATAAAAAGAAAAGAAAAGGTATGCATACTCTGTGAATGCCATTCCGTTCTACGCCCAAGAAATTCATTTCTTGACGCCATTGTTTCGTTTGGACCGGTGATTCAAAGATGAAGTCCACCCCGCCATAGATGGCGTCTAAGAGGTGGGAGATTATCTGATAGTGGATTTCATGCGGGAGACGCAGGAGCCTAATCGATATATATATATGCATATCCACATACATATGCATGCGTAACAGTCAGCGATTTCTCGTATATATTATGCAAGTGAAGTCAAATATTAAAAGTCAAGTCCCGGCCAGTCCGGACTATAGCCATGAAGATATGATATCATATAGTAGCTAGTCCATAAGGCACTGGCCTGGGGAACTAGCTAATCCAAAATCGGAATCCGGGGAAATGGGTTTGCTAACGGTGGTAGAACAGCAGCTATAGGACCCCCCTGTGTCGCAGTCATTGCCAAAAAACTTAAGAGCTTTAGGGGGGAGCTATAAGATTGACCAATTGATTTCCCAAAACTGTGTCGTGCAAGAAAAAGGGCCCTGTGCCGGTATTCCGTATGGATACATACGCTAGCGGGTTCGGTAAGTAAGCGGGGTGGGAAGGTTGCAATTCTGCTGGCGCACGCGGTTGTTGGGAAAAGAAAACTCGGGAAACCTGATCTTTGGGGGAGCTCGAGAAAGAGAGACGAAATCCAGGAACAGGTTTGTCAATATTGGCTGTGCTGACGACAAACAGAACAACGGTTAGAAGTCGGGCCGCGCGCGGGGGGTGGATGTTTCACTGGGGTATTGGAATGTTTGGGGAAAAAAAAGAAGGAGCGTATTATTCGTATTTTGGGAGAGAAAAAAGTCTCGAGTCGCGAGTTCAAGGATGGGGAACCCTCTTGGTCGCGGCCCCCTTAGACGCACATGGCCCGTCGTTTAAATACTCATTTCAAACATAGGCGCCACCGCCTCTCGAGGATCCACATGGCCATGGCCTACCCCCCCTGCCTTGGGGTAGCTGGTTAGTGCTGCCGGTACATCATTCGGACAGGCACTTGCGTCTTCGACCTTGCCGGGCGAATATTATACCGTTTCTTTCACGGTGTATGTGTGTGTGGTGTAATCCGTTGTAGGACAAGATTTGAACGGTCCCGGTTTTTCTTCCCCTGGGAAATGCAATGCATTGCGCTTGTCGTGAAGCTATATTAGAATCGAGTATTCATTAATATCGCGGTCAACGATCTGTGAGGGTCCACATACACTTAACGGTTTTAGGCTCAGTCCTAAATGGGTGGTTATATACGGTGGCCAACGGCGACTTCAGAAGGACACATGAACAACACCTTTCCCCTAAACTGTCGGTGGCAATGAAACGGAAAGCGTGCAAATGGCAGTGATATCCACTCTTGTTTTTAGCCTGGAGGAGGCAGCGTGGTGGTAGGTGGGTAACATCTGATATCTTTGGAATATAACTTTTAGTGCAGTTCGAGGGCCTAACTAATACTCTCTTTACATTTTATGCAACACTGGTTAGCCAGGTATATCTCCAGGTCTCTTTTAACTGCGTACGGGACGAAAGATATGATACTATCCAGTAACCTATATATATAAATCTGTACTATGGAATTAGGCCTTTGAAATGAAGTATTCAACCGTTGTATTGAACTCGTTATGCATTACGTATTCTAACAGTACTGCGGTACTGTGTAGCCGCCTATCTACCTTCTACCTATAAAGATAAAATCAACCAAAGAAGTCAAACCAGTACGGCTTCCCTCCATATGTGAACCTCTCCGGATCACTTCTAGCAACCGGCCACCTAAGAGGACCATCCGGCGCGCACTCGGTCCCACACAGCTGTCTCTTCTTCGTCCTTCCGTTAACATCCGGCAACGGCCCCTGCCATATTCTTGGCGAATTCGGGGTAATACTCGGATCATTCCGGTCAAAAATAATATAAGTAAGCGTCTCTTCTTCATTCGTGGCGATTATACGGTCCACATTTGGATTTCTGGATGTATTCCCGTATCGGTCTGTCCAGCCTTGGTTGATGAGGATGCGATATTCAACGTTACCCCAGATTCCGGTCATGGTGATTCTACGTGGGTCGTCTGTGAGGACTATGACTGTTCCGCGGGCTGACATGGCGTATGCGGCGGACATTAAGCTGAAGTAGTAGTATTGATCGCTGGCTTCGTAGAAGTCTTGGGGCAGGACTGGTCGAGGGTCGGTTATGCGGATGTCTCTGAGGTATCCGAATCGGCTGAGGTCGTAATAGTTGATGAACGGGTCTGCAATGTTGGGGTTGTCGTCGCTATACCATCCATCCTAAATTGTGCACAAGAACTAACGTCAGTATAGTATAGATGTATGGGCGGTATGGCAGAGTTTTAAAAGACTTACCCATATCGTTAACCAACCATTTCCACCGCGGTGCGACGCAACAGTTTGGGCAATCCCGGAGAGGCCGCGCCTCCCGAATAAAGCAGCCAAAGGTCTAGTGTAGAATAATTGAACGTGGTTTCCGTAAATAACGCCTGGGCGGATACGGTCCATCATCCAAGCAACTCCAATATATCGAAGTATAAGGGGAGTTCTGCCCATTTGCCCTATCAAATGATCAGGTAGGGAAGGATCAGGAATGGGAGGAATAAATGGAATATTCGGTAGACCTCGCGGTGCGACATCTGGTTGCGGAATGTCACAGACAGAGTAGATTCTGCCACAGTTTCGATTCTGCGGGGCGCAGAACGATATTGGTGAACTCGGTTTGGAGCATTGTATAGTTGCTGTAGGAGTGGAGGAGGAAGTAGCCGTCTTTGTGGCTGATACAGTACCTGAAGATACTGGACCAGTACCTCCTGCACCTTCGCCCCAGCATTCCAGGCTTCCACCCGGCCCGCCGCTAGGATCATAACTGCATCTTCTTCCGAATACTCTATGATAGGTAATATCAGTAGGTAGCCTATCCGTACTGAGGTCAAATCCTGCCGACAACGCCTTCGAGACTGAGAGTGGGCTGTTTTCCTGTTCGAACAGGAAAGAATAGTCAACAGTTTGGCCTTCTCTAACTCCATAATACCTCCATTGGTATTGTCTTGATGTCCCGGCATTGCCCAGTTGAGACCCAGCAGCCACAACCACAAAAGAATCACCCTTGGTGACAACATTTGGATCACTTCCGGGAATAAAACTGGGCGGCGGGCTTCCGGGTAGAGAAACCGGTGGTGGGGCGCCTTGGTCAGCTATTCGAGCATCGAAATCAACAGACCACACCATTGACCCTCCCATGCAAAGATCATTGGCTACCCCGAGCTTCATATTTATAGTTTCATCATCATCGTAACCAATCCATTGGTCGTCCCATTTGAGTTCTTTGATCATGGGGCCTGATAGTAAATTGGGTGTGACGCCTCTGCTGCTAATGACGTTTTGGATTTCTGTTTTTATACGAGGCTCAGTTAACACCTTTAGAACTTAATCCATAGAGATGGTGATCTTGTGTAGGAGATCATACCTCTGGCAGACATCACACCTGGAAAGTTGGTGCAGGCAGCAGCTTTGTTAGGTCCGCTGAATATACACCCCAAAGTCACTATCATTTAATTAGCTTAACTGAAATCCAAGGACTGTGAAATAGTATAAGTCTGATAATTGTACTTACTGCAACCTCTATCCGCTACAGTATACCCTCGGCCACTATAATTATGAAATCAGCAATCGATCATAAAATGTTGATATTCTGGAGCTCTGTCGAAAGGACACTTACTAATACGCAATGCCGAAGTTTATTTTTGCAGGGTTGAGTTTTGCAAACCATAGCGGCCTCGTATCGTTATAAATCTCTCGGATATCAGTTTGTGGGCGAATCTTAGGTCCAAGCGTCTATTCATAACCGAGTAGAGCTTGTTAGTTTGTGATTAAATATGACAGCCTACTGTGATACGTACCGGATTATTTCCATCCCATGCACCTGTTAGGTTCAACGCCGCAAGTTAGCTAATGAACAGTCCACAAATCAGTGTGGCTTTCGAGTAAATGACATACCGTGAAGATCGTAAGACATAAAGCCGAAGTGGTCGACATAAGGTTCCATCCCCTTTGGATCCATACCTCGAAGGTACCAGTAATCCGGGGCACTATATATGTTGACATCGTCAGTACTGTGATATCGATATCATTTTAACTATATTGTGCAAAACAAAAAACTTACAGCACAAGACTAATCCCATATTTAGTACCGAATGCCGCCTTCATCTCTCTTACCAAGCTGACATAGTTCTGAGGGTCCGTTGATCTTCCTCCACGCTCTGGAGCTGTGGGGTATTCCCAGTCGAGGTCGGCACCTTGGAATCCATACTTATCCATGAAACTTATAAGGGATGAAATGAATTTCTGCCTATTTGCAGCAGAGGCTACCATATCTGACCATGTTGTGTGCGTCGGGCCAGGGTCCTATTTTTCAAGTGTTAGCTGGGAAGACTTAAGATAACATGAATAGGATAGTATAGAAACATACACTGAAGTCGAAACCACCCACAGAGATCCATGTTTTTAATCTATAAAGAAAGCCAGCTTAGTACGATGTATTTTTTGCATGATTGGTAGTACTTATTTCCGTTTAATCGTACGTTGCAGTTTTCAAGTTTGTGAACGCATAATAGTATGGCTCATCAGCAGGGTCCCAGGGTATGACCTGAAATGTTGACGGGTTGATCGATCTGAATCATTTTAGTTAGCTTGTTTTAAACTAGATCACGAACTCTGTACTTGCAATCTAGGTTACTTACGCAAAAGCAAGATTAAGCTGTGTGAAACCTTTAGTGATGAGCTGGTCTGGCACCACCTTATTACAAGCTCTGGCTCTTATATTCCTATTGTAGTCCCATATTATTTAGTATAATAGCGTATAGAGCTGCGGAGTTTACCACGACATTATTACTTACGAAACTTGATAGTAACCTATTTTCCTCCCTCCACTTGCAGTTCCGCTACCCGTTCCACAGGATGGAGGCGGGATCACCTGGCATAAACCGTATCCTGCTTGACAAGGTAGTGTATTTCCTTTTGGATCCGCATTTATACAGTGAAGCGTTTCGGTCTTTTATAGAATATATGTTATTAATTCTCGGGTTCCCAGCGGACTAACACAAAGGAGAAAGACTTACTCCGCACCACCCAAAGTACGAGCAGCATATATCCAATCCACATTTCTGGGTACCACCCAAAGAATACTGTCCACACATAGCAACAGCATTACAGTTTGAGTGGCACACTACTGGCGCCGTCGGCTTGCAATGGCTCGGCGAATATCCGCATTTTCCTAACTGTTATCAGTTGTATATGTATCAGCTTATTGTGTCTTACTTTTACATTTCATTTTGAATCGAGAGGAGGATTTGATGTCAAGTTAAGGATCGTTATATTCTTACCGAATTACAGCAGCTACCGTCCGCGCAAGGAGTGGTACTGGTGCATTGAATCGGACCATTATCTTGTCGCCGTTCTAGAGCATATGAAGCAGAGTTCCAATCATAATAGTTTTTCGAATCTTTGAACAAGCTTCTCGCATTTGAGAGGCCTAGGAAGAAAAGGAGACAGGTTACTGAATTCTTTACAGTGGATGATTGAGACTTCATCTTGATGCTAAGTCTGCCGCATTAGCGACAATGACTTGCTGAGTATACTCGAATTCGTATAGTGTTTTAACTGAGCTTCGAGTGTTTGAAGTGTATACCAACGGGCTATACGCCAGTGGACAAGATGTGTAGGGGCAAAGGTGCGCTAGCTAGTAAGGTGCGCCTACACTTGCGAACGAGACCTCGGAGTGTATATTATATTTTCATGGACAAATGTTTAATTCTCCACTCAATTAAATAAAATATCGCCATTATCATACATCCTATTTCGATAACACCCTCCCCGGCCGAGCACCGGACTAATCCGACCGAGCATCTCCGATTTGACATCGAAATGACCCCCATGACATCGAAGTTTTCGTAACGGTTAATATAGCTATATCAGGATCAACCATACTTTCCCTTGTCGGATTCCCCGAACCCCTGTAGAAAATCATATAAGGTTTTTAAAAAAAATTTAAAAGGAAATGCTGATGCGCCATTAAAGACAACGGCCCGTGCAGGTCCACGCTTCCTCCGGCGGGTAAGCCTCACTTGCGTTAGCCTGGAAGCTATGCGAGGATGGCAGGTAGACGTTGATTGAGGTTCCTGTCTCGGCACTTCGGTTCAAGTAAGCTATATAAGATAGAACACGTGAATTCCATGCTCCTATGAAATCTTATATTATATCACACGTGAGGAAGTCTCGTATGCAAGCGAGCTGGTAGGCGATATGCATATTTTACGAGTTCCTAAGCTTAAGCCGGGAGGTAGGTAGCCTCGAAATCCAAAGTCATGGGTTGCAATAATATGTTCCTGTCGTAATGCGGATGTAGCATGTCCATGCAGAAAAAAATGGGATAAAACTTCAAATGCAATGCTACCGGCCGAAAAGTTTATTTGGGTGACGCCAATTTGATTCTCTTTAAACTACCGAATGCTCACTCGGTTATGCATTTACCCAGGAGCTAGTTAAGGGAGATCTGCCGGGTTTGGTGGCCAAAACTGTTGGTCGCGACGTCGGCTGCATTTTATTCGTCAGTTGTTGGTGGGAGCTGACTTAGGGATGTCAATTAAGTTAAGTTTCAGATATAACCCAAGGGGATCCCGAATGTCAGCAAGCCACGGCCGGTCAAGACCGACACTAAAGAGCTTATTAAGACCCCATTCAGAAGGAAGTCAAGATTCCGATTGATGACAAGTTTTTACCAAGGGCAAGCTTAGCTCACTTAATATGCATAATGCTATAGCACAGGCGCATTTACGAGCGCAAAGTTTTTGGCGAAAAATGCCGATAGTAACGCTATCCGCATCGGTAACCGGAACTCAATTTATATCCTCAAGGATATATCGATAAAGCCGAATCGCCAACGTCATGATAGTATCGGACCGTGATGCCTTTTCTTCTTCTTTCCTTTTCTCCCCGGTGCTCCGGCTATAACGGGGTTCAAGGGTTCCGAACAAATCGAAGATCCTATTCCTATCATCCCAAGCTGTCGCCCCAGTTTGCATTGTCTTTGGATTTCAAGAATTTCTTTAACTGAGTAAAGCTCCCTCCAGCTACCCAAACAGACTATAGGAAGTAAAAGATCGAACTCCTCAAGTCCCTTCGCCATGTTACTAGGAAATCTGAATTTTAGACCTGCAGCGGTTTTACAAGCCGTCAGCTTTACCTCCATCTTCTTCCAATATCAGTGTGAAGCAAGCGCTCTCAACATAGATTCAAACTTCGAAATTGTCCCACGGGCTGCACTCACCGCGCGAGATGTATCTGCGACACCTTCCTGTGGCTTCTGGGTTACAACAGATAACACCACAACCTGCGCTCAGATTTTGACGACCTATAATTTGCAAGCGAGCGCATTTGTTGCACTGAATCCATGGCAGGGTGTTTATGATAAGAGCGTTACCATTAATCAGACAGGTTGCGGTGGTGTTCTTGCGTATGAGACTTATTGCGTGGCGCCAGGTTCGTTAAATTGGGTTTTGTTTAGTGGCCAGCTTCTTCCAGGCTAGTTAAGGATGTTATGCTAATATATCGAACCTGTAGGAGTATCAAATACGATTTCTACAGACGGGACATGTGGTCCTAACAATGGCAACGCTGTTTGCCCTGGTTCTTCCTTTGGGAGCTGCTGTAGTGTTTCGGGATGGTGCGTACATCAAGATACACATGATCTATGAGGACGGCAAAACTAACAGTGATTTATAATCAAATAGGTGCGGAAACGGCTAGTAAGTTGTCATGAATCAATCATAGCCAATTACGTCGATTTTAATAATGAATTTCCAGTGCTTTCTGTGGAATTGGAAATTGTATTGGAGGAAACTGCGTGAATGGCACCGGGTGGAGTACAGATGGCAGATGCGGAATCCAGCCTCTGCAGCCCAGATGCGGGGGGCAATATGGAGTTTGCTGTTCGAATGCAGGATGGTATGTCATTTCTGATGATGCTTCTATGCTTTTTTGCCCTCTTATTACCTATACGTCGTACTAAGAAGAGGTTCTGGATATAAGGTGTGGAAACGGTACCGATTACTGCTCCTGGGATAATTGCGCTGCAGGTGCTTGCTCGCAACCACCATATACATCCAGACCCGTGACGACTGCGGGGCAGGGATGTCAAGCTGGGTCTTGCTGGACGTCTCTACCTCCTACTGGCCCTGTTGAAGGGACCACGGTGCCAACCACAACCTCGAAAACAAGGTACAGATTTCTGCGAAACCTCTACTCTCGAAGCTCACGCTAATTAAACAAATGTATAATGATTTAGTACCAGCAGCAGCACGAAAACCACAACCACCCCGCCTGCAACACCCACTTCTGTCGATGGGTCTTGTGGAGGCACTCAAGGTTACACTTGCGTGGGGACTACTTTTGGAAACTGCTGTTCCAGCGCAGGATTTTGCGGGAAAACAGGCGTTTTTTGCGGAGAAGGATGGTAAGTGCCCACACCTAATATCTTATGCATCTATCTATGCATAATATACGTATATACCTGCATGCAAACCTACCCTTGGAACATTAACCGTCCAACCCCTCGGCAAAAGAGCTAACCAGTCCGCTGGACCTTTGGAAAACCACACTTTAGTCAAACAAAATGGAGTTCTGGTTGCCAGACAACCAATATCAGCTCGAATAATGGTCGCTGCGGTGTAATATCTGGGTCTCCAACATTTACCTGTGTTGGCGGACAGTACGACGGCATGTGTTGTTCGTCCAGTGGATATTGGTATGTCGGTTTTCGATTCAATTCGATCTTGTCCTAAACCAGGAACGAAAAATGTGTGATCTTGGAAGGCTAACAGGGATGGGTCGGTGAATAGCGGTACAACCACAGGGCATTGTGGAACAGGCTGGTAAGTCAATAGAGTCCTTTCCAGGAATGGTCATAACTTTAGGCTGTGTTACTAAACAGACCGTTTAACAATTTATAGTCAATCGAAATACGGCAGATGCACTTAAGCGAGCGCAAGGCTTAAGAGCTGAAGGGGGACAAAAGCTTCAGTTCTGGTTCCCATATTTGCAGATGCATGTGACGAACCCAAGGCGGCAAGACAGCTATGGTTGAAACACGACTACATGAATAAGACAAATACAAAAATATTGATTCAACAGAAGATGTCGTATCCTGAATCAGGTCCTATAACTTTTAGATAATTACATATACGCATTTGCGGGGAATGCATATTTCCGGCAGCAGTTTAAGGAGCATATGATCTGGGGATCTATACAGTTCAGAACCGCCTCCATGCCTTTTACGGCCAAAATAGCGAGAATCCATTCAGTAGTATTGAAGCTCGAGTTCATGAAGTCTACCGGAGAACAGTTCCACGGAAATGTCTGTAGACGGAGTCGTAACGAATTTTGAAAGTTAGCAAACGTAGCAAACGTTACGACGTCGCGTGTCGTAGACGTACACTGCACGGTCTATCCAAATGTGTTTTCCACAACCACCAAGTTCAACAAATTTATAATATTCCACCTACTCGAGGTACTTGAAATTCAGCCACATACCGCATCAAGATACATCTTACAACTATTCGTGCTCACATTCGCGAAAAGTCTTTACCCCACCTGGTCCATGTACTTATCGCGATCCGGCGCGCCGGTGAAATACCCACTTTGATCGATTGGGGTTGCAGCTAAACTCCACGTAGCTAGCTGAATCTACGGCTGATAACGTTAGCATATCGTAAGGAAAGCGCTTAGAAGTCACGGGCGTCATATAAGAAATGTTCTCTCGTGCAGGCTGTGATATCTGTTTTTGAATTCCTTCCCTCCATTTCATCCTAAAACATTCATGCCATCTATTCTTCTTGTAATAAATTTGTATGGTTAACAAAAAAACTAAATTGACAAAAATATCTCTAAACTATTATACTATTTGAAAAAAATGGACAGAAAAACGCCTTCCCTCCCTTTCCTTCCTTATGATGTCCTTCACTTAATCTTTACCCAACTTGAAAAATTCCGTGCCGAAGCCTGCAAGCCACCCCGAGGCCGGCCTGAAATCCCAACAAACACAACACAGGTTGGATTTGCATATTACCGCCCGCTCAGACAGCTTGCACCTCTCCCTCCGAAGAAACCGCATGACTCGCCCCGTCGTGCTGAAAAATGGAGAATTGATCATTATAATGCTACTGGCTCCAGTGGAGGAGAAAATGCTGCACCGGCACCTTTTGAAGGCGCATCAATCTTCGATGGGCTGTCGAGGACGTGTAAAGCTTTGAGAGAGCTTTGTGCTCCATATATTTTCAAGAACGTGGTTCTCGCTTCCGATGATTGTCTGACGCTTGATCGTATTGAATTCTATGCGAGTGAGAAGGCGGAATGGATGTTGAAGCATATTCGGTATGTTGAATTTCTATATTTTTGGATACACAGGCATAGCGTCGGGTCCTCTAGTCCTTGGACCGGTTTTTATTTTACGCCAGGAATACATACTATAGATGAAGAGTAGGAACATTGGAGTTATAATCAATCGGTAACTATCATTATTTACAATTGAGAGTCACAATTAACAATTAATAACATCAGATCATTCCGTCTCATGGCGACAAATGTGACTTGGCCGAACTCTCTCGGTTCCAGGACTCCGGATGAGCTTTATCCAGCTTACGTCTCAACCTTGATCCGCCTCATCCACTCAATCCCATATCTGAAAACACTGGACTTCATTGTTGAACCTCGTGGACTAGTGTCGGAGTTCAAGCATCAACTAACCACAGCCGAACCTCCAATAACCTTCCCCACAGTCAAGAGCGTCTATATAAACACTGACAACGAATATATCCTGCCCCTCCTTTCCTCGCCAGAAGCTGGCGGCCTTGAGGCTTTTGAATATACGTCACCTCACTCCATCAAGTCCCCCAACAAAGTAACCTTTTCAACTATTGGCGCTAGCATCGAAGAAAAGGAAACCGGATTATTCGGGGGTATGCCCGACGCCAGAGCTGTAGGGGTAATCAAAGGGCTATCTGGGATGAAGATGAATAACAGCTTGAGAAAGATCACTTTAGCTGCCTTTATTAGCGATAGTGGGATTGTAGAGATGGCTAAAGCAGGGATACTAGAGAATGTTAGGGAGCTGGTGCTGCTATACGGTGTTGCTTCTGTAAGTCTATCCCATTGCAAAAAGAAAACACTCGTTGGATCAGAAGGTCATTAATATTTGAAAATGATAAAAAAGAGCTGCGCGAGCTCCCTGTCACATCTTCCAAACCTTCGGTATATCCGGTTTGGTCAAGACGATGTACCTATTTCGGCCAAAAACCCACATTGCTACATGTCCCGCCGGGAACTATTGACGGTAGCCCGTAATGCCACAAAGATGGAAGAAGTATGGCACCGTAACCGCTTCGTATGCCACGTCAAGCGACTGGTCGGTGAGGGGTATGGTGGGACAGAGATTGATGAGAATGAAACCTGGTGGATGGATACTTGGGCGCCGGACGGGGTGGGTAATAAGAATGTTATTAGTGGTGGGTGGTTAGGTTAATTGACTTCTTTTGTTATTTTTTTCTCTTTTAGGTGGGAAATCCAGGGGATCGTTAGTCCTTTCTGGATTAATTATAATTCTTCATTCGGGCTTGAATGTTGATATCTGGTATCGGTGCTTTGGCGGAAAGTACTTTTCAGGGTTTCTTCGTCGTGTAACTGACTATGGAGTAAGTTTTGGGTACTGGTAATTTGTATGAGTTTGTTGGATTTTGGAGGCTTGACAACACGTTTAACATAATGCCCAGTCCTGTACACTAAGTGAATCTCACAATGGAAGTATATGACATCCATAGATTGTATCACAACAGTCTTCAAGATTAAAACAGACTTTTTTCGTATACATAGATTCCAAATTTTTCTCTTGGATGAATAGTTAGTAGTGCGCGTATTTATACAAAACCTCAATCAGGTATTACAAAGTATAATGTCTGCAGAGGACAAGATAATGAATTTGAATGACATTGGTTTCACGTCCACAGCCCAAGGCTCGAGCTCCAATTGCCAAAACAAATTGATGGGGTAACGTCATGTTCTTGCTAAGTTTGCGGTACAATTAAACCCTCATGGGCGGTACCCGTTACTATAAATTGGGGAATTCATTCGTACCTTCTCTCCGTCTTTCTAGTTCCACCGCAGTTAAGACACGTCTTACATTCGTGCACTCGTAAAGAACCTTCTTTTACAAAACTCAACAGTCACGTTCATTACATTTATCTTTGAGAGTCTTCATTGAAAATGGAGGATTGGTTCGTTATCTTTATTCCTTCCCTCCTATATCTCTACTAACTCGGTCATCATGTGAATCTTTATTATAGTTCGGTTGAGGCGCCCGTTGTTCTAATGGAGAAACCAACGTTGTTCAAAATCCCCTATGAGATTCAGTACAAGATTTTGTCCGATGCTCTGGGTCCAACTGTCGACTTTGTCGTCAAGTCGCCAGTTCAATCAAAGGAATGGCGTGATAAGTATGGTGTCGGGGCATGGGGGTCAACTAAGGTATGTCATTATTTCATAATTTACTCATACGAATACTTATATAGAAAAATACGATTAGGGTGCTTTTGTGTGTATATGGTCCAGATAAGTATGCGTACTGGGAAAGTTATTGATAAGCTAACTATGTCTTCTTTTCTTTAATTATTTTAGTCCTTCGGTCGTCTTTTGCACCTGCTCTACCCGCGAGTCATTCCCACAAAGGTCCCAACGGCCCTTCTGCTTGTCTCTAGTGGGTTTTCACACATAGTCCAAACTGTAGCAGCAGGAATGGATACAATCAGCGCAAAGATTCAAGACGAAATTTCCGAAGACATGGTAATTGGCGACTCCCCGGCCGATACCAAAGCGCAATAGGGAGCGACATTCGGAAAATTTTGGAATGATGAAAAACCAAGCAGGATCATCTTCGCAGGCTACCCGTGTCACGTTACAATGGCTTTGTTTCAAGTAGCTGATTTGACTTCCGTCAGAAACATCTATTTGACAAAAGGGATGACGAGCTGGGGATACCCCGGGTTCGACGATTGGTGGTGCTCCGATGGGTACCCCCAACGATTCCGCGGTATAGATGAAACGGGTTTTAAGACCGCGTGTTTCTTTCATCGTCATTTTCTCTGCCTTGAGACTGTTGCTCTTGGGTTCAAAAAGATGAAGCGTTCGCATAAGAATGATAATCCTATCATTCAATTGCTGCAATGGCTTGCTATGAGTCCGCACACTCTTGATACTTTGAGTGAGAATAACCAGGCTCGAGGCAAATTGGCTCGCTATCCACCACGGTTCAGAAGGCTTGAGCTGGTCTTTGAGAAAAAGGGAAAGGAAATCGACAACCCTTTGGATCTAGACAGCTACCTCTCGCCTCCAAATGGCTTCAAGTGGGTCCAGACAAGAGTTTCCGACGACTTTATCACGAAACGAGGTCGATATATCAACGACTGGAACTACTTCAAGAAGATGGAAGCTCAGGAAGAGGAGGAAGGTGATATTATGCGCGTCGAGATGGAACGTATTCAAGAAATCGACTGGACCGACTTCCTGGATACATTTCCGGAGTCGATTTCTACTGTTTTTGAATAGTCCTTTTTTCAATTCCGTGTCTTCAAGGCAAAGAATTGTAAAGGCGTGATTGCACATCCTGCTTCTCTTTCTATGAAATATCCTGCTTTGTTATCTTCTGGACGATTTCTGACAGATGGATTTCACTTTATAGATTCTAAATTGCCATAACTGGTGAATTTTAGTCTCGCTTCAAGGTGTATCCGCATGTTGTCTCCAGAACCTTTTTTATACAATCCCCGTTTGTTCTATTGTTTTTTGTTTAAGCTCGGCTTCCATAGCATCTACAATCAGTTTGCTATAGCTAGGCTACATACAAGCATCATTAGAACCCCCAGATACATCAAATAAATTTTGTTTTTTTAAAAAAAATCGTTTTCAATCATGCAGCCTGTGTCCGTCTAGATATGTGTAACAGTGCCCTATAACAACATCTAAATTCTAAAACGGAGATATAAACTAAGACCCCCCACGATCTTTTCCGTCCTTCCGTGTCTCAGGAACCACCATTCCTTCTCCCCTTGGTCGATCGCAACCAAACGAACATTCTTCGGTTAGAGGCATTTGTATCATGTCTTTCAGGATGCTAGGGGTTTAGTGCCGGGACTCAACGTTCCTTCCCCGGACATACCATACCAGGCTAATTAACCCGGTTTATGAATTCAGACTAGGGAGCGGGAGCAGATATATAGAAGATATGCGAATCTAGAAGGCTCCAGAAAGTACGGGAAAGTCGGAGATTCTACTGCATACGGTGGGTAGAATTTGAAAGCGATGACAATTAAGGGATCAGAATATTTGCGTGGTGACTAGAAAAGTCCTCGTATACTATACATGATCAATGATGAGACTAAAAGTTACTACGATATCGCATAGGACAAAAGTTTGTTTTGAAGGTTGTATCATTAGACCTCCATCATTGGATGTATTATAGTTAATTACACATGACCAAGCCCGCCGATATTAAGAACGGCGTGCTCTCATCTAAGCCTTAAGGCCTTAAAAATATATGTACACTGAAGAAAAAACTGTATGAATGAAAAAATAAAGGATACGGTGGTCGACTTTGGCCGCGATTCCATCGATCCTCTATCGCTCGCACTTGACTTTTTTCTTTCGAATATTCTCTGCACTTAACGAAGTGCATGCGTTGCGAATTCGAGATTGTCGTAGAGGTTGCGAGCGAATCAAAAAGGATCCGGGTAGTAGTCTTGAATTTGCGACCCTTTCCCCACGGATTATGCCTTACTAGGAACCCCTCATTATCGCCATGTGGCATGATCCCAGTCAAAAAAAGAGGAAACCTATGTGGCCCAGGCACTGACTAAAATGGCCTGTTATGCATCTGTCGTATCCGCTCCAAGATATCAAAGGATGGAGCGTCGTTTAGTGAAAAAAATTGTTCGATGGGCCGACTGTAAGATATCGCGCCTTACTCGATCCTTGGTGGCGGACTCCTGCCTTCCCTCCCCTTCCTGTCGCCTGGACTCAGACTCCTCTCCGCAAGTCTCCTAAGTCCCTTAACGATATCCAGCATCTTGTCTCTGGCCTTTCTCGCATCCCACTTCTTCCCCCTCAAGCTCATATTTACTTCTTTGCCCTCAGGGGTGTTTAATAACCTCTCCACCAGCAGGTATCGCATATTCATGCATACATGCACACCACAGTCGTAGGAATTCCCCTGTTGGGGTGTATCATCGTCCAGCTCGTAGAAATTGAGGGGATACCCCACCCATTCCTCAACCTTCGCTGCGACTTCTCTTGCATGCCGTCTGTTGGAACCACCTAGGGAATCGTAATGAAATGCGACTCTGTCTTTGATGCTAACGACGAGTAGTGACCAATGGCTGCCTCCTTCTGCGAGGCCTGGATCTCGATTGTCGTTTATCGGAAGGAATATATGTGTTGCAGATGTTATTGATGGGAGGGCGGAAATGATGTTTAGGATGGAAGATTCTACACGTAGGAGGAAGACCATTGATGGGCGGAGGAGAAGAATGCCATTGCAATCTGAATGGGATAGAAATTCATGCTCGAGGTATTCTTCCCAGAAAGCGATGTTGTTATCTGTTAACCAGTCGTTTTCGAGGCAGTTTATGTCCTCCTGGTACAGGCAAATATCATGATCTGTTTTTTTGGTAAGAACAAACAAAGTCAGGGCCACCTTCCAAATTTTGCAATGGTCTGGTAGTGGGAAAAAGAAGAAAGAAGTACTTACAGCTTAAGTAAGGCATGTCTGCTCTTAATCGATCACCACTTCGTCCGACCCGGTCACGGAGCGAGTCCAGTGCACCGGATAGACGGTTCCGACTCCTTGTGCGCATGTGCATCGCAACATCAGCGAACGCACTGGGAGAGATGTAAGGGAGGAGGTCGTAGAGGTAGGAGATAGAGTCGGAAAGGTAGTTGTTTTGGAAATCCTCGTCGTAAGAATAATCATATGCCAAATCGTAGTCGTAGTATTCTTCTGGGTCGAGGTCTCCGAAGGCGAGGGGATCAAGGTTGTATTTGTGGAGGGTCGCCAGTTTGGAAGATTTCAAAGGGTAATGTTGGTGATAGTAATAAGTAATGTTGATGACGACGATGATGATGTTGTAGAAGAGAAAAAAAAGGAATCGAATGACGATGAGGGAGAGAAAGAGGAATAGGTAGCAGTATTAGTAGTAAGTAGTGCGTGCGCTAGGTGCGTATTCCAAGTATTCGAGAAGGTCGAGCTGGGCTGGGGCAATTGGCAAGCGCAGGTCAACGGCGGGCAACCGGGCGGGTGACTGCAGCAGGAACCAAGAAAAAGTGTTGTGATGACGACGAGACCAGCCAGAACAGGTTATGAATCGTGCAGGCTTGGACAGGACTGACTGTGACTGGATACTTCTCTCGTTATAAAAATATAAGGGTAAGGATAAGTATAGCAGTAGATGGCAGATATAGCAGATGCAATGGCCACGGGATGGAGTAATTAAATAAGTATGTAGATTAAAATAAATACGAGGAGATGCGTATTATTATGATCGATCGAATGACTTGCTCGCGGTAATGCAGGTAATACACCACTTTCAGCGCTGCTCTTGCTTTGCCCCTACCTTACCGGTGCTTAAGTATGAAATGCACGAGGTATTTAGGACATACTTGGGCACCGTCCTCCCATGGGCTTCTGTAAATTCCGTATAGCAACTATAGGCTTCCCCGCAAGGCAAGGACGCAGCGGATATCGGTATCATGTATGTAGGTATAATGCATGCAGGTAAAGCATAGAACACTCACGAAGTAGGTACTCTTAGGCACCGCCCTAACCGGATCCTGCCCAGGTCTCCTGCATGCCAGAAGGGGGCTTGTCCGTAATCCTTAACCTGATTCGACCCGGTATCAGTACAAGGCTGGCCATTGGGCGTTTGCCCGACTCGCTTGCAGCTGAAGTAAGGGAAATGCAATGTACGGTGACTGTGACGGGTCCGGTCATTCGCTATTATCCAAGCACCAAGGCAGGAAGCGGGCAAACCAAGCCGAGAATAGCAGCTGTAGCGTCTCCATCCGGTCTGAAGATGCTACCGTTGCTTGGACCTGTCCTTGGATTGGTGATCCACCCCCTCTGCAGCTTTGAAAAATAATTAAATAGAAAATGAGATCATACTTTCGATGTCCAGTAACTCCTTGCCCTGATCCAAGACCCAACCAGCCAGATAACCTGTAACAAAAAAAAAAAAAAAAAAAAAAAGGAAAAGGAAAAGGGAAAAAATGAATAAAATGAGATACAATATGTAAGAGGGAAAGAAGGAAAGAAAGGGGGAAAGAAACAGGGAAAGGAGTGATTGATCACGAGCGAGAGGGGAGGAAATAAGTGAGAGATAGCTATCGAGGGAGAAATACTCCACACAGAAAAAACGACGATAAAGGGAAGGTCAGACGAAACCCAGCAATTGTTTAAACTTCAGATATGTCGCCCAGCAGAGCAGGCCGAACCCGATGCTAAACGCACCCATCCCTAACAACACCCTGTTCTGGATAGAAAACGCCTCTGCCGAACAATTAGCATATTGTATTTCACGTAGTACATGCTCATAACATTATTTTCGGGACGGGTCCTAATTGATTGGGTCAATTAGGATGGAAACAGAACAGAATAAAAGGCTTACCAGCGCTCAGACTTCGTGCCTCTCGCTGTTTCTCCGCCAGCGTTTTGATTTCCAGGACTTTGGCCTCATCTCGCTCGCCACCGTCCTCCGAATAACTGCTGCCCCGCCGGCTGCTCGGTGCCGAATCGCTATCGTGTTCGAAACCACTTGTGCTCCCCGAATAAGGCTCTGTAGCCGATCTTAAACCATCCCTGGGAGACCGAGGTATCTTCCAGTATAGCGAAAAGTATAGCAGCCGACGTCGGTTTGTAAGGGCCCCGTGCTGCCTGTCCTCTTCCAGCCTACGTTTTCGGTCGACGATAGCGAGGGATAGTATGAACGAGAGAAACAGGATCGGTGCAAGGATTGTCTGTAACCACTCATATGATCAATTAGCAATGCATTTTCATCAGGATTGAGTCACAAAATTAAAATATAGAAAGCCAAAGAAGGCATTCGTACCCTCGTGAGAAAATTATCCTTTGCGAAGCTGGGACTGTCCGAATCGTCGGTTGTCTGGATCTTTGCTGGTGCGGATTTTGACCGTAGCAGTGATGACGCAGGGGAGGACCGCCCCGAGGATTCTACGCTTGTTGATGTCATCATGGTCGCGTGTTGGGCGAACCCCACCACGGGGTGATAGTGATAAGATTAGATAGTTACTGGAAGTGAGTGCTTAAAATCGGCAGTGTTTTAGAAATGGAAGTAGGCAGTATAATAGTAGCGATCTGAAGGAGAAGAAGGAAGATGATATCGGTGTTCACATGGGATGGGATGGGGGGTGGTTGGAGAGAGAGCTAATGGGGTTTCGGGGAGTTTAGGAGATTATTAAATTGAAGGTCGCAATTGAAAGGGCCGGGCAATTGCAGGTCAAGTTAAGTTAACCTGAGACCGAACCATGAAACGATCATCGAATATGCTCCCCCCAACGGCTCTTATAGATGGCGTGCAACTTCATTCTATTCTTAAACCCCCTCCCACGCGGGCTCGAATAACTGGTTACGGGAATTAAGTCACTAGAGGTAAGCTCCAACTTCATCGCCTCATCACCACTTAAAGCACTTTAACGTATATAATTAACAACAACTAACCATCGGTTGATTCGATTGATACTAGTGTACGCGTATCGATTCCGGGTCCGGGAAAGGATACTCAAATCTACCGTTTCCCGTTTCACAAAGATTAAAAGTCTATCGGGCTTTCCTTGAAACATGACCACGCGCAAACGTAGGCCAGCGAGGCCGTGTGAGGATTCATGATTAATCATGGTTGCAGATCGGAGCTACGGCCTCCCGCCGCCTCGACGATGACATACCTGGCCTGACCGACATGGTTTATTCGGCAACTAAAATGTTGGGTGCATGCGGGTGCCATTTGCTATTTCTGGGGGGGGGATCAAGCCCAGCAGGCCTCAGACTTGGCGAGGGAGCTTGGACTGTGCAAGGGTACCTGGACCCGGTCACTTTTTATCGATTACGAGGTTTCCTCCGTAAGACATATCAATACGAGTGTACGGGGTACGATATCGAAGTGGAGTGATGCTGGCAACCGCGACTGATTGCAAAGGTCCTTGGTTTCCAGCCAATGCATCGCGTACGTACGGAATCGGACGAAATCACCATGGATCCAATGCAATGGTTTCACCACCTTTGGGCCCAAACCGCAGGGCTCCAGCTAAGCTTGTCTCATTACACACCAAACCGGCTGTGCGTAATCGGTAGGGTCTGGTTAACGTAACGCTGGGAACTTCTGAGCTTAAGCTTAACCTTAGGAATAAGGGAACCTAGACGGCTTCCGTGGAGACGAATACCCTATGTTGTAAAGGGGGGGAAATCCGACACCTAGTTAACGGCTTGCGTACACCTTTTGCTTTGATTCGACCGAAGACAAATGAAGCTAGCGTCGCAACAAGGGAGCTGCGACTCGAACCGCCACCCATGCCTGCGACATTTTGGAGCTTCGAGGCTGAAGGATTTTGAACCGTTCTGCTCTTCGCCGGCCATCAATCCGCCCTTTTTTCGCACAGAAGGGTATTATCTTTCTCCAGATACCATAATCTGGATCCCGTAATCCCGTTGAACGACCGAATTCTTTACATACTGGTCGCCTGTTTCCCACCACCACCAGCAAAATGGCAACAATGCTAAAACGGATCTTGAAGGGTCGGGATCGGACCTCGAAAGACTACTCAAACCCGAGTTTCCCGGATCAGACTGGTTTCTCTTCCGGGGGCGCTCCGGGTCCTAAATATCATGGAGGACCTAATACATTTCAATCCACCACTTCGAGTGCCGTACCCGTCGACTACGAAAGAGAGCAGCCGGGTTACTCTATGAGTCCTACCAGTGATACCCAATCCCCCTTCGCCGTCGATTATGATAGAATACGTCCCGATGTCGACCCATCATTTTACGGCGCCCCTCCAAGGCCACCCCAACAGACTTATGGAAAGAGTAAACCCCCACCGGCCGTCCGATATAACCAACCGGCACCGAAAGATCCATATCCGGCGTTTAGCTCGAACCCTGTTGACTACGAAAGCACGCCAACTGCACCGAGCGGCCGTATGGCAAGTGCTCAGGTGGTTGAGTATGATAAGTCTCCGCCCAGAGCTAGTCAATACTCGGAGTATCCACAACCCACGTCAAATGGTCGCATGGGAAGTGCTCAAGTAGTCGAATATAACAAAGTTGCGCCTAGGCCCAGCCAATATTCAGACTACCCACCAGCTCAGCCTAAGGATTCAACAGCGACATATTCTCCTGCGGTCTATAAACCTGATCCGCCACCACCAGCTCCAAAGACTGACCGAATGCAAGGGCCACCAACTTACTCTCCTGCAGTCTATAAGTCTGATCCGCCACCAACAGCCCCAGATACAGGTCGAACACTAGAGCCCCGAGCATACGGACTCGCCCAATATGAACTTCCAGCCACAGCCCCGCAATCACTTGTATCGCCAGCTGTGGTCGATTACACTAGGCAAGCGCCGGTACAATCACCTTATGCCCATGAGATGGCGCCACCTTCTCTGGCATCACCGGCAATGGTTAGCTACGGCCAAACCCCAGCTGGGGGCTATCTTTCGATAAACTCACAAATGCAATCACAACCTCAAAACCCTGCTCAACAATATCCAAGTTATGGAAACTTCGGCGAGAATGCTGCAAATCAAAGGTTAGTATACCGCTAAGAATGCCGAAACCTCGCCTCTTTGAAGACTAATATTAGTCGTAGGCCCCCTTATAATTACCAGGAGCACTACGCTCCCTCGGGTGGAAGCCCGACTACTCCCAAATATGCCCACCTCAACGAGGCTCAGAAACCCCAGCCCCGTTTTGAAAATAATCATTCAGAATCAGGGAATTCGAGTGCATCTTCATTGTATAGCCCTCCATTCTCCGCCACCAGCAACTCAACCGCCCCAACATCAGTATACTCTTTTGATCGCCCCAACTTTATCCCAAACACGCCCAATACCCCGTCAAGACCGAATTTGCCACCACGAAATCCACAGGCAACCTCTAGTTTCGGCGACTCCACAGCTACATCCGCCGACGACCCTAATGTATCGAAGTTTGTAGTTCGTTTATTCTGCCAGCGGAAACGCGAAGAGGGGGATACACACGAAGAATCGCCGCGGGATATTCGTGAGTTTAGACTCGCAAACCTGGCGCTTATCAAGCTTGCGGCTGGAGCAGAGCGGTATGTGCTACTTGATGCAGTATTTGGAGAGTTGGATAAGGCGATTGCGCCTTTGTTGGAGAAGCATTGGTACCGTAAGTCTCAATTTTGTTCTTTGCAAATCGAATTATGAGGTTTCAAAAGCAGGTTAGCTAATATGACGGTTGGGTAGTCACACTGAACACAACAGTTGAAGACCACTTTGTTCCTGGTGGGAAACACGTAGTGGCCATTGGGAAGGTCATGGTAGCGTATAAGGGAACGCAGTCGACTATATATGCAGACTTTAAGAAAGATGAAGATTGTAAGTCACTATACTAATTCTAAACAGACACTGTGTAAGAGGGCCACTCGCTAACAGAACACGGTCCATAGACGCGAGATTCAAAATGGAGATGGAATATGCTATGAACACGATCCGAAATAGCACTTCAGCGAACGCCGAGAAGCCGAAGTATAGGTATTAAAAATGGCAGTACTTTCGAACGGCCTGGAATGCGGGGCATGGCTTCTTTTGTAAATTATTGTTCAGGAATCGGCCTGGTATTTGGTTTTTCGGGTGGTATTTGGAAAATGTTTATATAGTGTTTTAAGGCGTTTTGCTGGAAAGGGTGTATAGTTGGTGTTATACTTATGAATCTAAATAAAATTTACCCTTTCGAATGAGTTTGTTTCTGCCGAGTTCTGTATACGGAAACTGCTATCGGGGAGGACATTCGGTAGGATGACAGTTCATAGGAACGGTGGGGCTCCCTAAGGCATGCGGCTATTGCGCACAACGAAGATCCGAACCATTAGCGTAACTACCTATATATATAAATACACATCAAAACCCGGCCGGTATTAGAGCTTTATGCAGGGTCTGTGATTGGCCCCCTAGATTGTCCGGACCCAGTGGCCAACCTGGTTCAGCTGTTCTTGGTGTTGTTACACTGCCCGATTCCCGCGGTTGAGGCTCTGGACCTACAATTAGCCTGGCTTTTGCATGGATTCAGACATACCACATTTTAGTCCGGTATGTTTGAGAGTTCTTCGTCGAGGGCGATTAATAAGCCACCAGCGCACAACTGCGAATTAGTATATCCATAACAGACTACAAAATCAATGGGTCTAATTTTAGAATATATGAATTTCCAGATGGCATTCACGAAGCTAACCCTACAGACCACTACATGTGTGACTATTATGAATTGAGGGACGAGTTGATACCAAAATATCAATAAATCAGTAATCTATTAGGAAGTTATTTTTTCAAACTAATACTAGCGATTCAGAATATTAATAGAAGCGCTTGAGGCATATATAAGTAACGGAAAAGCCAGGTGGGAGACGGATTCGATTAGATCTTGCTATCAATTCCTATATCCATTACTCTACGAACTCGAAGTGGTACTTAAATTTATATAATTTTAATCGTTATCAATATTACCCTCACTTTAGTAGCTATCAAAATGAAGTTCTTAACTATCAATTCATTGTTGCTTCTCAATTCATTGGGCCTATTTCTTTTATCTACAGCTGCAGCTGTCCCAGCCGCGGAACCTGCTGCCCCCCAAATACCGACAATCCCAAATACCAAAATCGAAGCACGAACGTTACCCCCACCCCTATTAAAAAGAGAGATAGAAATAGAGGAAGAAGAAGAAGAATTATCTTCAAATACTGCGCTCCAAATCCGCGAAACTCTTGCACGCCGCGACGACTGGTACGACTGCTTCGGATCCTCGGCTTGTCACCGGACATCATACGATAGTTGTTTAAAAGCCGCGTTCCAATTCAAAGATAAACAGATATACTGGGATCATACAAGATTTTGGCATAAGAACCCGGGTAATCCGGGATATTGTCTTACTATGTGGAAGTGTGAGAATAAGGTTGATTATATGTATGGGATGACTGGGGTTAGGATTCGAAAGGCGTAAGTAAATGCATACCAACTTCTTCTTTCGATTTTATGAGTCATATTAGGGGACCATTTTTGCTGATAGTTTGAGGCGGATTTTAGACTTCAGGGTATGTATAATGGCAAGGGATGCGGATCATGTGGATCAGCTTGGATTTTTAAATCTTGTCGAGCGACGATAAACTATTGTAACACCAACTGTGCTGGTCGGAAGTAAAGCTGACGTTAACCATAGCAAGGTATCAAAATACGGCTCACGCCTCTTTACTAAGAAATGGTAAAGAGGCGACTAGGCGGAGGGATTATAATATTCAGACGCTAACTGACTAGAGTTGGGTCATATCGTTATTCTCAAAGTTGTTTTAGCGAATGTTGATAAAGAAACACATAGTAATAAAATTATACAATCTAAGAAGCGTTTTTAATATTTAAGCAGCCCGAAATTTCCGAGCTCAAAGCAAGATGTCTCGACTAGGATCAATATTCCGACAGAAACATACCGCATATGGGGACTTTGTTGGATTTTGGCACTGGGGCGGCTTGAAAGTGTGTTGCTTCCAGGTGGACTAGTTGGGCTCACGGAGTATCTTCACCATCTCTAGCCAACCTTGTTTCTACTAGATGGAACTACCTATACTATAGCAAGCTATTAGAATTCCGAAGCACACCTACCTCTCCACATGCTCCCACTTTAACAGAATGCAATCATCTCGTCCACAAACAACGGCGTCTAACCGCACTGGCCCCAAAGGGCAAGGGGCAGGTCGACCTCGAACTGCAGGTTCTATATCAGGTGGACAATCTGCACCTCAGCAAACTATATGTGCCCTTACCGAGTCTCGTGGTGTCGCAGCCCAAGTTGGTCTTGCGTTCGTCAACATCTCGACAGCAGAATGTACCCTTTGTGAAATATGTGACTCTCAGACATATGTCCGAACCCTACATAAATTGGCAGTGTTCGATCCCTTAGAGGTATCTGAAATATTCTCCCTTTCAAATTTTGTGCAGAAGCGAGAAATGAGCGGCGTGCAGGAGTGCTATGAAGTTCTACTTCAAAGTGTTTCAATTCCTAGTCATCTAATATCCTCTACCAACCTAGATATTGATGCCAGAAACAGTCATGGCATCAAAGACCCCCAAACTACCTAATATAATCAACCAGAACCTCCCCGGAGCCCGTGTGACTACTCTCCCACGAAAGTATTACAACGAAAAGATCGGACTGGATTATATATCCCGTCTATCTTTCAAGTCCGAGGCCGAAGCAGTGCAGGTCGCCATATCTGGCAAGTTCTACGCTATTTCTGCGGCTGCAGCGGTAATCAAACACCTTGAATTGCGGTATAATATTGGGTTTGTGGGACATAGTTTGAGAATCAAGTATCAGAGCAGTGAGGGTGCGTTTACATTCACTTTTTGGTTCTGTGCTTCGCTATTTGTTTTGTCGTCTAAATTTACTCCACTTGGATGAGCCATGTGCACGCAGATTAACACTTTCACATCCCAGGGACTATGGTAATCGACTTCAGCACTGTCCAAAACTTGGAACTTATACAGAACCTACGGAATCCGAAATCCGGAGATTGCCTTTTCGGTTTGCTAAATAACACGGTCACGCCGATGGGCGGAAGGCTGCTGAGGTCAAGCATTTTACAACCGTTGACGGATACTAGCATCCTTAAAGATCGACTCGATGCAGTTGAGGAGCTGGCTACTAGTGAGGAGATGTTCTTCGGGACTAAGAAGGGTATAGCTCCAGCTGCTCTATGTAACATTTTGCAAGATTCTAACGATATAATAGCTCTACAAGCGTTCGGGGATATGGATAGACTTCTTACGTCGGTATGCTACTCATCACCATTAGTTTGATATCGAACTTCTGAGCGTCTGATCTGATGACCCCGCGTTATTGTAGCTCATCACTTGTCCACCAAGCACCTCCGTCAAATTTTCCGAAAAGTCGATCAACGACATTATACTCCTCAAAAAAGAGCTGGTTAGCATTGTTCCGATTCATGAGGCGTTGGTGGGATGCAGTAGCAAGCTCCTACTGGCGGTGAGAAGTGTAAGTCCCCTTCATACTTGCGCCATATATCCAGCCATGGTTGCTGATACCTTTATACTTTACTGTCAGTTGTGCAACTTTGAGAAGGTTCAGGTAGTACAGGACCTCATCGATGAGGCGGTTTCGCCGGATACTATGTGGGCGAGTACACCAGTTGATATGCGGCACCAGAGGTATGTTTAGCAATCGTCTTTGGTTGAGGATGGACTAATACGAGATGGTGATAGATGCTATGCGGTTAAAGTAAGTATCCAAATTGCCTGTCTGTTATCGAAGCTTATGGCGTGGATTAACAAAATATAGAGCGGTGTCAATGGTCTCCTCGATGTCGCTCGCCAAACTTATAAAGAAGGGACAGAGGACCTACATATTATATTCCAAGAGATCGTCCGTATGTTCCCCTAGTCCCTCCGCTGTGACCCTTGGATACTAATACTACATGATTCAGGTGAATATAATCTACCAACTTTGGAAATTAAATTCGAGGCTCAGAGAGGATACTACCTACGTCTTCCAGCCGCAGATACAGAGGATGCGCCATTGCCGCCAATTTTTGTCAACATAATGAAGAAAAAGAAGTTTGTGGAGTGCACAACATTGAATCTGATCAAGCAGAATTCGAGAGTACGTACTCTATATATACAAACATGAAGATAAGGATAAATGGTGATACTAAGGACTCATACTTTGGATGGCTAGATCAGCGACGCCATGCACGAAGTCCTTTTAATGAGTATGTGCCAACTCCGACAAGCTTTATATGTCAGAGGCTAACTTGGAACCCAGGTGACCGAACAATCCAAACACTTGTTGATTCCATTCGGGCTGAAATGCATGCTTTATACAAAGTCAGTGAAGGAATTGCGATACTTGATATGATAAGCTCATTCGCTACGCTTGTCACTTTATACGAATACAGTATGTATCCCTCGGTCCCATATAAAACAGTTGATCTAACCATTTTTACAGCCCGTCCAGAATTCAACGATACATTAGCAATTAAAGATGGCAGACACCCCATCCGTGAGAAAATCCATAAGGAAAAACTGATCCCAAATGATGTTTATGCTAGCCAACAAACCAGGTTCCAAATTATCACGGGGTGTAATATGAGCGGGAAAAGTACATATATTCGCCAGATCGCGCTTATGACAATAATGGCACAGATTGGTTGTTAGTACGTATAAAAGGTGACTTTTTAGTTGTTACCCAGAGCACAAGCTGACATGATGCCCACCAGTGTACCTGCTTCTTATGCTTGCTTCCAAATAACAACTCACCTTTTCGCCCGTGTCTCAATGGACGACGGTATCGAAGCTAATGTCTCGACGTTTGCGGCGGAGATGCGAGAGACGGCTTTCATTCTTAAAAATGCGACAGAGGGCAGTATGGTTATCATGGATGAACTTGGGCGAGGAACTTGCACAAGAGATGGGTTGGCTATTGCGATTGCGGTCTGTGAGGCATTGATCGAGAGGAAGGTTTGTAGGCTATATTCTAGCACAAGGTTAAGGAAAATCTCATAGTTAATTGCTGAAAAGGCCTTCGTGTGGTTTGCGACACACTTCCGAGAACTTGGGATCGCTCTTTCAAGGAGACCAGGGGTTATTTCATTGCATATGCGAGTTGAAGTAAGTTATACCTTTATTGATATTGTCGGTCGTGATTCTGACTGCGGTATCCTAACATTCCGAAGATGAAACCAGAAGAAAACGTTACCTCAATGCTGTACAAAATTGCAGACGGCCCTTCCACTGAAAAGCATTATGGCATAAATCTCGCCCGAATAGTCGGCCTCCCGCCAACAATAATTGCCAGAGCAGCAGAAGTCTCGAATGCGATCGCACAAAATGCGGAACTTAAGAAGACAACATCAAAGGGACACAGAAAGTCAGAAAGACAACGACTTATTCTTCAGCTTGTGGAGCATCTGCAACAAGCTAGGCAGAGTAAGATGACGAATACAGCGTTGAGAGGATGGCTTGGAAGGTTGCAGATGGAGTTTGCGGAGGCAATGGGTAGATTGAAAGATGCGGATGATGAGAGCGAGAGTGAAGATGACGAAGAAGAAACAGCTACAACTGAGACGGTCACTCGTGAAAGTGGTTTTAGAGGTGGGAGTGGCGAGACGATCGACATTTCGAGCGACGGGACGCCGATACTGATGCCATCTGAGCAAGATAATAGTGAAGAAGAGGAAGAAGAACCCACAGAGACTACTGAAACCACTGATACGACGGAGGCCACGGGGACTACCACTAACACTGGGAATTTTAGCAGATGGAGTGGGTTTACGACTTCGAATACGCATTCGCATTCGCATTCGCATTCCCACACTCCCTCACATTCTTATATTTCCGAGAATAGCAGCGAGGTTATAGGCAATAAAATGCCAACAGGGAGTGGAAGGTACACATTCAATAACCCCAACTCTAGTGATATTTTGGAAGGGATTGAGGAGTTGAGCGACGTTGAGGATCAGATTTGAAAATGCATTAATGTTCCTTTTCACATTATGTTGGCTGCACAACTCCGGTTTGCTAGTTGCTCGTTAGTTTTGCTTCATCTGCCCCCGTTTCTTTGTTCCCTTTTACTTTCTTTTGGGCTTTACACTTTAATTTAAAATTTGGGAATCTATGTGATAGTGGAAGGCACAATCCAGAGGAAGAGCAAGCTGGTACAAGGTGATAACGATCGAAGTTGTATACTACTGCCTCACCAATATGTGCGAAATACGCTTATAACGTTCTTGCTTAATTAAGTTAAGAAGAAAAGGCAATGAACCTAAGAAAGCACAAAGGTCTCCAAAATCTAGTCCGAAATCGAATGGTATATATAAATACTATCAACACAGGATTACATACATAATGCTATAGCTGTAATTAATTGCTAAATGGGGGATTGAGATAAGAATGATAATGGGAATAACAATAAAACGCAAACAGTATAAAGAATTACAAGGGGGAAGAGAAATAAAACCAGTATGTTTATACTTTCAGCTGTACGGAAGAGGCCATGTATCGTGGGATCGTTCATTGGTGCTGTCGGGTCCCATTCTTGATACTGAAGGATATCAAAAGAGAATTTGTGTGTAAAATACTACAAGCGACAGACGCCAGAGGGAAAAACAACATTTCGTGAAATTCAGGAAGGGCAAAAGTAAAGAAGATGAAGAGGAAGTGAAAAAAGAGGGCGCTTAGAGAAAGGGCAGCTTGCTTGCTAAATATATCGACTATAACCGCCTGTTTAAATGATTTTTGAAAATAACAGTAAAAAGCCAGAAGTTCCGCTTTTTTGGTTTCCCTCCCTACAAAGTCTCATTCTATATTTCCCTTATGAAGCCGCCAAAATAAAATAGAAAGAAAGAAAATCAAAAAGTGAACTTGTCGACATGTCGTGTGCGCTGGTTTTTTCAGACGAAACCGAATAACAATGCGATGTATATACTCCATATCAAGTGTGTTTTTTCCAGCCTTGTTTTGGTCGTCGGCTTTTATTTCTCGTATTTTCGCTTCCGAGGTTTAGCCGAAGCTGTATTAGGCTAATCAGCGTGGGGGAGAAAAAAGAGCTCGAGCTTTCAAACATCATGCAATATGGTGGGTTATAATTCGCTTCGTGATACCGATGGCCAGTTTCGAAAATGTGTCACTTTCTAAGACACTTTTATTATTGAATGTTCGGGTCAATGGAACGACCGTTACCGACAGCACCACCGCGACTATGGAAAGCAACAGGGTGTTTAGGTTTCAGTAATCGTCATCGTCATCCTGGCCACGAGATAGGGCTTTCGGTCCATCCTTTCGGATTGGGATTTTCATGCCCTGAGTCGCGAAGCATCTGCTAAGATCAGTGCTTTCAATCACACCGGGGAACTTCTTGGCAGAGAAGACTTGGAATGGGGCGGAGAAAACGGATGCCAAGATAGGAACTGGGGCTCCAGTGGTATTCAGGCGGCCATTGATTCCGACATTTACGAAATTCATCTTTAGCCTATAGGAGTATAAACGTTAGAGAAACTAATAGTGGGCCCTTTAGTGTAATAGTATGCACCTACCTAAATGTACCTTCAGTTCTCACCGAAAGGTCTTGCAGGACGAACCAGATACCAATCTTATTATCAGGATCCGTTAAACGGAAGGCACTGGCAGTCAAGCTACCAATGAGATTTCGGGTGAACATCCCGGATGGGGGTGGTTGCTGGGATTGCGATGGCGGCATGTTCGAGCCCTGCGGCGGCATTTGAGAAGGCGGAGGCGGCAAAGGGTACCCGTTGGGTGGCGGATAGCCTCCCGGGCCATTTGGAGGAGGAGGGTAATAATTATGCTGTGGCATCGGAGGGGGGTGTTGGCTATACGGGGAGTATACTTGAGGCGAATATGATTGTGGCGGGTACATGCCCTGTGGCGAGTATCCGGGTTGAGAAGGGGCGAGAGGGTGAGGCGGAGGCGTCGGGGGCGGAGGCGGATAAGATGACGATACAGCCGCGGATATCGATGGCGAAGTCGCAGAATGCCTCACCAAGTTCACTTCTCGGGTGCCGTCTGCGGACCAGAGATCGACGGTGAGGACGAAGTGGTTCATATCGATTTCACTATACACAGACCCGTATAAGTACTCTTACCCTAAAACTAATACAATTCACGTAATTGTTCACGTAAACTCACTTGATATCGATTTCGTTGCCGGTTTCGGAGTCAAGAACAATAAGACGTGCGCACGGCGGAGGGGTTATGGGTCGTCGATCCTAGGGGCCTTGTTAGCATGGCTGCCACGCGATATTTACAACCCAAAGCGTCCGCTCACCTTGTCTCCAAATCCACACATACGAGCCCTCACAGGCTGTTGGCCCACGACAAGCTTGTACGTCCGGCCCTCACTTCTAGAGCTGAACCCTTCCGACATCTGACCAGGCCCTGGCAGCTGGGGTGGCGGCTGCAGTGTCGTCGGCATATTTTGATTCCCACTCGAGGGTAGCAGGTGATTTGGCGGTAGCGATACACTCCCGTTCGAATGCATAGGTGCTGAAGAGGCGTAAGGGTGAAAAGGATGGTCCCGAGAGCTTGTAGTATACATTTTGGACGGTGGTGGTTTTTTATATATTTAAGCCTAGCCGTTCAGGAAAGAGGAGACCCCCTGTTCGTTAAGGTCCGGGGTGCACAGTTCGCTTTTTCTTTTTGACTTTTTCGTAAGCAGTGAAATTGGCGAGAAATTTAGGGTAGGAGGACCGTTTCGATAGAATGTCAGAGCTTCGGCTTCCTGCAGCGAGTCGAGGTACACAACGGAGAATTCTGACAGGCGGGATTTTCGAAGCGTGCTTTTTTGTTTTTCCCTTGTGAGATGGGTTTGGCCCGATTGCTCCGTAGGAAGCTAGTCGACAGCAAGGATAGGGCCTGGTTACCAAATTTGACGACCGTTGATGATCACGAATCCTGCTTCGACAGTAGGCCAGAATAAATCGCTTTGCTTCTGATCCCAAAAATATCCTTGGAATGATATCCTCGAAGCGAGGAGGGAAGGTGGCTGGCGGGAGTTTAGAGACCTCGATGCGAGTTTCAAAGTCGCACCAACAATTGGAAGGAGCACGATTGAAGCTTCACACGAGACTGGTCGTCGGTGGATCAGAAAAAATTCGAGAGCCCGTTAATCAGATCTGTACCACGTTGAAAGGAGGTCCTTGCTTATAAGCCGCTTATTTTGTCTCAACCAGAAGCTGCGACCTTCGCTACACTCTAGAGTTTCAGTTTGTGTGCACCGACGAGCTGTTCGACAAGGCAGGAGTAATACAATCCTATTGACCGCCCACCAAACTGGTTCGATCTGGTTTCCGTATTATTGGGGAGGGGGGCGATGGTGGATGGTTCGTAACAGGTGACACTAGAACCGAAGCGGCGATGGTTGTCGTGAACGTTGCAAATGGTTCCTCCTGAGTTAATGGGGTTTCCTCCCTCTGGTATGTGATACAGCACTACCTACACCACGAGTCGGGGCCGGACCCAGAAGCGTGAATTGACAGGTTTGACGAGCTTTCGGAGTAGTGTCTCCTAAAAAAATGAGCCGTCCTTCGACAGGGCAAATCTGCAATCTGGACGTGACCGATGTTGTTCCGGACGAGCCTCGTAAACGACGGGATCGAGGGGATCGAGGGAGAAGGGGAGACAGGAAAAAGGATTGGAGTTATTCTAGGTCGCTAGAGAGGGACGGATAATAGGGAAAAACTTCCCCCGGATGCTAAATCTAGTAAATCGCCACAGCCGACTAACAACAAAGGCGTCCCGCATGCCAGGTGCTTTTAGACTTTTGGAGTATCCTAACTGTCGGAATCCAGCAGCTTGGCCGAGGACATGGTTCTGGGAGCGAGGAATGAGGGCGGGAAGGTTCATTCATCACTTGGCCACCCTTCTCTCGTTCTGCACAGGCTCGCTTGTATCTCCAGACTCGGAGCTTTGTTGGCTTCTGCCCTAAAGCGAACGATCGAACGGGCAGGGCATTGGCTCAGAGAAAAGTCGCGCATGGCCCGCAGAAATCTGCTGGTGGCGTCAATTTGCATGCTTTTCCTGCCTCGAAAGGAACATTCGACAGCCATTCCATTTCTATTGCTCGACGACGGCATCTGTGTAAACTCTCGATGCATGTGCCGTCGGCTGCTTCACATATATTGGAGGACCCTGTCCCGCTGCAGCGTCTAGCATCTTGTGTGCGTTGGCTAGCGTAGATGGTACTTGACTCGGGGCCAGCACGGCTGCCTGGCGGCGAGTACCAGCTACATTTGGCTGCGGGAGATGAAAAATTTCACTCAACAAAGGTATATCTTCCATGCAATTCGGTGCCGCCGTCGATGTGAACCAGGCTGCATACTCGGAAAGCATTTGAAATCGTTTGTCGTCAGAGCATTTTGGAACTTCACAGCCGTGCTGATATCAAAATGCCCTGGCTTAAGGCTAGCCTTCCGGCTTGAGAGCTTCTCAATGGCACGGATAGCATACAAAAAATCTTGCGCGGTGGCGCACTTTTCATTTCACGATCGTACATGAAATCGATAAGGTCCCGTCGGATCGTGGCCTCCCGGACTTCCGTCGCTGCCGTCTGTGACGGTCCATCTCGTCATCATCATCAATCGATCGAGTGAGAAATCTGTCCTGGTCGAGATAAATCATGTCGAAAAACCAGAGACCATGACCATGCGTTGGCCGCATTGAAGATCGATAGCAAGGGGTCCCTGGCTTCCCGGATGCAGACAGACGAAACGACAGCTGGCTGTAAGTGGAGAATCTCCCTTGAAGAATATGCCGCTCGGCCTATCAGGGCGAGTGGGGAATGCAGTTTCTTAGCTTTCGTAAATAGGTCAGAGCCGTGCATGTCGTTCCAGAACAGTTTTTTGCAGGTTTTCCTCAATGCAGTCTGGATGCAGTGCAGAGAAGCTGGGATTGAGCACGTGGTTCACGTTTAGGTCGTTGCATTGGAAAAGTTGGGATGGTCTGGTCAACGTTGACGACAATTAAACACATGGCTGTCTCGATAGTCCTCCACGTAGTAACCACTGTCCGGCTTACGACTTCATAAGTATCCCACGATCAATGTCAGCACATTGCATTCAACGTGTAAGAACCGAGTATATCCCGAAGGATAAGTAACAACTAATCTTACAATTTGTTTTTTAGACAGCTCAACGATTTAATTTTAGCGTGCATACTCTAGTCAAACAGATCTTCTAGAAAGAGCTCCACCAGAAGGGTAGCTGGTGCTATCCTATGGCTGCCTCGAGCTAGCCATCCCAGCGGGACTCAACTCCGTCGGCTGTGGCTGTCCGTGTAACGAAGGAGCCTCTGTGGACATCCACAAGGCCCTGCCCGAGCAAACATACATGCTGCATGGATTCGAAATTCATAAAACCTCAATGCAGGTCTCCAGGCCATAGGCCGGTCGGTAGGAAAATCAAGATCTCAAGAACGGAAAATTCCTAGCGTCGGCATTACGTTAGTCCTCTAATATAGCCAATTGGGCCGATGTATGTACGTATTATACGGAAAGAGTCAATAGAGATACGTATACGGCTATCAATACGTAATATATATTAATCTAACAGGTCCTTCGGAAAGCCACATCTCCACGCCCCATCGCTTCAATTATCCCTAGCCTTTCGAATTCGCTATCTTATCCCGCATCATTAATCATCCCTTCTAGAATCATTCCGAACTGCAGGGCTCCCCTACCTACTTAGTTCCCCATATTAAAGTGCAAAAAAGTCGCAATACGAGTGTTTTGCCGTGGGGAGATCCGGAGTGCTAACAAAAAAAAGGAAAAGGAAAAGCATGGCCAAACATGGTTACGCTTGACTTTATCCTACGGCTACACAGACAAAATACCACGTTTTCCTATCCACCCTCCACCATTCCCCCTGTTTTTGGCTCTCGTTTCGACCGTAGAAGGGCCGGTAACTGGGATTTCATGCATACCACATGCATAGCTTGTTTAAAAAATCCCGCACTTAAGCTTGGACGGTATATAGTGTTTGTGATGTGGCACTTTATAGTAGGAAGTTCGGTTGAAAAAAAAGAGCATATGCATCCTGGAAATTTTAACCTCGTAGAGACGGCTCCGGTGCTCTTTTCGGGAGGGGTAGTTCTACTATCTCGATCTCGTACGGTCTGGAAGCTGACTACTAGAATTCCGTCCCGTCCGGATACAAGATTGCAAGAACAAACCATGGCGTAACGTTCGTCCGATAGTCATTCGATAGCAGCGGTACCACGGCCGAGGATCCGGCGTCAAATGCTAGGGGTAGGGCTTCAAAGACCAACCCTAACTGCGTACAACCAGCTACATATACATACTAGTATTTTTGCTGAGTAATGAGGCAGACTCATTTATATATTCCTTGCGGCAGATCCGCGGAGTGCATAGGACAAGCCGGCTAGTTAGCGGCTCTGCGGGTATAATATCTCTACGAAATCTTGTACTGTAACAACTGGTGGCATTGAATGGTTATATATATTGTAATAATCTAGCTTGGGAGGAATATACGATCGACATTTTCCTCGGAATTTCAATAACTATACACCGGTTCCTCTGTATTCTCTGGAACATACCCCCAAGAGTCCTCCAAACCGCGCTACCCTTTCCTTGATGATATCCAAGCCCCCTCTGTGGAAAAGGAAATCACCCTGCCTTAGGTACACCCTTAGGATATATACCACCACAGACACCAGCAACCACAATATGATACCCAGTATTATCCCACCGAGTTCCAGTCGTCCTACCAGGAACAGGTCCTATACAAGTATTTGCAATCAATTCTGCGTTCTCTCCCATTCTCCTACATGGAATTCTCACACCCGCAGCCTTTAACCA
Organism: Orbilia blumenaviensis; assembly: GCA_036872755.1. Taxonomy (NCBI): domain Eukaryota; kingdom Fungi; phylum Ascomycota; class Orbiliomycetes; order Orbiliales; family Orbiliaceae; genus Orbilia; species Orbilia blumenaviensis. Next base: position 927,295 of record JAVHNS010000001.1, read on the forward strand.
CGAACGGGTTAAAAATTGTCAGTCAAACTAGTACTTTTCGAGTCTTATCAAAATAGATATGTGGCTTTATAGAGAAGGGGGGGGGTTTCCACATAACCACTTACCTCAGTACAAAGGAAGACTCCAGAGTTTGGAGATGGAGCACAGTAAGCCGCGAGGCAGGTTCGAGGAACTCGAACTTCGCACCTATTGAGGTAGATAAACGACTCAATTAGCATCCCAATCGCCATGCATGGTTTTATTGATCTCGGAATCCCATAAAGCAAATTTGGTTTGATTACATCAAGTTCCCCAGTGCTTTGAGATGAGGGACAGCATGGTTGAGAATTGTATAGCGATCTGCACCGACTGTTGAGTAGCAGGTTGGTGGGCCTGGGAACCAGCGTTTTGGAAGTGACTTTATGGGTTCAAATTAGGTGTGTTAGCAGGTATATATATTAGTAAGGGTAACCAAGCCACTCAAGACTATAGATCTTTACATACAGTGGTGGGTGACAGATCTGGCTTCAATTTGGGATATAGCTTCTTAAGCTTTGGGAAAACTTCCTATCAACATCTCACAAATCAGATAAATCCGACTACTGTCGCTCGTTGTAAAGGATTGGGTCTTTCAAACATCGATAGTTCCCGTGATATCCACGGTAGGGCCACCGGCAGAAATCGAACCAGTGAACCTCATGGGCTCGGGCTTCTTAGCGAGGATATCGGTAAGCGATTTGGGAACCGGGACCCCGGCTGCGGCTACCGCCTTCGCACAGAAGACAGCGGCAATTGTCTGGAAGATAGCGAGAGTGGAGAACTTCATTTTGCTCAATAGGGCGAGACGGGTTTATGTTTATTATATATGTGGACGTGAAAAAAAGTCTGATACTACAGCAAATGGTTCATAGTCTTAAAGAACGGACGTTGTTTGATCTGGAGAGTAATATCGGACATGATAGAGAATTCGACGTCCCTTTATACATTTTAAATCTAGGATCTTGTTCGGACTTGAAAGGCCTCGTCAGTTCCAAAAACATTGGCGTATACTGCAAATTCAATCGGCCGGTCCAGACGTCTCAGCGATCGATACACTCTTCGAATTGGCCATCAAGATCGCAATTTCCCAGTTCAACTCTACGGGGTTAGCAACCTTGTGAATCAGTCGCATGCATGATAAGCCATGTCGGCAGAGTGTTGAATACTCATTTCATTAATGTCGACCGAACGTAGTACCAACATCGAATGCGGGCTAGATAACAGTATTAGCCCTGCTTCCGAATTGTTGGAATATTATAATTGAAGCTAAACGCCGACTATCTTTTTATTTCTCTTTAAAGCGTAATGCACTGCATTTTATCAATTATAGATCCACTAATCCATTAGTGTATTAATGTGAGCAGTAGCGGCTCTACATAAAAGGTACAACATCCAACCCAACAACGGCCGAATGTTCTTATATACTCCTAAAAAAAGCTCCCCTAAGCTGCTTTAGGATGTGCAACTGAATAGAGTTTTAGTTATATAACAGTGCGCATGCATGTATGTATATGCCTCTTTAGGACGGCTCGTTAACGTTAGAGGCTCTCAGAAAACTGTGTTTAAAATAAGCTGTCCGGGTAGCTATAGCCTCCCTGTCGACCCAAGCTCGCTGACTAATCACAACCTTTATAGAAAAAGGCCTAGACAATGAGTACTGACCAAATATATGTACAGGTAACATGTTATAGTGCAGCATGATATTTCTGCCCCTATATCTCATTACTTAGAATTTTTGTTATGGCTGTCGCCCACAGCTCTGCTTCCAGAATTCTAGCGTAACCGAGTCAGAAAATCGCCAAAGAACAAATATAACACCAATTCTCCTTATAACTACATGTATAGTGTTCTGCTTCGTTGAGGCTGGTTTAAGAAACCACATGTATACTTAAGTATAGTACTTACAACTACGAAAAATGCATCAAGGTGCAGGCCTTCGGCGCTTATATTGGTTGGGCTGGGCGGGCGGATAGGACTGGTAAAAATAAAATTATGATATCGATAAAAAATGTATCCACAACGTCCTCAACTTTACTTTTTTGAAGTATCTAGGTAGATGTCCATCACTTGGTTTCTTATGGTCTGGCTTGGATTCTGAAAACCCAGAGCTTAGCATGATCATGGAGATATGCAAATCCCCATGGTTATCCCGTATTCAAAACTGCACTTACCCCAGCTGCGTCACATATACCTAGTTATGTACATACAGGGCCTGTGAACATGGAGCACCAGCGTTTGCACAGAACGTCATTCACTGGGATTCTTTTCGGCATGTGGCAGCTGGCATTCTGCAGTATGCATGTTCGTTGATAATCATATGGTCACACTAAACCTAGACCTATACACCAACCGACACAGGTTCGAGGTTTAGGGTGTCTATTCGTTCGCTTCTATTTCTTGAAATGTCAATTTTACCGAGTTGGGGTGTGCATGGGCGAAAATGAAATTATCTCCAATACAAAAAGATATAACAGTTGTATCTGTGTTGTTTCTAACAGATGTCGATAACTCATAGCACATAGAACACATTTGCATCTAGGTTGTCTATCTTCCAAAAATATCACTTATCAAGGTTCCAAACCCCTTACTTCGTCATATCATACAAAAAAAAAAAAAAAAAAAAAAAAAAAAAAAGCTGAACTAAACTAAACTCTAGGACTGTATACAGAGAAATTTCCAAGAAAAAACACCAACAGACTAACAAAAGCTAGGAAGCACACAAACTTTTCATCGTAAGAAGGAAAGAGATAAAAAAAGGATAAAGATAAGAAGATGGTGATTTACGTAGATATTAAATATAGCGGCAACATGACAGAGAAGGCTATTTACTTCTTTGCTGTGTAACAGTTAATTCAGAAAAAAGACAAGAGAAATAATAAAAAAGAAAAGGCCATCCAAATTCGCGTTGTACACTTAGGAGGTAAAAAGATAACAATTAACTTTAGACAAGAAAGAATAGAGGAGAGGGATATCATTGATGCATTGCCTATTTCCAGAACGCCTATGTTAATGATGGAAATATTATTTTTGGTTATTCGGATCATTAAAAATCCGATGTTAGAAAGGTTGTACCCGTGTACGTTACTTAGTACGATAGGTAAAGAAGGGAGCTGTTTCGTCGACGCAAAAGGAACAGGAGGTAAAGGAAAACATTAGAAATGAGAACAAAAACCGGGTTGAAAAGGATAGTGGAAATATTTCCAGTGTCTCGTCTTGTTGTTAGGGATCATGGTGTCAGATTCCGTATTTCGTGGCAGGTAAATGGATTGGTAAAGAGAACCCTCCCAGCCGGCTAGCTGTCACGTCATAGGAGCTTGAAATAGAGTCTACTCGAAGGACGATGACGTGTGGGACGGTAGCCGGCGATGGAGTCATTTGCGACGACGGCCAAAAAGGAAGTCTTTGCCTTTATCAGCCCATCCTACAAATAACTGTTAATAACTTCTCCCTGCATTGACAAATCATCGACAATGTAGTTGATAGTGCTCACCTCGGTAATCGTGACGAGAGTGATCGACAGGAACCGTTTTATCATATTTAACACGACGTTCGTACTCTTCGGCAGCGAGATACTCTTCTTCGGATGGGTGGTAGATATTGCCAGCACCGGAACGACCACCATGGTAGTCAGAGGTGGATGGGCGACGGGGAAGCATCTCAACGTCTTGAGCAGCACGAGCGTACTCTGGGTGTTCAAAGTCGTTGTTCTGCATGTTGCCAGTTCCTCCACGTCCAGATGTGTCTAGTGAATGTTGAAATGCTGCATTAGTTGCTATATTCAAAGAAATGATATCATGATATGTATAAAAAGTACAACATGGGACTAATATTGGTGCCGTCGGATGAAGAGTGATGAGATGGCAATATAACTAATTAATCGATAAATAACTTACAGATAGGGCTCTTAATAGTCGGGGTTTGAAAGTCTTCGTCGTCTTCTTGATGAACTGAATCGGCACTTGAAAAGTTTCCAGCACCACCACGGCCGGTAGATCGTTCTCGATGGTCGAAGTCCTGACTAAGTCGGCTAGAATCGTCGTGAGACTTTCGTGGAGGAAGAACGGCGCCTGTCAATGTCATTGTGAAAAAAGAAGAAGACAAGTGTGTCTGCGAGTGGATCAGGGAATTTATAGGGAAGAATCAAGTCTGACGTGCTCCAATGGGGGGAAGCAGGTTTTCGGATTGATGTTCCCGAGGATAGGGATGGTCGTGGCAGCTAGCTGCGGGAAGTCGTTTAGGTCTGATGCTTTTTTGGGACTTGGTTTTGGTGGCGGGCAACGGATATGTTTCGTTTGACGTGGAGATTTGGGGCCGGGCGATGCAAGTGAGAACGGCGTGGTAGTAGTCTAGTCCGGGGCAAGGCTGCCTAGGAATAACGAAAGAACGTCTGGAAAAAGAAAGTAAAATATGGTAGAAAAACGCAGGATGTATCGTTCCGATGGAAGATCTAGCAGAAAGGTACAATTGTAGTTGCTGATGCCTCGGTCGGTAAAAGGAAGGTTGTTTGGTGATAGATCGAAGCGCGAGCGAGGGATATGGGGATTGGGAGAGCGAGGGCGGGCTTTTGGGTGGTGTTGAGGGGCCCCGAAGAAGCAAGTCGAAGGTATAACAAACCAGCGATAACTGAGCTAACTAGACCTAAGACCTAGGACCTAAGACCTAAGACCTAGGGGAGGGGAGATTTCGAAAGAGCGGCCTGCAGCCTGCAGCCTGGCGGTGTGTAATAGCCGTTTGTAATTTAATTGATTTGATCCAAATCGAAGCCGTTAGAGAATGCGATTATTTGGCCTCGAAATAATGCAAATGCAATGAGGCTCGTTTAGCTGTTCGTTTGGCCGGGTTGGACTAATCGGGTCTGGTTTGGGCTGGTTTGGGCGGGTTCTGTTCGGCGAGCTCAAAAGAAGGCAAGTTCCACCGCACTCTTCGATCGTTCTCAAATCGGATCCGCCGCCAGTCAATCTCTCTATTATCTCCCTCTCGAGTTCTGGGAGCAAAAAAGAAAAAGGAGATCTGAGCTGAGAGGATTCCTCAGAAGGCCGGTCCTTGCTTGCGTGGTATCCGGAAAGGTACGTCTGTCTTGTCTGGAGATATTATGCAGCGCAGATGGTGGTCTTCCTTTTTTTTATTTTTTATTTTTTATTCTTGGAAGTCTAAATTTCGGGAAGGCAAGGGCCAACTGGCTAACAGGTACTGGCTGATAACTGTGACCGAATCGATTTCGTTTTAAGTTTCGCTGCCGTCGACGGATGCAGTCCGATCAGTACAATGATTGATTGTAGTGGATTGTATATTTTATCAAATCGAGAACTATCGAGCAGACCAGAAGATCAAGAGCCTTCCAAAACAAAAAACGGCCGTAAGAACTGCTTCTATCTGGCTCTTTATACTCCTCTTCTCCACAGCTCTCTCAATCACCTAGGCTGTCCTACGAAAAAAAATTATATCACCCAATCGAGATTCTCTCACGTAATGGACTCAAGCCAGGAACCAGAGTCGTCAATACAGCTAGTATGGTGTACTATGGCGTTGTCGCAGGGTGTGCATGTGTGCCAATCTGTCACAGAACCATCCACTGTCCGTGACCCAGTTGCAAGCCCATCAGCGTCTATCCCGGGTCAGCCTCTGTCATGGATGGACATCAACCCGTGGTCACGATGGATATGGATACCAAGTCCACTACATGCAGTGCGCCGGCCAAGGCAGCGTCTCCGAGGAGCTGGCATACGCAAAAGTACGAGTTAATCGCGAGAACGTTCGAATTTCAATTGTGAGAGCTCCTCACACTGAACTCTGACTCTACCAGCCGGCATCATCTACGAGAATAGCGGCTTCACAATTCCATCTCGGGGCTCCACCGACTGGTTTGGCCTAACTAAATTGTTTTAGCAAGAAATAAAATAAAAATTTCTTGTTCAATTTCGGCTGCCCGTCGCTCAAAACCCGTTTCAACAGCAGCGAATCGTTCAAAGCACGCGTTCCGTGCCAATGCCTGATTTCGGAGACCGGCCAGCCCAAAATCTGCTCGTCGAAAACCAGATCTAAAATGCCCTTCCCCGCAAAACTTATTTTCTATCACGTAACGGGAAATAAAGTACCTTAAAATTGCAATGACATATCGGCTTCCTCCTCAAAAACCCTAGGCAAGGGTTTGCTTATTCCTGTGGCTTCTTAGAGGTGGAGCCTGTAGGGCTCTCCGTGAAAGCAGCACCGTCTGCGAGTGGCCTGCTCTGCGGGAAGCCAAGGCGCTAGGAAGGGGCAAGCTGCGACACCTTATTTGAACGGCGACCTCTGTTTTGGGAATTAATCCAGGTTTGCATCAGAACATGCCGAAATGTTGTAAGCTCTTATTTCTCCCTCGTTAATTCGACATGAGGAATGAAGGAACAGCAGGAGAAGGAAAAAAATGGTACTTGAGAAAGGGAGACGAGTTTATTCGGTGCTCGCGCATCTATGTTGCATGATGCATCCGAATTTCCCAATAATTTCTCCGTTTAATTTTCGGGAATATTCCTACAGGAAGTTCTCGTATGTATCAGCTCGGGGCTGAAGATATCGTCACATTACATTTTGGCATGGAAAAAAGTGTTCGCGGTCAATATTTTGTGGCTACACGTGCATGTGCAGGTCCAGGCAGGCAGCCAACCGCTGCCCTTTGCTAGCAATTGATCTGTATCTCCATTGCTCACGATTCAAAGCCTTCCCGGTACCAGTTGCAACGTTTCCAGAAGCCCTTGCCTATCCTTCCTCAAATATCCGGATTACTACCTTTCCTTCAACTAATCCGATCCCACCTTTAACTTACAATAGTGGTAATATCTGATTTAAATGTCATTAGCGTAATATTCCCTTTTCCAGCTCGCCGAACTCGAATCCTTGCAACCCTAAAAGCCCAATTGCAGAGCTCTGGAGTATTTCAACCAACCCATTCTTTTTTCTTGTCTAAGCGTAATACGTCCTACTTATTGCGGCATTGAGAAACTTCTATACGTATATATCTCCTGTTCGACTCGCTGTTTTACAGATATTGATAAAATCGAGAAGCTTCTTAATGTGTCAATGTTGAAAGATAGGGCTGGCAGATTGGTTACTGACAAGGCTGTTGGATTTTGGAGAATCCACAACACATTTCCCTTCATCATAAATATGTTTACAGGACCTGATATTCTGGAAACGATACTTACATAACGCCAATGCCAATTGTATATCCTGAACATGAGACGTTCTTTAGATTGACACCAAAATACTTGTCCCTTGTTCGCCAAGGGTGTGGATTCCGGTGGCTTGAAGGAATAGACGGATACTCCCATGAGGCGCCATCTCAACTCCGGACGTCGACCTGAACCTTCGAATTCAACAATCCGCCTTAACCCGCACGATCTGACCAATTTCGAGAATTATGACTCCTCGATTCAAACTTTAAGACTAATAATAAACTCTACAGTCTCTATATGGTGCCACAGAAGCTACGAGAGTACCAAAGACTGCTTGCATCTTTGCAAGTCCAAACTTCTCCCCGGAGTAAGCTAGATATCCAGCTCCGTAAACGCTCGATGCCTCGATGGCCGGGAAATTCCTAACTTTTGGCCTTACTCCGGTCCTAAAACAAAAATAACAAACTAAACCCGCAAGCCAAGCTGCAGGTTATTCTTGTCGCTGGTATACAGACGTGGCTGACGGAAGTGGGGTCCAACAAAGCCAACTGCAGTTGTCCAGCTGGACACAATGCGATGCAATTGCGTATCACTTTCCATTTACTTTTTCTTCTCTCTTTTCAACATTCCAGTCTACCCGAAGCATAACGGTCCGCTGTACATGATATTTGCAGCGTTTGAGCTCGGGCCTACTTGAGAAGGTTATGGAGTAAGTGCAGCGCTTAGCTGTTCTTTTTGGATCTACGGTCTTGGTATCGGTTATACCCGTTTTTGTGTGAACGTGTTTTTTTTGTTTTTGGTGAGAGTTGGGGAGTGAGTATGGGGTTTTCCAAGGCGCTTGCGAGCTTGGCTGGAGAGGGTTTACTTGGTCAGGTGGTTTCGTGCAGATTATGGATGGGGTGTATAGATCAAGCTCTAGGTGGATACCTAGGTATATACAGTTTGATATTGTCCACTTCTTATTCTTCTACTACTATCAACTCTTCTGTGCGACTCCATTTGGTGTATCAAGTCAATTACTAGAGTTAACTTTTTGGTATTATTAGTGTTAGGATGTCGAGGGGTGAAAGTTCCAGAGCAGAGACAGGCAGGTACAAAAGCAATATCAAACAGACGGCACAAACAACGGAAGGTATCTCAAATGAGATATATCCGTATATGAGACCAAATCGATTACAAACAGGATTTGTGAGGGGAAAGCAATTGATCGGCTCGCGATATCGGGCGTACACCTAATCGGCATCCTGATCTGCTCCGAACAAGCTTCAAGCTTCAAGCTTCACGCTTCGAAACTCCGATCCCATCCTTCCAACGACCGTCAAGCCTTCCGAGCCGACATTCAAGCTTTCCTCTTCCCTCCCATTCCGATATATATTCGCAATTATGATATCTGAATCCGGTAATACCGAAGCCGGCCGACTGAAAAGCTCGGACCGCCGTGCAGACCAATAGCACTAATCCGGTGACAATGTCCGCATATCAGTTTCATCTGTTCATCACATACACACGACAACCCTATAGCTATATCCGCAATTAAATTACAAGACACGCAAGCGCACACCATACCCTGGATGCTCCTTGTATCATCCTTATGTCATGATCATGACAGTACAATAATCCCATTGTTGAAATTAATATAAACTATCAACCCCTACCGTATGATCCATAGCCCTGCCATGCAAATGCCATGCCCACCCCAACCGCGGAATGACCCTCCCGACTTCCCCCCGACGGTCGCGAAACATCGTGGGAGACGAAAAAAAAAGAAGCATCGCTAGGAATTCCTAAAGTGGTGTGAAGACAATTAATTCATGATTGTTTGATGACCTTCAAACACCTGCCATCTTCGTCTAGGCGAGATTGGTCACAATAATAGGCGAACTCTCATGCGTTAAGCATGCACTGTCAAAGAAGAAATAAGAAATAAAAACTAGGATATCATGTCAAGATCGTGATTGAGACCGAGACAAAGTGCATTGAGGGACATCAGCTTCCATAAATATACATATAACTATAGCAGTCAATCATCATATAGCTGTTTCAAACCTAGCAAGCCATCCGCATCCTCCTACCAGAAACAAAAAAAAAAAAAAAATTAGAAAAACAAAAACAAGATGGGATGCAATGGGAAGCCGTGACAATTACGTGCATCAAGGTCCAAAAGAAAAGAAGAAAAAAAAAAAAAGAGTCCAAGCTCCTAAGATACCTGGTAAGTACCTCCCTTGCTCGGGATCTTTTTCCCATTTTCGTACATGCCATGCAGAGAAAGTCCGCAGAATAAGGTAATTCACGATTTCGGGATGTTAAGAGATAAGATCCCCTTGAATATGCATTAATCATGCTTATCTGAACCAACGCAAACCTCATTACGTTTTTCCAACAGGCGCGCGGTCGGCCGCAGGAGCCCGAGTTGATATCGTGCCAAACCCTCTAAAGAGCGCCTTTTTGACATGTTGTAGCATACGTTTCGTCTATATCTAACGCTTCACATTAGGAAATGGTATACGACTGCAATGCATGGTGTCGTCTGATACTTTTAACTCTTAAATTCTTTCTCCGCTCTCATTAGCTAACCATATCAACAGCCCCTTCCATGTATTTACAGAACAAGTACTTTTTGGTGAAGCTATAGAAGAACAAGAAAAAAGTAACAAAAGGATTAAAAGGTGCATCTTCCGATCTCGCACAATACCCCACTCCCCCAACAGATCCATTACCTCGACATTGGGGTAGTCTAGGCAATCTCCTCTTCCTTCTCCTCGATGACCTCCTCCACGATCTCCTCAATGACTGTTGCACCCTCCATATCCTTGTCATCATCGTCTCTAAGAGGCGGTAATCCAAGATCCTCTCTCTCTTCCTCAAGCTCTCTCTCCGTCTTGCTTCTCCATGCACGCCATTCCTCGAGAAGACGTCTTCTGCCTTCGATGATTGTTGCGGAAGCCTCGCTTTCGAGGATCAAGTCGTCTTCGTCGAATTGCCTACTGTACTCTCTGAGGTTCTTGCGAACCTGCTTCTGTTGTTCCTTAGACAACATAGTTGGTGGGCGAGGGCGCCATGCGAATTGCTTGAACCTTTCAATATGGTCTTCACGGAGAGAGTTGCCCTTGAAGTCCCACATATGATAGCCGTTTTCCATCTGTAAATCGTAGTTAGTTTCACACTATTCCTAAAACTAGTGGTAAAGGGCTAAGAACTTACGGTGTGCTTCCACATGCTCGAACTACTAACAACGTATCGGCCCGAGGGATCCCACTCCAAGTCAGTGACACCGTAGTGTTCGACAGTTCCAATTAACTGTAGGTTCGCCGCCAAGTCCTTCTCGGATTCTTTCTTCTCGCCATCGAAGTCAAAGTCCCAGAATTCGAGCTCGTGGCTCTGTTGGGAGTTGATTGTAGCCACAATGCAGAATCGTCCCTTGGGCGACCAGAAAATGGCGTTCGAGTTACGCTTATCAATGGTTCTGATGAGACGGAATGGACCAGCTGGAGGAGACTTGGTCTTTTCAGGGGCATAGAAAGAAACAGAGGTCTTTGGTGGGGCGGGAGCGGCGCCGGCTGGCGGTAGTTCGCCGGCAGTGATAAGGACGAAACGGTCACCCTTTGGCTCCCATGCAAAGTTGATAACTGTGTCCTGAATTTCGATGGGTTCGTTGGGGATGTTCTTCTCCTTGATTCTGAAGAACTCGAGACTTGTGAATGTAGATTTGCCACGTTTGGAGTGTCTGTCCACCTTGACGCAGAGGTAGGCACCCTCTGATTGCCAGTGAAGTTTGCAGTCCGATACGCTGAACAAGTTCCTTGTTCTGATGATTTCTTTAGAGGGGATAGCCATTAGAGAGACCCTGGCAGTCTGATTGTTGATTTCGGGTGTCCAGTAGCAGAGGAGCTGTTCGCCAGATGTTTTCTTGGCCTCATCTTCAGTTGGGGCATAAGGCGACCACTCGAAGTCGACAACACCCTCGAGTTTGATAGACTTCCTGTCGAGAAGGACCATGGATGGAGTTTCATAGACGGAAATCGAGGAGCCAGGGGTAACTCTGGCGCAGTACTTATCGTCTGCGGTCCATTTGAATAGGGGCCACTGGATCTTCTTGCGCATATTTGGTGGCTTGTCGGCTTCCTGTGGGTTTTCAATTGGTGGGAAAGAACGGAGGAGCTTTCCGGTCTTAACCTCCCAGATGACGTATGTCTTGCCATCTTCCTCAGGTGTGAGGCCAGGCATCCCCTCCTGGTAGACGATTGGCTTGTTGGACCAGGTGACGAGGTATTTTTCGTTGGGAGAGAAGTCCACTAGGTTGACAGCTGGATGTGGGAATCGAGCAATACGCTTCCAGCTAGCACCACCCCATAGCTGAACACCCTGTGGATGTAATGATGTAAGGAAGGTTCCAAGAGGCGACCATCTGACGAATGATTCCGTCCAGAACTGACGCTCAACAGTCATATCAGGAGCATCCTTCTTGTTGTTGAAGTAGACACCAACTGTGTCGGAGCGGAAAAGAATGAATTGGTCGCGGGCGCGGGCGTCACCAATCCAGGAGCGGAGATGTTCTTGCTCAACGAACGGTTCCGGTTCTGGCTCGACGTACTTTTCGTCGATACGGCCTTCACGTCCGTAGCGTTCAATGTCGGTTAATTTGTTAACTGCGAGGGTGTGCTTCTTATCGAGGGCAAGGCCGTTGAGTTTCTTGACAGCTTGAGCGGCTTGCATCGCGGTTTCGTACTCAACGAAGGCAAATCTACATCATATATGTTAGCACTAGAGTTTCCCAACAAGAACCCAAGTTATTGGTATAAGTACCCCTGGGATTGTCCATCGTCGCCCATAGGCATGTAGACCGAGTCCTCCTTTGTCTTTCCAACAGCTTGTAGCTTCTTGACTAAGAACTTAACAAGCTTAGGCTTGTTGTCTTCAGGGACCTTTGGTAGGCCATCGATAACGACGAAGGTGTCAAGGCCTTCTTCTAGTTTAACTTCATATTGTTCTCGGAGGTCTATCAAGAAGTATTAGACGCGAAAACTATAACAGGATCCAAACGGATGAATATATACCGGAGAAATCGATCTCCTCCTCATCATCGTAAAATTCGTCTGCTGTCATTGTGGGGGATAGCTGTCCGCCCTAGCTCGTATACTATATTATGCCGTCTATAGCGTAGAATATCGGTATGGATTATGGTAATAAGGAAGCCGTATTAGGTCTACCGATTGCGGTGACTATGGTTATTCGGCGGTGAAAGGAGGGTGATGTCGGGGGGTGGTTGACGGTCGTGTCGTCTGTTGGAGCTGCAGAAGCAAATTTTTGGTTCGGCCACAGAATTTCAGTGTGTGGGCTTTCATTTTGGTGGGGAGCTTAGACGCCCTAAGCGACAACAACACATCCCGGCGAGGGCCCCGACCGTCATGTGATCTTCCGTGGTCTTGGCGTGAGCTTGTTGTATTTTACTTGTTAATTCGCGTTGTTTGCGAGCCGAGCCCTCCAACGCAAAGTTTAAAGCGTTCTTCTAGTGTTTGGAAATGATTCAAGAACGCTCACCAGAATGGACAGTGGCATAGCCGCACAATAACAATGGCGGGAGTTTTTGGGACGACTGCTGAGGTCACTAATAATTCCCAAAGGCTATTCCACATCCGAGAGCTATTCACTTCGAGTCAAACTCATCCTGACCATGCTCAATCAAAAGAAGCCAGCACAAAATGGAAAGGGAATTTTATTTTTCAAATATCCGAGAATATCAGGGTCTAGGAAAACATATTCCCCTCAGATTTGAAGAGAAATGTATGGCCAAGGTTGGCTTGCGCGTATGCATGAAGACGTATATCCGAAAGCTATTCAAGCTCATCTTCGAGCCATAGTAATGCATAGTACCAACACTCTGATGCTGACTGACCCCAAGTTTAGCTGTGGAGGGATGCCATCAGCCCGTATTGGACAACAATCGATATGTTATGACCGATAGGAAAAAATGGCTTTTTCCTTTGTCCTCATGGGTTTATGAATCCCGACCACAGTTGTGGTCAACAGCGTCTGGGACCGAGACTAAATCCCGACCAGAACCTACGTGTGCATATCTTTCTCTTTTATTCTTTTGCAGTAGAGTACTACTAGAGCTTTTGATAGGGGCTAGAGAGCTGCATGCCAGTAAATTTATTATAGGCCTCTCACAGAAGCTGAGGAAATGCCATCGTACATGTCAGCTTGTACGATGGGGCAGCCCAAACGAATGAGTGTCGGACTAATTTACGGGTTTTGGTGAGAATTTTGATAATATGCATATATACTGGTAGTCAGGGCCAATGGGGATAGAGAAGTAAGATACGGAAATGACGCGTCGGACGGGCCAAAGCTCGAAGGCTTCATATGCATGGTGGCTTTGGATATTCTACCTACATCATTGATGCATGATACCGATCTGAACTCAAGTTTTCGAAATATTCATTCATCTGACTTGTGGTTTTGTCTGAGCAACCAACTTAGCACTCCATTGCGCGGAATTTCGAAATATGCACAAAGACACGGAAAGCACTCGTCCGGTAAGTCCCGTTGATATAAATTACGGAATCAATGATACAATATCAGTAGGTATCAATGCGATGTGTGGAGCTGGAGGAGGCCAAAAATGAAGCGTCGATGCGTGCTTTGATAATCCCTCATCTGCGAACCCTTGGATCCTGCGGAACTGACAAAAACGCAACCATCCCAACAATGGCCAAACCGGTATTCGCAACCTTTCATATCTCTTCCGCGATACTGGTACCGCCACCGCGCAACCGACGCAGGCTCATTGCATGGATCAGTCACTCGAACCAGCTGATTGGCTAGTTGGGTCTTGTGTAACAACCCAAACGAGAAATACAACACTCACCTGATCAAGCCCTATGCAATCGATCCGCCAGCGCTGGCGAATGGGCTGCTTCAGACACGGCTTGACAAGCTTTCCGACCAACGACAAGACGCCAAGGTGGGATTTTTTATTTCAGCCGCCCTAGCCCCGCAGGTGATATCATCAGGAACCTGTGATGTATCGATATTCGATATATTCGAATCTGATGATGGAAGTCAACCGTCAACATTTGAGGCTGACAACCTGCACGCCTGACAGGGCCCGGCCGGCAGGTTAGGAAACTTTGTTGAAAATAATGGAATTGATTGGTCGGGGCCTTAAGGCTGCAGTAGCCGGAGGGGTCGATATGCACTTTTGGATCCTATCCATGGAGCTAAGTATCTGTTAAATCCGCGTCCGTTGACACTGTGCAGGCACTGTGCAGGCATTGGGAAGGGCATGAATACATCAATTCAAGGAGCAGACTTGAAGGGCATATCATACAAAATTCGTTGAAAACTCAAGTCTTCACTCATCGAATCCATCAAGTGTGTCAGCTGAAAAGTCACAGCCTTCGGCCTCTCTCCTATAGCTATGAGGACATAGAAAGGATCACCCAATGTCGGGCTTCACACTTCCGGCAATCGATGGCGCACCTGAGAAGTTGTGCAAAGGGGATCTATATAAGTACAACATGGACGACCTTGAGCAGATGACATGAAAATATATCTATTCAAACAGAACCAAACATTCCAATAAACCAAGGATCTAGTCTACAGATAACCAGCTATATAAACTACCCTATAATTTAGATTCACTACTCTTTATCCTTGAGTTTTTAAGAAATATGAGTGCCCCACCTGCTCCAGATGTCTTGTCTTTCACGCCTCCCCAGGGCCTACCCCCCTATGCATCCCAGGATGTATCGGCGAAAGATGAGGTGCCAATACCCGTCCCACCTATTCTAACTCCTTCGCCACCATTCAGACCCCCTCCAATAACCTGGCCACCGATTTGGCCAATATTTAGATGGCTAAATGGTGGCGCATGGCTCATCAATCTCGAGCCTACTGGTACCGGGGGTCTGGCCTATGATGGCACGATACGAATCGAAAACCACGCCAACGGACGTACTGCTAGCGGTGATCTCTACCAAAGACCTCGCTTTCTGCTCAATATCCCTGGTCTCCCTTCACGTTGGATCACCCTCCTACCACCAAACCCCGCCTCTGGTATTCCAATCCAAGGGAGGAAAAACTATCGTTACTACCTCCGTATCACCCAGATTGATGAATCCATCTCCATCGGCAAAACTTTCAAACTTGGGTTCCAAAAGTATAAGTACTCTGAGGTTAACAAAACCAACTTCACATTTACTCAAGAGCCCGCCAATGGTAACTACACCGCCACGATGACGTGGAAGACGGCTCCGGCTGGATACCCGTACCTAAACGACTACGCTGAAGGTGACGTTGTCTTGGACGGCACCAGCGAGGTTGAGTTTAAATTGAAGATGGGGAGGGTCTCGGAATTCTATCGTAAGATCACGGTAGAAATAGACAATGTACCCAATTCCGAAAAACCACTGGACAACGGTGTTGATGGTGCTGGACACGAAGACTGGAACACCGTTTTCGCTCGAATCGGTTTTGAAGCTCAGGTCATCGAAAGTGATAGTGATATTGCAGAACCGAGCGAGGTTTGGTCTCCAACTCAATCCCACCAGACGATGCTGGCACGGCGGGACGCAAACAACTTGGACGTTGAATGGCGCTACTATCTACTCGCTACAAAGTACAATACTGACGGCGCATTTGGTATCATGTTCGATAATTCTGCATCTGATTCAAACAATATTCCTCGTGAGGGTGTTCAAGTTAGCTCTCATATCGTAACCGGTTCCCAAGACGGCTGGGGTGCCTGGAAAAACACGCGCTACGGCGCTGCAAAAGGAGCATACTTCCGTACCGCTCTTCATGAGCTCGGGCACGCTTTCGGCCTTCTTCATAACGACGACGGCGGAGACAGGGAGACCCCCGTGTTAGATTTCTCGTTCATGAATCAAACGGGGAGGGCTGTTGGTCGCTGCACAGCTGCCAACCCACTGGTAAACAACATAAAATGGAACCACGCCGATAGAAACCTGTTCCAGATTCGTCACTGGCCAGACGTTTTCGTTCGACCAGGTGGAGTAGAATTTGGGTATGCATCCAACACCAGACCACCAATTACGCCGGTCGACAATGACACAGAATATGAAAGTCCAGATCTGGTCCTCGCTGTTGAGCCCCTCAACGGACACTCTGAAATCCCTCTCGGGGCGCCGGTTCGCATCAATTTAACCCTCAAAAACATAGGCGAGCAGCCAGTTGAAGTCCCTGGCGACATCAGTCTCAAGTCACACCACGTTGTCGGCGAGGTCACTGATCCAACTGGAACTACGCGCGGCTTCCACACGCTCTTCTATCTTGATCGAGAGGAGAAAGTAGAGACGCTCGAGCCAGGAAATAGTGTCGTTGCATCATTGACCCTTCTCCGTGGCGGAAAAGGTGCTCTCTTCCCTGTCAGCGGCGTCCATAGGGTCGCTGTTAAAGTGAGCTGGGGTGGTGGCAATGATACGCCATTCCATGTCGCGGTTGGAGAGACCACAGTCATGGTCACCCCCCCATTGGATAAATCTCATGCGGCCGCAGCTCACAAGCTCCTTACGACTCCAGACGCCCACCTTGTTCTTATCCTTGGCGGAGACTATCTAGAGGAGGGCGTCAACGCCATCAAACAGGCCTTGGAAGATGATACTCTACGAAAGCATTTTGCCTGTACTGAAGCTAAGCGAGTATTGAAACAGCAGAATCCTGATTTTGAGAAGGCCAACGGGCTGGTTTCTGAAGAAGATATAGTTCTGAGCGAGACTGAAAGGCGAAAGTTGGAGAATCTTGGTGTCGAATTCCCCTCTAACTTGTACGAGTAGCGGTCAGATCTACCCTGGATACGTACCTAGGCTTAGGAACTAGACGTAAAATTTTCTAGTATAGGCGGGATACGCGTACGGCTATGCGTAGTACATGGTGGAAATTGTTGGCTAAATGCGGTCTTTATATTTAACATGTTGTTTTTGCTAAAGTACCAAGTTTTCGCGGCAACCTCACGATCCTTAAATTAATACTGCACAATTCATTAGCTATAATTTATTTTATAAAAGAAGAATTGATTCTCTTTCTTGGTACCAAGCAGAGCTTGCCCAAATTCCGACAGTTCGCTCACACCTCATATAAGCCAGAATACATAAATAATACCCGACCGAACAGAAAAGGCTTAAGTTTCTCCAAAACCACATCTCATAATCCCTAGGTATAAACACTCGGATTCGTAGAATTAACTGGGCATTGGTTATGAGTTTTACTACGAAACCAGTACTAAATAGATGGTTAGGTTAGTACAGGGGAGATGAGCCATTCGTTGGGTGTCGCAGCGAGTTGCGTTGGCTATGTGGTATTTTAACAGGCCAAAAATAACCTGAAACTTAATCCGAGGAAAAAATGAAGCCGTTTGTTTGGCAAGACTGGTTTGTTCTCGATATCACCAGAACATCAATCCACGAGGCTCGAGGAGCTAGCTATATATAGGGTCGATTCTCATGGCTTGTACAGGTAAAGTCATGCTATCACGTATAACGCTGGCTGCACTAACGATATTAGTATTTCCCCAGAATTCAAAAGTTCGGATAAAATGAAGCTTCAGTGAATTCTGAAGATATCAATCGCGGAGGAGCATTGTATGTCTCACGTGGCGCCCAGCCGACCCCCTGGCACCTGCAAGCAGGCGGGGATGCAAATGGATGGCATCAGCTCTTCCACATCATCGTGCTTAAGCTTGTGAAGGGGTGCTGGTCGATGCAAATAAGTACATACGCAGTACATACTAAGTATGTACATGCAACTGTTTGCAGGGCGGCGTGATTGATTGTGCCACGCGCGAACCAAACCTGCTCGGCCTGCTTACTGAAGCAATGCAATGTCGCTGTATGGATGTACCGGCTTACATTAACATTCCTCTCGTCGGTCTCCTTCGCACGGCTTCCAACTCTCCTCTCCTCAGTTGGTATATATTAAAGCCTCTCTCGTTTGTGAAGTATTGTACCATCTGCCCGACCGATCTTCTTCGCGAATTATCGCGGGTCTCCGACGGTTATCGATCTCGGTCTGGGGTAGCACAGTACACTCAATCCAAACGGGCTAGTTAGCTGTGTCATGAGCTCCGTGTGATCTTGATCTTGCCTCTCTCTTTCTCTTTCTCGTCCCTTTTCTCTTTCTCTAGAATTATCTCTCCCGGACACTTTCTCCTTCTCACTCTAAGTTTAAATTTTTTTAATTTTTTTTTTAATACCATAAAAACAGCACCCTTCCTGTTCACAGCCGGACAGGTTTGCTTTGGTGTTGGTGTTTTGATTTTGCCGTTTCGAACATTTCCTTCTCCAGGTTTCTTTGATCTGGCCAAACCCCATATTGCTTCTTCGTTGGCGCCTCATTTGTCTTTGTTAGGCCACGGTTCAAAAAGGAAAGAAAAAGAAAAAAAAAACCAAGCGACCTACTCTGCACATCTACCTGGCCCGATCTCTGCACAGTCCCATCTCATCGATTTCACAGCCAGAAGTTCGCGACTTCCCAAGCTTAACGCGAACCCAGAATAAGAAAAACAAAAAATTGGAACAAAATATATTCGAATAGCAGATAATCAAATATTTCCCCTGCGGACCTAATCCCGGCTAGAATCAGTATATAAAAATATTTCCTAGCTGGTTCTGGTCCAGTGCGGCTCTGGTTTGCTGTGCTGTGGCGTGCCCTGTCTCGGAAGGTCTGCCGCAGGTACACCAGAAATTCTGCACTGAAGATTGACGCACGTCCACAATCACCACCAACCCAGGCAGAAACTCCACAATTAGCAGCAACTTCATCACAAAGAACGTCGGGCCTAGGGTTGTCGTAATCGCCTTTAAGCAAACTGTCTTCAAAATTGATTGCCACAACCCTCTCCCGCTCGTTCTGCCGAGCTGCTACTGGCGGGAGAGCCGTGTCTTCATGCCGTCGTCGTTTCTGCGCTGGAGCTCAAAGCCGTAGCGCCATCACCACCCATTGTCCATCATCTACCACATCACAGCTCCCGCTCTGCTACCATAACGTAGGCGGCTCTCTTACAAATCCAAGGACCTATCTCCTAGCCCATATCTCAATCCGCTCTCTTGCGACTGCTTATACTCCTCCTACCAAAAAATATATCTCCACGCCTAGGACCAAGAAATCGAAATCGTCTATCGAGATTCAAGATAAATCGACCACCATGGAGTTCGACGAAGTTTTATACACCCCAATTATCGACAGGATTCTAAAAGCCGGCGATCTGGCTTCCATCTCGTCGAAGGATGTTCGTAAGGCCCTTCAGAAGGAACTTGGTTACGACATCACCGACCAGAAGGTTAGTAGCACCTTCATTATATCATCTAAAGGATTCGTGTAACCATCTAACCGGAGTACCAGGCTCAAATCACGGACCTTATCCGAAAACGCTTCGACGAGATCCTAGAAGAAACCGGTCCGGAAAACGTCCACCCTGTCAAACAAGAGAATGGCTACGATGACATCAAGAAGGAAGATCCTGGAGCCTCTCCGTCCAAAAAGCGCAAGTCAGTAGCTAGCCCGTCGTCATTGGAAGATGACGCTCGTTTAGCTGCCAAAATGCAAGCCGAATGGAACTCACAGGACCGTCCTTCTAGATCTACGACTGTCAAACGTAAAGTCGTTGCCCCGAGGAAGAAGAAGAAGAGCAGTGCCACTGTCTCCGATGATTCCGGCGCTGAAGATGGCGGAGAAAAAAAAAAGAAACGGAAGATTAACGCAAACAATCCGTTCCACGTATGACAAACATCCGAAGTGTGGCTGTAGTAGATGGTAGTCCAAGCTAACATTGGGGTATAGCAACCTCTTATCCTCTCCCCGCAGCTCTCCACCCTGCTCGGCGAAACCCAATTATCGCGCCCAGAGACCGTCAAGCGCATTTGGGCTTACATTAAGGAAAATGAACTTCAAGATCAAAATGACAAACGTTACATCATCTGCGACGAAAACCTTCGAACAGTCTTCCCATCCGCCAAAGTACACATGTTCACCATGAACAAGATCTTGAGCGGTCACTTGTACCCTATGAATAAATCAGATAACATTGCTGACGTGAAGAGTGAGGATATCAAGAACGAGGACTTCGCGTCTTCACCAGTTTCGGCCGCATTTAGCCACCAAGGGTCGCCCTCAAGCTTGGAATCGGAGGCTTCATAATTACTAACCCTTTGCAGGCATATAAATATGATATAAGTACTGGATATATGCTTGGGTTTTGGAGGAAAAACAATGGACCACGAAATCCACGCGTATGAGATAGCATATCTCATTCTCTCATCCGTTTTGTCCGCTTTTTAGGATTTTTTCTTTCGATTTACTATGGTTGTTTTTTTTATTATTTCCCTTTTAGCTGACACACACGCTCAAATTCTTTGGTGTTCAAGGTGCAACAATGCAAAATGCTCGGAGTTCAAAAAAGGAGAATTTAATCGATAATCGGAATGTTCTAGTCTCGTGAATGTTCAATGTCATGCCATCTCGCTACGTTTTCCTTTCGCACCCTTTTCTCTAAATCTTTTCTCTTTTCCCCTTCCAATTCCTTCTTGTGGTAGAATTAAATCGATCTGGCATGTATGTATATTAAAATATATTCATTTTCTCCACGATTGCTGACCGCATAGGTTTTGGGAATAGATCCTAGGGTAGCCTCATATATAGAATTTAACTTGACTTCTCCAAAATATGACAAAGCCCTGAATTAGCGAGCTTTCCTTTTGGAATTCCAACTTTTTTTTTTTTGACGCAGTGAATAGCAGTGCTAACTTGAAGGATTATAAAGGGCATGTGTCGAGCGTCTTGGTCAGCCGCATATGCGCCTCTTCCAACTTCCAGCCAATAGAGTTGCCCGCCCAGATATCGAAATCCTGCAGCCTCGTGCGGAGAAGGGAGATGGAGTGAGGCAGCACTGCAGTACATGAGAACGCAACCGCGAGCGAGATCGAACCGCGATGAGATAAAAAAAAAAAAGAAAGAAAAAAGGAAGAGGAAGAAGAGGCTATCTGTCATGTTACACCCACACATCGCATTGGGTACAATTGTATAAGAACCGCTATTCATTTCATCTTTGGACGCAGTTACCACTATTATTGTATATGTCATTCAGGGTACTAATCAATCAAATTATACTGTTTAAGAAGCAAACTTACCACCTGCAGCCCGTTTTAACAGTAGATGCGACACTGACATCTAACGTTATAACGTATATAACCCCGGCATCTATCGACAGGCATTATCCAATAACCCCGTCGATTCCTTTCAGGCCAGACCCATGGCGGCAATAAGGCGTAAGCCTCTACCAAACGCTGACCACGGCTCAGTATCGGAAGGCCCCCCGCCACCATACCATTTCAATGAAAATGCGGTAGCGCCAACGGTAGCTACTATTAAACCGTTGGTGAGCCATGTGGAAAATATGGCGGTAGAGAGCATGGCAACAAACGACGGGAGTCCTAGGAATATTAAGGAATCTGAGGCCAAAGTTGTCAACGTTAGGGGTGTGCAGGAGAATTGTGAAGCGGGGCTGAAAGAGGTTATTCACGGAGAAGGTTCCAAAGCAACCCTGAAAAACGAAGCGTTGCAAAAGAGAGGGCATGAAAATGTCGAAGGTCAACTTCCTCGGCCGCCTTTGCCTCAGACTGTGCCTAGAGTTCTAGCTCCTATTCGAGCGGTTCCGCCCCTGATTCCACCACCCCGAAAATTTGACCCGCCCCGTCCGCCGCCAAAGGAGCTCCGAAGGCCTCAAAACTCTTCCCCATCTGTTGCAGGTGCAAATTCCAAGGAAGTGGAAGAAAAGGAAGACGATGGGAATGCGTCAGACGGATCAGACGACTCGTATGTTGTTGCTAGACGACAGATCTTCCAGGTTAGAAAAGCAGCCAACGGCATCCTTGCGCATAAGCGGCATATCATTCAGTTAATTAAAGAGGAGTGTTGGTACCCTGCTGTTGACGAGTTGGAAGATCTTATTGTATTAGTGGAAGATCAGGGACATAAGGTTCCGGTCGAATGGTATCTCGAGGTTGTTAGGCTCAGTTTATGTGCGGAACGCCTGCCTTACATACGCCAGCTGCCGAGCAATATTGGGGAAATAGATGAAGAGAATGGTAGGGATAGGGGGATCTGGTTAGAATCAGCCATACTCAGAGGATTTGTCGCTAAAATGGAGGGGCAGCTTGAACAGTCGATATCGTGGTTTCTCAAGGCGGCTAAGTTTGCTCGAAAATATGGATATTCTGAGGAGATAGATATATGCTGTTATGAGCTATGCGATGCCTATACAGAAAGTGGAAAGGTGGAAGAAGGGGGGTTTTATAGGGGTTTAATTACCGGGAGACGTGCCTGGGAGAATGGGATCCTAAAGTATTTGAAGCCTCGAGTATTTAAAGACGAAGAGGCTATGAGTCAATCCCTTGTACACGATCGATGCCTCAGTTTCCTTGACGAGTTGTTATTGATGAGGGGTGTAGCTAAGAATGAGGAAAAGAAGGAAAAATATCGACAAATACTGCATTTTGCATCTGTCGCTGGAGCTAAAGGACGAGGAGTTTCGGCAGCGACTATCGCGGATGTTTTCAATATGAAGGATAATGAGGTTTTTGAAATGATCAAGTCAACAAAGGAGGGACCTAACAGTGGGTCGGGCGTGTTTCGACTACGTGAGGACGCAGAGACCGATGTGATGTTAGAATATTCTTGTATGGCGGATATCATCAGCCGGTCGCCGCGGTCGCCCTGGGCAAAGCATAAGTACTTTTCGGCTGATGAGGGTT
This sequence comes from Orbilia blumenaviensis, assembly GCA_036872755.1. Classification (NCBI taxonomy): domain Eukaryota; kingdom Fungi; phylum Ascomycota; class Orbiliomycetes; order Orbiliales; family Orbiliaceae; genus Orbilia; species Orbilia blumenaviensis. The sequence continues at coordinate 950,231 of JAVHNS010000001.1, forward strand.
TTATAATGTCCGATCTTGCACCTCGACTTCTGGGGCTTATGCGCAGGCTATTAAAGGAAGATATCTGCCAAGTCAAAGCGTACGGAACTTCGCGCACAGCTTTCGATGAAGGAATGATAAAAAAATGTATCCCGTCTTCGCTGAGATATGCATGTCGGTGGTGGCTCGAACCTTACGCCGATTCGAAATTGGGATTGAAACTTGAAGAGCTGCAAACTTTCGTGGGGGTACATTGGCTAAATTGGATTGAGGTCATGGGGATCCTAGGGCCACAAATGATGGATCAGGCGCGTTCTATGGCGGTAGAGTTGAGACAAGAGCTAGCCGATGTATGTCACCTTGGCTAACTTCCAGCTACTGATATATCACTTTTTCTTTTATGCTAACCGTGAGGAATTCATACAGAGTGAAAGAGGGAAAACCCTTACACCGGCATCGAGAAAGCGAATCGAGCTCATGGAGATATTCTTGAACCGTTACGGCGATATTATTCTGGAGACACCACTCCAGGTATACCACCTCTGGAAATTATTCGAATTTGAAGAAAACGCTGCGGCTTTGTCTGCGCCGAAGGTATTGATTAAAATAGACATTCATGACTCGCAAAACCAGCATGCCATCTTCAAAACTCTCAAAGAAGGCTACGACAACCTTTTGAAGATCGTAAAGCCTGGTATGAATGAACGGCAGAAGATTGCATTTTCATCAGACCTACGACTAGTTGCATACAATATTCCAGACTCTCCAATTGTTATCGTAAAAGATCTTACGACAAAGTCTGAAGGTATTATATTAGAGCATGGGAAAAAGCGAGTTTTCGAGATCCACTTTTCACCGAAAGTCGCTGAAGATAATACTTTGGCAATCATCACAGACCCACCACAAGTTACGGTGTGGGATATATCTAAAGCAGCAACTAAACAAATATTCGCAGCAGGAAAACCAAACGAACATTTAACGATTAAATTCTCACCAAATGGGGGGCTAATTGCTTTTATTAGCGGTCGTAGAAATATCATCATCAGAAATATAGATACTGGGGGCGCGGTCCACGGCCCTTATGATGGTGGGCCAGGGAGGGTACTAAGCATGGATTTCCTACGGCACGAAAGGACGTTTGTAATCGCAAATGGTTATCGTCGCCTGAAAACGCCCTCTCCCGACTTAACGGCTCTCACAGATATTTATACTTGGTCTGGGGGCGTTCCTGACGATGCAAGTGTACACGTGCTTAATGGGAAACCCAAGAAAGCATTGGTCTGGGCTAAGGAAGGAGGCGCTTTTATCCGCACTCTGCTGGGTTCAGAAAGGATAGATTTGGACTGTGGGGAGAAGGGGGGGAAGAGAATTGTGATGGTGGTATCGCACGATGAAAAAAGAATCGCGGCTATCAGGGACAAGGGAGGGATCCAAATATTTGATTCGGAAACAGGGAAGTGCATCCAGTCTTTCTGGAGATTTAACGGTGAAACCACTCTTGCAGCTGCCTTCTTGCCGTCAGGAGACAGGCTGATAACAGTGTCTAAAGAAATGGGGATGAGAGAGTGGGAGTTGACAGTCGGTGTCGAAGTGGATGCTGCGGGTGAGTGGGTGGTAAGAGGGGATGAAAAGGTCATGAGGATACCCAGGAAATATCACGCAAGGGGTGCAGGTGCGGAAAGAAGCAATGGGGTGGTTCTTACACATCCTAGCGGGAGGGTCTTGGAAGTTGAATTTACAATTTCCAAAGAGAGAGCTGCAGAGGAGACAAGTGGTTATGGACTCGTTACTACCGTTATGGCTTATTTACCTTCTTTGCCAGTGAGCTTAAACTACCCGTCTCTACCGTCTCTGCCTTGGGGTCTACCTACGTTTCGGGGCTCGGGGTAGTATCGCTGTATTTATATTTAGTCTCTGATTTAGGCCTATGGATATAAGGAATCGTTGTTGGGATATTTGATAGTTAACTGGATAGCCTGTCTTAATTTTTGTATTCAGGCTTTGAAACGTGCCCATGTTAACATTGCATGTATAGTATTAGTTACTAGATACCTAGACATATATAAATAAATCAATGGACCATAAGATACGGTGATAAAAAACACCCGAGTTCAAGATGATGGTGATATAATACAAGTTTACTAAGATCAAGCTAAGTCTTTCGTATCAAACAGTCAAGACACTAAAATGCAACAGGGGTTTGTGTTGACACACGGCTTTAGTCCTAGTCCGGCGCGTTGCAGCGTTGGCTTAGCGGGATGACTACAACATTCTGGAGCTGGAGCTTTTTATATCCCGCACCCCCACCTTCCATCTTGATCATCTTCACTTCTTATGACTCGAACTTGCATCATCGTCAATTCATCAATTACCCCTTCCGAGAACCCTCCTAAACGATCTTCTTTGCTCTCATCATCTTATAAGTACCAGGGCACCGTCTTTTCGTTCCGAACCCGGCTAGTTATCAGCTGCTTCGCTTCGTACAACATCCCACACAATTGCTTAGCTGAGCCTTACACAAATTTTTTTATTCTTTTTTTGCTTTGCTTTCAGCAAGTTTTTATTCGGCGACAACCAACCAACAACCTTTACCTTTCGAAATACCAAACAAATTCCTGGCTTACCATTGACTGAATTCTTCATCACAATGGCGGATCAAGCAACATCTACTACACCAGATCAGAGAGGCGATCGCGGCGAACGTGGTAATCGTGGGGATAGGGGTGGTTTCCGTGGGCGCGGGAGAGGCGGAAACCGACGCGGGAGAGGTGGTAATGAAAATGCTGCTGGGGGCTCGGAGCAAAGATATGAACGGAATAATCGCGGTGGGAGAGGCCGGGGCAGTGGTGGTGGTCGAGGAGGACAATCTAGAGGAGACCGAGGAACTCAACCACCTACAGCGTCAAACATCGGGACAAATAATGCCACAGCTTCCGACACACCTTCTATTACGCCAGCCGAGCAAACTCCAACCGGTATCGTCGCAGACGATGGGAAGGAGCCTCCGTCGCCGACAAGCACCGACAATGAAGAAATCTGCTTCATCTGCGCGAATCCAATTCAGTACCATTCTATTGCTCCATGCAACCATATGACCTGTCACATCTGCTCGCTACGCATGAGAGCTCTTTACAAAACAAAACAGTGTCCGCACTGCCGAGTATGTTTCTGAAATTCCATACTACGTCTAAGGACTGGCTAACGTGAAGGTGAAATAGACAAATTCCGATTATGTTATCTTTACTACCAATAGCACGAAGGCATTCGAAGAATATTCAACCAGCGATATAGCCGCAGCCGACGAAACACTAGGGATAAAATATGAAGGGAAACAGGTTAGAGCGGACACTCTTGTCCTGCTCCGATACAACTGTCCAGAGCCGAATTGCGATGTCGCTTGCCTCGGCTGGCCTGACCTCCATCGACACGTTCGCAATACACACAAACTGGTTCTTTGCGACTTATGCACCCGGTTCAAAAAGGTGTTTACACACGAGCATACACTTTTCACGTACCCCGAACTCAGGAAACACGAAAGAAACGGCGACGATGTACCTGGAACCGAGGACCAGAGTGGCTTTAAAGGTCATCCAGAATGTGGATTTTGTCAGAAACGATTTTACGGTGACGACGAGCTTTATGCCCACTGTAAGGAAGCGCATGAGAGATGCTTTATTTGCGATAGGAACACTGGCGGAAGACCTAATTATTTCCTTAACTGGGAGGCGTTGGAAGAACATTTTCAGGCGGACCATTACAGGTGTACGGATGCTGAGTGTCTGGAAAAGAAATTCATTGTATTTGCTAGCGAGATGGATTTGAAGGCTCATATGGTGGAGGAACATCCGCAAGGATTATCAAAAGGAGCATTGAAAGATATGAGGAAGGTGGATATGTCGGCTTTTGGAAATACGCATACCCAGAGCGGAGGATCGACGAGCAGAGGCAGAGGTGGGCGAATGCAGAGGGATTACAGGCGAGACCCACAGGCACCAGAACCACCCCCACCGGATGGACCTATGCGGAGAGATGAGATTGCCTATCAACGCACCTTGGCGGTCCAGACGGCTCAGAACACCGTTCCGGCCAGGATGTTTGGTGGGCAGTTGACAAGGCCTCCACAGCCAGCTCCAGCTCCAGCTCCAGCTCCTACCCCTGCAGCGAGACCAGCGCAACCTGGACCACCACCCGTCAGCCAGCCTGTTCGAGCGCCCGTGAGACAAGAGGAAGCGTTTCCGCCATTAGGTGCTTTGAGCATCTCTTCCCCACCAGTCCAGGCACCTGCCAGGTCTACCCCAGTTACACAAACTGCACAACCATCAGTCCCTTCCAATGTTCCGACTTCAACATCCCAGAAGCACGAACAAGTTGTTGGCCGTGCCATGCGCCTCCTCAACAACGACGCGTCTAAGCTCGAACAGTTCAAGAAGTATATTTCGTCATACAATGGCGGAAATATGTCTGCCCGTGATCTGATCGAAGCTTTTTGGGTTCTCTTTGATGTTCGGGCTGCCGATCTGGCAACATTGCTACGGGAGCTCAGCGAACTGTTTGAAAAGGAGGAGAAGCGACGGCAGTTGCTTGAAGCATGGAATGAATGGAAGAGTGTCAACGAGGATTACCCGCCAATGCCTGGCAGCAGTGGTGCTACGGCTGCTGGTGCAGGAGGCGCCCGAGTCCTGAAGCTTAAGAATGCGACCAACAGGAATCTTAGGGCTGGCGCCAGCCCCTGGAGTGCTGTTACTAGCAGCACTATTGAACGCGGTGGCGGCAGCCTGGCGGATATTAATGGAGGTGGCAGGATTGTTCCGGGTGCGGCAGTCACGGTCGCTGGAAAGGGTAAGGCCCCCGTCACTGGCGGGAGCTCACCCTGGGCCAGCGCCGTGAGAAATCAAGGCCCTGGACCATCAAGAGGACCAGTCGCAGGGAAAGGAAGGGCGCCACCCGTGGCAACGGTGGTTAGCTCTGCGGAGTTTCCAAGTCTGCCAAAGGCACTCCCCAAGTACGCGCCTGTACCCAGAAAGAATGAGGGTACGGCGCCTGCGAGTGTCTGGGGTGGATCCATTGCTGGGGCGAGCGGGAGTGGGGGTGGTGACACAGGAGCATCCGATCTCACCGTCGTGGGTGTCAAGGGCAAAGGGAAGAAGAAGCAGCAGATAATCAGCTGGGGCTGAGGGAGCCTCTAGTTAGATATCCTGTTTCTTCTTTGCCCTGTGTTTTGTTAAATTTTTTCTCTCTTGTTTTTAGGAGTTCCTGGCGATGGGATGGGGCCTTACGAAATGCATAAAAGCGCCTGAAGGCGTAAATATTTCTGTAATAATAGCCATGAATGAATGAATGAGCGAATGAATTGGAGTGTAAAGGATAAATATGGCTAAGGTGCCGTATGGAAGCCATGATCCGTAGGTCTTATGTAGCCACTATATTTTCTTGGAAAGCATGGTTTAATATGACCTATGTGGGATTCTCTGTCTATTCGTGAGGCTCAGACATGCTATACACAGACGTTCGCAATACTGTGTTCTGGTGTTGCAGATTGTGTCCTTAGGCTAAGCCATATTGGGTAGATAGTCCTTGGCATAAATATCCCAAACCGGGCATCTAACCGACAAGAAATAATTCCCCAAATTCAAGACCTTTTTCGAGCGCCTCGAACTTGGACCGACACAAAACCGCATATCCATAGCTCTCAATCGAAAGGTCCAAACCTCGCCCTATCGCGGGCTACATAACCACCATTACCACCACCACCACCGCCCGCTCCTCCTTCACAATGCCAAAACCATACTCTAAACCCGCCGCCCCAGCTCTCGCCAAAAAAAGAAAACGCGGCAGCGAAAAGGACAACCAGATAGAAGAAATCACATTCGATCGCAGCGCACGACAGGAATATCTCACGGGATTTCATAAGCGCAAGGTTGCGCGTATAAAAGCGGCGCAAGAGGAGGCGGAGAAGAGAGGGAGGGAGGAGAGGATTGAAGAACGGAAGAGGGTATGTTATGTTATGTTATTTTTTTTCTGTACTGGGGAGTTTTTAAAACTACTTTTGGTGGGATTGGTGTCGGATTCTGACTGGATTAATTTTTTCGGTAGATACGAGAAGCAAGAAAAGAGGAGCTGAGACGTCATGTGGAGGCTGTGAATCAGAGTTTGGGATTAGGACTGAGTGATCAGAGTGACAAGGACGAGGAAGAAGGGAGTGGGAGCGACGGCGACGGCAACGACGCCGCAGAGGCAGTGGCCGGCATAAACGAGGAATCGGAGTTTGTAGACGAAGAAAAGTTTACCACGGTCACGGTTACGACTATGGACGATGAAGATGAAGAGGAAGAGGAAGAGGAAGAAGGACCTGATGGAGAAGAAAAGAAGGACAGCACGGATATGGCCAAGGCAAAGGACAAGCCTAAGAAAGAGAAGGAGAAGAAGCCAAAGCAGAAGAAAAAGAAGTTTCGATACCTGTCTAAAGCCGAAAGAAAGGAGGATAGGATGAGAGATAAGGTTAGGAGGAATAGGAAGAAGGGAGAAAGGACAGCGAAGTAAGAAAACCAAAAGCTTTCTACTGGCGATATTAAAAGCATGATTATTCGAGCGTGTAAGATATAAGACAGATAACTTTTGAACAGTTGATGAAGCCAAGCATCGAGATACCCCAAATTATATCATGGACAAAACAATTAGTTACAAGAATTATATTAGAGTATTATATGGTACAAATGAAAACGTTGTAATTAAGAAATTATATGCTCCGGGGACTCCGGCTCGAAGATCGTTAAAGAAAGATTATTATGTGCAAGAAAAATGCAGCAAGACTTGTGGTACTTATCAGACTGTACCTCCCCTAATTCGTAAGATACCCGACTGGTCATTATTTTGTTGAGCGAGAAATTGGATACTGTGTATGGTTCGTTAATCGGAGTCACTTTTGTATGGATATTCCCCAAGTTGGATGTCTCCGCCCATTCTTGTTTCCGTTCTCGTCCATTCGGTTTCGACACGGAAGAAGATCCAAAGCCAACGGCGGAAGATTTCGAGGAACTGGAGGATGAAAACGCCAAGTTCGAGGTCACCATATCGGTCAAGATGGGGAGATAGCTTGAGGGACCATGTTAACCTGCAAAAAGTTAGTAGCATACTCAGGAACGTAGTTTTGTATGTTCAACATACCTCAACAGCCCATCAAGGAAGATAGCAGCGTAGTATACGCTAGGGACCGGGAATATCATAACTTGGCGAAGCCCAAATGGATGCTCTGGGTTCGACCGGGCAGCTGAGAAAAGTGACAAATCCCAATCCCGGGCGACGTCCCAATAAAATGAAAAGCTAGAATTCACAAGGACCGCGAGCAGCCAAAATCTATACAAGGCAGTCTCTCCGGTAAGACCCTTGCTTCCGGTATCCGTATCCTTTTGGAGGGCACTAAATAGGATAACCGGGAATGCACTGGCGTATTTCATGGCGTTATACATATGCGGCTTTCGCTCTGAAGCGGGACGACCCATATTCCTCCCATATTCAATTAGGCATTGTCGGAGTCGGATCGCGGATGGAATAGCAATGATTATGGGGAGCATATATGTTCCACCACATTGGCGTTCCGGCATCGAGGTCGCAGATATGCCAGTAAAGAACATGCAGCTGCATATCCATAGATCTCCGAGAACTTTGGCATATGAGGTAAGAACGTCAGCTAGCAGGAGGTCGGAAAACCGCTGTTCACGGTCGATATAGCCGAAGGCAATACGGCGGATATTCCTAAATTAGGGCATGTGTTAAAAAGGGTAGTAGTGTAGTGGGCAATGACATCTCAGCCGTACTTTAGAACTCTGTATCTGCCATCTCTGTGCAATATGTTAAACGGCAAGATAAACGTTATCATAATGCCGAGCAACAGCAGCCCCGGAAGCATCTCCCACTTTCTGACCGACTCCGTATCGTATGAGGTAAACCGCCAGAATATCATCAGGTTTACTCCCAACATAATACTGAGTATCGTTGCTATCCGATACACCGAGCTATGCATCGGCACATCTGGAGCTCCACGGGTATATTTGATCAAGCCGGCCACATCTATCCGTAGACTATAAAGATATTGTAGATTGAGTCCCCATGCCCACACGCCTAGTCAGGAAAGTATATTAGTATTCCTAGTCTATACCGCTAAGTCGGGAGGGATCGTGTGTATATACCGGCTATGACGAGGAGGAGAACCCGGTATGGTAACGGGAACCATAACAACAGCTTCCCATCTTGGAGCTCAACTTCGGCAAATTCATCTGCCATTTTTTAGCCTGGTCCTTGGATTCGGAACTTCCATCAAGTCGGGATGCCGTTGTAGTTGTAGTTTTGCGGGTACTCCTGTGTACACCCTATCCTCTTATTTAAAGTCCCTATTAACCAGATTGGATTTCCGTGGTGCACCCGCGGTCCGCGGAATGGTTTGCCAGCGAGGAAATCGAAGACTGGAATGGCCAGCTGGTGCCCAGAGGAAGTCGATGCCGGGAAAAACGTTTCAGTTAACCCTTAGGCCCTTAAGTATTGGAAATTATGTGGTCGTGTGCTCTTAGCCTTCGCCAAAGTTGATTACGTGGGCGAATTCGCAAGCTGTTTACAACTGTATTTTCGTCCTGAGGCTAGATTAAACCAGTCGAAACCCTCGAAGTCGGTGGATAGGATTGCTGTGATTGTGAGCCCGGAATAAAGGAATAAGATCTCAAGATCAAACTGGCAAATACGCAGAGCCGCGCAAGGGGTTATAAAATCTCCGGCGTTCGGTGTGGAATTGTTTCCGGGGTTAGTTTAGTAAGGGGACAGGACACGCTTGGCGGGCGACGTCTCCCCTGTTGTGTGGCTGGCCCCATCGACATCATCGCAAAACACGAAACCTCGATTGCCCAGCTCCACCCGTTCCCGCGACTTTCGACGGTATATACAAGTGCGAGCCTCAGAATACGATACGAAGGAAATAGGCTAGTGAAGGGGAATCAACACTGAGAAAGTCAATATGAGGACGGGGCTTTATATGACCGCGGTACTGGCACCGCTGGTTTCCGCTTTTGCCAATACTTCGCCGGTGTTTCTCTATTCTACGGAGAGGTATAAAGCCTTTGATTCTATATTTCTATTCGAGAGAGTGGCTCTTAACAGTTATTGTATAGCTTGCCGCATAGTGTCCAGAAGGAGAAGCTCCAGAGCTTTGGAACCGGCGAAAATTTCCTTGAGGCCGTCAAGAACACCGTTTCGCAATGCACCTCCGACGCATACATTCTGGTTTTACAACCCGGAATACACGAGTCCGACTTCAGAGATCCAAAGAGTGCACCTCAGATTCGGAGGTTTTCGGAGACCAATCGCTTTATGGGAGTGATGGATGCAGTTGGAGTGGTAGACTTGAATCTTATCGAAGATTATGTCAAGAGCAGGTGTCAGGCACACTCTGTGACGGTGGATGCTAGTAGTATGTAGCAAGGGCCAGCAAATTTAGTAGGAAGCTGGAAGTTGTGCTAATACGTGGACTACAGCGAGCTCGTTCAACAGCTTTGATGAGAACGCGACAGCACAGGTTATTAAGCTGGATTTCCCGGTTCTACCACTGCACGGCGAGGCGCGAAGGAAGGGGCACAATCAAAATGGTATATAGTCCTGGTGATACTGGAGATATTCTATGGAAATGGCGAGCTAATATCGGTGGCAGACAACTTTCTTTCCGCCCTCATTTCTATGATTCCCTCTGCAAGATACACCGTCGTCTACGTTTCGACCCCGCTGGGAGACCCAAGACTCTTTGTTCAAGAAAAAAAGCCAGAGCCACAGGAACACCAAAGTTTTATCCCGCATCAGAGCATCATTTCCCGAGACGTCAAGCCGGAAGAGGAGGACAAGGATGAGGAAAGCGTCGGTGGATTACTATCGAATTACCAGTTCTTCACACCCGGTATGCATCGGATTCCGAATACCTAATATCCTACCCAGTCGCTAATAGATCTCATAGCCCTTCTCTGGGGAATACTGCTTAGTTTGTTCATATTTTACGTCGCGAGCAAGGGCATCAGTCTACTCAGCTCCATTCAAGTATCATACGCATGTAAGTTCCCTAATCACAGAACTCTGCTCTACTTACAGAAGTCTAATTCTTTCACCAGCTTTTGAGAAGGATGCCGTGGCCCAGGATCAGAAGAAGCACAGATAACTTCTTCCCTATATCGTTCCCTTGACTATCTACCACATTGTACTTTTTTAAACCACCTTTCAAGCTTTGAGGATTTGCGTTTTTTTTTTTTTTTTGGGCAGAATTAGCATTGCGGGTCCTGGTTCTAGAGCAGAGAGGCAGCATCGGAGTGTATACTATAACTATAATCACTGAGTTTCATATCTGATATTGTTACTCTACCGTCCACGTTTTTGATGCCTGGTATCTTATACGCCGGGTAAAGCCCGTGAACCCACAGCAGGCCGCTCTTGGTGTTCCTACCCGACCGATGACGTGAAGTGTGTACAAAGAAGAACTAGAGAAGTCCATTCCTGCATATGACGGGCGTTGACTTGGCCGGCGCCATGCATGCAAAGACGGAATCGGGTGGATATACTAGGTACCCACGCACTTTCTGTATAAGAGTATTAGTACCCTCTCTATCGAAGTCCTTTAATTTAAACATCCACATCCCACCGGTGATTAGGTTATCTTTTCCTACGGGAACTACCTCCTAAATCTTTGTACTTAAGTAATTGTGCCCAGGCAACGTCTTATACCAGCCCTCAAAAGCTAGCTGGGGGACATTAAACGGCAACGCATTTGCAGCCTATTCGCGGGATATGCTTACCCCGAACAACTAAGCCTCAGCTCCGGGACTTCACAATTCCCACTTCGATATTGCAATCACCCACCGCTTACGTAGCGATATAATTTCCCTACTCACCAGGGGGGCCAGTCTTGCTGGCCTCAAACCGAAAGTCTTAAATTATGATACATCGCATTTCCATCTTCCTATCTTTATCCCTAACTACTTGCCCCGCCATACCACGTCCGACATAGAAGGCTGGACTTGTGTTCCGTAGCCCAACTATTTTCAACAGCTCAGTTCAGCTTGGCTTCAGCTCAGAAATTACAGCTACTTAGTTATGGGGGACAATGAAAGATTCAGCGATCGGCCGACGTCGCTGCCGCCACCGTTCCCTGGCCAAAACCGGGCAAGTCTACCAGTGTCATTACATTCAACCAAGCTGGTTGTTAAACCCCTCCCGACATTGCCAGTTGGTATGTAGCCTTGCTTCTTCTTTTAAAATAGGTATTTAATTGGAGTTTAGCTAACAAGTATAATCTACAGAAATCATCGCTACAATCCTCGATTATGTCCCGGTATCAACCCTTATGCGGTGCGCCCGCGCATCAAGGAAGCTTAAAGAAATGGCTTATGATGATAGTCGGTGGGTCAACAAGCTTGTCGCTATGGGTGTTTGGAATGAAGGGGAGGCACGAAGAAGATTCGAAGACGCCCTGAAGAAGAAGCGACTGGCGCAGGCTAAGCTTGCTGAAGAGGAGAGACGGAGGAGAGCTGCTTCTATCGGTGCATCTGTTGAAACGAGAAAAAGCATTGGTATGGGAGACACTTTGTTCGATGTGAATGAACATGAAGCAAAGACTATGGCCAATGGGAGCGCTGGAGCTGTAGCGAAGTTGGCGCAGGATGTGGATTTGATGAATTTGAGTACACAAGCGGAAGCTCAAGCTCCTGTTGTAGAGAAGCCGAAGCTTACGGGAGTGGATACGTCGGATCCAACATTAACAGTTTTACTGGATGTTCGTTCCGCGAGAGGTTTTGCGAGACAGGAGTATGGGAGGATCTATGCAGCTCTTTGGCCATATTATATCGACCTTGTAAGCGCAAGAAGCCATGCGGACCCAGTCGTTTTCAGACGATACCGAAACCCGGAGGACCAGGCTGTTATGCTTCGACAGCTCACTCTCTTCAGTGAGAGCGACAGCTCGTTGGGGTGGGGAGAGAGGTTGTCGAGATTAAATAGCATGTCGAGCATATTCGAAAATGCTGTTCTACGGGAATTTGAAGGGTATGTTCTATGATGTGTCTATTATCGGCTATGACTTTCTAACAATAAACAGGGGGTATGAAGAGTCCGATTACGATGGCCGGATGAAACGATATGCGAATGTCTTGATCCTTCTCAATGGGGGACAAGGAGCGATAGACCTATTTGTTGCCAAGCATTACCTTATGTTCGAGCGAGAAAGACTTGGAAATCCAATGGATTGCTTCAGGTACGTTTCCTTATGATCGTGTATTGAAGAAAGATGGGTTTAATTGGGAATACAGCAACCTACATTCAGCGGATTTGTCTATGGAGCCCGCCCGACAATTCTTCACACTCCTCAGTGAAGCTGTGAACGATCAATCTTCAATAATCGACCGAATATTCCCACCAGATCTTGATGTTATGATACCATTCTTGGAACGTATTGGCGAAGATGTTATTGGCGAATACATAAGTCCTTTACTCGAAGAATCCCATGATCGAGATATTGAATCCTATCTCAAATGTATCACCGACATATACGTTAGCGTGGTTCAATTTTCGAAGTCAATTCGCCCGGCCAAAGGTTCAGAAAAGAACTTCACGGCGGAAATGACCAAAATCGTCATTCGGATCTTCGAACCCCATTATGATACTTATTTGCAAGAGGAGCTGGATCATTTTAGGCGCCTGTGCGAAGAGGAAGTCGAATCCTGGGAGAAGAAGGTATAGCAACTCTAATCAGAAGTACAGTGATAGCGCTAACTTGCTCAATAGATCACAGACGAATATACAGCCACCGAATCGTTTTATCTTAGCAACGTCAACCGACAAGCTGACAAGATAGACTTTCTTGCCTCTTTCAAGAAGGTCATTTTGATGCCCGTTAACGCAATCCCATTACCTCCTATTAAACCGATAAATCTTGCATTTCCTCTCCCAATAAACCCTTTCATACGGCCCAAGCCAGCAATAGCGGCTCCACCGTCTATATCAGATGCCCCAACAGATAACCCATATCAAATAACCCCAGACGTCACGGATACCGGGACTAATGGGAGCGAGACGCCTGTGACGCCGGTACCTGATGCTCCAGCCACACCACAGCCGCAAACTGCCCCAACAAGTGAACTTGCTGCTAAAGCTGCCATTCTCAACACCCGTATGGAGGGTATTCGGACATTATTCAGTATCGAACTTGCCCTTGACCTAGTGCACAAGGCCAAGGCAGCTTTGGAACGTGCTGCCTACTTTGTGAGGTTCAAGAGGCAGATTGGCGAAGAAGCGTAAGAACCTGGAGAATGCCTAACTTATATTATGTTTATATCCTAACATATACATCCTTTGGCTTTTAGTAAAGAACAATGCGAGCAGATATTCATTTGCTTGATCAACATTCTAGGGCAACGCCATGTTAAGTCTGGGTTTGACAAAGCGGTCACTCATCTGTCGCAATACAATCCGCGTGAACTGTCTACAGCTGAAGAAGACGAGCAGGTGATCGTGAAGCCCCTCGTGCAGTTCATGGAGCTTGTCAATGTCGGAGATTTGATACAGCAGATGTTGGACGTATTCTATGAGCAGGAGTTGGTCGCACAAAAGCTTACCGATAAAAATGATTTCTTGAATCCAGCTATCAAAGAGAAAAAGCGATTCGAGCAGATGCTGGATGAGAGGGTTGCGGCAGGTTTAAATACTGGTATTGATGTAAGTCTCTTTGATACTAATGTCTTGGTTGTATGGGTTTGACTAAGGGTAAAAAAGGTCTTGATCAAGGAGGTAGATTACGTATTTGCAAAGACTCAGAAACCCACGGATTACAACCCTGGTATCGTTGGTGATCAAAACCTGCCGATAGATTTCGGCCCCAGCGAAGCAGCACGCAAGGTTGTGTCCTTGGTTGCCTCTCACACCAAGCTTCTGGTGGGTAGCACAGACAAGAATGTCCTGGATGTTTTCAATCAGGAGGTCGGGATGAGGCTATGGTCCTCAATCTGCAAACACCTTAAAATCCAACGGATTAGCATTGATGGTGCTATAGTTCTAATTAGGTAAGTCTTCATATTTTAGCTTAGCTCGTTGAAAACTGTTCTAACTCTTTGCTTATAGCGACATAAATCACTACACCCAGTTTATCGTCAAGCTTCGCAATTCTGGCTTGACCCAATACTACAACGCGCTACGCGAGCTTGTTCAAATCTACCTTATTGATCCGCAACATGCGAAACAGATGGCGGCCGTCATCGCAGACGGAACACGGTTTAAAGGGATCTTTACGGTCGAAGAGGTATATGAGTTTGTCACAAGACGGAGCGACTGGTATCAAATAAAGAAGGATGTAGAAAAGGCTATGTACGGGTTTGGGTGTTCGGTTATGTAAATTTGGTTACTAGCTATTAAAAGCAAGTTATGGACCGGGGTTATACATTTGTATATACTGCTGATTAGTTACCCCTTATTTCTGTTTAAGGGGGAAAGGTTTGTGAAGTTCGAGGTAATGTGGGACTTGGGATTCCCTGGGACTAGTGTGAGGCACACAAGATGTCTCCTCATCTTAAATTATTTTCATATTTACCAGGTGCCTAATAATTAAGTACGCAGGTCCTGAGGTAGTCTCAGTCCCAGACGCTGTTGACCATGTCCCGAGGTATACAAATGTACAAAACTATAGCTATGCATAGATGCCATTCCATTAATGAACTCTCTCCGATTTCGACGGTTCTATATCCATTTTGCTGCTCCCAGTCCCCGAGCCCAAATCTTCTTTACCACTTGCTTGCGCGTGATTACCTTCCTGCTGGTTCTTCGCCATGACCTTCTTTAGTCTCCTGATTTGAATTTGGCGATCCAAACCCAAGCTCTTTGGCTTTTGCACCGATCTCCTCTGGAGTGAACCTGTGCATCAATTTCAGGATTCTGCTAGGTTCCTGTTCGTTTTCTAAGTGTAGCTATTTCCATTTCCAATTTCCCGAAATTAGTTGACAATACGCGGCTATAGTGGGTTGAGATTTCATGCTAGGAACTTACAACGGGCACGTCGAACACCTGGGCGAGAGTTTATCAGTAAATTTCTTTTTTAATTGTTATTAAAATATATCTTTAAAAAATATAGCTCTTTCATAAAACAAGTTCTAATTTCTAATACGAGCTCGCAATTTTAGATATTTATTTCAATTTAGTCACTTACATATGCATCATGCCATTTTTCATTCACTGGCTCGGAAATATCTATTTTCTTGAATTGTGCTTTATTGCCGGTTTCGCGGAGTCGCCATGAGACAGTGTTCTGCTCAGCTGTGACACAGAGGCTGCAACCATTCTTGGTGAAAAATGTTAGGCGGAGAAGGCTCCAGGGGATCCGTGGGGGCATTTTGAATTTTGCCGGCGTTAATACTGGTATCGGTATACTGACGGGTATCCGCAACATTGTATTCATAGTGGCCTAGTCTAAGCTACGGAGAGGCGAGTTGCAAGCGACTCCCGGCATCAATTGCAAGGCTCGGCGCCTTGATCACGTGGTTTGTATTTAAACCTTCAGCTTCTAATTCCAGAATCGATTGTTACAATGTGGGATTCTTTTGTGGGGCCTATGATCCAATTCGTTAACTTCCGCTTAGCTAAGCTAAGCCTCGTTATATATCTATACCTACGTAAGTAGGATATAATGTGCTGGAAAAGAGCTCGGGAGCCGATACAAATGTTAACATATATCAGTAGCTAGGATAGCGGTATAGCCTAGCCTCGAAGGACGGCGCTGAAGGCGAAGCATATGACCTAAATAGGAAAGTTGTAGTTATGAGTGTGCACATGTGGCGAACGTTGCTTCCCAAAGGGTATATTCGTGCTACGGTTCTTTTCTATTAAGTTGGGCTGTCATAGTAGCAGCGTGGGCGTGTCTATACGGTAGCACGAAGATTTAGAGCTGACCTTGAAGCAGTCTGTTGTATTTTGTACTCACGGATTTGAAAACCGTGTTGGTTGAATTTTGAGGTAGCTACATGCTGTGAAGACAGGAGTTCAGAGACCTTTCTAGCTTTGAGAGCCTACAAGATAGGGTAGAAGAGGAGGAGCCTTGAAGCAATAGGTACCTATGTACTTCCATGGTGAAAGGCAGCATAGATAATAGAAAGGTTTTGACAGGCTTCTTTAAAGGAAAAAATTGAATTGAAAGAAAACATGTAGTTGAGCTCGGTTTCCTGGCCAGATTTTCATTTCTGGTTTCCATCTCAAGGGCTTTTTAGGTTCTAAGAGCCTTGGTAAGCTAGATGACCAATGTAAAGCTGAGGAAATGACTGGATACTTACTATAGTTGCAGAGGAATGAAATTTGGACACAAAGGTAGTTAAAGCGAGGGTAGGTAGCCCATTCATTCTCCTTTAGAAGATTCTTTGGGTATCGACACCATCGAGTTCCTCGGCCATGGCCAAGTCGACGTACATGTTGCCATTGGAGGTGGGCTTGGTATATCCATTTGAGGCAATGTACATAAACTCCATTTCACGAGAAAGCTTTTGGAGACTGGTAATTTCGTAGGCAGCATTGTATCGGTGACGGCCGTTATTCAAAATCCCGGCGTTGAATGCAGCATTGGAAGGACCCAATGGTTGAAGTTCCCCGTGCTTCTTCATGGGTCCGACAATAGCGACGTGGGTGATGCATTTGACTGGGTCTTTAACATAGAACCAAACCTTTGTGACTTTGTCACACCATGGGTTGACCTTGAAGAGAAACTTCTTCTCTCGATTAATATATTTCTGGAGTTCAGCTTTGGAGACGGTGATGAGAACGGCAGAGTCAGTACGGCCGAGAGGAACCGCGGAAGGGACAGCCGGGCTGCTACCGGACTTCTTGCCGCGTGCTGCTCGTGGCATGATGAGGATGGATTTGTTTTAGAGGGGTTCTTGAAGAGATTGATGATGTTTTATGATGCGATCGATGATGAGGGGATGTGATTTTTGAGTAGGAAGGCTTAATGGTATTGACTGTTGGTAGAAATCAGGGCTAGATGAAGAGCTGGTGGGTCGGGTGCTTAGAAAGAAAACTCGAACGGGTTGTATGGTATGATACCAAAGCCTTGACACTCCTGCTCGGCACACTGACCAAAATCCTATAAGTTCTTTCCTCTGTAACTCCGCTAGCAGTAATTCAGCACGGAAAAGGCACATCTCCTAGTCGAATATAATTACATAGTGCTTCATGAGCCTTGAAACAGAGTAAAGAAATGCCTTTCACTAATGACTCAAGTCAGTCCCTTCGATACCTTACGAACTTGAAGGTTTCTGACAAAAATTCAGAAATATTCTATAAAAAGCAGCCGCAATATCTCTATTATTCTCCGAGAAGGACCATAGGACTTGGATTCTTCTAAGACTAAAGTTTTACTCGACAGTGTCCGCGGATTCGGTGATGTTCCAATACTCCTTTGGCTTATCTCCTACACTATCCGCTATGGGAATTAAAATCTATTTATGAGTGAGCATAAAGTTTTCTCTAGTCATTGTTATCTTAAAGACAGGTGACTCCTAACAGCTATGCCCAATTAACTACCGGATCGTAAGCTAATATCTCGTTGAATAGGCCTAGGCTCTGGCTACTAGATAGCCATTCGACATAGCGCTACACTCGAGCTAGCTCTCATTGAACCTATATCCTAGATTTATTACCCACAGACTGCTCCCTAAAGTTTCCTTGCGCCGTTCTTCAAGGCTACCCCTGCGACCACATCTCACAAATGTTGCTCGTGTTACGACGGTGACTACTAGAAAATGCTCTACGTAATCACTGTCGGTAGCGTTAGTTAGTTACCCAACTTGATTTTTTCGGCGTTTCTAACTATGCGTAGAATGTTGTAGAAAGAGCAATCTCCATATTAGAAGTATCACGAATGCTATATAAGATACTGGTACAGGTCAATCACACTGATGATGCTTTTTTACTAACATAAGAACTCGCCTCTAGGCCAGCTTATCCATTCTAACACACACCAGAGGCACCATTTTATTCACTTATCTCTTCTAGACATCCCATCTAGATCATTAAACGAAGGACGAGACTACACGCGAAGACAGTCATCATTGTCAGCAGCTATGGCTCACAACAAGGACCCTAAGTCTATAGAAGGGCGCCTTCACTATCTTTTCACGGAGGGGCAGAACTTTCTTAAGTCATGCAGTGCGCAACTAGAGTATATGAGTGACCATGGCTTCTTGGATAAAGGCGGGATGCGGGTTCAAAAACATATTCACAAACACCAAGACGTACAGCTGGACTCTAAAGCAGTCATTGCATTTATTGGCGAGTCTGGAGCGGGGAAGTCAACTTTGCTCAACGCTCTACTCGATCGTGAGAATATAGTTCCAACAGTAAGTCGAGTTTTGAGATTTGAAGACCAGTTTCATGTCATCTCGAAGGGATATGCTAACTGGTTGGGTTTTATATGAGCAAAGTCTGGAATTAGAGCATGTACGTCGGTTGCAACTGAGTTTAGCAGCCGAGCACCTGATATGAAAACGCAGTTCCATGCGGTCATCGAATACGTAGGCCGTGAAGAGTTCGAGCGGGAAGTTGAAATCCTTAAATACGATATCGCAGGAGAGGACGAAACCCAATTTGACACCGAAAATGGATACGGCATGTTATCTGAAAGTGAAGACGAAGAGAATGATAAAAGCAGAATCAACATACCAGCCGTCAAACGTCGCCGTCTTTCAGATTCGTCCTCGGCTGCGGCCGCCGCAGTCGCGAGAGACAAAATGAAAGCGCTGTTCCCTGGATTCCAAGATTGTGATCTTCCAAGAATTCCAAAGATGGTAAAAGAGCTGTATGAAAACAACAAAACGTTGGCAGCAGGGAAGCAAATCATCGAAAGTGATGTGGAGGATGAGTTCGTCGAACAGATCCATGAAATGATTGCAAATCGTGGTGATGATGATGATACTGAACCGCAATTTTGGCCACTAATAAAAGTAATGCGGTATGATTAATATCCTATAAAGATTCAACGAGGAGCCTTACTAATACGTCAATACCTAGAGTCCACCTCGATGCAGAAGTTCTCGACGGAGATGCAGTCCTAGTAGACCTCCCAGGATTAAAGGATGATAATGCAGCTCGAGCGGCCGTCGCACAGGGATACCTCGCAAAAGCGAACGAGGTTATTATTGTTTCCCGACTTACTAGAGCTCTAACGGATGAAACCACAGCGGCGTTAGCAGAAATGGGATACACAAAACAGCTACAATTCGACGGGCGGAGACGAATTACCATTGTCTGCTCATTCTGCGATGTGAGTCCTCCTCCATGAGAAGTTCGAGATTCCAGATATTTCGATATCCGTGGATCTGCTAATGGCTCTGATTGATACTGATAACTTTAATGCACAGCTATTTCGGCCCAGTGATGCTAGACAAGAGTTTAAGAACGTTAAGGCTTTTTCAGCAAGCTATGACGAACTAAATAAACAATTAAAGGCTATTCCGCCGAGAAAGGAGCTGAGGAAACTAAGGTTGCACACATATTTCCATCTTCCACTGCATCTACATATGTGCTTTTAAATTCAGATTATCTTTATTCTTATAATAAACTATACCAGCCATTCTAAATAAACGCTGACACTTCGATGCCCACAGTGCTACGAAACAACAAGAGTTCAAGAAGGAAATCGAAAGAATCAACAAGGCGTACGTATTGTTGTTTAAACGACACTATCTCTAACATGCAACGATATACTGACAGATGCTATGAATATTTAGACTTCAAGATCTTTGCTTGAAAAATCGTGATGAACAGGTGCCCATTCTTCTAACAAAAGTGTACAGCCGACTTCTTGGTGGGAGCACTATTATCAAGAGCTTTCTAGTGGCTTCTAAAGACTATCAAGACCTGCAAATTGGACAGTTCGAGGATGAGTTGGATCCCGAGGAATCTATAACTGTTAAACGTACCCAAATCCCACTTTTGCGGGAATATTGCATGAGGATTCCCATGGAACAGAAGGTCTACCGAATGAAGTACTTCATCAACAACGTCTGGAGGGCGTTTGGGGCTACCCGGTTTCTAGTTGAAGACCTGGGTACCTCTCTAAGTCAGAATATCAGGGATAACATCTGCGCTGACCTGGAAAGGGCGGCAAAAAGCATGCAGAAGGTCTTTAAGATACCATTTTTTCCCTATGACAGGCTTATTTAACGATATTAAATACCATAGGGACTTGTCAACCTACAAAATACGTGCTCAAAGGATATCGATCAAACCATTTCTGGTATTATCAAACATGCGGGTATGTATTTTACGTTGCGGTTCTTTGCAAACTGATGGCTTTAATGATCTATATATACAGGCGTAGTAAGCATAACTAACTAGAATCTAGATCAGCTCGTCCATAATAGCGCACGGCACTGTGCGAGGGTTCAGGATAAATTTAGAAAGGTAAAATTGAACTTTTTCCTATATTTCTCCGGTAGATATCCAGGGACTTTAACTGAGAGCCCTGTCTTTAGGATTACCGTCACAGTGAGTCGGATTCTCGTGCAGCCAAGGCTGTATTTCAGTATGAGCAAAATATATTATAAGTATACTAAAAAGAAACCCAACCATTAGATACCTACAAAGCAGTGTGCAGAAGACATGGAGATTGGAAGGACGACTCAAAGAAGAGCTTAAATCAAAGATTTTTGGCAATCATGGATGACGGTCTTGCCCAAGTTTGGAATCCGTCTATGGCAAAAGTGCAAGCAAGCTTGGCGGAGTATACCTCGAAATTTGATAAGCAACTCACCGTATTTGAAAATCGCTGGGAAAGTACGTATGCACTCAGCTATCCGCCCAAGGCTCGGTGGAGTTATGATACTAACGTGAAACTATAGGTATCATTTATCAACACTGCTCCAACCCTCCGCAAGAGCTCGAAAGCAGTTTAAGTACCATTTTAAACTCTTTAAAGGCCATGTCTCTTGGAACACAAAAGCTGCTCGTAGACCAAGTCCAGAAAGTCAACGATAAACAAAGGTATGGAACCTACTTTGCTTGTTCCGTTAAGTCTTGGAGATGATTTAGCATTTCAGTGATCTCATACTCAGGACTGATAACTAGGGAAATAAATCGTGAGTTTACATCAACAAAGCGTATAAAGGACGCAATGGGCAACTGTTACGATGAAGCTGCCCGACAATTTGGTGAGATCAATTCGAAGCTAGTCTCCTGGTCATTTGATGAAAATCATTAACCTTCTAACTTGCTTCGTGCAAACTAGGTCAAGGGTCATATGACCGCATGATTGATACTATATCCGACGGCATCGAAAAAACGACAGTGTTCGAGGAAATCAAAGAGGCTATATCTACAGGATTGAGAAGTTTGGAAATTGCCCTAAATCTAGAAAACACGAAGTGGTGTCAGGATATCGGCGAAGAGCTCGAAACCAATATCAAAAATTGGATCTCGCTTTCCGACAAAGTTGAGCAGGCTGAACTAGAGCAAAAGGCGAAGCTGAGGGCTATAGTTTCTCAGTTTGAAGAAACTATGAAGGACTTGGTTGCTGAAGCAAATGACCTTGAGGAACAAACCAAAATCTAGATGGAACCCCAAATAAAACTGTGCGGATGGAATCTCACGATGTTTCATCCCTTAGATCAAATTGGATTGACGCTGAAGTCAATTTCTTTCGAATACAAATGAATTTTACCGTGGGCATCCACAACGGCCATGGCTGGAACCCCGTTGGCAAAGTTGATATTTTTAATGCATTAAATTTGCGATAACTTGTTTAGATAACGCAAATGTAAATACCTCCTCGCATTAAACCTATATTGTCGAAGTACTCGATGTAAGTAAACCAGTTTCGCAGATAACTTGGAAACTAGATACTTATCCAGAACAAAGGTACTCCTAAGCAACTGTAGTACAAACAAAGCAATTACCTAGATACCTAGGTACGCTTCAAATGAATTTACATGTTAAATCGAACAACAAGGTGCCAACTACGTTGACAAACACCAAGATGAACCCTCGGACCCCCTTTTGCCTTTGTTCTCCCGATATCTGAGACCTAAATTTCCTGAGAATTCTATTGTAAAAGCAAGATATGTGAAGATGCCGAAGTTTACGCACGTAGTTGCGCAATAATACTTAAAAAGCAAAATACAGTGGCGGTGGGTTCTCTGAAACGGGTTCTCAATAAAATAGTATCAATACCCAAGCCATATAAAGTCTATTTTCACTTGGTACTAGGGATCGATAAGGGTTGGACTCAGGTATTAAAAAGTAATAATTTTAACCACAATCTTGCATCGCAATACAGGATTCTCTATCGAAGCCTAAAAGAGTTTGCTAAAAACAAGATTCGCAAAGCCCAGTGCTAGGGTAACAGTTGAGAGTACAAAGCCATCGGAATCGTGCTATTACGAGTAAGTTAGGCGGTCAGCACATCCCGCAGCTCAGCAATACTCTTTCCGCTTAAGCTCCCAATACTTTTCATCATCTTCTCTATGGCTGGAGCAGTTGTCGTGACGATATTCCGAATCAACTCATTTTTGCTGTTCAGATTGTCGTCGGAATCACTCGGGAAATCCAGTCGGTCAACTGTAATAAAGCCCAGTTTCTTCTCAAGCCTTTCGATCACCTGGAGGCGGCAATTCTCTATGGCGGAAATGGTATGTCGTTCGACGTCCCGAAGGTCTTTCATAATGATATCCCCGATGTGGTCGAAAATACCTTCATTTTCAATACTCTCGCTAATCACGTCGAGGATCATGTTCTTGGCGCCGTTGCCTAGTATAGGACGTTAGATCAAAGGTCAAAGTTCAATACCTTGTATTAAAAGTACCTTTCATGTCCTTCGCTGTGTGGTAGGTGTCCTACATCAAACCCTTCAGTGCTTCTGGGCGAAGAAAGGTGCGGGCTCCATGCCTAAAGACCAAGAGAATTAGTAAGGGGACTAACGTTATCTAAAGGCAAACCGGCTACCTGAACATATGATGGGCCTCTCTAACTGCATTGCGACATATTTCAACGACCTGTGCACAACTACCCTCGAGTTCCTTTGCAAAGATATTTTTGAAGGCAGTTCTCAAGATAGGATTCATCCCCTGTTCATCTAAGTTTTCTGCAAGTAGCGTGAGTTATTATCTCCCAC
Organism: Orbilia blumenaviensis; assembly: GCA_036872755.1. Taxonomy (NCBI): domain Eukaryota; kingdom Fungi; phylum Ascomycota; class Orbiliomycetes; order Orbiliales; family Orbiliaceae; genus Orbilia; species Orbilia blumenaviensis. The sequence goes on from JAVHNS010000001.1 coordinate 973,365, forward strand.
ACTAGTCGCCTTCGAAGTGGAAATTGAGAGCAGATCTTACTTTCGAGTAGATTCTCTATGCCTTCAATCGATCCGCAGAATCTTACTTGGAAGGTTGTCACCATTTGAACCAGGTATGTGATGGTGTTTTTCCACGGCGTGCACATCTCCTCTCGTAGATCTTCGAGGAGATAAGAATTCCAATTGATACCACCTTCAATTTCGCCTCCCCCTCGACAGATCATTCTTACGGTAGCTTTCTCTCTGTTAGACCCTGGAAAAATATATATGAGTCGTATACTGAGTACGTACTAAGAGGTTCCTGTAATTATAGCACGATTGTGAGACACGGAGCTAGCGTTAACTCTATATGGCTTTATGCATACCTACCTTTGCGTGTATAATTTTTCTCTTGGTCTTCTCAATGGCCTCGAAAGTTGATACTTCTATTTAACAGTTAGAGACCAATCACTTGCTCCAGTTGCCAAATTGTAAAAGTCGTACCTGCTTGGGTCAAAATCTGTGCCAATGCACTGGAAATATTCGTGGTGAGTTCCTGGCGGACAATAAGCATCTCCTACCGACTCGTTAGAGCTTTTCTCTTTCAGTCGCCAAACTTCCTCGAACCTATTGTCTTGATAGGTAACTTACAGCCTCTAAACTCGTCAGAGTACGTCTAACGGTCTGCCCCACAACCGCTTGAGCCGCTGGCGGGAGCCTAACGGCAGCTGAGGACCAGAATAACAAATTTGCAACGATTCTTTGTGATTCTACCAGCCTTGCCATTGCAAGACGATATTGCCTTGAATATGTCATTGCACCGATGTATTCTTGCAACTCGAAGAGCTGTTCCACGTTCCTGTTTTTACGCATTCGAGCGGCGAAAGTACTTCCATCGGCCTTTAATTCCATGTAGCGGATTGGATCGACCCTGAAAACCCGCCAAGTGATATCATCTGTTTGAATTGTTCTTCCAAAGGCCTCTATGGCTTGAGGTTCAATAAAGTCATCTAGGATCAAGGAGCAAACTTCGCTTAGCCTACTCGAAGAGACAACTAGGTTAGTGGCCATGCATTGTTGAAAGCACCTTGGTTTCAAGGCCTGGGCTTTGGGTATATATATATGTGTGTGTGCACCTAGATCGCTACATACCTACGCTCGTGGCGTTTAATATTGCATTCCATCTGAATTTTGTCGTTCGGGTGATTTGCTCGACTATTTAGACCAAACCGTTACCATCAAATATACTAAGATTCAAAGTTATCGTTGCCGTAGTATATATACCTAGCGTGGGAGACTTGGTTTTGAGCATGTCTCAGATCTGCAGAGACTTCATCGAATGTATCCTTGAACTGCTTGTTTTTCTTGAACCAAGCTTTAGCTTTTTCGGGTGTATATTCCTGTACCCTCAAGTTAGTACTGCGATACCTTTCTACGATATAAATTCTACCAGCCCTTAATTTATACTAACATCTAAGTGAGTCGTAACAATAACGCCTCTTGATCTTCCATCTAAGAAAGTTACACCTTCATAACCAATCTCCTCCAAGGTATTGATGTCGTCCACAAATATATTATCCAAATGTGTAACAATGATGAGCTCCTGGGCCACTGAAAGATATCTTTGCATCGGGTCCACTCGAGTAACATTATCGTCGATTCCAGGGATGTCTGCAATAACAGCGCCAGTATCGAGAACTTCCGAATCAAGGTAAACTCTATAAACTCGGTCACCTACAATCCTTAGATTAATTCAATATAAATGGGAACTTACCGAATTTTCTCAATGATAGGCCATTTCTCCTGGGCAGTCGGTTTTTCGCTAGGACTGACAGTCAAGCTCCTAAGCGTTGCCGCGCACTCTTGTTCGCTTTCGCAATGAATAGTCAATACTCCCGTCTGAGGGATCCCGTCTTTAGCATATAACTCGTCGATCTGCCTCAATACGTCGGGGAGTGACTCCAACTTAATCCCAGGGAAGAGATGCTTTAGTCGCTGGCTGGTTGCTTTTGACTCCCTAGTTATCGGTTTCTGAAATTTTGGGGGCACTTTTGCCCCCTTTGGTTTCGCGGTGCCCCCCTTCTGTTCAACTTCAATTTCTTCAAACAAGAATTGCGTCTCTTCCTCAAGTTGGGTCTTCCCAACGTATGTAACCACCATGGTGAAGAGTTTGAACTCCGAGTTGCACCTGGAAAACTCAAGAATGACAGGCATGCAATAGCCCTCATCTCCCTATTTAAACAAAAATTGTTTAGCCCCAGCCGCATGGACGGTATTTCCGGGCTATATGTCTATCTCCAGAACCATCTTACCGTTGGGATAAAACCGCTCTTATCTAGTACAGCATTCAGAAGTGTAGATTTGCCTATATATTAAACACTCAGCATATGTAGAGTAATATAGTAGAAGAAAGAGATATATTTACCGGCTCCAACCTCCCCGAGGAACCCAATGATTCCTTCGCACTCAATGTTGGAAGACAGAAAATTCTTGATATCTTCATGGATATCATTCAAGTGTGCGTCTACACTATTTTGGGTGAGAGCGTCGACGAACTTGCCAAGGTCTCCTAAGAGCTCTTTACATTTAGCGAATTGATTTCGAAGGACCTTCCCACCAGACAGTTCAGAATGGATAGCGAACTGCCCGGCACGAAGTCTCTGCTGGGCCGCTTCGGCCTCCAATGGATCAGTAACCTCTTCGGGAAGACTATCCAGATCGTTAGCCTCGGCAGTTGGAGGAGATCGTTGTGGCTGACTTTCTCCTCTTTTTCTTTTCTGGGTGGCCGCATTGACTCCAGCAGCTAGTGCCTCTAAAATATGTGAGCTCTTCAACTCTTTAGGAGAGGGGCTACGAGGTGTCTCAGGAGACAGTGTGTCTCGAATGCCCCCCATCCTAAACGATTCTCCTCCCATGTTACTAGTCAATGAAAAAGGGATCGATGGGCATCTGCTAGATGGTGGGAGAATTGGAGTCTGTGATCCTTGAAAGAACTCAGAATACATCTGTTGTCTAGATAGATATCCTGGTCGAGATGTCATAATCTCAGTAGGTCGGTATTCTTCATAGCTCCCCTCATGATGCTCTTCAGTGGGGGCGTAGCTGTCAATGATATCAGAAGTAGGTGGTGGAGACAATTGTTCACACTTCGTTTGAACAGGCTGGGGGCCTTCACCTGGTACATTCTTCAGAGGTTCTTCCTGTTGTTTTTCTGGAGCAGGAGTTGCGAGCATGGTTTCAGCTTCTGTGTGATGACCTTCTTTCTCGGGTTTCTGAGAAACTCTGCGATTAATCCGTCCGCCCTGGCCCGACAAAGGAACACCGGTTGTCGTTGAGGGATTAGAAGAAGAGGAGATATCCGGCCCAGAGGCCAAAATTTGGTTCTTCTTTCCCTTCCGGGTAGGATTTCGATTGGACATAGTGCCAATAAATTTCAGCTTAGAAACGGATATCCGATTATTAGGAGATCTCGAGGTGCTATCTGGGAGGTCGATACTGATGCCTGGTGGTTTTGATGATGATTATGATGGTTGATGGTGAAGATACTGATGGCAAACTTCTTGAGAGGGATGTAAAGGGAGATTCTCTGCTAAAGAGGGCTAACGTCCTAAATATTTCTCTTATGTAAACTATCACTTTCTATCAGATCGCCCGTAGCTATAAAACCCTAATATCGCAGGGCTTATCTACGAGCTACGTTACTGTTATCGATCATGCGAAATTCTATACATATACTTATGATATTATATCTGAATAATAATATCAAAACTCTGAAGGGCCACGAGGTTACTACCAACTTGACTCGTCAGATGAACTGGCTTGATAGAATATCAAGTATGGGGTCTATTAACCACATAGCAATGATAGATCGGATGACAAGAACAAAATCTAGTTCCCGGAGTATAACGGTCGTTGAATTGATGAACTCAGTATACCTAACTACTAGCACTTGAACCACGGCTTTTAAATTGGTTTCCCCTTTCATGATGCAGTCCACGCACGCTGATAAATGCGTTTCGATGTTGCTTTTATAGCCAATCTTAAAAAATGAGATTTCCTTGTCCAGAGTTTATATAACCTAGTTTCCACCCATTTCTATGTCACCGGGATCCAAGGTCCGAATATCAACATTTTGTGGAGTCCAAGTATCCCTCCAGTCCGTGTATTGGAAAAGAACCGCACCTCGAAGATCCCTGACAACCTCGCCAACAAATCTAGCTGCAAACCACATTTGCTGCAACGTACCTATGCACTTAGCGAAATGCCAAAGGGTATCAAGCCCTTCAGGGCAGACACTAAGCTTCTCGCGAGGCTTACTCAGCTCGTCTTCGATATTTAGCACTCTAAGATAGGAAAGTTGTCCTAATATCGAGGCATGCGTCGGCTTTGCAAAATACAACACGTCAGTTTGTTGCCGATATCATCCTAGAGAACACAACTTGCAACGTAACGTGTTACATACCTCGATTCTTCCTCCTATTATAGTCAAATATGAGACAACAGGTATACATCTGATGAATACTACCCCCTACCGTGTTAGTCAAACGTGATGGCTCCATGGGTCTACCTTACTGATGTGTTAATACCATCTAATCCGTCTCTGGTGAACCTCCCGTATATGGTTACCTTCGTCAATGTATCCGGACCCCTTTGCAAAGAGTAGATTCCCTTTAAGATATTTGCGGCCCTATAGTCGCCAATCCGACTCAAAGCCGTTGTGGGTGACATATTGTCATCAGGTAGTGGGGGGTCCGCACGCTCTCTCGCAAAGTCAATTGTGTAAGGCACATAAAGACGCCCCGAGACCCCAGGAGAATTCTCGAGTTCCCGAAGTCCAGAATAACTTCCACAAAATCGAATTATCCACTCGCTGCCAGCACTGAACTTGAGGGATTTCACGTGACGAAGAGACGTTTCTATTTGCTGTCGAAACCTTCGAAACATCCGGCGGAGACCGTTGCTCACGATCTCCGATCTAACCATAAAGTGCAGCTCTTCCACGCCAGCCGTAAACTGAAATAGATTAGAAACCAAGTTCATGAGAAGATTTAGGTCCGGTTTCATGACAGACATTGGCAACTCAGCCACAATAATCGCCCGAATGTCCATCACCAAGTGCAACCTCCTAACGCCCGATTATTTAAAACCTCAGTATGTGCTACTTCAAAACCTCCAATTAAACCATCGAGTATATTTCGAAACCTTACCTGACATACTGGAGAATCCAGTTAGAACGCATGTATATCTGCAACATAGTAATCGCAGACTGTTCCTCAACTACGTTGACCCTCAAGCACCGAAATAAAAACGGGAAGGATATAACTCTCAACCTCTTGCAACATCTTGAGATTGCGTCAAATCTACTGGCATTTGTGTATGCTCTGACTCCGGGTGGTCCCAGGGCCGTGGCCTTGGGGTAATTATAAGTATGTTCTAGGCCCTGCTGTTCGGCAATGGCATCTAAGCTCTTGAGGATCTTGAAGATGATTTCCGTCGGGAGGTTAACAATATGGGCCGCGGCATTGGCTGGCATGCTGTCCGGTGTTTGTTGGAACTACACAAAGTACTTGTGAAGTACCTCGTAAGTAGATTCACACGGGATCTATAGTGTGAAAGATCCGATTATGGATGGGTCGTGAATGTTGCTAAGAATTAGGATACCGCGGTTAAACAAAAACCAGGCTATAGAGCTCTTCCAACGGTTGGAATGACGGGAACAGGAGGAAGGCAACAGCTCGACGGATGGAACGTCAAGTCCCTATATAGATTTGAGCTCCAATCACGATCGGGGGGTAGAAGACACAAGGTTAGTGTAGCACCATGTTGCCCCGGTTTTGCTCTCAAGGTCATACCATTTCGCAACAATTAAACGAAACATCATTCTAATTGTGACAGAACCATATCACATTTTCATTCTTCAGGCCCTGTGTTTTGCTGGATTGATTCTTAAATTTTTTTGTTCCGCTGATCGGTAACCAACGAACCATGATTAAGGCTGCATCCATCCGGCTTTGTCTTGGAACCACGGCGCGCTGCGGCGCGCCGCACCCACCTACATATCCTTAGAACTAGCGCTGCGCTGCGCTGTGCACAACGAGACATCCTTGTTGCACTGTTCGTAGAGCGTAAATATTAACTACTAGGCGGTGAGGCATACCTACTATTTCTTTGCCAGTGGCCGGCCTTCAAGCATTGCACCTGGATATAGAATTCACATACCAGGCCATCCGTACGAGCTCAGTCGAGGCTATCATCTGCGGTTTGACTGTTTACCTGCATGGCCTCAAACCCTTGTCTCTCAATTTAATGCAGCACCTAAAGCAAACAACCAGCACACGTACGTTATATGCATTGCGCATCTCGTGCATTGTGCCCCTCCGATTGACCCTTCGCGCACAAACGTCTAAATTCAGGCCGTTTGGACTCCGGCTCAATTAGCTAAAGCTAAAGCCTTTCAGAGGTACAACGGCGCACAGCCGTATGCAGCACAGCGAGGGCCCCGAGACGCAATTGTCGACTCAAGATCGACTTGTCAAGATCAAGAACAAAGCCGTCTAAAGTTGGTGGAATACTTTTGTGTAACGGTCGCAATTTCACACAAAATCAACACCATCTTTTTCCGTCTCGCGATGCTACCCGCTCCCGCTCCGAGGTCCACGAACGTTCCCAGCTGTAATTTCATACTCCCGTAAGTGACCAAACACAAGTGACACCTTCCGACTTCAATTAAAAAGAATCCAAATCCCCTTACTTTCGGCCCCCGAAGTATACAGTCTAATTCCCAAGTAAAATTTTTTGATTATCATTAAGCTCCTTCAACAACCCAACCTTCTCAGACCTCACTATCCTCTCCGGCCCTTCTAAGATATCATTCCACGTCCACAAGGTGATAGTATCCGCAACATCCAACTTCTTTAAAACATGCTGCAATGCCGGAAATTATTCCAACAACGGTTCCCAGATCATAGAGCTCCCAAATATCCCCCCCACGGTCTTACAGACTATCTTACTCTGGCAGTATGGCCAACCATACGTCCTACCTCCCAATCCACCACCTTTATCTTCTGGTGCCCAAGAAACTAAAGCTGTGGGCAAGCCCGAAGGAAACGACGAGTCATTCATAATTACTACGTACTCAGCAGCAGCCTACCTTCAGATTGCACTTCTGCAAACCACAATCCTCGCAGTCATTGCCGATGAATTCCGTTTCCGACCATGGATTCGTTTTACCAGGCCAGTAGACTTTATCGACGCATTGTGTAACAACAATGACAGCTCTTGTCTCCAAATCTACAAGATAGAACCTATCACAGCGACAACTGCTTCCGCCACACGCACTACTGATGCTTCAACCGGCATGTTTCCTGCTGCATGCTACTCCGGAAACGTAAATCGTGTACGTACAAGGGACGAACATGCAGCGATCATTGAGTGTGTATCTGTTATGGTTGCGTCACATAATTTCAAGGATCTAGCGAATGAGATTGAAACCTTGAAAAATGAGAAACTTAAGGTAAAGAAGGAAGAAGCAGAAGGTGCGACAAGGGGTTTAGATGATGATCCTAACGATATATTTTTTACGGTAATATTGCCGGTGTGGGAGGACTTTGTGAGAAAGAAGGAGGAAAAGAGAGTGTTGGATCCTCGTAATGAGTATGTCACGATCAATTCGATTTCAGGGTCCTACCTTCGAGAGCATTCCGTTGGGATTGTGAATGTTTCGCTTTTTTTTTTTGTTTGCTACCAGACAAGTTTCTGCGTTCTCTTCTTTGTTTGCTCTTCATGCACCATGCAAGCTTCAACAGACTCCAGCTTTTTTTTTTGTGAACAATTTCAGGCTCAAAAGGCGTTCCTGCGGTTTGCCTCGAGTGCCGTCATTTGAGCCTAGTTTCTGCATGCATGACCATCTAGGTGAGCCACGGTTTGTACACATTTTACTAACGGGGAGTTTCTCATCTTAGCCCTCGAGTTTTCAGGCAGTCAAAGACTCAACCAAAGGCCCCAAAAATCGTCTACCGCCTGATCGATCTTTCTGTCCTAGTTGGGTTTGTTTGGCTTGTTTATCACTACTGGGAAATATCATCTTTTATATTGGGATGGGCTTCTATGATATTTGGGATCTGTTGTTTCTTAGTTATATCTATTTCGATGTATCGGTTACATCGGCAAGGTGTTTGGTCTTGGTGATCTTGTGGTGAAATTAGAGTGGGATGCCTCTAGGAGGAATTCGGGTGTTTGGTCCGACCGGACAAGGCTGCGGAAAATTCTAGTCCAAATTTACAAATGAAGAATTTCTTTGGTAGAATCTCAAGATATTGATACATCTAGAGTACACTTTCATCATGAAGTACTTCAAAGTGAATGCTTCTAAGAACGCCGTGAAAACAGACCCGTTATCGTACAATTACTAGTATATGAACGAAATTGATATTTCGTCTGAGAAGTCCGTATCTCTAATCGACGAACTTCACGCCCTAGGTTCACTCTAGGACGTCCCACTAACCTGCTTCCCCACCCTATCAACCACGAACATAACAGCGGCATTTCTGCCCTTAACTTTCAGCCATCTCCCCATCCTCATTTCCTGCCCAATGCCTGCCACAACCACGCAACTCTCATCTTCCCTCCCTGAATTCTTCTCATACACCGCCAGGCTATTAACCACCCCTCTGAATGGTGTCTTTGTTTCCACATCATCCAACTTAACGCCACCTTCATCTTCAACCCCGATCATCCCGACAGATTCAATACTTCTTTTATCATCCGCGATTTTCCAGACCCTAACACACCCATCCCAACTCCCAGAGAAAAGCACATCGGAATAGGGGATTCCTGCTAGTGAAGTGATGCAATAAGGTTGTCGTGGAATCTTTACTTCCTCGGGGTCCGCTTCCGCAGAATGATCTGTTGGGTTTATCGAAGGTTGTAGGCCATGTGCTGTCGGTATTGTAAATACTGGTTTTTTCTTATGTAGCGACCAAAGCGATATAGACCTGTTGCTGAATTTAGCCGTATGTCAAATATATACCAGTAACCGTCCATAAAATCTTACCCGTTATCGCCTCCTGTCACAAAATGCTCCTCATCAACCATGCAGACGCAGTCAATACTGCCTTCCGTGTATGCCACCTCCTCCACGGCCTCCGGCTCAGCTCTTCTCCTAACTCTACCCTCTCCACCACCTCTGAATACCAACTGGGTTTCATCCACAATTTTCCATAACCTTGCACTTTTATCGCGAGCACCGACAGTCACACACCTTTCGTAGGCCAACGAATCAATCCCCACAACTTCATCCTGATGTCCAAACAATGTTTCCACATATGTCATCTCATCCAAACTCCACAGTTTTATCGTTCTGTCCGAGCTGCAGCTGTATAGTTGATTCGTGCCTCGTCTGAACACTAGCCCATTGACAGCGTCTCTATGATGCTTGAAGACCTTGACTGGTTTTAACGTTTCCGCATCCCAGATTACAATACGCGAATCCTTTCCACCTGTTGCCACATACTTCCCGTCTGGTGAAGCTGCGACACAAAGGATGGCGTCGATGTGGCCTTGGTATGTCGCATCCGCTTTTCGGTTCCCACGAGTATAAGAGCCCTTTACACAGCGAACTTGTTTTGGTTTCAATCCTTCTTCTTTAGATGCAGCCTCCGAGATACCATTAGCGCGCGAAGAGATAGATGCTGGGAATTTCCATTTAATTAAGGCGACGTCCTTGGTCGTTGTGTAAATATATGGGTGGCAGATTGCTACAGATGTTGTAGATTTGAATGCATGGCGGAATTGAATAGGTGAGGAGGTGGAGAATGAGAGAGAGTTTGCAATGTGGCGGTAGAGTTTGCCGTGTGTTTCTGCGACTGAAGATTTTAGACGTTCTGCGATGAGATCGCGATCGATGTCCGCAGCGTCGAAGCCGTACTCTTCTATTAAGTCATGATGAAATTGATATTAGTAATTATGAATATGACATAGAGACCTTCTAGCATTAAAGAATGTATCTAATTTCGAGTTTCAAGAGACCTACCAGTCTCTGTTCGCAGATTATCGAGGTACTGCTGCGCAAGTCGTAACCGCTTTTCAGCTTCCGTTTCTCCCAAAATCGATTCGTCATCGCTATCTTCAGCTGAAACTATGCTTGCAGAGTCGATTGAATCATCATCGTCGCTCGATATCTCTTCGTCGCGGACCTGTCGCTTCTTCGAAGGTGGTTTCGCTGTCCCAGATGCTTTCCTCGATGAATTGACTGGAGTATCTGTGCCCGATCGCTTGCGCTTCCGCTGTGAAGCGGGGGCGGTAAAGAAGGAGGACATGTGGAGAAGATCTCTTATTGGTGGTGGTGGATGAAGGATAGAGAAAAGCGAAAGTCTTGAATATCCAAGAACGCCTGTCCAAATTTTTTTTTTTGCAGGGGATCCACAGAAACGTTTTAAGCCGCAGGAAGATGCACCGCCACGTGCGCATTTGCTGTGGCTAGAGCCATTGTGTGGCGAGTGAGAAGCTCCAACACGAACCTCACATTCGTTAGCTGGGCTTGCGTACTACACTCTACCCGTCTCCAGTTTATCTTGAGCTTCATCCATCCATCCTCGACACGGACTCAGCTTTGTCTTCGGGCATCACGTAAACGAGGGATTAAGAGCTTCGCACGGACAGTTTTACTTTTTCTGAAGCTTCTTGCCAGCTCAATCTGCCTGATACACCTACCTTTTTTCTCCACCAGTTGCCCACTATCTCCACATAGCCCACCATGTAAGTCAAGTACCTGCTACATCATCCGGAGCAAGTATATGACTTCACGATCTATCTATCTATATCTAACGTATCTAAAACAACAGGGACGTCCTCCTCGGCATCCGTGGCAAAGACTTTGTCCTAATCGGCACCTCCAAAGCCTTCCTGCACGGCATCACCGTCGTCAAGTCGACAGATGACAAGACCCGCGCCTTAAACGACCACACCCTGCTGGCTTTCTCCGGTGAAGCCGGTGATACCATCCAGTTCGCTGAATTCATCCAAGCAAACACCCAGCTATACACCATGCGTCACTCCTCAGACCTCCCTGTCTCCTCTGTAGCCAGCTTTGTCAGAACAGAGTTGGCTAGCAGTCTTCGCAGCAGACATCCTTACACAGTTAATATGTTGATTGGAGGGTATGATACTAAGAAGAGCGAACCACAGCTATACTGGTTGGATTATTTGGCTTCGTCGGCTGAGATCCCGTATGCCGCTCACGGGTATGCACAGTACTATTGTCTGAGTATTTTGGACGCGCATTATAAGAAGGGTATGGGTGTTGAGGAAGTAGCTGGCCTGATGAGGGATTGTCACGAAGAGCTAAAGAGGAGAATGCCGATCGATTTCAAGGGTCTGCTGGTGAAGATTGTTGATAAGGACGGTATTAGGGAGCTCGAGGGGTTCTAGATCAGCGGTGTAATTGAAAGTTCTTGCATTGAGATCTAGCTAGCTATGCAACATAGAATTTTATGGCATAGGATTAAAGTGCAACCGGATGGTATTTCCGCCGCTTTCACCAGCATCCACCCATCCCTTTTGTGACTCGTTAGGAGCTTAGTGATGGGTATAGGCCGGCAACCGCCGCGTCATCACTTCAACAAACACTTCCAGCGGACGTTCTCTAGTTATTTACGCTTACGGTCATGTGAACAGTGAAAATATCATGGTGGAACGTCATCAAGACGCATTAAGTTAGCATATGATCTACCGCGTTCTAATAGGTAGAATAGAGTTCCCAGGACAGAACAAGGAAATACCATCTCCACGATATCTACGACAAACCGCCAAGAAGTGATTCGTATGGGATCAATTGTGAAAAAGAAAACGGAAGCCAAATAAGGAAGAAAGCTACATGTTTTGTGCCAATTCCGACGCGTGCCTAACAATAGACTAAACGCAGGACCCAAGTTCCATCCTACCCTGTAGGCAGACTTCCCACCTGGACCGCCTAAGGACCCCCTCTCGGGAGGGCGATGCCAAAGACATGAGGGCCGAGTAAACCCCTTAAAGATTCTCCAAACTGGAAGCAAGCTCGTCGAGTTCGGCCTTAGCCTTCTTGTATTTCTCGACTTCCTCCTCGTATTTCTTTTCCCAGCTGTCACGTTCAGCCTCCACAGATTGGACTTTGCGCTCGAAGTGCTCGGCCTTTACATCGGTAAGACGCAGCCTATAGTTAAGTATTATCAATTCCAGATCAGTCATTTATTCCAACATTTCTTTGGTAGTACCTTGACATCGGCTAGAACGGCAGGAAACGGGATCGCAAAGGGGTTAGCATCATCTGAACACTAGGAAAGTACATACTTCTCGATAGTCTCCTTCAACTGCTTCTCCGTTGTCTCGGCCTCTTCCTCGAGGACAGTGACCTTCCTCTGCAAATTATCACTGGTTACGCCGAGGTTCGCACCTGCTGTAGCTTCTTTCTTGGCCTCAGAGAGTTGTCCCTCAAGTTTTTCGACGTCGCTCTCAAGATGGGTGTTCTTGTTGGTCAAAGAGGTGATGTCGCTCTCCTTGGTCATCAGCTCAGCTTCGAGCGTCTTGATCTTTTCCGCCAGCTCCTCATTCTTCTTGTTGGCTTCCTCGAGGGCAGCAGCCTGGTTTTGAAGTTTCTATAGAAAAAAATGGTTATTAGTTCAGGCTGTCCCCTGTGAAGCTGGGTGGTGTAGAAAGGACCCATTTGGCTCATACCTCCTTGATTCTGTCCATGATGAATTAAAAATACGGGAAGTGTTCTGGTAACTTTTGACGAAATTTGAATTAAACGGAAGGATGAAAAACGGATGAGGCCCTAAATAAGAATAAGAATCGTGAGAGGTCAGCCGGTGTTCAGGTGTTACGTGTCTGGTCCCAGCTTCATGTGATGTGATACAAATGTGATAGCTTCGAGGTGGGGTTGCAGAACCGATACTAGGCAGATAGAGGGGAAGCAAACGGACGAACGAACGCACGCACGAGTAGTTAAGCTGACGTACAACAACGAGGATGATGCTTGGGAAGCTTGGTGTTTCGGGGAGAATTGCAGCCAAAGAAGAATTGAGATTGGATGAGAAAAAAGGGGTCAGCTTACCAGGGGCAGATTTTATAACGTCGATGGAGTTTGGTTCAAAGGGACAAGTTGGAAGGAGGCGGGAAGAAGAGGAGGTGTCCTGTGGCCGGCGGGCTGGTCTTCTGTGGGTCGGCGGCGACTTAGCTCAGTTTAGCTGGTCCAGCCAGTTGAAGGAGGGGCAGCAGATCGCCCATTGGCTAACGTTTTGTGTTGTGCGTTGCTGGGGTGATCTGCCATTCTATTTACACGGCGCCGCTTGTTAGTCGTGATGCAGGCCCCAAAACACCATCACCAGGTCATCTGGGCCGACACTTGCAACATCAGTAACCAGACGCGACGACGACATCTACAACGACTGATACGACGATCTATCAACAACTCAACGCTCTTTCACAACTCATAATAATATGTAGCAGCCACCCAGCCATCCCGCTTACTTCAACGCCAACCTCCGTTTTCAACTTCTCCGACGCCTTCGACTTCACCACATTCCTCATCCCGTATATATATACGCCACGAAAATTCGCCTTCCTCTTCATCATAGAGCCCAAACACGACTATAAAGAGTTCTTTGTTCCTTTTTTATCTCTCAATTCTTCCCGACAAAAAAACATTCACACTGCATCTTTCTCGAATTCGACAAATCTACGACCAACCGCGACAACAACAATAACAACAACAAACGGTTATCAAGATGATGCTCACCACCCGAGACCGTGAGAACAGAGTTAATGCTCTCCAAGGAGCCAAAGGAGGATTCTCGAAGACCCCTGGTGGGAAACTTGGCGAGAATGAGATCTCGGCCATGAATTTGGGCGGGAAGAGTGGCTTCAAGACTCAGGCAGATGCATTCAAAACACCACTTGGTACGGTGTTATTCCTAGATCGCACATCCATTAAATATACGATGCTAACAATGCTACCCAAGGCCCACGTAGCCGTGTCCCTCTCGGCGGCAAGGATACCAATGTCAAGGCCAAGACTACCATCAACTTTAACGACCCACTGCAGACCAACAAGCCAGAGAAGGCTACGCCTTCCTCCATGAAGAAGCGTGCCCGTCGCCAAACTCGCCTCTCCACCACTCAAGCTCAAGCAAAGGGTCTCACTGAGGAGGATGATGATGTCCCTGAGATAGAGTATATTCCGCCAGCCCCTCAGGAATTGCCCGACATCCCTGAAGACTATGTCCGAATTGATATGGGAAAGATTAAACAAAACCTATTTAAGGATGTCCATTCAACTCCGATCTACACCGAAAAACAGCGCCAAAAATTCAAGAAGCTCACCTACCGTGATGAGAAGAAGGAGGAGGAAGACGTACTTAAGGAGCTCGAATCGATTGTTAGTGATATGAAGATCGGGCTTGAGAAAGAGGCAACTCAGCCTATTGTCAAGAAGAAGACATCTAGCTATTCCGGAGCCACCAAGTCTTCACTTGCAAAACGGGGTCCGGTTCGCCCACCCTCTTCTAACTCCGCCAGGCCACCTTCTGTCGCTTCTGCCAGGCCACCTTCTGCTGCTGGTTCAGGTAGACCGCATTCTGCTGCCTCTGGCCGATCTGCCTCTGCTGCCTCTAGTCGACCGGCTTCTGTTGCCTCCTCCCGACCACTTTCAACCACTGGTATCAAAAAGAAGACATCCGCTACCGTGGCCGCTAAAAAGTCCGCCAACCCTTGGACCGTTGGAGCTTACTACGATGACCCCGACCACTATTACAAAGACCCCAGGCCAGACCGTAAAGGTGTTTTCCACCCGCTTGGAAAGCACGGACTCTACTCCGCCAAACTCACTAACAAAGTCGCCCCAATCCTTGACGCTAAAATGGCTCCAATCATAGCCAAACTCGAGTCTGGAGAATGTACGACAGATGATTTTGATTATTCAAACATTGAGGAGGAAGTTCTTCGCCGAGCCGAAAATCCAATTTACCCTGCAAAATACGACTTCGAGGCTCGCATGCGAGACCTCTTTCGTATGGACGAACCAGAAGATGATGATGAGGTCTTTCAAATTCCTTTGGAGGAGTAAATTGTTTCAACCTTTTATCCTACAACAATTCGAGTCGGATTTTGGTTGTGTTTGGCTTTTGCTTTGTGTCGATTTCCGCCATGTTTGGCAATAAATTTTTCCTAGTTTATGGCTTTAATACTTCTTATGTGCTTTCTAAGACTGTACGGGCCTCCCAAAAAAAAGAAAACTTAAGGCGAATGCTGGATTGTCGGCTGGGGACGGGTTGTCGGGCGTGACGGATTCTTGTGCTTCTGTTTTTTGCTCCTTTTGGTTTTGTTCTTCTTTTTCCTTTTCTTCTTTTCAAGAGTTTGTATTGTATTATTAGGGATATGGGCTTAACGATTATTTCTTTGTCGCTGAGATATTCATGTACATTATATAACCGATCATTAGTGCTGCCCCCCCAACACTCATCTTCTACATTGATGAGAAAGAATGGGGCGAAACATCGACATGCACACCATTACTAGGAATGAACGAAACAAATGAATTAACAGACGGCTTTTAGTCTATATCCCCAGTCCGTGAACGCCAATATATTACATTTTCTAACCTCGTGTACTCTGTTCAGCCACCAGTTGTGTCGATAGTGATTATATTTCTCTAGACATATGTCTTGATCGATAGCTGCAGAGATGATATACCCAGGTCATAAAAACAGCCACCAGGCTATCTCCACCAGACCACCTTTCCAGCAAATATTTAAACTATCACGATGCGGTACCGTTAGCACAATCCAATCCACCACGGCATCTAAACAAAGAAAGGAAACGAAACCCCACCTAAATGACTCGGCAACAGAAAATTCCCCACACTCTGATGAATCCCATACTCAAACCCACAGCTTCCACAAACCATCTTCCCCTCTACCACCTCAGTCTCCATCAAAACCTTATGCAACATCTTCAAAGTCTTCTCATCCTCCTCCCCAACACCGCTACCACCATCAACACTCATATTCATATCTCCATCATCACCACCAGTCGAAGTTGATAAACGAGGTAATTCCGGTTTAGTATCTGGTAATGTAAACCCCAGTTCTTTGCTACTGGTGACCAATGCCGGCCAGTCGAGGCGTGGGAGCAGGTTTGAGAGGAGTAAAGGGTTGTAAGGAACGGATTTTGAGGCTAGTTCTGCGTCGCGGAAGTGGAGGGGGAACGATAGTGGGGAGGATTTGCAGGCTTTGACGGCGCAGGAGAGGAAGTTTGCTAGATAGATGGGTTTGTGGGAGTTTAGTATGATGATACCCTTTGAAGTTTATTTTTGGGGGATATTTGGGAAGTTGGATGAGTACGTACCTGTTAAAAGCTTCATGATTGTAGGTATGTATTGTTTCTTTTTGACGAGAGCGGCGGGGATGGGGGATTATTGAAGTCGAAGTCCTGGTATTTTTGAAAGGCGCAGATCGCTAGTTACAAAAAATTAAGAGCTACCCTGGTCGAGATTGGCGAGAAGGCTTCGGTAAAAAAAAGACTGCCAAGTTCTCGATGTTTGCTTGAATTCGCCAACACAGAACTCTATGTGGTATTTTTCTCAGCGGCTGCTAGCTAAGCTATGTGATCCAATATATACGCAATTCGACCCATAGAGTACAACCTCGAAGTAGGTATTACTAGCACTGATATACAAAACCATGTTGTGTATTAAAGTTTCACTATTTCTGGAGTTTCTTTGCGCTAGTTTTGTATCTCTATTCGAAAATAATTGCAACTTACAAGGTTTGGCTAGAGTTTATTTGATATCGATACAAACTTGCACAAATATGATTAAAGATTTTTATAAAACTTGAATTATGTCCACTAGTATCTATTCATGATAAATAGATTGACCTTAAGATCTCGTTTATTCAGCTGCAATTTCTCAGCCTGAACAATACCAGCTGGCTTGCCGAAAACGTTGCGGATATCTGGTATGGGAAGGTGTGTATGCCCACCTTTACCGAAACACAAACACCGAATACAGGTCGCTCCCCCGAATTACAATCCTAAAACATAATATATAAGCATAGCACCGATAAATTTGCTGCGACCATAATGTTAAAGATTGAGCAGAGTGACTATGTCTAGTGTGCATGTGCCGCCTATAAAACATATTGAATCCTCGGGTCTAATTTCCCCGAGGCATGTCGATGGCTTATGAAAAGCCCTTGCGGTGATCTACGATTCGAATCCTAGAATTCTCTAATACCACGATGTATTTATACTGAATATCGACCGTGAGCCCGTAAACCGTGATACTTTGGCAATTTCTAGTTGATTTTACGACCAAAACCATGCAAACCCTCAGATAAAGTGCCATCGCGATTACAGCATACTCCCAGATCTCCCAATAGTAGTGATTAGCCCATTCTCGGCATATGAGCTGGCGTTTTGGCTCACGCGGCTTCACTTATCCCGTCATCAGGCCAAGTATATAGGAAAATTCCAGCGAACATTCAACTTTTTATTACTTATCTACGGTGCGTAAAACAAGTAACCCTCTAGTGCTGCCTAAAAGAAGAAAAAAACCGATCACTTTTACCGCCACGCCCAGTCTCGCAAATAGATAAAAGACCTGGCACATGAAGCGGGGCTTAAAGAAAAGGAAAGAAAGAAAGGAGGGGAAAAAAAGTGGACGTGGAAAAAAGTACCCACCGTGTATGCGGTGTACCTATACAAAGAAATAATTATGAAATACAGGGTACCACACGGTATCGAATGGGCAAAAACAACAACAAGAAGCCGACAAGCATCAGACATAGATTACCAACTCCCTATCTCAACGTATCTATGCCTCGCCCAAAACGCCGTCTCCACTCTGCTGCAAAATCCTCTCAGCTGCCGACTTCTCCTTCTCCGTCTGGTTCTCAACCTGTCTTCTCGCCTGTCCGACAACCTCAAGGATACTCCTCAAACTATCCTTCCAGGTTTCTAGTCTCTGGTGAACTTCCTCCCATTGTTCTTTGCCAAAGGAACGATACGAAACCCGGTGGATTAGGAAGGTCTGAGTAAGTTGTGAAAGTTTGCCCTCGACTAGACCGGCGCGGATGACGTCGATGACCCAAAGCTCGACATCTTCGGCGGGGATGTGAAGACCAGCGGCGATTCTGGAGTATGGGAGAGAGCGGTCTTGGGCGGAAGCGGCGAGGGAGGTGAGAGTAAGAAGACGCATTTTGCGAGTAGCAACGGCGTCATCAATACCTATGACGATTCATTAGTTATGAGAATTACAACTTTGAAAAGTGGGTTAGAGGCATACCATTCTCCTCAAGCCATCCTTCACGTTCTTCTTTGAATTCCTCAAGATCCTGGAACTCGCCGGCGGCAAAGATCTCGAAGAAAGAGTACAAGTCGGGATCAGTGGCCGACAAAGCCTTAACGGGCTCCAATACTGTCAAGTCGCCGAACTCCATGTGGTGTGGGAGGGTGATGGCGGCCTTGATAGCTCTGATAGCGATCTCCCGAGCCTCATCTTCATCTGCCTCGTCTGCTGGGAACCTCTGGAGGGCCTGGAGCAGGAACTCATAGAATTGGCTGTTCCAACACAATTAGCAAGTGATTCCAATGTAGGTCGTATCAAGGTATGTAAGAACGTACTTGTCACCAGCCTTCTCAGCAACATTAGCCAAGTTGACCAAAATCTCCCTTGTATCCTCGACACCGGCATCCCACTCCTGTAGCCATCTGTCTAAGCTCTTGAGCTGTGGCTTCAAAGCGTCATAAAGGCCGTTCTTATCGACAATATCGACGATGCTTCTGAAGACTTCAGATCGTAACGACGACTCTGGAGAAAGGATGTTGAAGATTGTGGTAAGGATGGTAAGGGAGAGTGTGGCGCTGTTCTGGGAATTCTTCAGAGGAACAGCAAGGTTGGCGGTAACAGTGTCAAGGAGGGAAGGGAGGAGAGGAGACGTCCGTATTAGGTGGACGAGGAGGTTGTATGCTGGAATATATTCTATATAATATCAAGGTCAGGGTTGTTATAAATATAGATGTTGTATACTGAATCGATGAAACATACCCTTCTCTGGAGCTTGCGATAGAATGGAGCTAGCTTCAACAAGCTTCTCCATGACATCTTCCTTCTCGCCCTTTTCAAGCATTGGATGCAGCTCCTGCGATAGAGTAGTTTCACCTTCCTTCACACCCTTCAAAGCACCAAAGTAGTCGGCTAATTCAATAACTTGGTCATCGAAAGATCCCTCGACGAGGAGGGTATTCACGGTAGCGGCCATGGTGGGCTGGTGGGGTGAAAGCTTCTTTTTTATGTCGCGAAAATGCCTGAGCGTGTGGTATTAAGCCGGGTTATCTGGTTCGAGCAGTCGGTGGAGCTTCGAGTATCAGATTGGAGGGGGGGGACTTGTGGTCCGGGGTTTGACGTCGGCTTAAGGTTGGCTGAAAAAGATGGGGTGGTGGTGTCTTTGATACTGTCGACTTTTGCTGGTTGGGTCTCTGGGCTATTCCCAATTTCGCAGTCAACTCTTTTTTTTCTTGTGCTTTTTGTGCGCAACACGGTGAGTGCCAAGACATGTGGTTGCCAGAGGTGTTTGTCTGCCTTGGAATTGCCTCTTTTAGCTTTTCTACCTGAGAGAAACCGACCCCAGACCTTTGTCGCATTGAGAATTGGTAGGCGCATGCACATTCAGATTGGAACCCCGATTGGAACATAATCATGATCTCTTAACTGAGATCTTATTGAAGGTAGATAAGAGTTATCGGTAAGACGGAAAGGAGTCACCGCTCTGAACTGAGTATAATAATGTTCTATCCAATTATTCAATACTCATCTTTACTAATTTTGCGTCTGCTTTACTAATTACCTGCAAGTGTTAGTTAATCGTGATCTTGAAAGACACAGACAACCAGCTTCAGTATGGACATCAAGAGGCAACCCAAACAAAGCTCTCTACATTAACAATCTTTTGACCAAAAGATGCTTCAGAATCTATGACAAATGCCTCGGTACCCCACTACCAAAAAATTAGATAAGGTTACCATGTTTACGTACCAAAACACTGCCGCCGAAACGGAAAGCCGTTGAAACATGGTGGATGGAGATCTGGTAGTCTGGTTTGTTCTCCGATAATTCCCCTTCCAGGCAAGCGGCCGACTACCAAATCCAACACGCAGCAAAAAGCGAAGCGAGTTGCCAGTCAACCCACCCCGGCTCGTCCCAAGAAAGCCCTTACACGTTCAGATGCCCGCCTTCGAAACCCGTTAGCTCAATCGAGTTTGGGGGGGAGGAGGTCCAATGTTGGCAACTGTACAGATGCATGTGTATGGAGTATCTATTAGCAGTCAATTGTCTGATGAGATATTTATTCTTATTGCTTTTTTTGATATTCTTCTTTGAAAAAAGAATTGATTATAAATACAGAGAGCTTTCGCACCGTCAGAGCCCATTTCCCTTTCCTTTGAATCTTTCGAGTTTCTCTCTCTCTCTCTCTTTTTTTTTGTTCGCGCGTGCCCTTAGCTAGCTTTAGGTCTGCCCCACGTCTGGACGCCCCGCGGCACCCCGCCACAGTAAGGTTTTTTGGTCTTAAGCTTCGATCCGGTAGTCCAATTGATTAAATTTAAAACTTGTTACTCCTAGGATTTCTACCTTTGCGATTCTTCATCTTTCAGCTATTGCATAATCTAAAAATTCCAAAATGACAGTCTTCAGTCAAATCCGAAGTTTATTCTTCGGCTCAGTATTTCTTACGGCTGGTTTCGCAAGTACGCAGTTTCCACATTCAGTTCTTAAGGTTTCATAAAATTTTGGGAATTTGATTTTTAACAGTAATTCATCATCATCATCGTCGTCATCTAGGTCTTCCGTTTGCGATCGTGGGTCTTATCCTGAAGGGCAGGCCATTGGACATCTTCAACAAATCCAAACTCTCTGAAGCGAACTTCACGTTCCTCTGGGCGATTGTAGGAAAACCTAGCGTCGCCGATGCGAAGATAACCGGCAAGACGATCTCACAGGCGTATGGCGTAGTTCTTGACCTCGGGTACGTTATAACCAGGAATTCGATGGTCGTTGTAAAAGAAGCTCGAACTGAAGTGATAATATTCGTAATAGCCCAGGAACCGGCTACACAGTCCACCACTTCGATAAATCCAAAACGACAAAAATCTTTGGTATCGAGCCCAACAAGGCTTTCCATCCGGCACTCCAAGCTGCTATTGACGCTGCAGGGCTCACGGATATCTACACCATTGTCGGAACCGGAGTCGAGGATTCTGAAACACTGAAAAAATTCGGAATCGAAGAAGGGTCGATTGATACAATTGTCGCCTGCAAGGTTTTGTGCAGCGTTCCCGAACCCAAGGCTACCATTGCCGAACTGTACAAGATCCTGGCTCCTGGAGGGCTGTTTTTGGTTTACGAGCACATAAAGGCGAAGGGTGGGGTGGGACTTATTGCACAAGGTAATTCCTCTGCGTGTGACGAGAGTGGTATCGGAAAATAGACTGACTGATTTCGCGATAGGGCTGGCGAATACCGTCTGGCCGTTTTTGATGGCTGGGTGCAATCTCTGCCGTCCGACTGAAGCTTATTTGTATGGTGCTGGTGAATGGGAGGTCACAGAGTTGGGGCATCCAGAGGGCACTGGCGGCCATGAGTTCATCACATTTACCCAGGGACGATTGATCAAGAAGAAATAGGCTGTTATCGAGTCCTTTTTTGGGGACATTCGTAGAGAGATAGGCTTGCGAGGACTAGAGAACCTGAATTGCTGGCAGAAAATAACGGATAGAGAGGGGGCCCGGGTACGGTGGGTGACGTGTATCATTATCATTAATATATATACCAGGATAGGAAGAGGAGGAAGCCGGAGTTGGAACAATAGTGTAATTCTATATGAAAACGGGATTTCCTTAAAGTACCGGACGCCTCCGAGGTTATGATCCTTCTTGCCCAAATCCACCAGGTATTAACTATAGCAGGCACAAATATTAGTGTTGTACCCATGGGAAAGGCGTGTTAAATTCGGTGACTCTACCATGCAAATGTTGTTTCCATTCAGCAGGATTTTCTTCAACTTGACTTGCTCTCCCGCATCACTACATATACACCAATATTAGCATATACCACTCATTCATTGTCGTACCCTGCCAGCCGGTGGTAACTAGGTAGGAGCGTACTATTCCGTAACATCCTCTAGGACCATATCTGCAACAGCCCGCCTATTAGCCTAGTGGTTCCTATTTTCGGTGTGTATCGATGGTAGTTCCGGAGATATCACGTACTGACGTAGTCATCGAAGCCGACTAAAGTGCCACTGAACTCTTTAATTGATGTTAGTTGCGGATACTCGTGATGCTCGTGTGGTGTAAGTGGTGGTGGGGGCTTAGGTACCCTTCTCGCTCTTCATGACCACCCATATCTTGGAACCGACACACTTGTCGACCAGTTCTGGAAGAAAACCCATGGTGTTAGTTGATTCTTTTGGCCATACTGCCGTGCGAAGTAGTAGTAGAGCTTACCTAGAGGGAGGATTTGAGACGTCATTGTAGCGTATGAGATGGTGAAGATGATTATGGTGGTGGTAGAGTAAGAGTTGGGGTTTCAGAACAAGCTGTGCCAGGCGAACCGAATCGATTGCTTTGCTCGCCCGCCGCCAAGCAAATTTGCGATGCTGAAAACTCAACAGCAAGAAGACAAACCGACACTTGCGAAGTCCAGTTTCCATTACATTTCACGATATCGAAAAACAACTGCCTACGAACTAGCCGCTCCCTTCGAAGTCATGATATATTCCTAGAAGCTAGGAATCTAATCGCATACGATACATCCCTCGTTTCTTACGAAAACCCTTGATTGTCTTTTTTTCTCTCGAAAGTATGAAGCTGGTCTCCCAGTCGCCTCGGCCCATAACATTCCAGTATACCCCCCACAGCCACATTCTATGCACGGCCAGACCCAAACGTTAAGCAGTCGCACGGGTACTTCGAGTCACAGGACCGCCCGATATAGAACGATTGACTATCGACGCTAATTTTCAATACTTAAAACACTTCCCTTCCCGACTTTTATTCCCGACTCTTTCGGTTTCCTCCTTTCTTTCTTTTCTTCTTCTTCCCACAATGAGCAGACGCCTGCGCACATTCCAAGTGCGCACTGCTACAACATCAATCGGACGACCAGTAGCTCGCTGCTGCTTTCATAGCATTATTATGGAGGATCAGACATTTTCTGGTAGCGGCAGTGGTGGGGCCAGCGGCAACAGTAATAATGATGGAAATGGTAGTGGTGGAGTAACTACCACGGCAGCTGGGCAAGCTGGGGCAGCTAATACTACGAATAACCCGGCGAAAATGGCATCACCCCTCACCACTGCTTATCCGTCATCATCAGCAAGCCCCTCATCTCCGTTTTCAAACCCCAATCCTTCACCGATGACGCCGACTACTCCATCAAATGCGCGTAGACTATGGAACCCTGCAAGAGGGATCGTATTCGCTCCTTCACCAATGACACCGGTCTCCCCGTTTACGCCAACTACACCATTATCGCGAGGTTTTAAAACCAGAAGTCCGAGAAAACTATCGGTTGATACGCCTGCTGCTGGTGATTCTTCGGGTTCTACGTCGGATATAGTACAGTCTCCGACTATTACGCACGTTCGACCGAGGAATAATTATGTTCCGAAACCGGATTGGGCTGATTTGATGAATCTTACGTCGGATGGGAAGGAGAAGGAAGTTGTACCGGCGGGATTTGATGCTTTGCAGGACGATATATTGGCGGATTCAGCGACAGAGGGGCCGTTAGGCGAAGTTAAGAGTCTACAAGATGCTCTCGAAGCAACGGAGGGTGAGACTGGAGCCGATACAAGTGCGTTCGTGGAGGAGGATGAGGGGGACCAATACGAAGACCCTGGGATCCAAAGGGTCAAGACCCCAGAAGGAGTAGAAATCTTGATGTGGAAAAATGCACCGATAGTTTATACAGAGGAAAACGACCCGTATATTCCGTTGATATACCAGGCAGCCGAAGAGGTACTGAAAGCTGCCGTGAAGTCAAAATCGAATTTTGATATGAGACATTACGTCAACGCTGAAGGTCAACCGCCAACAATACATTACGTCACAGATGTAAATGATATGGAAGAGATATCGAAGCTGTTTGAGAACGACAAGGCGATTGGATTTGATATGGAATGGGTCATGAATTCTTTCTTAAAACCTACATCGAGCGATAAGGAAATACGGTAGGTGGTGCATTAGAATCAACCATGTGTTTCAAGTGCTAATGGTTCATAGCACGAGTGCATCTGTCATACAAATCAGCAACCAGGAGAGAGTAGCTATTTTCCACCTAGCCAAGTTCCCCGCGACTACAAGTATGTAGTCTTCCCAAGCCTCAATTGGTAGACAGGTATTCTAACTTTTGGCTAGAAAAATTCCTTGCACCAACACTCAAGAAGATAATCGAAGACCCCAACATTCTCAAAACGGGTGTCGCAATCAAAGGTTAGAATATAAAAGCCATGGCTATTTTAAGAAGTATTATGCTAACAACGCTCATAGGCGATATGACCCGGTTATCTATGGTGATTAATGTTAGCCCGGCAGGAATCCTGGAGCTTTCGTCATTCCACAGTCTTATATTCGCTGCGGAGAGAAACGAACTTCCTACCGGCAAGAAGCTTCCTGTGAGCCTAACGGCCCTCTGCGAAGAACACCTCAAGCTCCCGTTAGATAAAGGCGATGTGAGAACAAGCAATTGGTCAAGACTATTAAATGACGAGCAAAAAGAATGTAAGGATGACCCCCCTCAAAATTGGCTTAATATAGTAATCTAAACGATGACTTTAGATGCTGCGAATGATGCATATGCCAGTTTCAGGATATACGCCGCTCTCGAGGAGAGGCGATGTGCATTAGACCCCCGCCCTGAACTGCCACCTCGCCAAGCTGTCAACCATGAAGAAACCATCGAAGCTTATCACAAACGAAAGGCTTTGGCAGCGGCGAAGAAAGACGACACGACACCAAAGAAACCCTCTATTATCAGAGTTCCGAAGGACGCGGGCCCGCAACTTGTTAAAGCTTATGACTGGGTCAAAGAATATGCTAAGTCAAAGCCAGGTGGGATCTTGGATACCAGTGCTGCCAATATAAGATGTTATGCTCTGTGGCATCATCAAACACTAGATGTTGATGATACTGCTGCTGCGTGTAGAGACCCACCGCTGGCAGGCACGTATGTTGCGCAATGTATTCTGGAGGCTATCCTTGTCGAGAAGCTGCCGTATGACGCTACACGTCTACTGTGGGTCTTGAGGGATCTTAGCAAGGAGGCCTCACCGAGGTTCTACCCTCTCAAATTAGAGGCGACTACCAGAGTGAAGGAGGAACAAGTGGCCGCCAAGGAGAAGGCAGCCGCAAACTCGAAAACCGCATGGAAGCACGTCTCCTTGCAAGGATGGAACTTAGATGGTGTCGAGTCACTGACGGAGAGGCCTGACTCTCGACTTGTGGAACGCGCGAAAGGCCCAGCCGAAGCTTTCTCGACTCGATTCGAGCGTAAAGCGCGTCCAAAGGTGCCCGAGTCTCCAGAAATATCCTACCATCTCCACGACTCATCCCTTGCGAAGCCTAATCGAGATTCACTGCGGCACGTTGGGAAGAAAAATGGGGGCTCGAGTAATAATACGGCGTCACAAATAGATGGTGCTAATGAAGAGCTTCCGCTGCAGGGTGGGCCAGGGAATTCCTTTAAAGCTGGGAAAAAGGGTACACGAACGTTGATAAGAAAAACAGGCGCGCGGAATAACCCGACTGAGTCTAGCGATGAGGCAGGGACGCCTATGAAGCGCACTAGGAGCAGTCCGACGCCGACGGTCTACAGACGAGTATCTCTAAGCTCTGAGGAGACTAAAATATCGTTTAGCTCTGGAGAGCTTGGGGAGGTTCTGGGTGGGCTTAGTGAGACCAAGGTTAGAGTGATTGAAGAAGATGCACTGTCTCTGAGGGAGTCTAAATCTGAACCGAATTTGGTGCCTAAGAGGCCGGTTTGGATTGGGGTTCCTAGTAGACGGCGCAAGGACGATTCATGAGGGTGGCCGTTTCCATTAAAATCTGTGGGTTATCAAGGGACTGTACTTTATTGTCGGCCGCGAGGCCGATCTTTGTATAATAGGGAGTTGGATTATAGGCCGGATCGGCCTGGGATGAGATACTGAGCTGGTCAAAAGCTCGACAAGGTCATCTCCATTCATTACATCAGTACCCCCTTCGTTCCTAATATTCCGACCGATATATGCGCATCAAGTGCATCGCGAGTGAAATAGTTCGGAGTGGTTTTGATCAACATGTGAAGAGATGAATACCAATGCCCGACGCGCGCAGCTTACGTATAATGCAGTGTAGAGATACGAAAGACGATGACGATGCAATTCCGTTGGTAGTGCATGGATCCGATGCAAGCCCAATGCCCAGGCCGGGGGACCACTCTGCCAATTGGCGACGGCTGATTAAGAAAAAGAGAAAAAACGAAAAGGGGACGTACTTACGTGGACGATGAGGAAGTCCATGGTTGAGCTCAGCTTCCAAGACCGCAGTGCTGGCAAATGCAATGTCCACCGTCAAGGGTATGGGGTACCCCTTTTTATGTAAGCCTCATGAGATCGATTGAAAGTTTAACCGTTTCATCTTTTAAGATTGCATTTGTGAATTACAATTAACGATTTTTGTATTTTACCGCGCGGAGGGCTGATCTGATATCAATATTATACAAAATATGGCTTGAAAGATTGCATGTAAGAAGCTAGCTAGCCTAGCTTTGAGAGAGAGCTGGAGAGCTGGAGAGCTGGATCGGTTGTTTTTACTGCAATGCAACAGGCTTTCGTTTAAGCGGATATTTGGTTGACAGGGTGGTTTTCGTCACAACAAAAAAAAACCGTAAGCCATTGACGAATCCGATGGATCCAATCCTTTCGCAAGGGACTCCAGAATTCAACCAAGCTTGCAAGGGTATGTGTGGAGGGAGGGGTTTTCATGCATGTTCCTACCTTTGAACATCCAGACCAGACCTGGGAGGACCAGGAGAGAGAGGGAGAGCTACATGTGTGTGCAGGATGCATGCAGCTTCCATGGAGCTTGGACATTCCACACAGCGCAGTGCTGCCAATGGAGAGCCGGACGTATACAATGTGTGCATGTCTGTCTGAATGGATGCATTAGTTATTTCTGAGGTATTGTATGTATGTATGTATGTATGTATGAAGTATGTACGAGGGCCCGCCCTAGGGGTGCCATATACCGTGTCCCTAAGTTAAGGAGTCCGTGGACATCCCCGGACAGCGCATATATTTTTTTTCTTTTCGGTAGGACGGTGATTTGGGAACCGGACAGGGCCTATACTGGGCATAGCTGGGGACCAAAAGAGCGAGAGAGAGAAATAGAATGAAAAAGAGAGAGGTTTGATGTTTGTCGTGGTTTACCTAGGTAACTGGGGGGTTTCTCTTATCTCTATCGCAATCTGGTCTCAACCGGCCAGTTTTGGTAGCTCAGCTCAGCAACAGCAAGCCTAGCTCGGTTGTTGTTGGAGCTGCCTGAATTTTCTATATCAACTCCGCTCCTGCTCGAATCTCCTCTTTGAAATTTCCATTTCTTCTTCTCCCACAACTTCCCTTTTATCTTAACCTTCTCCTCCAATTGAGAGAGAAGAGAAAGAAGAAGACCACCCTTTGCTGCTTCCATCTATTCATTAGTGGACTCGGGGTGCCTGATTTTGTTTTTTCGTTCGTCTGTTGTCCTTGACTCAGTCATCATGAGCTCGGAAAAGATCTCTGCGGAGACCTTCGAGTACATCAAGACTCCGGAGGCTCCTCCACCTCCTCCTGCCGGAGCTGAGTACGGTGTCAAAACCACTGGTGTAAGTTGTTTTTCCCTTTGTTTTTTTCCATCTTTCAATGTATATACATCTTCAATTGGTAGTTTTTCAATCCACAGTCAACTCAATGGGTGTTTTGTTTCGCTTTTTTTTAAATTTTATTTTAAAACTCCCAAACTTGAAACCCCTCCGTTATCGTGTGGAAGGCCAGAAGTAGCTAATCTGTTCTTATCATATCTATCTCTGCCCCGCAAACGATTTTAGTACCCATCCATCAAAAATGCCCCTCTTCCTGCCGAAGGTCCCGGCAGCGGGTCCTTCAACAACCTCCTTCTCGGTGGTGCTCTCTTCGTCGTACCATGGTACCTAAAGTACAAGGTTGGCGGTGGGTTCTGGACCTTCCTATTCTTCTTCGCCATCACCACATTCCCAATCCTCGTCACTTTCTGGTACACCCTCTCCCGTATCGGAGCCCGTATCAATGAGAAGGCCAAGTTCCCCGGTAAGGGCGTTGAACACTACCTCCAATTTAAGGAACCAGAAGATGCCAAGAAGTATACCGGACAGAACAAGATTCCAATGGAGACTTTCCACGAGATGTATTTTGAGGGCAAGGTTACATTCAAGATGGACTGCTTGGAGGCTATGGAATACAGACACGACTGGGCTTCTTGGGGCTTTACTTTCAGCCTTTTCAGGTTCTTCATCCTTGGTTTCATTCCTGAGATTTTGGTCCACAGCCGTTCGCAAGGTATGTATTCTCCACAATTACTCGATGGCTGTTGATTGGGGATCACCTAACACGGGAATTGCAGACGAGGAGCAAGTCCGTGACCACTACGACCGAGGTGATGACTTCTACGCCTGGTTCCTTGGTCCCCGTATGATCTACACCTCTGGTATCATCAGCGACATCAACAAGGCCGAATCCCTCGAGGAAATCCAGGACAACAAGCTCAAGGTCGTTTGCGAGAAGATTGGCGTCAAGCCAGGCGATCGCATGCTCGATATCGGCTGCGGCTGGGGTACTCTTGCTAAATTCGCTTCCGTCAACTATGGCGCTCATGTCACTGGTATCACTCTTGGACGCAACCAGACCAAGTGGGGTAACGATGGTCTCCGACGTGCTGGTATCTCCGAGGATCAGAGCAAGATTTTGTGCATGGATTACCGTGATATTCCTGTTCCAGAGGGTGGTTACAAGGTTATTACTTGTCTTGAGATGGCTGAGCACGTTGGTGTCAAGTACTTCACCAGCTTTTTGCGACAAGTCTATGGCATGCTTGACGATGATGGTTGCTTCTTGCTCCAGATCGCTGGTTTGAGGAAGTCCTGGTAAGTTCGCTTTCTTGATTATGGTTGTGTGGGAGTTTGGCTAATAATTCATGATAAAAGGCAATTCGAGGATCTCATCTGGGGTCTCTTCATGAACAAGTACATCTTCCCAGGTGCCGATGCTTCTACTCCTCTTGGTTTCTTCGTCAGCAGCTTGGAAAGCGCCGGTTTCGAGGTTTGGCATATTGATACCCACGGTGTTCACTACTCCAGTATGTTCTACTCTACTCCACTCTGAAATGATCTTTAGTGAAAACGGTACTAACTTTATTATTAGCCACTCTTTGGTACTGGTACCGCAACTGGATGGCCAACGCCGAGAAGGTCAAGGCCAAGTACGGTGAGCGATGGTTCAAGATCTGGGAGTACTTCCTTGCCTACTCCATCATCATCTCCCGACAGGGCGGTGCCACTGTTTACCGTATGTTCAACTTATCCTTCACATACCCTTGGGATATACACTAATAGAGAAAATGCAGAAATCACCCTCCACAAGAACTTGAACGCCTACCACCGTGTCGAGGATATTCCACGACACCATGGATTCCAGGGTGCTTTGGCCGCTCCTGATAACATCTGCCCTACCTGGTCGACCACTGGCCGACAGTAAATGGTTGATTCCATTTGCATGCATTGAGAACTAGTGCTAGAGGTATGGGAGAAGGAGATATGAATGATAGAACGTGAAAAAGGAATTAGAAAAAGGCGGAATTAGATATTTCGTATATATCAACAATCAAAAGAATAGGGGAAATTGCCCTGTACATATAGATTTTACAGTACATGTACGATACATCCTGGCTGGTCTAGTGAATGATCCATGAGGACGCAGTTGCAGCGGGTGTAGCATGACGGGAAAAGGCTTTTTAAAGAGGAGGAACGTTAACTTGATTTTTTTATATATCCATATGCGTTTTACCCAATTGCCATAGGATTGCTATGAGAAGGAATTTATTGCTACATGACTTCAGTTTTACCGTATTTTTGTAGTTTCGTGAATGATATTTTTTGGGGACTGGAGACTCCGTTTGCCATGTGGTAGATATAAATGGGCGACGAGGTGCGCCAAGACTTTGGTTGCTGGTTGGTGCTTTGCTTTTTTCTTGGCGACTTGTTTGGTCGCGAGCTTTCTTTCGCATCTTGAAATTTTTCAAGATCCTGTTCTCCACAGAACCATATCTTCAACATCCAACCTACCAACCCCACCAACCAACCATCATGGGTGTCGCAAAACGAACCAGAAAGTTCGGCGCAGTAAAGCGAGTTCTTAGTGCCAGAGATCCAAGATTGTACGATACCCATTGTCTTCCTCATGCTCAATCCCGTTCAAGTTCTCAGCTAATATGGTCATTCTCTACGACCTAGAAAAAAGAACCAAGAGAAGCAAGCAGCGCTCGTTAAACGACGGAAGGAGAAGCCCGATGAAGACGTTCAGGAGATGTATGCCTTTTCCTCCCCTTCCTTCTCTCTCGCCATATCTACTCTACGAAACCTATCACTAACAACCATTGTCATTACCAAAATAGTCCTCAAGTCGCCTCCTCCCTCTTCTTCCAGTACAACGAAGCCCTCAAACCACCCTACTCAATCCTCGTGGACACCAACTTCCTGAACCACACCCTCCAAAACAAACTCGACCCCATAACCGCTTTTCTCGACTGTCTCTACGCCAAATGCATACCCATAGTAACCGACTGTGTGATGGCCGAGTTGGAAAAATTGGGCAGTAAATACAGACTGGCGTTGAGACTTGCCAGAGATGAGAGGTTTGAAAGGTTGAAGTGTGATCACAAGGGGACTTATGCAGATGATTGTATTGTTAGGAGGTGTATGGAGAGTAAGATTTATATTGTGGCGACGAACGATAGGGATTTGAAGAGGAGGGTTAGGAAGATTCCGGGTGTGCCGGTTATGAGTTGTGCGAGGGGGAAGTATGTGGTTGAGAGGTTGCCGGATGCGCCTGAGAAGTGATCATAACTCTGGTGTGGTGGTCGTGGTCGTCTATTTCTTCTTCTTCTTCTTCTTCTTTTTGCGCATTCTGAATGGTGTCGAGGAATGCAGGTTTGTCCTGATTTGGGCGGAATTTGGGATGCTCACAACAGCATTCCTTGGGCTTGTGGTGATGTTCCCGCGCATGGACAGATTAAAGGGATTTCCTGCGATGAAGGGGCATTGGTTTTGATCGTTGTCAATTGGCGTTATAGGCGCTTTTTTGAATGGCGTACAGCGAGGACTTTTTCTAGAATACAGTATTATGTGTATTTTACTTGTATAATAAAAAAAATAGAACATGATGCATTGACTCGCGATATATTAGACCCGTGAGCTGGCCAATCCAGTCCTCGTGTCGTTTCGATAATTGCTATTATCTATGAATTCACTGACTAATCAGACACCTGGCTAACCACTCCCCGCTCCGGCGGTTACCATATACCTAGGTATTTAACTACAGCTAGCTAGCAAAATGGCTGTCTTTTTCACATGTTCTAGTTGAAGCCACTAGCGCTGCGTAATAGATGGAGGGTAATTCGAGGTTCCTAAAAGATCAAAAGTTTTGGAGCTGCAATTGCAATGAAACGCCCGATCCCCGCGCAGACCTGGGTAACCCGAGACTGCTCCATCTTTCTTCTAAAGTGCCCCCCAGGCTCTATCCGCGCTGTAAAACTGGTTTAGCCGGGGTATTAATAATCTCATAGAGTTAAACTATGCCTTTGCGCACTTCTTTGAATAGATGCTAGGGGTTCTATTGAGAGCGTGCATATGATGAGTCCTTAACGTAGCTAACTACTTACGCTGCATATTCATACCATATCCTGATAAATACAGCTTCTGCCCGAATTGATACTATCCTCAAACCAACAAGTAGACAAGCGGGGAACTATGTGATGGAAACTACGTATCAACTAGTTTTTACAGAATGATTGATTATTTTCGGGTCCAGGCCTTCTGCTAGAATACTCAATTGGGTGGGCCTAGGCGTCTTGAACCCTTGCAGCTGGTTGATAAACCGGCCCGTCAACGACCTGGTTGATATCCAAGATGTACTTAACCGCAAAAGATATATATCTGACGTGCGATATATTAATTACAATTAAGAATACAACTGTAAATTGTGAATTGGTTCGAGACAGGAATATATAAGGACTGGTTTGGTCTTAGCTTTCACGGTCTAGGCTCCACGTGCACTCGTTAGAATGCATATGCTGCCTGCCCCGGCCACATGCATCCGTACAACAACATACCACGGATCCAGACCCAGCCTCGTCACCACATGTCCACGATCTTGACTAGTGAAAGCAAGGAGTGCTATACCCGTGCACGATCGATCGAAATCTGACTTTTCGAGGCCTTTTTCTACTGGGAGGTTATAATTACTAGTTAGGTATACTATACACCAAACTCCTCGGCCGTAAGCTGTGGTATTAACCCAGATCGGTTGTGAAGGACTGTGTTGACACCCCCCCAAAATCCAACAATCTGCGTTTGAACCGAGGCAAAACTGACCTGGAAAGCCCCCCCCTGCGCCATTCCCCCCAAACGCGATCTCCCTTCTCTCCAATTGAGCCAGCGCCAGCCAGTCCAGCCCAGCCCAGCCAACAAACCGCAGATGCTCTTCCTTTACCCTTAACCACTTTTTCTTCAACCACCCCCCCGATTAAACCACCCCTCTCGTGCCCGAATATATACCCCCTCCCCGATCAACGATGCCCTCCTCGACCGCTGGTTCCTCAGCACCCGCTACCGCTACTATAACCGATATACCACAGTCTGAAAACGTAGATGGATATGACTTCCCCTTCGCCGCTGCCCCGGATATTAGTACGTCACACAAAAACACAAACATACAAACACAAAGAAAAAGAAACAAACAATTGAAAATTATACACAATCAAAAACCAATTTTTCTGACATAAAAAAAAATCCATCGATGTTATATAGTCCGATCGAACCAGAAGGACGCGTACTTCCAAGGCGTGATCTTAGAACAACTATCCACGATTCTCCGAAACCTCTATGGCGCTCGAATCCTCCACAAGTTCAATACCGAAGCTAAGGTCCTGGCCGATCTGTTGTACCTCGGCATCACGACGCTGGTTGGGAGTAGAACGTTGGGAGAGGAGTATTGCGATATCATCCATGTTGATGCGGATAGTAGACGGCTGCCACATTTATTCGTACGGAAAAAAACCTCGAATCCCCATTCGCTTTTTGACAGAATGTTGTCACCGTCATCGGTATTGCACGAAACAGAAAGTCAGCTAACGATTTTGATTTTATAAATACTTATGTGTATAGCAACGAGCCGGCTACATAATCTCCGTCGTAATACTGCCCTACCTAACCTCGAAATTCATCCCAAAGCTCCGAGCCCGAATACGCATGAACCTGGACCGACGAGCCGCCAGAAGAACCCTCATGAAGACCGCCGCCACCAAAAACGACGAAAATTCGCTAAAGGAGAAGTTTTTCCGGTTCTTGCATAGGAATCTGGATAGCTTCTCGGGAGTGGAGAGCTTGGTGGCGGTTCATTTGGCCTTTTTTTATTTCACGGGGGCGTATTATCATGTTTCGAAGAGGATCTGGGGGATGAAATATGTATGTTGTTGTTTTTTTACTGCTTTTCTCTTTGTTGGTTCCGACTGCGACTGGGGGTTGGTTCTGCCTTAAAGGAAGGGTGGGTGCTGACCGTGCTTTGACTTCCAGATCTTTACGAAGAAGCTACAGCCTCACGAACAACGGGTCGGATATGAGGTGCTTGGTGTACTGCTGCTCGTGCAGATCGGTGTCCAAGCCTATAGCAAGATGTCAGATTACATGGGCAACGGCGCCGAAGATCAGGCTCTCCAAGCCTCGAAGAGCACAACCAGCCCGAACATAGCATCAGGGGACGAAGAGGCCAAGGTCGACCTTGACAATCCCGAGACGATGGCGTTTGTCAATGGTGAAATGGCGAGGAAGTGTACGCTCTGCTTGGAGAATATGAAGGATCCGACGGTATGTATCACCTTTATTACGGTGGTCTGTTCGCAGGGATGGATGCTAATTGTGTAAACGTGTAGTTGACACCTTGCGGTCATATGTTCTGCTGGACTTGTATTACCGAATGGTGTAGGAATAAGGTAAGATTTATCCAAATCGCACGCATATTGTACCGTACCATATGCTAACCAAACACAGCCTGAATGTCCACTATGCAGATCCTCATCCCTCCCGCAGCACCTACTGGTCCTTCGCGGTTAGCAGTATACACTTTAAATCTCGGTTTTGTTAAAAGCAGGGTGGGAATGTTCTATACGATAGGATCTGGGAATGGGATAGATAGGCATCTATAACTTGGTTTTTTGAGCAAGCATATTAGCAACAGCATTTGAACTCTTTTTTCTTCCTTTTTTTTTCTGAATACTCAGTAGGATAGGACAGGATAGCTTTGATAGACTTTTTGGGACACAAAACCATATATACGAGTATGTAATAATAGAATTTTGCATTGAAAAGCAGTTTGAATGAACAATATGAGAGCGCCAGTGCTGGATGAACCTGGTCTGGGGCCTTCCTGATCCTGATCTGGTTAGAGCTTCTCGCTTAAGATTCCACTTTTGTCGATAGACCTTGTTGTATTTTGAACAATCCTACCTCAGAGAGTATTTGTGTGTTGAGGAGACACTTGAGGTCTAATTGCTGATGGATTTGATGTGTGAGAGAGAACGTGTAGATGTTTAGAATGAATGAAGTAATGGCGAACAAGAAGATGTAGAGAAGGAAGAGGTGTTGCCGTCGGGAATATACGAGAACCCACGATCCTCCGACCGGTATCAATGAATCGGTGGTTTCTTACAACGAAACGCTTGAGATATCTATGTGAAAGCACGAACGATATAAAGAAGGCATGGAGGAGGAGGATGAATTCTCGTGACCAACGAATCTTACTAAAGTAATAGCGAAAAGAGGCCTCGAGACTAGAAGATTTCCTCCACACAACTAGTAAGCTCCGTCCCCTCCAGACTATACCGGTGCGTGCAGCGTCTCTCCCACACAGTTACGACAACGATAGCTATATATAATCCCTTAAATCATAAACTCAACCCCCCTTCAGTTTACCTATCTACTAGTCTCGGTCCCAGCCTACCTACGTAGCTTCGTAGTCCTTAAGACTACCATATACACACTGTAAAACTGTAATCTGTATAACACCATATATTTTGAAGTTTGAGTCGTTTTAACGCCAACAGTGCCATGTTTCCAACGAAATCAGACCGTATTCATAAACTATAAAGCTAGACACCCTCCTCCCAAATACAGCCATAAGAGTTTAAGATGCTTTTAGATTTAATACGAAACTGCTTTCAGATGCCATAAACATGCCCAGATTTCTTTTCAGGCTCCAATATATATAATCTATAAAAGTGTAATTAGAATAAATACAAAAATAAATGAAGAATAGCGCAGGCGCTACCCTAAGGTACATGCACTCCTCGGCAAGACCCCCCCATTCCCTTTGAAAACGTAGATACCCCCATATGCTTTCCCGCAGTTCCTCCGCTGAGGATGCCCTAAGCCCCGACGAGAGCAGTCCCCACGTCCCAAATCAACCTCGTACCGCCCCGATTTTTCTTTTAGGGTCCCCCGAATCAATTGATACGGGGTAACCCATACCCAAGGTGCCTTTCGTATATAAGTAAGGCCCTTTCTCCAACTCTTGAATTCCCACAAACCAGACCAGGCTTTCTCGTTGCTAAGCATTCACCGAAAAAAGCTGCCCCCATCTCGTCTTTCCATCACAAAACATCATCTACCCCCCTCCTACCATCACCAACCTCGCAGAACACTAAGTCCGACCAGGAATTGTATCGAACCTTCGTTGCAAAAGGTATGTAACCTCTCTCTTTCGCCCTCCTCTTTGTTCTTTTTAAAACCACGGGGCAATTGCCCCGGGTTTTGCTTGCTCTTCAGGTGGAGCTCGTTCTAAGGTACGTGTGTACCCGGCCGCGTAGATGAATCCCTCCAAGATGGCAGTCGTCCCTTTCCTACCAGCCAACCAAACCACCACAGCCCCGGGCCAAAGCTACCCATCCACTCGAGCATCAGAGGGGGCGATCGACCTTGTCACAAAGACCTTGTGCCCAGGCCTCATCGAACAATATGTAAGTTTTCCCCGAAAATTCCCAATCGACGTATACCTTTCCGATCGGTACGTACGTGTTACTGACAGTAAAAATTTTTCTTGCGGAAAGGGTTGGATTGATCCCGAGCAGCCCGGCCGGACCTTCCAAACATTCATTGTTGAAGAAGTCGCACGTCTGCACGAGTTTGCCGGTGTTCCGGCCTCACATATCGAAATCGCGGCCGAACTGGTAAGTCGACCTCCTTGTAGTGTTTTCGCTTTCATAGCCTTCGTAGTATAAGTACTTTTTGTTTGGCACGAACTATCGGCTAACAAAAAGACATGGCGGGCGTGCAGATCATCGAGCTTACTGGCAGGCAGGACGTCTATGACACTCTTGTCAACGACTTCCGCAACCGCCAAAACGCAACCGTCCAGAGACAGATACTCTCTACCTTGAGCGTGCGTCTCGACTTCCTAGAAAGTCTGCCCAAAGTTGCGAATCTCGAGGCAGCGGATCTCAAAGTCGTGTACTTCGGACGGCCAGCTCTCCAGCAATTGCCGGCAGAGCTAGAGCAACAGGCACAGCAAGCGGCTGCCCCGGCCTCTCAAGCCAAGGGGCGAAAGAGAAAAGCGGCCACCACCGCCACGGCAGGCTCCGAAGAGCAAACTGCCGCGAAAAAGACCAAGCGTGCGGCCAGAGACCCGAAGCCGAAGGATGATAACGAAACCGAGGACGAGTTGGCTCTCTTTGGAGCTGTCGAAGGTATCCAAGTCGTAAGTAATGCAGGATATATCTGGTTGACTTATTGTATCAGTCGTATTGATATTTGTATTGTATAGGGCAAAGCTTGGAGCGCCCGCAAAGAGATCGTTGACGCCCGGATGCATTGCCGGCCTCAAGGGTCGGTCCACGGAACGAAGAAGCGCGGCGTGTACTCAATAATAATAGCCGGGGGCTATAGAGAGGACCGCAACCATGGCACAACCATCCATTTCACTGGAGTCGGCGGAACCACCAACGGCGGGAACAAAAGGGTAGCCCCGAATTCTCGACTCTCCGTAGAGGATTTGACCGAAGGCCCCAACCCTATAAACACGTAAGTTGTACTGTTCTTTATCTTGGTTACATATGAAATCTGTGTGTAGACTAACCTTCAACGGGGTATGGGGCCAGCGAAAATACGGCGATGGGGGCCTCTCTGGCCTCTCAGCGGCCGGTTCGAATTATGGCGGGGGCGGGGTCAGGCTTGACCTTTTGCAAGCACAAGCAAGGATTTGTCTACATCGGGGTAAGTTGGCTCTAAGGCCCCTTCCTATTATTCCAAGATCTGTTAGAATCTTTCGTTGTTCTGTGGTGGTGGTTGTGTGAAGTTCAAATTGTCACAGTAGGAAAGGAAGATACTAACCCCGAGAAGCTCTGGAAAGTTACCGGTTCACATATATATCGGAATGAAAGGGGAATAGACGTCCTTACTTGGGAACTAGACCCATATGACGCGGCGACGATGGAGTTTGTCGGGGGTGAGGGGGAATG
Source organism: Orbilia blumenaviensis (assembly GCA_036872755.1). Taxonomy (NCBI): domain Eukaryota; kingdom Fungi; phylum Ascomycota; class Orbiliomycetes; order Orbiliales; family Orbiliaceae; genus Orbilia; species Orbilia blumenaviensis. The sequence continues at coordinate 1,011,207 of JAVHNS010000001.1, forward strand.
ATTCCATTCTTGGAATCCTTTGCTTGTGTGGGTGGGGTGGGGGGAAAGAAGGTTGATGACCACTGTGGATGTCGGAGAGGCGGAAGAAAAAAAAGATCGAAGTAGAAGGTTAGTTATTTACCAATCTATTAGGCATCATCCCCAAACATGCACGCATCACCTGCTGATCATGATAATACTTACAGCACTTACGCGCTCGTCTCCTGTGACTTCACGCTTTCTGCGTCTGTTTCTGGGCACCGGGGCCCCCCCCAGGCCGCGCTCAACCTCTCATTTATCGAACTGCTGCTGGCCTTATGCCTGTTCACTGTTAGCTGGTTATTAAGTGTCCCTTTTTTTTCCCCTTCCAAAATCCCAACAGATGCTCTGTTGTTCTTTTTCTGTCTTCTGAAGTTATGTTTTTTGCTTACCTGACAATGGGGACGTCTCCTCCTCCCCTCTTGCCCAGTTAATAGCAGTGAATAATGAGAATTGTTTTTTTTCTTCTTCTCCTCTGCATTGTCCTGGGACTCTACCTCCCCTTCTTGGGCCCGGGGATTTTACTCCCAAGCGGGCCCGGACGTGTGTGAAGCCCACACGATGTCGAAGCTCACCTCCAACAAACTCCATCGTCGCCGCGTCATACGGGTCTAGTTCCCAAGTAAGAACGTCTATGCCCCTTTCGTTCCGGTAGAGATGTGAACCGGTCACCTCGTTCCGGTAACGAGTATTAAAAAAAAAAAAAAGGATTTTGATGATAAGGCTGGGGGAGGCAAGCGTGGATCTAGTCCACGAAGCTTCTCCGCAGGATGTGGTGTGAGTGGTGTGAAGAGGAAGGAAGGAAGAGAAGAAGAAGAGGGGATGCAGCGGGAGATAGATAAAAGGATGGAGGAAGAAGAAGGGAGGAAGGGAAGGGGGCTGCGTGCAGGTCTGATTAAATAGAAGGATAACGGAGGGCTGAGGGCTGTGTGAGGGTAGTGCAGTAAACAATGCTTTGTTTACGACGTCACCAACGGACAAGCCGTTGACAGCAACGTCGACGGAACAACCAACGAAATTCTTAAGGTGGAACATTATTACTCATAGCCACCCCGTGGTCTCCATTGGACACCAGCAGTGGTCCTGAGTGATATCCTCGATGCCACCTAGACGGATTTATGGACGGAGACATGGCTTTTAAGGAACTATTTTCCGCCATTGGGTACCATTCTTCGAGGGTGTAGTCTTGTAGGCTGGGGGTTCAATACTACAACGTAAATATGCTGAGGTAAGCTGTAGACACGCAAGCAAGCGCATGGACCTGGTCTTAAATTAGAAACGCCTGGACTATGTATACGCATGGATGTATATCGTGGTACTAAACCCACGTATATCCATTAGGGTTCACCCCTACTCGTGGAAAAAGGAGAACAATGTATCCAATAAGCCGAGTAGATAGTTACTATAGTAGATAGATTCACACGTACTTTAGACACACGGATGTCCATAGTTGGGTTTGCTCCGTGGCATAAGTAGTCATAAACGATCACGACATGTCCAATGGGATAAGTATCTAGATAGGTAGATAGATAAATATATAGGTTCACGCTTATGAATGGGATTAAGATTAATTATAATCTGGTCTGACAATTATATGCATAAATCGAATTGATGATTTTATTTCTCCCTCTATTATAGTTTTATTACCACTGAGCATGTATGTACGAGAATCGAAACCAAAAGGTTTAATAAAAGAAAGAAAAAAAGGAGAGCAAAAAGGAACCAACGCCCCAAAAGAGGAAGAGAATTTGAGGCCACTAATAACAAGTAATCAAAACGTTAAGAAGAGAGGTCTATCAACAGTCCCACCAGCTTCTTAGTAGTAAGAATTGAAGGCTACTTCATTCGGTCCTATTTAATTTGGTATCTCTGTTAGCTCGTGTAACGTATGCAACCCCCCTGCAAAATACCACACGAGTTGGGAGAACTTACTGCAATATATGAAACCACGTCCTTATAGACAGCGTCAATGTTCTTTCCACCATCAACCTTCACCACCTTCTTCTGCCCTTCGAAGTAATTAACGACAGGCATGCTAGTTTCCTTGAAGGTTCTGAATCTCTTCAAAATGCTCTCCATGTTATCGTCACTCCTTCCACTAGTCTTCCCACGTTCCAAAAGTCGCTTGGTCATGGTATCCTCATCGCAGTCGAAGAACAAAGTGAACTGGCTAGGAACAACCACCTCTTCGAACTTCAATGCCTGGTCCATCTGTCGTGGGAAACCATCGATGAGGAACTTAGACTTCTTGTTTTCCTGGATATTACGCTTCATTGCGTTTTCGAGTAGAACGATGGTAACTTCCATAGGCACGATCTTGCCTTCGCGGATGTACGTCTCGATTAACTCGCCATAGTCGGTTCCCTCACGGGTGCGTTCTTCACGAAGCAGGTCACCAGCTGATAGGTGGACGAAGCCGTAGTCTTTAACTAGCTTGGCGCACTGGGTACCTTTCCCGACACCGGGACCACCGAGAACGAAGATGACTTTAATATCCTTGGGGTCAAAGATCGGACCGTCGTCTCGGAGCCTAGGGAGGCCCTGAGAATCGGATTTGGCTGCTGCTGGGACAACTGGCATTTTTTGTCTTTCTGTAAGATGAATTATGACGTTATTTAGTATTTTGGGTTTTTTGAAGTAGCTTGTAGGGAGCTAGAAGCAACAAGGAGCTGAGTGCTGAGAAACTATTGGGGAGCTTACCCTTTTTATTATCCAAAATTGCTGCAAAAGTTACAGCGCCAATAGCAAATATCAGCACAAAAGGCCAAGCTTTTAGCTTATCGTCCTTTGGAGGTCGTGGTGCGCCTGGTCCACCGATAGGTCCACTCGCCGAAGTTGGAGGTTTCGATGGTTTTGGTGGCTGCTGTTGTTCCTGGCCGGTGACGTAGTTCCGCACAAAGCTTCTGGGGGCAGCGGCGGCAGAAAGTTTAACAATGTTACTCGAGAATAAAGGAGCGTCTGGATTTGTTCGCAGTCTATTCAGCGGTATCTGACGGGTTCTGGAGAGAGAATGTAGGGATTTTGTAGCCCTTTGCAGGGAGCGGGTGGTCGAACGGAACGAGACGTTCATTATCGCTGGTATATGTAATTTTTTTAATATATATAATATATCCTGTTTTCGCGGGCAGTGTCCGGTGCTCTTGCACGTTTGCGAGGGTCAGTTGGCAGGTTTCGGGTTTTCTTTTTTGCAGTTGCTGGGTGGTTGTTTTCTCGGGACACACGAAAAACGCGGGTGAACCGTTTGACTTTTCCACGTGGGGCTCGCAGTACGGAGGGGTGTTCTTTTTCCGGCAACGGACAAGGTAATTGAGGTTCGAGAATGGGCTGATGTCGGTGGAACAGGTTCGGGCTTGAGGATGGGAAGAAGGTGGAGAGGAAGGGGGAAAAGGGTGATAAGGAGGTTATGACGAGTTCACGTTTTCCACGCTTTCTGCTGCTCAGGAGGTAAGCAAGTCTGTTTGGCGAGACATACGTTTCGAGAGGTTAGGATATGGTAATTTACAGTACGGGATGCTGAAATGAGAAGTTATTAATAGCAGTTGGCCAATTAAACTGGAGAGAGCTTGGTCAGGACAGGCTGCCCTTGCCGGGGGAGGAATGGCCATACTATAGCGACATCCAACCGGGTATTAACTGTTTCTCAAGATGAAGCTGCGCGATACTGCCTTTTTGGGTGTATCGATAGATATCTCCAGAACCTCAGAGCCGATGTAGTACGAAGACCGCCTCTCCACGCAATTTCCACTCCAACGACGGAGGGAAAAAACACTTATGTGTTGTTTAAAGATAATAGCTAAAAGGGCAAGCAACTAAATTGATAGAAGTTAGCGGAACGAGCTTGAATATTAATAATACACGAATCGGTACTGGATAGTAGCCAAAGAGGTTTAGTCTCGGCGTCGTTTAAGAAATTGGTTTGTCGGTGCAATGGATTCCCTGGGTGGGCTACCTCGGGCGTTTTATACTCCTGCAAAACCAATTCTCTTCTCGCATCATTCAGTCGATACCGGTTCCAATCCGAAGAAAAATATAGTCGGCATCTTATATATCTCAAGTCATCCGGATGTAGATGTAACTCTGGCTGCGGGTTCGCCCGGCATTATTTTTTCTCGTGGAAATAATAGTCGACCAGGTTCGTTTTCAATACTGCTTTCAGGTGGATGTGTTAATATACTGTAACCGACACGAAACTAACTATATTTTTTCCCATCAGAATGCTTACAATGATGATCTTAGAAAGCTATCCTGTCAGGTATGCTTCTCGGGAAGCTCCTTCTACTAGACATCGCGGAGGCACCTATCAATCTTGAAAGTATCGGTTAGCTTGCTTGCAAAAATCAGGCCCGGTACTAGAACACTTACGATACCCTTGACAGCCAGTGCCAAATCTCGGAAATGGCTTGACACAATGCAGTACCCTTCCCATAGCGATATCTGGAGAGCATGGATATTGTAGTGGTTTGGTTGGTTGTGATAAAATACCGTCGGTCTTGCATGCGTGCTGCATATGCAGGACAATCCGAAGCATCCTTTTGTGTTGGGTCTATGTCTGCCTACGTCGACATGTGTTGCTGTTGGCGTTGGGGAGAACTTGTCTCGGATATAACAGGCATTTTCCTCCGACCGGCTGTTGTCAATTTCCATAGTAGAAGGTCTAAAATCTCCCAATCCCAAAGGCCCTTTGTTGACAATCTCACACGATCACATTTCACTCTTCGCTCTTCAAACTCTCCAAGTCGCCGGTTTCATCCCAGGTATTCCGTATTCCTCCTCTGAAATCGTATAATAAACCCTTCTCCGATATCCAATCCGTCAAAATGCTTGGTGCTATCGCGAGTTTGAACGCTCGTATCCGTTCCAACAAGGTTCTGGACTACGTTTGCTCGACCCGTAAGTTTTTCATCAAATCAAAAACACCTCAATTACACGATACTAATCATTGGTGTTCTTTTTATTAATTCTGAAAATACAGACTTCTGGGGTCCCGTCTCGAACTTCGGTATTCCTCTGGCTGCCATTTCAGATATCAACAAGGACCCGGAAATGTAACCACCCGATCGTGCACCATGATATCATCGTCAGCTTCATTGATAGCTGACGTCGCTTCCGGTACACAGTATCTCAGGACAAATGACTGGCGCCTTGGTTGTTTACTCAGCGGTCTTCATGCGATACTCGTACGTGGTTCCAAAAGCCTCCGGCGCTGTATGGTCTTTACAAGCGTTCAGTCAGTATAACAGAAGGCCCCAGTTGCTAATTTGAGGCTTTTATTCCCATCCAGGCTTGCTGTCACGCCTAAGAATTATCTTCTTTTTGGTATGTTGCGCCTCCGTGGAACTTCTAAAAGCTAATAGTCCACTGTGCTGACCGACTGTAGCCTGCCACTTCATCAATGAGTGCTCGCAGTTAACACAAGGCTACCGTTATCTACAATTCCACCAGTAAATACCCCCCCTCCTACTCGACTCCACGATCCATACGTGTTCTAATTGTTCGGTACCTTCATTGTAGCTGGGGAGGCCGTGAAATCGCCCAGAAGGCCAAGGAAGCGGCTGGTCAAGCAGCCAGCAAGGCTGAGGATTCTGTTAGCAAAGCAGCGAACAAGATTAAGTCCTCGGCGGGAACAAACTAAAGAAAGAAAAAAACGATTTCAGTCTACGGTTTCGTTTTCTCCGTTAGAGGTTCTTTTAATCTGTCTTGTGTGTATATTAGCATTGCGTCATATATCCCCCGTGGTGGTAGAGGAAAAAATGGAATCGTATTCCTTCACGATATCTTTTGCGAGCACGACACTGCATAACATGAGTCTTAACCCCAACATGCACCTTGTATGCAAGTTTCTTGGGGCAGGCTTGATTGCTACATATGTGGAGGGCTAGTAATCTGGGGCCGGGTTCACAAACTATTCCTTTTCGGAACAAGCTCCTTGCTTTTCGGACTGTGATCGAGGAATGTCGGGCCCGAAAGCGACCTCTCTCTGGCCAAGACTTCGGCTCCCATCTCCCTGCTGCAAACCCATCCTTTGCCATATCGCTGCTATCTTAGACGGCCCGGTAGCTTAGTCTTGCAAGCCTGTTATATCTCACCCAGCCGACGTCATGAAGTCCAAACCAGGCCGGTTGTCCAAAATACCACATCTACAACACTTTGATCTTCAACCTTACGGAAGAATATGACATATACATAGCTATATACGTTGGAATATGAAAACAGCATCGACGAGAGTAGAAGGGCGAATCTATCTGATCTCGTTTACAGCTCGGCTTATTCGAATTAATAACAGGAAATTAATGTAGGAAGCTGATAGACCAGTCGCTCAGCGGTAGAGACGTACGGTAGTTTCTATATTCACACTTGGGAAGAGGATAATGAGGTTTACATTGCGTGGAAGGCTTCTACTTGAATAGGAGTTTTCGGGCGTAAAGGTAGGTATGCATGCATCTCGATGATGCTGACGAATAGTGCAAGTATATTTACTATTTTGTATCAGCAAGACAGTCTACAACGTAAACCCGTAATGCAGCTCCCTGTGTTATCACGAAAGGTATTATCTATCCCACCCCGATACCCCTCACTTATACCGAATGAGCGAGGATACATGGGAACGATTGGGGGGTGCTCGAGGCTCGCAGGATGCCAAATAGCTTGGAGTGGACGAGATCTCGAGAACATGACACATCGGATCATATCACAGGTAAATCCAACAAGTCACGCGCAAGGCGCGACGCGATATCTATGCTTTCGATATGATATAATGATATGTAATCATAACCTAACATAACCGCCAGTTCGTAACTTGGACGGCGTGGGAGGAACAATCATCAGAGAACCAAAAGTTTTATGCGATATCGCAAAAAATTCATCCCGCGAGGAAATACATTTTGGGAAGCACAAGAAACAAGCCCAACCTGAGTTGAAACGTCGAATATGCAGGACTACGCAGATTTGATTTATGATATTTAGCCGACGGCGACTTACCGCTCGTTGTTGGTTGATGTTCATGCATTGTTTGACTCCCCGCTCACCTGGCTTTCTCCAATTTGGGATTTCAACTTTTTTTTCTTGGCGGTATAGCCATATCTAGACGAGAGAGACGATAGATGAGTGGTCAAGATTGCCGACAACGGGTTGGAGATATAAAGTGGTGGTGTTGAGATTTTGGGTTATAGCCTGTGTATAAATTGGACGTCTTGGAGAACAATTAATTAAAACATCTTTCGACTGATATATCGATACCTCGTTTTTACTTTGAATATTTGCAACTCCACCTTTCTATTACCCCTCTGTTTTCCTTATTCCCTATTCTATAAAGGAAGAGCCAGCTTCAAAACTATAGGCATCACCCAGACAGTGAACTTGCTTGTTTGCGGGTCTCGTAAGGGTTATCCAAATTACCACATCAACAACACACTTTCATTTCTATCAAGATGGCGAGCAGACGAAATAGGTCCACAAATAGAGACCCGTTTAGGGAATCTAGCCATGGAGGGGCTAAACGCACCTATTCGAAAGACGAGGATATACCCCAAATAGTGAGAGATATTATCAAGGAAGCGACTTCAAAGCGGACGCGACAAAAAGAAATTTTAGCACAAATTAAACCATATGTAGACTGGGAGTGAGTCAAAATATCATGATATCACAGCTCTACCTGTGAAGTCTATTATATAGTATAGTTATAAATTTGAGAGTGCGTTCTAATCAAAATTTATTTATATTATTAGCGAGAATGGTCTAAAGTACTTCCTCCGGAAGCAAAAACTTAGCAAGGTGAACCTAAGGCGAGAGGAGCAGGAATATATCAAGAGACATAGTAGGCGTGCTCTACAAGAAGGGCGACCAATTCCAGGATTTGAACTTGTGAGGTCTGGAAAGGTTGAAAAGGTAAAAAAGTCAGTAGTAGACAGGCTGCTTAAAGATGGCGACGAATACTACGCGCAAGACTTAGGTATGATCTTTATTTTGATTAGGATAATTGTTGGCTAAACCTAGATTTCATATACATAACTATAATTCATATTACTAACAGATAATCTTCATATATAGAGGAACAAGACGATGACGATTCGTGCGACATCCGTATCGTGGGATCCGATGACCAGTCCTTTGAAAGGCATCTTCAAGATCTCGAGAGTATCGATATGGGGAATTATGGGAATCTTGGTGGGGGTTATAATTTCGGCGAGGCCGGGATGTATGATACAGCATTAGACATTGATGCGCTCGGGGAACCCGGAATTGAGATACCAGATTTTGAGCCTCCAGGTATGCCCAGATTATGTAATGGCTGCCCGGACTTCGACTGGGGCTTTCTGGAGCTAGCTTGTCAGTCGCCTTTCGATGACGATGCCTTGCCAAACCCAAACCATTCGACAGCAGCAGGACAGTCTGGCTCGTTTCATAGTCCTCCGGACTCTGGATGTTTCAATCTAAGGGCTCGGCACCAAGAAAACGGAGTTGGTCATGGCGTCGATCCGAAATGCCACTACAATCCATTCGGTGATTTTATTCTCCAATTACAGCCGGCTAGGGATCTAATCCAAGCGCTGACGGAAGGTGAATATGAACAGGAGTCGGCAAATATTGGGCGTAAACCATTGCGCGACCAAAGGTCAGGTCTTGGACCGACTGACCCCCCCGAGCTCTGGTCTCAAGCCTTTGTTTCTGAGAGAAATAAATGGATCGGATTAATCGAGGCATTGTCCCTCGAAACGCTCACGAGAATCGTCATGGAACAAAAGTCTTCGGGGATCAACGACATATACACCTGCTATAAGCGTGTTGCAACCACATGGAGGGCGTCAGAGTTATACTTCCACTTCATGGACTGGGATACGGTCCGCCTTCCTCCTCCGCATATTCTTTACTCCCTTTTCAAAGATCCAAAATCGCTCCCGTCAGAAATTCGGGAGGCCTTAGCCGGCAACCTTGTGGAAGTCGACGTTCTCCCACCTGACGAACGAGAGCGCGAATCAAGATTACTCCACAAAATCTACGAAGACAATCTCCCTCAAGTCATAGAAATTTCACTGGCCCACAAGAAAGACAAGCATTGGAACTTTGGCTTCAAGGCAATTACCGTTCACCTAAAAACGCTTGAGGAAATATATGGCCCAGACCATTACCTGGTAACCCGAGTGATACATCGATTTGCCACTGTCATGGAGCGGGCCGATTTACAAAATATCAACGACAAAGATCTTATCCCGCTACTCTGGATACTGATCAAAAAGCTTTTTCGACTTAAGCTCGAGGACAGTTATACAGCGGATATACCACATGCCATTTTACATCTATACCGGTCTCTCGTGCGAGTTAGGGACTTTCAGGGAGCGAAACAAATGTGCAAACATTATGAGACCTATTGTCGTAGAATCGGAAGAAAGAGTGACGAGCTTCTGAATATGAACCTCGTGATGGTAACTGGAATGGAACTTATGGAGACTGAAAGGACTAAAGCCCTAAGATATCTCCAAAGATCTTTAAAGTTTTTCGAAGAGAAAAGCCCGACAGTAAGGAATTTTATCCATACTATGGGACACTCCGTTATTTCCTTCAACTTCTTGCAAATCGGCCGTTTCCTACGAGGCGCTGGCCGTGTCAGAGACGCTACATCCAGTATTCGCAGTTCGATTAGACACTCCACACGGACAGTTTACGAAATGTCACCGCGAGTATATGAAGGGGTCTTTGAGCTGGCTGTGTGCTATGAGGTTTTGGGAAAGCCCTTTATGGCGTTGACTTTCTTCCATGACGACCTTGAATATAGAGAAAAAGCCGGGATTTTTCATACTGCTCTCCCAAGTTTAGAGGCTATGAGTCGTATTTTGGCAAAGTGCGGTCTATCACAGCGGGTACAGCCAACGAATCGGTTAAATCCTGTTTGGATGCTCCATCAAGTTGACCTCGAGAAATACTATGCTATCTATGACAAAATGAAAGCTAGTGAGGAGGTAAATGTTGACTCTGAAGACAATAGTGCCACCGTTTCTATCGTGGATCTAGGGGTTGGGACTATACCAGAATAGGAATGAAATTTGGATTTATAATTCTTTATCAGAGCGGCCATTAACTTTGAGTTTACATGTTAGTACGTTAACTTTCATACCTTTGCCTTTTTGGCCCAGTTTTGCTATTTGAATGTATATGATAGTATTCACTGAAGAATCTATGCAATCTTAGCCTCAAATAACGGCTAAAATTTATCTACGTAATTTTTATCCGAACAGGAATGTTTAAGTTGAATAGCATGATCTAGGTCTATAAACTAGATATGATGGGATTGCAAATAATAACAAGGATAACTGTAATGAAGATACAAAGACCCACGTCCTCGGGGACATGCAAAACAGTTTTTAATCCACAATCTGACTTCCCCCGTATAAATTACACCATTTACACCGTAAATATAAATAAAAGATTTTGTCTCGCATAACCAGCCGCCACCCCCCCATAAAATAGACACACTGGGTTAATAAACACCCCCAGGGTATGCCAACTCATCAACTAATTGCCAGTCCTCACTTTCGTTGTATATTTTCCTGATCCCCGCAAGCAGCTCATTCAGAACATCGATAACAAGACTTTTAAGATCATCTGGGGAAATAAAACCATCCGCATAATCCCTTTCCATATCTTCATACAAACTATAGTACCGGTCTTCGCCCGTGATTGAATCGCGCACGTTTAGGATACTCCCATCAGGCGCAGAAGGCAAGGCAAGCGGCCCTAGCCGCCGGGACTTCGCGTCGACTATTTCATGAAGGTTATAACCTACGGCTCCCTTTGACCGTTCAAACCTCATTTCAGCAATGGGCCATATGATATCGCGCAGGATACCGAGGACACCATTGTTTGGTGTGATGTCTCCGGGAGTGCATTCTGCTTCTGAAATCTTCTGATGTACAGTTGCAGGACTGTCTAAGAATTCAATTTTTGTGTCTGGAGAATGGGAAGAGGACATCTTGGAAGGTGATGTAGGAGAGGAAGCGGCAGAATTTAAGGGAGAGGGAAATGGGGAGGAATATTTAAGGGATGGGACCATGTTATTCATAATATGTTCTCGGGGCTGATGGTTGATTTTTGGTAGAAATGTTGCGGAGTGTGTGAATAGGTCGTACTAAATACTTGATTAGAAATCAACTATATAAAAAATGAATTGTCGATTTAAGTAGCAAAAGGGTCAAAATAAAACTGTACCTGATCAAGTCCACCAAACTGGATATCCATACCCGTAAAGACTTCTCCGAGGGTCTGGTGAATACAACATAAAAGCGGACTCAACATCTCAGTTTCTGCAACCTCACTGGTACAATGAGCATCTGTGCGTCGCATCATAACAATGAGTTTGTGAAACTCTTGAATGAATGCTTCGGTATATGCATATGAAGACTCATCAATATGAGAAATTTGCTCGGGTGAGACACCCAGTGAACTTAAGACCGCGGTCATAAGATGACGATAGTAAGATAGACGGTGTTTAACGAGGGGCAGGGGATGAACATAGTTCACGAGTAGTGCATATATGTCTACATAGAGGATCATCGGCTAGAATTCCCAGCGTTAACTAAAAATTCTATATTTATATGCGGGATAAAACTCAATTTAGACAGGATTACCTGAAGTCCTGCACGCAGAAAATCCACCATTTTTGTGAGAGGAACTAAATACCCAATGTGGGCTGTGTATATAGACATTAGTAGACACTCGCTTACTATATGCACGCTGAAACCTGGTGCTCGGTATGCATATGCAGGGCCTATAGACGCTCGGGCATAGATACGGCATAGCATGCGTTTATACTTGGTTCAAGATAGATCAACCGGGGACCTACGCTTTCCAGTTGGAGCAGTAACTATGCATATGAGACAATTAGCACACCAATATCATCCGGATATCGCTATCACACCAAGGGCTATTCCTACCCCATGCTATAGAGGGATGTGGTTTCCTCGCTAGTAGATGTTTGAGTGAGTCTTCCGAAGTGAAGGGGTCGAAGAGCGTTTGACGCCTTGTGATCAATGTGTAGCGCTCGCTAACATTCAAAGTAGGTGTGTTCGTGAGCTCCATGTTTGATAATGCCATCGATCAAAGTAAATGGAGAAAAATGAGATGATTAGATACACTTCAGGTAGCTGCACATTGTGGGGCGTGTTCGGCTTTAATCGTGGCCTCGCATGTCAAGCCTGTATTTTAATCACTTCGAATATAGTGTTAAATCCGTCGTACAGATCTATGAGCTCCTCCAGTGGGCAATACATATACATAAAGCAGGCTCAATCAACCCAGTGGCTCTCGTAGCTACGTATACGTAGGACTTTTCATGATACTCTGAATATGACCTTGCTACTCCTAACCAGCTATTTGGGCTCTTTACGTAATTTTATGCCGGGTTTTATTTTTTGAAAAATATGATGGATCACAACCTAAGTGCCAGAGAGTACTAAAGTATCCACCCCGTATATGAAGTTAGGCTTTATCGGACTAGTTTTCGGAGCTCCAGCGGGTACATACTGGCAACCTCGGGTGTAAGGCCGCGAATCGATCTAGCTCCCGTGCGGCCGTGCAATTTATTTAGTTTTCGGACTACGGATTGGTGTCCGTTCGGTATTTTGGTACACAGCATGAGTCCCAACTTTGGGACCGCCCATGCAGCAGCAGGCATATGGCCATGGAATCCCCTAAAGGTGATATTAGACCTACCCGCTCGTACGGTACAGGCTCGGTTAGATGACAGGAGCAGCTTCAACTAATGTTATAACGGGGCGGAAGGGTTTCAGAAACCCGTGGCCAGGGATCAAGCTGGGATGAACCTGATTGAAGATCGGGATGTCAATAGGGGGTTCACCGGACCAGCTGATAAGAAAGCTTAAGGGAGCCCGAGAGCTCAATTGCACAATACAATAAATAGGCTTAGATAGAAGTTATGTGAATTTGATGTTATACTTAATTATGATGTTACCGGATGCTTTGTGTAACAAGTTCAACTACACTAAACTTCTCTGTGTTTTTCTTGCATTAGTTAATCGGCTGGATCTCAGGGCTCGCCTTACCGAAAACTAGATCATATACCTCTTGCTATACAAGCTAAGTCGAGCCGACCCGTCAGATCGCTCAGCCAGCCTGGGATTGACATGCATATGTTGGCCTCCGTATATATGCACCTGTCAGATCGACCAATTCGTCCGATACTTGACTAAACCATGAACAGTGTAGTCTGTTCAAAATTAGGGGGGCTGCTGGGTATATCTATTATCTATGCTATTCCCAGGTTTCCATGAACGTGCCAACCTGTACTGCATGCATATGTCTCAAGTTCTACGTTACAACTTGGGGCAGAAGAAAGATGTATATATGTTGTGTAACACAAGTATATGTACCGCGGTACCTCGATCACTATTGAAAAACCTGTAGCTTTTGTTGGTTCTTCACCAGTTATATTACAAAGCGCATGTAATAATATGTCTGGATAAGGCGCAGTATGCAGCCTCACCCTCGCGGTCTCGGCCTCGAAGAACATTGGGCAGCCGTATGGCACGGCTCAGCATCCAAAAAGTAATCTCAAAAGAGGGGTTCAAAAAAAGAAGAGTTCCTTCATTATCTCGCCTCCACTAGGATAAACTGAATGCCTTCAAAAAGGCTCGAGGATGCAGCGCAGCTCTGGAATGAACATCCTGCAGCTTCTCACTTTACCATCCAAATCCTTAAGCTGGGCGCATGTACATCAACGCATATTCAGGCACGCAAAATACAACATGGTAGTCTCTAGCACCATCCTCCCGAACGGGACAGTGATTGATGTCGCCCACCTTGACAAGATCAATCTCGCGAGGCTTGAAGCCGGAAATTCCGAAGAGAATGAGAAGTTACGTTCAGCTGCTGAGTCTCAGGGTATATTCTATCTCGACTTTCATGGGAGCAAAATGGGGAGTCTGCTCTTCGAACAACTCGGGGAGGTGTACTACCTATCCCAGCAGTATTTCGATCAAGAAGAGGGATTGAAGATGAGGGACGTGCGAAATGATCAAAAGCCTTCACAGGATAAAGGGTAATCTATTAGTTTCCGGTTTCCCTTGGTATCGAAAAAAAAAAAAAAAAGTTGCTCATTAAGATGGATTATAGTTACAAGTTCTGCGAAACGGACGAAACTTTTGAAGTGAGTAGCGGTGTATCAACCTTCCAGCCCAAGACTAATTTTATTGCAGATGGCATACGATGAACTCGTTAAAGGGGACCTTTGCCTGCCCCAAAGCCTCCAGCCGAATAGGCACACGCTCAAATACTTCTCAGAAATATGCCACAACGCCGCGCTGACGATGCTCCGCTCTCTCTCGGCCTCCATCTCCCCAGACGAGTTGTTCGAAAACTATCACCAGAAGTCCAAACAAAGCGACAGCGGACTCAAGCTTGTCTACGAGCCCTGTATCCCGAAAAAAGCAGAAGTGCTTGAAAACAAACACACCGACAGTGGCACTCTAACTATCCTCTTTGCTGAGGAGCTGGGCTTGCACGTCCAACTTCTGGACGGGAGCTGGGGGTATACCCCTTCCATTTCCGGGTGCGCTGTAGTCCATGTTGCAGATTCATTGCAGTTTATGAGCGGTGGAAGACTCAGATCTCCAGTCCATCGTGTTACCCAACCAGTCGACGGGTTTATGAAGAGATATTTCCTATCATATTTCTTGCGTCCTGAAGATGCCTTTGGAGATAAATATCGTCTTCGAGGCCAGCCTCTTTAATTACTGATTGGGGTGCCTAACCAATGGTGAGAGAGTAGATACTTGGGTACGGCCGCTAGAAAGCAACTTTAAAATTTTTGTCTATTCTTCTGTTTTGCATTATTGTATACTTAAACCGTGTACCCTACCTTTTTCGCAGATTACAGGGAACCCTGAACTATGGCCGCACGCAGTAATCACAATGGGTAATACGAATAAGAAAACGATGTAGTACCCTGAACTACCTCCCAAGATATCGCTATTACCATCAATTTGACATAATTACACTGCTAAGCTAGAACCTTGGGATATTTGGGCCGCTAGATGACCAACTTTGCCCCAATGACAGCATACGGAAGCTTGAAGGAGTTTAAACTTAATAACAAGAATTGACCTCTATGGCTATCAAAAAATCTACGTAAAACAAAGTTCGCAAAATACCACGCGGATAGGAACACACGTCGGTACGACCTTGTATTCCTGGCCGGTTCCGGATAACTCTTGTCTATTGTTCTTGCTGGTTGACACATAATGCTCGTTACCCTCTCCTAGATGATCGAGATCGTCTATAGTTCCCGGCACCTTGCTCGTGTAGGGATCAACGGTGGAAGTCTGGGTCGCGGAAGTTTCCGGGACATTTCTCCATGGACAGTTGATCAGCCGAACTAAAATTAGTTCTCATGCCATATCTAGATGAATTGAGGTTGTTACACAAAATAGTTTGATCTGGGAACCGAGCTCGGGAGCATTTTCATTCTCTTACTTAATTAGTTTAAGATGCTAACATTCTCCGGTTATAGTTTGGGATTACCCGGCGGGTGACAAGGTCGTGACATCGTTTCATTCCCCGTGCCGCCATGTGGTAATTGTAGTACTTTCAAAATTCTCGGGCCGGTCGATCTTCTCATCTAACAGACTACAGGTATCATATTAGTTAGTCTTTTAATATTTGCAGCGGAGTCATATTAGCCGGTTTTGGGAGAGCTCAGTGAACTCAAAAAAAATAGGAGTACTCTGAAATATAACGTCCTAGACCAGTTGACCGAAGAATCTAAGTATAGAGTATCTATTGGTGTCTAGAGTATACATTGAGACGTTCATGAGCAATTCTTAGCTTGTAATTGATGTTCAAAAACCGCACCATCAAGCTTATAATCAAGCAGTTATATATTTACTATTATAAATACTTATAAAATGGAGATCTCCCACCCATTTGTCTATATATGCCACCGATGCATCCCATTAATACAATACAACACCTAGCTAGCTGTAGCTATAGAAATCTATAGAATCCAAAGAGAACAGAATACTACATAACTAGGTACACGCCTAGGTAATTAAGTAGGTACGGTACCTAAGTGCCCCGAATCCCCCAATATTACAATATCCAATCAATTAGTATCAACCAATATCAAAACGTCTCGATCCCCGCCCTTCAGTTCAGATGATACGTATGACATATATTTCGTCAATGCACTTACAATCGACCCGGGTAGCGATCGACATGAGAACGACGAGGCCTGGTCTCGATGCCACTCCGAAGCCAGATATTCGGTTTGAATACAACGCCAAGTCACTGCATATCACATTCTCCGAGGTGCTGGCGGACTTGATCATGATATCACAAAAAGCACGACGACCTCTAATCCTAAGCTAAGGGTTTTGGTTTTTACACGAAAATAGTTAGCACTAGATGGTGGAACGTTAACATCGCTTACTGTTTAAGCCAACCGAAGCCGTTGCCTAGGATGACTTTTACTAACACAACCAATAAGAGCTGTAACCCCGTAGCTGAAACTATATAGAGCTCTTCCAAGCGGAAAATTACTGGCATTATTGGAACATTGTATTATTTATGTCTCCTAGCCAGACAAAAACGGCTAGAAATGCACATAGCCGAACGTCGAACGTACACAAAAGAAGTTAATTTGGATCACCATAGCGGACTACACCATGCATCATAGGCCAGCCGCCAACAGTTTAAATTACAAGATCGCACCCGCATATCCGTCCCTTGCTTCGTTTCCAGACTTTCCGATAGCAAAGTCCCGGGAGATAGGTTCTTCCCTAGCTCTCATAAAAACTTTTTTAAAAAAAAGGCACCTGCTTCTATTCGACACGGAACTTCCACCCGTACAGTTGTATAGCGTATGGCAGTGCACCCTAAAACTTATTCTCGCGATACATACCGTTTCCGTTCTAAACCACTAACAAGAGCGGTACCTAGCCTTACTTCCCGAATCTAATCATTCATTGTGCTCCCATACAAACTATGCTCGCGAACAAGCACCTCTAAATTCGGTGGAGCTTTGCCTCATAGAATACAAGTAGAGCTCCTCTAGAAATCGAATCTACACCGGATTAGAAGTCGAAGTTCAAGGCCTCCATGTATCAAGACTGCATGCCCTTCGGACCTTGCTCTCCAAGCAATGCAACTGCAGAGTCCCGTCTGTAGCTCTGCAGCTCTGGTGATCTAATTTAAATTTATTGAATGAATATAAAAAAAAAAATAATGAGAAAAAGTTGGCGTCATTGACCAATTGGTCGATTGAACCATGGATACAAACTGAGCTTCATGATGCATATCCTGCCGCAAACTCTACATCTGAGCAGTATTATACTGTATCTACTTCGGGACCACTTCCTGGAGGCTGGTTAACGGGGCGCATGTTCGTCCGAAGTTCAATATTTCCGTACCTTATAACTAGGTATCTACCAAGTCGCTTTGGCATCAAGAATATCTATTTTCAAAAGGAAAGGTGTTCTGGATCCTCTAATTCTTTTTATTTTAAATTTTTTTTTTTTTAAAGAACTTCATGATTTCATAGACGCCAAGTTAAAAACCTTCCCAATGCCCGACTTGACTTCCGTTGAAGTATCTACGCGGCATCAATACTCCGTATTTTCTGAACATACAATTATCATCATAGTTTTTATCATATTTATCATTAATCTATTCCATTCCCATCACCCTACCCCAGAAGGAAACCGTTCGCTTTCCGTATGTATGCCAATGGATAGTCCGGGTGCAAATAGCCCTATAGGATCTCCAAAGAACGCATCATCCACATCATACCGCCAACTATACCACAAACTCCAAAACCCAGAAGCCCACCCCAGCGCTAAGCCAGATGCCTGGCTCCACCTCCACAAACTCCTGGACCTAGCCGTTTCCAAAGCTTTAGTCTCTCCCACATCTACAATCTTATCTATCCCCAAATACAACCGTATAGATCTTATAAACTTCCTTTCCACCAGCGAAAGAGCCACTTTAAACCAGTGGACGGAATATCTTTCTCGTCGCTCTTCTGGTGGGAAGCCGGAGCTACTCCTTAATCGCTCACATGCATCACATTTCCTTCGCCTCGCTGCTCCTGCGAAGTATGTGGATGGGATATGGTTGAGCGGTATACACCGCTCGAATACTCCACTCCACCTTCGTCCGATAACTCGTATTGCATGGCAAACCTTGTCCGAAGAACTCGGTGATGGAGATCTCGCCAGAAATCATGTATACATCTACTCCGAGCTTCTCAAGTCGATGAACATAAACATCGGCGACGGTGATTCATTAGCCTTCATCGACGAGTCTCAAAACCCTGGACAAGACCCACAAGTATGGATCGCGGCAATCGCGCAGCTTGCGTTGGGAATGTTCCCGGAAACACTTCTTCCTGAAATCCTAGGGTTCAATCTGGCTTACGAAGCTGTTACGCTGGATACTTTAATCTGTGCGCATGAGCTACGAGAGTTGAGACTTAACCCTACATATTTCAATCTACATATCACCATTGATAATGCAGATTCCGGACATACCGCGATGGCCCTATGCGCTGTCGTCGAGTTGATGAAGACTTGCAAGTCCATTGACGAGGAAGATAAGGTTTGGAAAAGAATCCAAGCCGGGTACATCCTCGCGCAGGAATACTCCGTCAACCCTCGCCCGCTGTCACAAGCGGAACGTGACGTTTTGGAAATATTCTCGAATAAATGCGGAGCTGCTACCTCTGCACATCTAAGATGCAAAGCACACATTGGAGGGCTTAAGGGTATGAAACTCGGGGAGTGGATGGATCCTGAGAAGTGGGAGGAGAGGAAATATACCTTTTTGGAGGTACTGGGTTCCTCATCATGGGTTGTACCTGGAAAACCGGATCAAAGTCGGTTGATACAGGAAATATCCTGGAAAGGAAGGATGTTTGGAGCGTTCACTATCGCGGAGACTACGGTCCTTACGAATTGGATATCTGGTATGTCGACGGCTACGACAACAGAAAATCTTGAAAAAGAATTCGAACGGGCGAAAGGCACTTATGCTCGCCTTGTTGAGAATCAATCGGTTTTTGAAAGTTGCGATATTGATCCAATGCATCATACCACAATTGAAATGGACTCAGAAAGCCTCCAAGAGATTCCAGAAATGCCATCAGAGCTCCCGATCGATGTTGTCCCCAAAAACTTCAAGCCCTCTAAATTACTACTGATGGCAGCAATGCCTTTACAACACTACCTTTCAAGCTCTACAAAGTCTGCAACTCACCATGGCATGGCCGTGCTAAAGGTATTAAGGGTGCTAAACGGCCTCGCGGACGTTGGCAATCTGATCGCGGGCATGGACGAGGTAAGTAATCCCTCCGGTCTCAGCGTCATAGACCTCGCAACAAAACTTCATAATCATCTGGACCAAAACCAAACTATGCAGTTAGATCTAGACCCTGAATGGATTTGGTTAAAATCCATATCACTGGTCCCAGGATCAAACTTTTGGTTCCTAATCGGCGTCCAATACGCCCTCATATTCTTAATGCACAGTCCAGAAGCATTTAGCGTCCTCGACGAGGAGGCTTCGACAAAGATGCAAGAGATAAGTATAAAAGTCAAAGAAGAGCTAGAAACGCTGGGCTTCCGTGAAAACGAAGACAGTAAACGTGGCTTCTGGATGACTATTAATACGGTCGCTCGTAAGGCGCCATAAGTCAGAACGGCACACAGCGACGTCTGGTGTACGAGATAATGGCCCTCGTTCCCACCAGCTTGGAATTACGGCTGCCCACTATTCATTCCACCCTCATTACTTTTAACTTGATTTTGACCTCATCCTTATCTTCTCGATTTCCAAAAGTTATTCTTCCTTTGCTTGAACGTTTTTATCTTTTTTTTTGTCCTAATCACATCGAGCCTATTCTAATAGATGGTGCTCGCATGTACTATATCACTATATAGATTTGTAAATCATAGAATGCAAATAATAGTAGTACGTATAGTTGCATATTTCGTATCTACACTCGACGTTAAAAACTCCATATCGAGTAACCCCAATGTTCAAGGATTAAGTTAAGAACGACAATCGCCCAACCTTCTCTAATCTAATGACAAAAAAAAAAAAAAAGCCACCTATCTACCAAACTATACAAGCAACGCCCAGTTGGTGAGGTACATGCCCTCCACTGACGCCTACACCAGCTACTGACCCGGGTTCCCCCAGTCCCCAGCCTAAATCTTAGATCAAAGATCAACCTAAGCCGTAACCCCCAAAAACTTCAAAAAGGCCACCGTAACAACCCCGCCATCATGCGGCAACCCACCCCTCCCAATCCCATCATTCCCAACATCCTCCGAAATAACCCCACTCTTGATCCTCAAATTCAGTAGTTCCTTAATAATCTCCTCGTCGAATTCAGGATGTCCCTGGACGGTGAATACCTCCCCGGGTCGGTATAGTGAATGAATCCGTGTTTTGGAACTTGACGCCAGTATTTCCATGTTTGAAGGGCAGGTTTGGACGATGTCGCGGTTCATCAGGTGGAGGGTCTTTTCGATCCCACATGCATGTTAGCACTATTACCCCAAGAAGAAAAAAACCCGGACATAAAAGCTTGAATATATATATATATATAATATAGAGAAAGACTTACAATACCATCCTTCCCAAAAACCTCCCTCCCCTTCTCCCCCAACACCAACTCCGTCGGCGCAACCTCCCACCCATTCTCATTCCTCCCAACCTCCGCCCCCAAAGCCCTCCCCACGATCTGATGCCCAAAACATATCCCAATAACCTTCTTCCCCCTCGCAACACACTCCCTCACAAACCCCACCAGATCAACGATCCACTTATCATCACCCCACGCATTATATCTCGACCCGGAGATCAAGATCCCATCGAAGTCATCATTTTCTATAGATGGTAATCGTTCCTCGGCGTTGTAGCCTACTATCTTGATCGAGCTGCGTGGGATGTTTTGGGAGTCCGCGGCGGTGGCGAAGAGGGTTTTCCAGACGCCGGTGTGCCCGCCGCGGGTTATGCGGGCTTCGTCGAGGGGTTGGTCGCATTCGAGGACGGCGAGGGTGAAGGGTTTTGATGCCATTTTTCTTTTTCTTCTTCCTCTTATTCTTCTTCTTTAATTCCTTAATTATTTCTTTCCTTTGTTTCTTAATTATTTTTGTGAAGTATACGTAAGTACCTAGGTATGTAGGTAGGTACTTGCCCGCGCAGATTTAATATTTTTTATAAACGATGTCGCAACGTCATGGTATTAATTTAGAAGCTTCGGTTCCATGGTTTTTTCTTGACAACCCTGAAACGGTATAAACCTAGTTAAGCTGCAACCGTGGATAGCCGAAAAGGGAAGCTGACAATCAGCGACAGGGGGAAGGAAGCTCGGTTGAATCGACGAAAGTTTATAGCGTCTAAGTTACCTAGGCACTCGATACAACGATTAAATATGTATAAATACGCTTATCTAAAGCTCAATTGCCAATATTATATTCATATTATTTTATTCCCAGTTAGGTACCTATAATCAGCCACAATTTAAAAAAAAAAAAAAAAAAAAAACCGCAACAAAAACAACATACAACGCAGTTCTACGTTGCATTTTTCTCCCTCTCTCTTAAATACGAACTTCCACCCCTCGCAGACTTCCAAAAAAAAAAGGGCCGGAACCCTTAATTAAGTTCCTCGTTTGGTAAAAAATGTATACATAATGTCTTTTCCTCAAATGCACGAAATTGTATTCTTTAAATGAAGAAAGGTAATAATAGCTTATGAATGTCAACAGTTAAATGAATTAATCTTAAATCATAATAACCAGTAGGTATCTATCTATCCAATACCCCAAAAATGAACCCATTCTACCCTCTAAGCCCATCTCATATACATATAACCCAAAAACAAACAAACAAAAAATTAAAAAAAAATAAGAAAGTAAAAAAAGACAAAAAGCGATTATACATTAAAAGACCCCATCCCCAACCTGGAGGACGTGTCCGGAAATACATCCTTTTTTTGTACAAACCCAACAAAAGCCCTCAAAAGACCAAAATATCAACTCGTCTAGCAAGTCAAATATCCAATCCCAAAGACCCTGCTAGTAAGTAAGTATAAAAACAAAAAAAAAAACTATTATACATTAAAAGACCCCAAAAATTAATTCTCAAACCTGGAGATTTTGTGTCCGGAAATACATCCTTTTTGAAAATATATATCTATATATCAAAATGATAGAAAGCTGATCAAACAGCCCCGAGCTAGCGGGTTATGATCGCTTTTATCATTGATATATGATGTAAAAGAAAAAAAAAAAAACAAAGGAAATTCGTAAAGATATCATAACCATCCATCGATCCATTAGCAACCATCCTTCTGCTCATAAAGAGAGAAGCATAGAAGAAGATGAACTCTCGCCTCGAGCGGGTAAACATCTCTTCTATCTCCCTCCCTTAAGGCCTTGCAAATAAGCAAGAAAGAGTAGAAGAAAAGGAAAAAAAAGGCCAACTCATCGCATCGAGCGGGTAAAAGCCCTTTTCTCATTATCTACTTCTCCCAGGAGGTATACACTAAAACCACTATAATACTAGCAGAGAGCCAACTCATCGCATCAAGCGGGTAAAAGCCTTCTGTATAGCAGGTTGTGTATATATTAAGGTTTGCCATATAAAAATGGATTATAGGAGGTTTTTTTTTTGGATAGATAGACGCGCGGGGATGTATAACAGATGAACTCATCGCCTCGAGCGGGTAAACACCTGTTGCCATCCGGCGTACTATCCTTTTTTGTTTTTTTGGAGATTTTTTTTTAACCTTTTTTAAAGAAGGGAGGTTCGTAAACGGTCGTTATTCATTAAGAATGGTGCGGATGATGGAAATGGTTTGGTCAACTCGTCGCATCAAGCGGGTAAAAACCTCCCATGTTGGTAATATAATTGCGGTGGTGGTGATGGGGTTCGTAAAAAATCGTAAGAAGTCGTAAATTTCGTTATATCGGACAGAATTTTTAAGAATAAAGTAGACTAGTCGCATCAAGCAGACAAGCACTACTTCCTCCCCATCTTCCAGAAAAATTCCTTGCAAAAAGCCCATTCAAAGACAAGAGATCAACTCATCGCATCGAGCGGGTAAAAACCTCAGGTCCTTAAATAAAAGCCATACAAGAAAAAGAAAATCCGGAAGATATAAGAATCTCAAGTCGAGAGAAGTCCGTAGACGAAAGCTCACCAGCCGAAATATATAATATGATATATATATATAGTGAACTCAGATCGCATCTAGCGGGTAAACACCATACAATATAATATATATGTATAAACCACCCCGGCGGCTCCATCATCGAATACAGTCAATCGACTAAAGAATAGAGAGAGAGAGAAGGAAAGAAACGAGATAATCCCCGGAACTCCTACTGGAAGGCTCCCAAGACAGGACATCTCGAAAGAAAGCTAGGGGAGTATAAGTATAACTGATCAACTCATCGCATCAAGCGGGTAAAAACCAGTCATTCCATCCATAGCGATCGACGGTATAGATGTCTATATCCCCTTCCCTCTTCCCCCAATCCCTTGGAGTAAAAGAAGAAGAAAAAGGTTTATCGGAAGAAGAATGGAGATGAACTCATCGCATCAAGCGGGTAAACATCCACCATGTAGGGGCCAAAAGGACCGGGAAATGATCAACTCGTCGCATCAAGCGGGTAAAAACCATTCCCAAATCCCGTCGGAGTAGTAGAAAAATAGGGAGAAATGGATGAGAA
The DNA here is from genome assembly GCA_036872755.1 of Orbilia blumenaviensis. Classification (NCBI taxonomy): domain Eukaryota; kingdom Fungi; phylum Ascomycota; class Orbiliomycetes; order Orbiliales; family Orbiliaceae; genus Orbilia; species Orbilia blumenaviensis. Next base: position 1,034,971 of record JAVHNS010000001.1, read on the forward strand.
GAAGAAGAAATAGTGAACTCATCGCATCAAGCGGGTAAACACCATCTTCATCCACCAAACCTAGACCCCATAATTATCATTATAATATTATAGTTTTTTATGGCGCAGCAGCCAACAACGGCACCAAAACCCCAGGCATCCGACTCTCAAAGACCAACTGATCCAGCTGTCTCTCAAAAGTCCCCGGCGGCTGAAGCGTAATCCGATCCCAAATGGTATCAGGCACTTCCTCCAAAAACTTCCTCTTCTGAGCACTGAGTTGAAGAGTAGGATCAGTCAAGACCTCCTCTTTCAACTGCTGTCCCTGAGTACCCGTTCTCCCCGGTTTAAAAGCAAGCGGTGATCTTGCTCCGGGGGGGATTCCACCGGGTCTTGATGGTCCCATGTTGTTGTTATTATCATTATTGTTATTTGTTGACGGTAGTGGTGATGATGATTGTGCCGGGAAGGCTATAGGAACGACGACTGGCGTCGGTGCTATAGTTGGAAACCCGACGTCCTCGTGCTTAACCGCACCGGGACCGTTATCATCAGATGCAACCGTCCCAGGTGAAACCAGCGCAGTACCAGACGTTATAGGAACCACGATCTCGCTTGTCTGGCGCTTGTCCAGAGAAGCGCCATTGGCGATTGGCAGTGCAGAGGAAGATGCGGAGGCGTATGCAATTGCGATCAGAACTGCGGTTGAGACCTTCATCTCTTTTGGAGACTGTTAGAATAAGGTAATTGACTGAAAATGGTAATAATATATATATATATATATATATTTTCCGGGTATTCGTAGATTGGATGGTTAGAGAGTTTTTGAAAAAGAGACCTGCCTTATATGTATAAATCTTCCTTCACAGAGGTATTAAACAGATATAGGAAGATGAAGAAGAAGGAAAAGAGAAGAGTTAAAAGACAAAGGGAAGCAGTCGTTGTGATCCATTCCCAGTGAGCTGAACCGATGTCTCCAGCGAATGAACTGATGATGATACTAAAAAGTTATTCTAGAGCAGGAAGGAACACTCCAATATATATAACATTCACAACTACCCAAAACTGACATCTCAGAAAGAAAGAAAAAAGAAGCTCGCGATACCTAACACATTCTCAAGCCACCACCACGCATGAAAAAAAAAAAAGGAAGAAGCTGTCAGAGACAACCTGCCGCACATGCATTCCCCATCAATTGTGGAGGCGTAACATTCAGGGTCCTTTCAAAAAAGAACAAAAAAGCAATGCGACAGACGCGACAAAATGCCCAGCCAAAAAGTAATTGGGCCAGTATGCAGTGAGCTCTATGGGGGGGGAAGAAAAGTTGATCTTGGCCATGTTTGGCATTTTTCCTTTCACGTCCCGACGTCTCGCGCGCACGTCTGCAGTTGCATAAATCCCATATCTTTTTCGAGGGCAAGCTTCGGCTAGTTCGGGTGGACCAGGGTATAATTTCCAAACCTTAGCGGAAGGGGGGAGGGGGTTAGAATACTAACCTACTATTAACCCATTTTTTTTCCTTCTCGAAGCCTACCCACAAGGGTTTGTTTACAATTCCAGTTAAGAAAAATAGAGAGAGCTAACTACTATACTCACTAGCGGGCGTTGAAAGACTGTTATTTTTTTTCGAGGGTGGTTGAACAATTGAATTTCAATTGGGTCCTGCATTAGTGTCAGGGCGAAACCGCAGCAAGTACAACCAACCCCCGTCGCATCACGGTTCACCCTCTAACACCACCATATAGTGCCACTAGAAGACCATTAGGTCTAGGCTCTCTCCCCCATAAAACAACCCTGCGCCTCTTCCCCTCAAAAAAAAAATACGGCATACCGGCGCCTCTAGAGGCACCAAGAGGCACCAAGAGGCCACAGTGAAAGTAAAAAAAAAAAGTGTCAAAAACGGGCAGGAAGTAACGCCACAAGCTTGTTTCCTTGTATCGTATCGTATCGATTATGTCTTTTGATATTATTCAGATTTAATAATTTTTCTGAAATAGGCATTAGACTAGGCTGAGGAAGGTATCGTGCGTGTTTGATCATATTTTACTCCCAGACTGCTGCTACTGCGATAGTGAAATACCGTTAGATGTTCATTTGAACACTAAGTAAATTATAATTAACCTCTCCCCTTCATACGAGGAGGCTCTTTTGGTTAGCTGGACTAAGGCAGGGCAAGGCAAGGTAAGGTAAGGTACCTTGCATCACTGCAAAGCTTTGAGGGAGGGTTTTGTATCGTCAGGAAACGTATGCGGGAGACAGCCATATCTAGCTAGATACATGCATATACGTATATACACGGCGCTTAAAAAAAAAAAAACGATCAAATCAATCAAATCCCTTTAAAAAAAAAAAAAAAAAAAATTACCAGACGATAGCCAAAGCTAAATGTCTCTACCAAACCTCATCTCAAACCCTCATCCCAAAACCCATGAACCCCCCAAGACCAGAGGTCGACTTCCAGAGCTCTCTCGATATCAACGGTGTAAGATCTTCGGATTCCAAACCCAAACTAAAAGAGAGACCCCACACTCAAACCAGACAAGATCTTAGCTAGTAGCTAGTAACACCTGCAGCATGTCTTAACTACGGGACGATCTTAATATACCATCATATGTAAGTACTTAAACGCCCCCCCCGTTACCAATAATACTAATTCTAGCTCTAACACTAAAACACCACCATGTCGCCGGTATCTGTTCAGCTGACAATCACATCACATTATATCATGATATCATCCCATTACATTAACTCAAACCCCAAAATCCTCATATCATATTTAGAAGCTTCAAAAAGAGGCAGTTGGGTAGGACTTAAACATAATAAGAATTGAGTCAAATGGATCCATTATTACAGGATCGAATCGAATCGAATCGATTGATTTTACATAGCCATACTTGGACGTATCGTAGTATAATTTAAATTAGAATGATACCGCAGCAGATGTAATGTGATGGTAATATCATGTCAAATTTTAGGTATATAAACAAGCAATGAGTAAGTAATAATAATAATAAAAAAAGAGGTATAACTCAAAAAAGAAGAATTTTAAAAAAAGGGGGCTATAAAAGTAATAGACAAGAAGGTTAATAAGCGGCGGTCGAAATAAAATAAAAAGGGTAGTAGAAGAAATAGAAAAACAGCAAAGTATAGCATCATCCCGGCCAGCTAGCTTAATAATAAGACTAAACACTAAAATAAAATACTCCTTTGTTCGATGCGCAAATACCAGGAGAGAGGAGAAAACCCCCAGATACATATGAATAAATGGATGGATGGAAGGTACTTTAGTTAGCGGCAGCAAGCAGTGTCTTTTGAATAGCAGAAAAAAATGTGAGTTTTGGTTATGCAAAGGGGACATGTCGTTGACTTCTAAATCACGAAAGAACAACCTCTTTCTTTATTTTCAATTCATGGTTTCGTGAATGCTTTGGATGGGAAAACAAAGAGACAAAAGTAGGGAGATAAACCCCTCCTTCTCTTCTTTCATCTCATCGATGCAAAAAAAAAGAGAAATCCCGTGGGGGAAGCGGGAGGGGCCGTTTTCTTTTCGGACAGAAAGGAGATTAAAAGAAAGGTAAAGGAAAAAGAAAAAAAAAAGACAATTAACACCTTTGAAGAAGAATACCCATTAAAGAAAAAAAGATGATCAAGACAAAAAAAGAGGAATACGCCACAAACACGCATCACGCAATCACCTCCTGCTACCACTGCCAGGCGGAGGCGGTCCATAAGAATGTCCACTCTTCCGTCTGCTGCTTCTCCTATTCTGATCCGCGGTCATACCCGGCTCCTCTGGGAATGGGTTATCGAGCATGTCCTCAAGGTAAGTACTCGGCGTCCTTCCGCCAGCAGGTACACCGAGAGTGGAGCTGATACTAGGAGCCTGAGCATGTCCTTGACCCGGCGAAGGTCTTCTAGCAGCCGGGGTCAACAACGGAGACGCAGGTGGTGTTCCGACAACATGCGAATCACGGGTCGCAGGACGAGGTCTCGGCAGCGAATCACGGGATTGGTTAAACGGGAGATTTGTAGAAGCAGCTGGAGCGTAGTACCCTGCAGGGAGATACTGGGATTGTCGTTGATGGGAGTTTCCATTATTAGCGGTTGGCGAGAAGAACAAGGATGTGTTCGGGGTAGTTCCGAGACCTGTGGTTCGGGACGCGGTTCCCAAATGGTCGAGCGAAAGGGAGGACCCTGCACCGGCGCTGTAGAAGGATTTCTTGGTCGCAGCCGGGTTATGGTAGCGACCGAGAAGTCCAGCTTTGGAATCCGTAGTCACCGAATTGGCCTTTCTAATAGAACGACGGAGCTGCCAAGCTACAACCATCCTCCAGGCGAAGGCGATGAGACCGATGAGGCCGAGAGCAGCACCAACGGCGATAAAAACGGTACCTTCGGGGAGATCAGACCTTTGCATGTAAGGAGCGTTCTTGGTATTAGGAACAGCGGGTGGTGGATAATCCGGGATCTTGTATCTGCTGTTGTCCGGAGGGGTATATTTTGGAGGTGGTGGATCATCAGAATTGTCCGACGAACTGCTCGTTCCAGTAGCCCTGACAGTCGCAGTAGTCTTTGTCTCAGAACTCAACGACGGAGCATCCTCAGTCTGTTCCGGGACGGGAGTGGTCCTAGCTGGTGGTTCTTCTTCCTTCGACGATGCTTTAGTGTTGGACGGCTTGCTTTCGCTTTCGGTCTGAGAAGGCGTATTTTCTTCTTCGGTATTTGATTCCCTGGCAGGTGGATTCGTCGCAGAAGGAGTTTCTTCATTGTTGGTAGCTGCGGGTCTGTTGGTCACGCCGGTACTCTGAGCGCCGCCGTTGTTATTGTTATTGCCCTGAGCGACGACATTGCCCGACAAGCTGGCCAGGAGGACGAATATGGAAAGTGCAGATGACGGTCGCATGATTGCTAGCCGTTATTTTATTTTAAATAATAAAAAAATTAAAAAAAGGAGAGAAGAGAAGGCAGGTAGTTTTGATCCGGAGCCTGCACGGGAAGGGGAAGGGAGGAAGGGACCGGTTGTCGAAGGTGCGTATGTGTAGATGGATGGACGAAGAAGTTATTGGATTTGATTGGGAGATGTTTCCGTTCTGCTCTTTTGAAATTGCGAAAGATTTCGAGAAGGAAAAAAAAAACAGCCTCGTCGCTAAAATATCGATCCTGTCGCAATGAAAACACAAAACGTCGAATCCCAATTCAAACAGACGAAATCGAATCGAAGGTAGTCGGACTTTTTTTTTAAAAAAAAAAAAAAACCTGGAATCGAATCGAATTGTAGCAGTCGTAATAATAGTCGTAGTGTTGCAATAAAGAAGTTGTGGTAGCAGTAGTAGTAGCAGTAATATAAGAAATAAGTGCAGGCTGTATCACGTAGCACGGCGGGAAGAAAGAAAAAAAAAAGGTCAGCCTTTGGTTCAATTCAAGCTGTCAAAAATATGTATGTGATGTGATGTATATTCCAAGCCTCTTCCTTCTCTCTTCTTCTTTTTTTCAAGTTCAAGTTCAAGTTCAAGTTCAAGTTCTCTCTCCCTGCCATTCGCTATTCTACTCGAGGTGAAAAAGGTATCAAAAGAGCGGGGGGTTAGAGTAGAGGAGAGGAGAGGAGCAAGTATGGAGTACCGGGGAGAACAGGGAAGCGGAAGGGAAAGGCAAAAAAAAAAAAAGGGAAAAAACGCCGGATTCGGTCGAATTATTGACAGGTCGTTGTAGCGGTTTCTATTTGGGGGGTGGGATGGGGACACAGCATTCCATTCCGAGGGGCCGGGTTGACAAGAGATTGATCAAGATCCAAGATCCAATATCGAAGAAGAGGCTTTTTAAGGGGGTGTTACATGAAGAAGATCAAGATCAAGATCAAGAAGAAGAAGAACAAGCCGGTCGGGTAGAAAATATGCTCGTCCTCGTGTATGCACTCAGAAAAAGAGAGAGAGGGAGAGGCAGAGAGAGAGAGAGAGAGGAAAATAGCCAAAAGGGCCGACTGGACAAACAGCCTACTAACTACCTAACTACCCGGCGCCCCCCCTTCGAAGGGAAAAAAAAAAAAAAAACAGAACAGAACAGGCGAGAAGAAGAAGAGGAAGTAAAGAGGTAAAGAGGTAGGTATGTTGGAAACTATGCACCTACCAAAAATGCAACTGACGGACAGACCGGGGTATCTCTTCAGCTAAAAGTGGAATATCGAACGGTTCGTATACGGTATCGATTAAATTGTACGTATGTATGGATATATATGTAAAGCGAGCGTGGGTGTTATGGAGTTTCTGCGATCCCGAAAGATCCAGATCCAGATCCAGGTAGATAGATTCGAAGATATAACGAGCGACGACTTTGAAAAAAAGAAGAAGAAGAAGAAGAAAGGGAGGAGGAGAGAAGAGACGAAAGAATACGAAAGAGAGACACACAGAGAGAGAGAGGATTAGAATAGAAAAAGAGACAGCCCTACTCCTTGCCTGACCTGACCCTGCTTCTACTGCTTTACTTTTTTCCTTTTGGAAAGACTTGGCGGGTACCAGAGAAATACGACGGTACCTTGACTACCTTTAGTTGGAAGTACCCTCTTGACATACCAAACAAAAAAAGCGAGAGTGTGTGTGTGTGGGTATAATATGTGTATATGTGTATATACGTGTATGCTAGGTATGTATGTAGTATGTAAACGAGAGGATGGGAAAAAAAGAAGGTACCTGACCAAAACGATGCAATGAGAGAAGAGAAAAGAGAGAGAAAGAGGGGGGATTGCGTCGATGCAGGGCGAAATGACAGGTCCCTTTCAGTACGGCTTGGTTACTTCAACTCCAGAAGGCCAAGCTCAGCCAAAGGGAAGCCCCTGATGGCGAAATACCCAATACAATGCCGCTGAACTGACAGTGTGTACCTGCAAGTAACTCCTTTAGCGAAGGTAACTAACAAATGCGCAGGACGGGCAAAGGAAGGAAAGAGAAAGGGAAAAAAAGGAGAGTTTTGCGCCGCCCGCCCTTGTCATCGCCCTAGTCCTGGAAGAGAATAGTGGCCTGTGCGGACGTAACCATTCCAGAAAGTTACCCCCCTCCTCTTCTTAGCCTTTTTCCTTTCCACCCCGAGTTCGAGCCTTTTTTCTATTTCAGGAACACACAGCTAATTAGCTAGCTCAATCTCGTCTGATGGTCCAGCTATTGTGTGCTCGCAGCGCAGCTTAGAAGCTTGTTTTCTCTCTCTCTCTCTTTACGCCTCCCGATGATGACATCGCTCCCGTTCTACCTATCGATATACACACTATCTTGTCTATCTATATGGATAATATTACTGAGATGATACCTGCCTCGTGATACCTTTCCTTCCCATCCTATAGGCCTATCGATAGGATTTCCATAAAAAGGGGGGGTTCCAGCACAGTACCCAATCGTCGAAGAGCTGGAGGTGATTGCTTTATACTAACCACCTAGCGATCCAACGTTACAATCACACTCTTATATATATATATATATATATATAAGTTAAGCTAAGTTTTGAATGATGGGCACATTATTATTATTATTATTATTATACACCCCATGACCAGGCCTCCACTGTTACACCCGAGATCATATCAGATCACAAATGAGATATATACATACATACACACTTACACATACATCAAGTATACACTTACTTACATATCCAGGATGCTTTCATGCCTCGTACTCTCCTGCACTGCAGTGCAGTACCGCATACCTAACGTCGTCTCTCTCGTCTGGTACAGGCCAGTTAGCTTAAAAGCATTGGCTTAGCGTATATATAGTTTAGTGTAGTTAATGCAATCAGAGTAGCACAAATCACAATCCCTTTTTCTACATCACATTAATTACCTAGGCATATTAAAAAAAAAAAAAAAAAGCTACAGTCAACGGGTGCGAATTAAGGTTGTCAAGCCCCACTTAAATTAAAATTTATTTTTTTATGTTAAAAGAGAAAAAAAAAGAAACTTTCCACAAAAGAACATTTTATTCCCTCGAGCTCTCACGCATCATGATCACGTCGAAAGCTAAGCTAGTAGATAGAGTTCCGAGTAAGGAAAATATTGAAGTCGGTCGATGTGTTTATAGCAGTTATACACACACGACACTGCTATGTAGGGGGATAGGGCATGTATCATATCATCACCACCCTAAGAACGAAAAAGAAAGACACGTCCGTCTATAGTAGGAAAGAAAAAAACACAAATCGATCGATCGATCGATCGATCCTTCGTCATTCCTCTTCGTCGTTATCAATAGAACACGTAGTAGCCAGTAGCAGCCCCCGTCAATCATTTTGTTTTTTTTGTAAAAAAGTAAAGAAATAAGAGAGAAAGAAGTAGTAGTGGTGGTGATGATGCCACAGAATAGGAGTTGTAGTTGCAGTTAGGGCAGTGGCAGTCAGTCAGAGAGATAGAGAGATAAAGTATGTATCATGAAAAAAAAACAAGGTGAAAATTTATCTCCAGTTTCCACCATCGTTGCCGCCATATCCACCACCGCTGCCGCCACCGTATCCACCACCGCCGTATCCTCGACCACCACCGCCGCCGTAGCCTATTCGTTGTCATGATTGTAATTAGCCTCTGTAAATTATATAGTATATATATATATATATATATATATATTATGATATAGATGTATGAGACTTACCACCACGACGTCCACCGCCGCCGCCGCCGCTCTGTCTCTCAGCAGCCCTATCGACACGGATTCTTCGTCCATCGAAGCTATATAGAGCACATTATCACCGTGTTGTAAGCCAAAGTGGTTCTCCCGGATAAATATACATGTATATAAAAAAACGTCATGCTCGCATAACGTGGGAGGGGAAAAGAGGGGAAGAAGAACAGAGAGGAGGGGAAAGAATCAGAAAGATGGAAGAGGGAGGATGGACATACTCCTGATCGTTCATAGCTTCTTGGGCAGCAGTAGCCTCATCTTCACTTGAGAATGTAACGAACCCGAAGCCTCTGGATCGGCCGGTATCACGGTCCTTGACGATGACCTATCACGGTTTGGCGGGGAATGGATCAGTATGAGCGATATATATAAAAGATAAACCACACACACAAAAAAAAAGACGAAAAAAGAGGAGGAGGAAGAGGAGGAGGAGGAGAATAGAGGATAGGATAGGTACTTACAGCATCTTCAACGGTGCCAAACTCTCCAAACTTCGCACGAAGAGAATTCTCATCGGTCCCAAAGGACAGACCTCTATTTCACATCAACATCCCAACGATGGCAGACGCGCGTAGGTTTTTCAAACGTTAGAGAAATGCGCCTTTTTCCCCCCACATCCCCTCCAAGACGAACCATCGCCATGGTTTTTTTTTTTTTTTTTTTTTTTTTTTTTGAACGAAACACACACAACTTTTCTTTTCGGTGGTGATGAAAAAAAAAAAAAAAACGGAACTATGAAAGGAGAGACTAGCAGAAGACATACCCGATAAAAAGCTTCGACATGATGGAATAGATGTGGGATTTTTCTTTTCAGAAGAAAAGAAAAAGAAAAAAGAAGGGGGAATTGAGGATTATGTATCGGAAAGGGTGGGAAGTGGGAGGGAAGAGGATGAGATGGAATGGAATGGAGGGGGGGAAAGAAGAGATATCGGGTTTACTTTCTTTGGTGCGAGAAAATATCGTTCGTTTCGTTGGCGGGGTGGGCAAACCATACACCAACACCACCAACACCACCAACACGCAGAACGAGAGGGAGAAAAAAAAAAAAAAAAAAAAAAAAAGTTAGCGTGAGTGTTGTTACCTACCTACATAGTATGCAACTGCCGTCTACCTTCAGTCACCATGAGTCTACACACCTATAGCTCTTAGTCAGCAGCTGGCCGGTGGCGTGGGAAAGCGGTCTAACCCCAACCAGCCTGTTCCCTCCCAAAAGCGTCTACAACACATTTGAACATCCCGCCTGCCTATGATATCATCCCATCCTCTTTAGCTACCTTTCCCCACAGTCTCTCAGCATTCCATCCTCAACCTCCCCCCTTCACCACTCCACCTAAAACCTCCCCCAAACACCCATCCATTCCATCTCCAAAACACCTTCAACCTCCTCCATAAAAAAAATAAAAAAACTCACCAGTCCAATATATCAGTGTTACTTCATACCAAAGCAACGTACTATAAACTATAAACTTTTGTAAAAAAAAAAAACCTTTGCAGAAAAAATGTCGACTATCGTAATCCCAACCAGCACCAGCGTCACCGAATCCGCCGTCATCAAGGCTCCCCTCTCCGCCGTCTGGCACCTCATCAAGCTCAATTCGTTCTCACAATGGTGGTCCGCCCTCCAGAGCAGTGAAGTCGTCAGCGGTGTTTCTGATGAAACCGATGTGCGTCCCTTCTTTTTCCCCTCATATATTTTATATTTTATATTCCCAGTAGTAGTTTTAATATATATAAAGTTATACTTTAAGTATCTATATCCTGACTGACTGACTAACTTTTGTGACCATAACAGGTCTTCAAATGGACCTTCAAAGACGGCACCGTCGTCGAAATCAAGCAGGAAGCTCACTCCGGTATCTACTTATCTCCTTCCTCCAACCATATATAACACCATCACTAATATAAAAAACAAAAGCAATCGACCACTACATAACCTACTCCGCCATCTCCTCCAACCCAGCCACAACCTATTCCTCAGTCATCTCCACCGTCCGTCTCTTCCCCATCACCTCGGGCGAGCACTCAAACAGCACCTTTGTCCAATGGAGCGCCAACTTCAGCGGTGATGCCGATGCTGGCGTCATTCAGGATGCGAGGTATAAGCGTCAGGAAGGGTTGGCTGATTTGGCTAAGAAGGTTGGGAAGTAAAAAAATAAAAAAGTTTTTTGTTATTAGACATTACATTGAGGTTCGGGGAGGAATGGTTTTTATTCATACTCATTATTCATACTCACCCCGTTTGGCAGGCATTGCATTGGAAAAAAATGTCTTATGAGCATATGAATCCTTTTTTCTTTTTCTCTAGGGAATGTAGAGAAATGATAATTAACCGTCCGTTTTGCAAAAAAAATAAAGTAAAATTCTTTCGGTTGGTGGGGGATCATCATAGCCTCCATTCCTCTCCTGATAGGGAGAGCTACATACCAGGGACATACAGAGCCATAGCGCATTCTATAACTTTAAAAGAACAAGCAGAAGAAAAAGCAAATGGAAACGTTAGACAATTAATTACTTGCTACCCGTTTCTAACGAGGAATGAGAACCGGTTGGTAAAAGAAAAAAGGCCGTTGATTATAACGTCGGTGTCGTGTAAGTCTATATAAATACAAAATCTTCAATTCCGTGTATTCCTCCAAGGCCTTTCTTTACAAAGGCCCCACAATTGGTAATTATACTATATCAAAAAAAACATATAAACAAGGAAGAAGTTAGATAGTACTATCATCACAACCTCCTCCTCCCCCAAACCCTCCTCCCGATATTCCCAAAACACAGACAGCTAACGTAAAGCACGCTAGCAATCCACGTCGTCGCTCCCCAGAACTGCATCTGCAGCTCTGCGCCTCCGTGACCTGTAACCGCCATACCTCTCAGCTTCTCAATGATACCGACTCCGTCATCGCTGGGGATCGCTACAAAGTCAGGGTTTACGCCGATCAAGAACATGGAACCGAATACGGCTACGAAGGTGGAGAGCCAGAAGCCGGTACGTGTGCGGTCGAGGAGATACCATAGGACGGGGTTTGCAGAGGCGAGGGTTAGGGATGCTTGCGAGGTTGATTGCCAGGGTAGTTTTCTCTGTATCACAAAAAAAAAATATCATATCAATTAGTATCGTATTCATTTTATTTATTTTGTTTTTTGGAAATGTGTATATTGGGAGATATAAAACTTACGATAGCATACGCGATACCAACAAAGGCACCAATGCTCCTAACTGCTGGATTCCAACCTGGCATGATAGCCTCCGCTCGCTCCTCACCAACAATGACACCCGCACCACCACCACCGCCACTACTTCCATTCTCCTTCCCAGAAGCCTTCTTATTATCATCATCATCAGTCCCACTCTCCCAAACATACTCCTCCCAAACGCCATCCACCCACGGCAGCAAACTCCCCAGTACCACAGCCGCAAGTCCCCAAAATGCCAGATACCCCGGTGTATCCCTCTCCACCGGCACCTTCACAGGCGCAATATGACTCTGATCGTGTAACCTCGAGATTATAAACCCATAACTCGCGCCAGCCGAGAACAGTAGCGTTAACTGTCCAATCCGGCGAATGACTCCGTCTTTCCTTTCACCAGGTCTTAAAGAATGATGCCGTGATAGATTCGATAATGGTCTTGACCGTTTCGAAGGAAGTTCACTGCCATCTTCTCCTGATAATTCAGTCGGAGAGGTGGGGATGCTGCTACCGCCGTTGGCTAGTAGATTTGCACTGCTAGAATGTCGTGTTGCGCCTGGTGTTCCGGGGACGCTGTCGTAGGCTGAGGGACCGTAGATGCCGAATAAAGCGCTCGTGGTGAGGTTTCGGATCGATTGGGAACGTTTGGAGAGCGGGCCCGAGGGGGTTATGGTGCCGCCGTTGCTGGTTTCTGTGGGAGGTTGGAGTTCGTTTGTGGGTGTGTCGGTTGGGGAGGGGTCGAAGTTGTCGCCGAGGATGAAGCCGCGACGGGGGGTGGGTTTGTGGATTGGAGGGGAGGCTTCTGTCATCTTTTATTATATATATGCTGGAGCTGATTTTTCCAAATCTACTATGTTGTGTTTGAGGGTGGTGAGGTTTTGGTTTTATTTGTAGAGTTAACGTGGTTTGGATTTTGGGGAAAGCGGCGAGAGTTTTGGTGGGTTTTCCCGCTAATTTAGGCCGAAGCTATTTTTTTCTCTTTTCGTTTCGAGTCAGCGCCCAATTACAATGCAGCAGTTCAACTGGAAGCCAGAACACGAGCAATTGCATGCAGAGCAGAGCAGGAAGGAGAGATCCAGCCCCAGCTTTTAAATACTCACTCTAGTTACCTAGCTATAGCTATCACAGTGTAATGAATGAGGTTTGAGTATGATGACACTTCGAGGAACTCCCCGAAGATAAAATAAAGAATCACGTAAAACTCGTCCGGCGTGACCAATTGACCTCGATACGAGTTGGAACTTTCGAAAAGAAGGAACTGTCAGGTGCTTTTGAACGGTTTTTTTTTTTTTTTTTTTTCGTTTCTGTTTGGGTGAAAATGTAAAGTACCCCAGCTTTTTTTTTCTTTTCTCTTGCTGAGTTTTGGTAAAGGACCCTGGCTACCTGTTCCCCAATGCAATCAATGCCGGACTTTTTTCGGCCGGAGAACTTTTGAAAACACCGGATGCTCAGGATGGACGTGTAGTACGTACGTATTGGACCTTTTTTTTTTGTTGTTTTAGGGGAAGGGGATCGCGAGGACAGGCGGAGATGGCGTTTTCTTTGAAAAGGTAGGAGTCAAAATGGACGGCTGTACCTGTCAAGAAGAGAGGTCGTATGGCGTTCGCAAAGAAGGAAATCAGGATTCTGTAGTAGAGCTAAATAGGTACTGTTGCTCGTGATATATATATACTTCTGCTTCAACCTCCACTGCTTTTTATATGTAAAACCTCGAGAAGGCCAATGCAAATGCACAATGTAATGGAGAGAAGGGGGATCTGAGAGTAAAAAACGCTCAGCTTTTAAATTCTTTATTTTGTCCCCAACGAAACAAATAGACCAGGTAGTTACAGCTCAGCTACACATAAGTATCTTCTAAACTAGCCGTCAAAGGCCCTTGCAAACGGTTGTGTCTTGTTACAAGATTGAGCCAAAGCTTTTTTTTATACATACTATATAGTAAAGTTGTGTAGGTAGCTCACCAGGTACCGGACCAGGGGTGGGTCGGTGGGTGCTGTTTTCGAAGCATGTGAAAATGAAGGAAATAGCGAGCAAAACGGAACATGGCGGATGAATATAATACAATCCTATGGGTGCGCAGCCCGCAGATTCGATTCTGGTCTAGTGGTCACTCTGATTGGATTCGATTCGATATTTGCTGGCCCGGTCTGGACGGGATATCCCCTTCCTACGCAGGACCGGTCTTCCCCAACATTGCAGCAGCATTGCCGCGCTGACACCAGGGTTCGGTTCTGACTTTTTTTTTGGAATGCTATGATGCCCAACAGGTCGCCTGGAATTGGCTGGCGGGAAAGGTACCTTTTTTAGTGGATAATGGGAAAGTTAAATACTCGTTTGGTGTTCTATCTATCTCGAAAAAGATGATGATGGTATATAATGCGATGCGGTGCGTGAGCTTGCGAGGTCTAGGGAATGATCGAAGTGGCAACGCAGAAAATACCACAGCTCACATTCCTGCGAACTTCTAGACTAGACCTTGGTTATGATGCTGCCTGTTGATATTACGGCGGGTAAAGCTAGTAGCACGGGAGATGGAAGCTATACTGAAATTTTTACCACTACTCCAAGAAGATACTAATTGCTCGGACTGTACTTATCTGTGGAAGTACCTAAACCTGAGTACTCGGGGCTCGCCTGTCAGCTCTACCCTGTATTCGCGAATCATGCCACTGCGCTGCTTACATGTATAATATTGAACATCCTCAACTTGCAAAATACGACGTCGTTTGGTCATCAATATCAACATTTCCGACTCCCAAGGGTCGTATAACTATATCGAATCATGTCATCGCGCGAACCCGTGCCCGAGATTTACCACCCGAGCGGGATTATGTCTTATTCAACGGCCACTAGCGCGTGTAGACCTTCAGTGGCTGAGTTGACCCTTCCTGACGTATTTTTCTTCCTTCTTTCGTTTGACTTTTTTCCTTCCTTTTCCTTTGACTGAACTGGCTACAGAAGCAATAATACTTTTAGCCTCCAAACGAAGGATGAGATGATGCTTTTGTTTCATCGTGGAGAGTTCGTATGATCATGTGTGAAACCATTTTCAATTTTAGCATCTATATGTCCTGAAACAAGTCTGTAAACAAAATCTTTGGTATCGCGAGATATATCGAGCTAATCGACGTTTTGTGCCCCTCTACATAGATATACGCACGTCCGCTCTGACTACAGTTTTTTTTTTCTTTCTTAAGGTACCATATTAATATCCCCAGATTTACTACAGCTGGCTCAACCTTCCTCAGTAAAAAAAAAAAAAAAAATGGTAATTCCTCCAGGTCTTAACAACCTCACTAAGATAGTTTAAGACTCTAGAGAACTTCTGCCTCTCCCAAGACTTCAAAACTTGATAAAGGTGCTTAAGCTTCTTAAGCTTGTAATAGTTTATTAAGATGACGTTGCATTATTAAGGGTCGTATTCCCTTAATAAGACAGTATCATCTTAACAAAAGTCGCAATCTTAAACAGACTCTTTGTATCTTAAGAAGAGTCGAAATCTTAAGCAAATTCTTACATCTTATGAAGGGGCACCGATCTTAAGCAGATTATTTGGATCTTAAGAAAGAGTGTGTCATCTTAAAAAAGTGTCTCATGTCTTATAAGTGTCGTTTGCTTCGTTGGGTCCACACTCCGATTGTTGGCATTGGATTGGGACGTCTTTACTTAGCAGAGATTAAGACTTCAGATTCTGCGGCAGGCTCACCTGCAGACGCAATCTCTCTCAATATTATACTGTGATTCCGGTGATACGGTTGTTAATAGAGGTTTTGCAAGCTGCTTTTTTTTCCCATTTCAGACGACGGAGTATAGATAGTTATATCGACCTTTACGGGGTAGGAGTTTTTTTTGGACATTATTGTAGTGCGGATATGTTCTGATACATACCGTCGATGTGTTTTCCAGGATGTGAAATTAGATCTGAGCGTGCAGCACTAGTCGATGCGGCATTGAGTCGTTTCCCTTAAATTCGAGATGTGAAGTTTCGAAACCATATTCCGAATTTCATCAAGAACGGAGAAGGTTTAATCTGTAACACGAGAGGTCAAGTCACGTTTCCTATATATTTATACTAGGCTTCTAGGTCCGAGACTAATATTTATATCAGTCACTTCACAAATAATTCCAAAAAAAAGCATCACCGCTAGGGATGTCTTAAGAAATTCATGATACCCTTATATTCGATATCCCCGCCTAAGGCCCCCTCCAATGTTTATATCTACCAAGTATAACTAGCCAGCTAAAAAATAAAATAAACCGACCTCTCACGCCGACTTAACAGGACTAGCATAATCCTCATCCGGCAAAAACAAATGCCTCTCAGGCTTCTCTCCTTTCCTCAAAATACACATCCTAATAACACCACCAGAGCTTCCATCCCACTTAATAGCCTCCCTCAACGCCTCCTTTACAAAATTCATCCCTTCTTCCTTAGTCATCCCATCTTTCCAATAACTATCGCAAAAACCGTAGATGTAAGAACTACCGCTGCCTGCGATTGTGTATTTTGATTTGTGGAGGGATCCGCCGAGGGGGATGTTCCAGACTTGACCGCCGTGGTGACGGTCGACGCCGGCGACGATGATGCCGGCTGTTAGGGCGTCTTTGTTTGTGTAGCAGATTTCTTGGAAGATGGAGGCGGCGGTTTTGACGGATGGGGGGTGGCCGTTTTGGGTCCTGTAGCCTCTGTTAATATGGGAGGGGGGGAGGTCTTTAAAGGTATAGAAGAATTGGGAAGGGGGGGGAGGGGGGTGAGGTACTCGTAGAGATTGAGGTGGTAGCGGACGATATCGGCGACAGCCTGGGTGTCTGCAGCAGATCCGGATCTAAAAAGGGCCCACTAGGTTTAGCTACGGAGATATATATATATCCAATCGTGATGACGTACCGACAGCACCACACCGAATCAGTGATCTGTGTCAGCTTATCGGTGACACGGTTTGCAATATACGCTCCTGTTGTAGTCCTGCTGTCTGCGCCTAATATGACTCCACCGTCGAATTCGATGGCCATACTAAATATCCCCCCCTCTAGTTAGCAGCTGGCGATGGATATGGCGACGACGACGGAGGAGGAGGAGACGTACATTGAGGTTCCTAGACTGTGGAGTTAACTATGTTAGCCGGATGTTATAGATATAGATATGGATGTGGATAGATGTCGCAACGTACTTTACTTCTCCCTTCTTGAGGTGCTCCATGTCGACGTGGATGCCATCTATAGACCGATCCGGTCGTTAGCTATATAACTGTTTGGGCAGCTTCTGCTTTGGACGGGTTGGAATATGGCCGACCTTCGGTTAGATTCCCGGTTCTGGAGACCATGGTGGGTGGGGTTCTGCGAGGTAAATGGTTGTTATAGGATGACGGGAGGGGTTGAGCTGGAGCTGGAGCTGGAGCTGGAGTCTATGGATGGGGTTGGTGATTGGGGGTTTGTGGAGGTTTGAAGGGTGGGATTGCGTGGAGAGGGAAGCTTGGAGCTGTTGGTGGTGGTGGAGTGTTGGGTGAGGTTTGAACGCGTGTGCGAGTTACCGGGGAGGGCTCTGGGGTGGGTTTGGTGTGTGCCCCGGGGATGAATGGGCAGTGACAACGCGGGTTTTTCACAGAATCCAACGTTTGAGCTTTGAATGACGCGGTCTTATGCTCGAGCTCTACTATTAATATTGAAAACTGGGAGAAGGTCTCTCTTTGTGAGTATTGGTTGCAAATTTGGATATTCTTGCGCAAAAGCGTCAAGCTTTTTCAAAATACATTGAATTTGAATCAGGCTAGTACTAACTAGATTCGCGAATTATAATAAATTTCATCAATTGTCTGAGAGCGCCCAGTAAAATCACAAGGCTACCGTGAATCCATTCTCAAGCGGTGTGTTTGATCGTAAATTCAGTTTCTTAAAATTCTTTTTAAACTGTTCGAAGTGTCGGGCTTGCAGAGTTTTGTCCTCGAAGTTTTGAAAGCGGCGACCTGACTACGTTATCAGATACTCTGGAGACGATAGCTGAACTAGACACGAATGCGTCAATCTTCAAGACTTTTAACTATGCTACCAGTTGTAATTCAAGATATGTATCTGTTATACTATGCTATTATCATGGCGAGTTTTGATCAATTGAATGAGAATTACATTTCTTTCTTTTTTTGAGCTTAGTTGCATGTTTTCATAGAGTATTCTAGACTTTACTAAGGACTTCCCCAGACACTAACCATGATCACGCTGTCTATTCCCTGATTCGGCACTGCCTGCGAACGCGATTCCAGCCATTTCGTAGCCACCGCCACTTTATAGCCGCTCCGGCTAAGGTAGCCTAAATAGGTTCTGCACCCCTTGGTATCATGCATAATTTGAATCTTAGAATTGATAATGCCATAGCTCCCATAGCCGCTGTAGCTCCCACAGCCAGCTATTACAAGTGGACCTGTTGGCATTTTGTACTCCCATAAGCAAGCTTTAAAGTATTAGTTGGAATATTAAATGCTAGCGCCCGGGTGCGCTGCATGCTTCTGGTTTTCCTTCCGACCAGCAGCTGGATGCGATTTATGAGAACAAATAGTAAGGAGCGCGGTATTTTTGGCAGGCCAAACGAAGATCGAGATATCTTTTTGGGGGTATATGGGCGGTTAGGAGTGGAAGTCTGCTGCAATCCGGGTGATTAATTTGCCCATTATTATAACATTCTTGATCTATAGCCTAGAACCTTAAACCCTTTCACAAATCTGGGGTTTATTTCTTGTGCCTGACCGACGCCGCGTCCATATCCCGTACCAAACATAATATTAATGGCCGTCCTAGATATTAGTTGAATACAGTCCGGAAAGTTCGTTGACATCAAATCCAGTCCTCTTTAGTATCGAGATTTGGATGACAATGGGAGCTCTATTAAGAAAAGCCCAACTGTATATCTGCTTTTTTTTAGGCTTGTAATTGTGATTGTATTGACCTTCCTATTTCATGGCCGCAGCTTTGGTAATCTCGATTTAAAAACACTCATTTCCGCTAAATAGTCCAGACCTCGGGTTCTATTAAATCCGAAATATTTAGGAGCATCTCCTCGGTATGCTGGCTGACTGTTGCACGTATACTGTGAGCGATTCGCCTGTGTTATAATATTGGTTGTTGACTTAGGGCCTGAGATGTAGCTCGTTAATGGGCATCCTTACAGCACGCTTGTGGTTTTTCGACAGACACTGATTTAAAAATGACCTGTCTGACTAAACTCCAAATCGAGGCGCGTGCTCTTAAGTTCATGTACATACAGGAGCTAGCTAACTAGCTAGCTAGCTATATCATGATTCCAAAGATACGCAGGGCTATCTTCAGTGCATATTAGGCACCCGCTCAGTTTACATGCCTAATCGAACTATCCAAAGGGATGCTCCACAACTGCATTGAAGGTGGTTGGGGGGGGAGGTTTTTTTTTGTGCCCAAAAATCCAACATGCATCTGCGTTGGCCAATGATTCCGATCTGAGGCTCCCGAAAATAGTAAACGGATCCATTAGCTTCGGAACGGGTTCATCAGTGGCGACAGATGCACGACACGATGGCACATAAGTGAGTATTTGATCGACATAACACTCAACAATGCGGTCGATGGGTCTTACATAGAACAGCTTAAACAGCTAGCTCATCGCGCATGAACCGCGTGGTAAGTAAATCTACGACATCTTTTTTTTGTAAGATGGGCGAAATGACGCATTTTACGCAATTGCCGGGTGGGATCCTGATTGTTTAAGGGAATGATATGATCACTTGATTGAAAAATGAAAAGTAAGAAGAAGGGCAAAGTGCATCCGAGCTCCAAGGCAGTTTTGGAACAGAAATGTCTGTGCTATTAATATGGGAGGGACGAGACTGCAATTTCGCAGAGCGTTATTGTTAAGGAAGGACCCTGTCAATTGTGGAGAAAGGCAGCAGGGGCAGTCGCGATAGAACCCTGTTGATAGTTGAACGAGATAATATGACATGTTCGCCCCCCGTCGTGATAATGAGCCCCCCCTCACCCTGGTTAATTGCGACGTTCGAGGTTGAAGGGAATTGTGGATTTTTGGCGATGTCGCTTCCGTGGGATAGCTGCGTGTTCCTAAACCTTCGTTCTGACTAGCAGTACTTGCATAGAATGTTCTTAGAATGAATATTTCTTATTTCTTTTTTCTTCTTTCTTTTCGTTCTTTGAAAAAATCTCTATCTTCACGATTTTAAATTTTTATTTTATTTTATTTTTTTAATTCTGACGCTGGTTCAATTAATTCTCCACTCACTCACTCATTTTCTTCATCTCATCGGAAACATCACGACCATCTTCAATCACCCTTCCTGTCCATCTTGAGTATCCGTTGCCGTTCTATTGAACTGTCTGCCTGCCTGCCTGCCTGTCTGTCTGTCTACCTGTCCGTCGGTCGTATTGAGTAGACAAACAGACAAGCCAGAGTTTCCTTCCTCCTTTTCCTTCTCCCAGTGCCTTTTGTTTGTCCTGGAAACTGGCTTGTCTTGTTGGCGAGCCGACCGGGTTGCCGGTCTACCTCGATGCCACCTCAACTACCGCCATCACCGTCAGCACCAACACCTTCAACGTCTTCGCCCTCCTCCTCGCTGACTCCCACTCTCACTCCAACTTCCATTAGCAGTCCTCCTCCTCCCCCACCACAACATACGTCTAGGAAACCGAAGCTCCTATACATCTTTTCTTCCCGTCCGCTGTCCGTTTCCAACGAGATCGACACGGATCCTATCACCGGCTTCAATACTCCCGTCAGCCCGACTGCAAAACCTGTCCAAATCTCGCTTGAATCGCTCCACACCGCTATTCTAAACACAAGCCCGGAGTCACCTCCCGCCCAGCCATCGGCCCAACAGCCACCCCAACCGCCAGAACCAGTACCAATACAGACACCAGCACCAGCACCGGCACCGGCACCGGCACCAACATCGGCACCATCGTCACTGGCACCTCCACCGGCCGAATCCACCCAACAGCCGAACCCACTGCCTACTAGCTCGTCACAGCACTCCAGGCGTTCGTTCACAAAATCACGAAAACGATTCTCCACACTTACCAACCAAAGCCGACGGTCAACTGCCAGCACGATGTCGAACTTCTGGACCGACGTGGTTAATACTACTGCTTTTTCATACGTCAAGTTTTCAATCGCGGCGAGTACAGGCATTGCTGCTTTGTTATCTACTGCGCTATATTTCAAGCAAAAGTAAGTATACTTGCTTGGGGAGAGGGGTTCTTTTCGTTTCTTGATGTCTTGCCTGAATCCTATTTAGGGAAACCCGTGGGACGATCAGTAGCAAATAGTGGGGACCGGGAGTAATAAGAAGAACTAAGGCTAATGTTGTGTGACCAGTGACCTGATCTACCCTCGCCACTTCCCACCAGATGCGAGGACGGACTTATGGGATCCGTCAAAATTCCACATGGTGGACTGGGACAAGGTCGACCTGGAGACTCCTGATGGAGAAACCCTTCGGTCGTATTTTATGAGAGGACAGGGGATTCAGAAGAAACGTGTTACTATCTTGATGTTTCATGGCAATGCTGGGAATGTGGGTCATCGGATCCCCATCGCGAAGGTATTCGCAGAGCAGATGGGGTGTAATGTGTTCATGTTGGGTTATCGAGGGTATGGATCCACAGAATTTTCGAGGAATGAGGCGATGGGGTTTGATCGATCGATTGATTGATTGGGTGGCTAATGTTGTGACGTATAGATACGGACTGAGCACCGGAAAGCCTGACGAGAAGGGATTGAAAATCGATGCTGAAACGGCGCTTGACTGGATCTTCAAGAACAATGAAACCAAAGGGACGAAGGTGGTTGTTTATGGACAGTCTTTGGGTGGAGCTCTCGGAATCGCGACAACTGTGAAACACCAAGATCAACTCTCCGGGCTTATGCTTGAGAATACCTTTACCAGCATGAGAGACGTCATTCCAAAGTATGTTTTATCTACTACATTCCTTAATAATAGTTTATGGTAATACTAACCGAGACAGCGTCTTCCCACCCGCCAAATACGTTACCCGACTCTGCCACCAAGTCTGGGCATCTGTAGATGCCATCCCCAAGATCACCAAAGTTCCCATCCTATTCCTGAGCGGACTTCAAGACGAACTGGTACCACCATCTCACATGAGAAAGCTTCACACCATTTCAAAGGCACCGATTAAAGTTTGGAGAGATTTCCCAAATGGCACTCACAATGATTCTGTGATGGAGCCTGGATACTTTGAAAATATCAATGATTTTATCAACGACGAAGTTATGAGGCATAAAAAGGCCCAGTGAGATCTTCGTGGGCTTCCGATTTATATTTGCGCTGTGAATGCTCCTTTCCTCTGGGGCTTCCTTTTTTTTTTTTTTTTAAATTGCTGGCTGTCATATTTGTTTTCTTGCCTTTTGTTCGCTTTTTTTTTTTTTTTTGCATGGGATCCATATACAACTGATTACTGCATGGGACGGAGTTACTGCACTCTCACTTGTCGTTTTCTTTTCTAGTTTTGCCATATATCGATACAAACACACTCTCATTATCCTATCCTTCCATTTCCCTATCGTTTTTTCGCGCGCGCGGGTCTTTCCTTTTTTTTCTTTGGTAGGATTGGATTGGATGGATTAGAACATATTTATTAGGTGGGCAAGCCATACAAATACGGATGAGTATTAGAGATGATACCCTGGGTTTTTACTGGCATATTCCTTTTTTTTCTTTCATTCTTCTCCCTTTCTTTCTATTGGGAAAGATATACAAGCAAAGATTGTTCTTTCATATTTTCTCTATTAGTGATCTTTTATTTATTTTTATTTTTTTTACTTGTAATTATAATATTAGTATCAACTAATGATGGTTGTGGTATTTGTATATACACTGAATAATCGAAGGGAGGCTCGTTCTCTTGCTTCGTTTTTTTGATGAGAATTAATTCGCCTTGCAGGTATAGGCTCAGAGAGCGCTACCCGCCGACCTAGTTAGCTATTCCAACCGTAAACCTACAAGTTCGCGCCGTCGGTCGTTTATTTAGCTGCGCGGGTGGATCAAACCAGCGATAACGATATCAGCAATCCCTGCTTAAGAGTCAGGAACCAAAAAAATCGTGTAGTGTTCGGCTAGTTTGCTGCATTTAGGCCCCATGGGGGCGGCCGGCGGAAGAAAAAAAACTATGAATCGGTTGATGAATCATTCTGAACTGGTTCCGAACCATGGATTAGGATAGAATTGGGTTTAGTAACCTTTAGGTGGCGATGACATAAGAGGGGCTTGATAAATTCCTTCTCTTCCTTCTTCTTCTTCTTTCTTTCTTTCTTCTCTTCAATTGACTTTTTTAGTATTTATAATCAACGGATACCTCTGCTCTGTTGGGTATTTGTTATCGCGGGATTCGATTATATTTTTTTAGTTTGCTATTCCGATTTGACCTGACCTAGCGATAGCGTTTTTCAGGCAGCTTTAAAAAAAAGTTATTGCTTCACATAATTCTATTTTTTTTTTCTCTTCCTCATTCTCTCTTTAAAACCACAACCGCTATCACAAACGAAACATATATAAAAAAAGAATCATCAAGGCAAACATGGCGGACCCCACGCCCCCGCCGCCGCCGTTGCTTAATATACAATCACAATCACAACCACAGTCGTCGCAGCAGCAGCAGTCGACACAAACACAACAACAACAAAACCGAAACCGACCCCGAAGATTCCCTAGAAGACCACCACCACCAAGGGGTGAAGAACCGCAAGCCTCGACAGAGTCGTTAGCACACGGCTCAGAAGGCGGTAACGCTGAGGCATCGGGAAGCTCGAGACCTAATCAGGCACCGAGAAGGGATAGGAGAGGCGGTGGAGGTATTGGTAGCTCCGGAGACCCCAGAAAAGGTGGGGAGTCTACGTCGAGCTCGAATAGAGGGGGTAGAGGTAGAGGTGGAAGGTATGGAGTTGCCATACGGCATCCGAGGAATGCGGTGTCGCATAATACAGTAGAGGGAGGTACGGCGGAAGGGTCTGAGCAGCAGCAGCAGCAACAGCAGACGACGCCATCATCTACAAATTCTACAAGAGGGAATACGGCCAGACAAAGAGCCCGACGAGGCGGCGCTTTTGTAGCTGGTGGTGGTGGTCGTCAGTTCGGCGGGCAATTAACCCGTCCTGACGCTACAAACCAAACTGGAGAAGAAGGGGAAGGAGAAACCCCCATTGTCACTCATTCCGACGCTACCACATCAGGACAACCATCCACAAGTAATGCCCAACCAACAATAGTAATCGAATCCACAACTCCAGCACCAAAACCCCGTCGTAACAGAGGTGCCCACAAACAACCAACCACCCTTCGAGAAGCAGAGTCTTTAACGACCAGAATACACGCTGAAATCTCCTCGGGGGAGTACGAATGCATGATATGTTATTCCGGTGTTAACCGAAAATCCAAGATATGGGACTGCACGACATGCTATGCGGTGTTTCATTTGCACTGTATTAAGAAATGGGCGAAACAGGCGCTGGATGTCCCGTCAGCTTCTAATGATGAGATTGTTCCGCAGAGGACATGGAGATGTCCGGGGTGTCAAAGTACTAGCACAGAGGCGCCAGAGCGGTATACCTGCTGGTGCGGAAAGACAGATTCACCAGAAGTGGCAAGATTCGTGCCACCGCATAGCTGCGGGCAGACATGTAACAAGCCACGAGAGCCCCCTGCAGGGAAAACAGCTTCCTGTCCCCACGGTTGTGATTTACAATGTCACGCAGGACCTTGTCCGCCTTGTAGCGCCATGGGACCTCAGCAGCCGTGTTTCTGTGGAAAGGAAGTTAGCGTTAAGAGATGTTTAGATACGGATTATGAGAATGGATGGAGCTGTGGGCAGGTCTGTGGGGATTTAATGCCCTGTGGAGAACACTTTTGCCAGAGGGGATGTCATAGTGGAGTCTGCGGCGGTTGTGAGGTTGTTGAAGTGTTGAAATGCTACTGCGGAGAGACAGAAAAGGGTGTTAAGTGCTGCGACAAGCTAGTAGGAAAGGCCAGTCATACGACAGTAGATGGGGAGGATAAGATCTGGGAAGGGTTTTGGAGATGTGATAGAGTGTGTGGGAAGCTCTTTGACTGCGGGGAACACAGATGCGAGAAAGGGTGCCATTCGGCAGAAGAGGAGGAACCACATTGTCCCCTTTCACCAGACGTTATTCGCTTCTGCCCGTGTGGGAAAACAGAGCTCGGGGAGGATAGGAAAAGAGAGAAGTGTACAGATCCTATCCCGCATTGCGACGAGCTTTGTGGTAAGATCCTACCTTGTGGGCACCAATGCGAGAAAATTTGCCATACTGGAGATTGCGGCATGTGTATGCAGAAAGTCGAAATCTTCTGCAGGTGCGGAAAAACGGGTTCGAACAGTTTATGTCTACAGGGAGATCAGGGCGAGAAGCCAATGTGCAGAAGAGTATGCCATACTACATTGAACTGCTTACGGCACGAATGTGGCGAACGATGCTGTTCTGGTGAGCAGAAGGCGAAGGAGAGGATGGCCGCGAAGAAGAAGGTCAACGTAAGAGGAAGGACCGAGGACTTCGAACCAGAGCATATTTGCACAAGAGTCTGTGGAAAACCGCTTAAATGTGGATCTCACGATTGTTCGGCGCTTTGTCACCGTGGAGCTTGCGGATCCTGTCTGGAGGCAAGCTTCGACGAACTCGCTTGGTATGTTTATTCAATCACTTTCCTAATTTTATACACAATACAAAAAGCTAACAGGAAAAAAAAAAAATATAGTCACTGCGGCCGAACACGAATAATGCCCCCAGTCCCCTGCGGCACCAAACCCCCCTCCTGCCGTTTCCCCTGCCAGCGTTCAAAACCCTGCGGCCACCCAAACTCCACCGACCACCTCTGCCATCTCGACGACGAAGCCTGCCCGAACTGTCCCTATCTCGTCCAAAAACGCTGCGTCTGCGGACGTACAGTAATCAAAAACCAACCATGCTACCGCGACTCCGTCTCCTGCGGCCAAACCTGCGGTCTCCCTCTCAGCTGCGGTAGTCACGTATGCCTCAAGACCTGCCACGCCGAAGGCGGCTGTCAGGAACCTTGCACTCAGACCTGTAAAAAATCACGACCACTCTGCGGTCACGATTGTCAGGAATCATGCCATGCGCCGTTCGCATGTAGTGTTAACACACCCTGTGCTGCAAAGGTTACAATCTCTTGTCCATGCGGGAACGTTAAGCAGGAAGTTACTTGCAATACTTCAATGAGTAATCAACACCCTAGGCGGACGGAAATCAAATGTATTGACGATTGTAGACGACGACAGCTTGCTGCGGCGTTTAACGTTGACCTTGAGAAGAAGGCGGCTGAGGAGGCGATTAATGCCTACAGCGACGATACTTTGGAGTTTTATATTGATAATAAAGTATGGTGTGGAGGGATTGAGAAGATGATGAGGGAGTTCTGTGAGGATACTGGGAAGGTTAGGCTGGCGTTTAAACCGATGAAGAGTCATTTTAGAGGATTTATACATGGCCTAGCTGAGGATTATGGGTTGGATTCCGAAAGTCAGGATCCAGAGCCTTATAGGAGTGTGGTTGTTATGAAGAATGGAAGTTGGCAGATGCCGGTTAGGGGATTGGCGGATGCGGTGAAGGTTAGGAGACAGGAGGCAGCGCTTGCTGCTGCCGCGGCGTCTGGAGGTAGTACGACAGCCAGTGGGATTCAACAACTACGAAAGACGACCGGGTTACCAGCCGTAAACGCCATTCTCCTGGGTGGTCTACGAGTCGGGTTGTTGACCAGTGAATTGGAGAAGGAACTAGCGCCAGTACTTAGGCAGGGAACGCTGAGGTTTGGAATTCGATGGTACGGAGACGAAGAAGTGCTTCTGGAACCCTTACCTTCATCGTTCTCGACCGAAGAGGTTGAGGTCGAGCTTGGAAATGTTAGGGGTTTGGTCCGACGGCATTGTGTGGTTAATCGAATTTCTAGCTCGGTTGACCTTTGCTATGTCGGCAGAGACGGAAAGGTTGCTGGGAAGGAAGGACAAGGATGGAACGTTGTCTCCGTTGGAAAGGGCATTAAA
Source organism: Orbilia blumenaviensis (assembly GCA_036872755.1). Taxonomy (NCBI): domain Eukaryota; kingdom Fungi; phylum Ascomycota; class Orbiliomycetes; order Orbiliales; family Orbiliaceae; genus Orbilia; species Orbilia blumenaviensis. The sequence goes on from JAVHNS010000001.1 coordinate 1,061,856, forward strand.
GCTGCCCCTCCACCCGGTCCGCAGACTGGAGGATCTTATGCAAACCTATTTGGAGTTTTACAACCCGGTGGAAGTGCGGGACAGAAGGCAGGGTTGAGTATTAAGAGTGATGTTGCGAAGGTGAATAAGGTTATGAGTCCGGTGCTGCCAAAGGAGGAGCCGGTGGATGATTGGCTTGAAGCTATGGAGAATGAGGAAAGAGAGGCGGAAGAGAAGAAGGCGGCGTCTGCGGCGGCTTCGGGTGCGGAGGATAACGGTGCGGGTGCTAGTGCTGACGAGGCTGCGAGGAAAGAAGAGGAAGCGGCCGTCGCCACGGCCTCGCCTAGTCTTGGGCTTTAAGTAGTACCCTGGTGGGGATGAAGGAAGTGGTATATATTATTTTGACAGGTGGTGAGCATGAGATGCATACTTACATATAGCTATGGAATGTATTACTGGCACGAGGTTATGACGGAACGCTGTATACTAGTATTACTATACGACCGGCAGGCGTTTGAATCGGCGATTTTTATTATTCAAATCAAAGCAAGAAATTATTTTACAAAGCTATCACAGGTGTGTATACATAGACGCTCATCCTGCAAAAGGCTTGTGTTTCTCGAATTAGACAGGGTGGGTATGTCTTGTGCTTAGACTCTAGATCTACTTTGCACGAATGCGCCATGGAGTTCTATGCATATAGACGCTGGTTGGCTAGAATGGTATAAAACAAGAGCAGGTAGTGTTAATATTTGAGGTACAGTATATAGCAAAGCTGAGTCCAACATATTGCGGAACCAATGTTCGGTCTATATAACCATTCCAACTTTGCCGAAGAACCACCCGGCGTTAACCGTACTACCAACATGTTAAGAGTGACACCTGACAGATCTATCAGTTGGATTGTTTTATGGGCCTGGATCTCATGGCAATTGCTTAATAACACTGACCATAACCCTACTCCCAAGCCTGTGGGGTTATGAATCAATGGAACAGACTACATATACTAATTATAAAAGTACAACTTAGAGTATACGGGGTAACCCCAAGAATAGATATATACCTCCGATTATATTAAACCAGCAGCTTACGTATACCAAAAAGAGATGTTTCGGTACAGCTGTTAGCTTTCATTCTTCTATTGTCTATTGAACTAAGTATTGGGTTAGAAAATATTCCTCAACTACACAGCCACAGTCACAGTATACTGCCCCGACTTTGCCCATACAAGATATATAGAACATGAATATCAATTTGCGGAAATAATATGATTGATTTCACAAACACAAAGATATATAGATTCCGGAATTAAGGCAGCATCGATAAGACTCTTCTAAAACATGTAGGTTTCCTAGATCTAGGAGTTTGCCTTCCTTGTTAGGATTAATCCGCATGCATTCATGGGTATGTATATCTACTATGAAGGCCAATACGGACTTACATTACAATACCAAAGTGCACTTACATGGTACACACATGTCAATTTTTTAGAATATAAATTGCATAAAGCAATATCGCTATCTATAGATGACTCGATATCGACGAAACGTACAGCATATAGCCCAATTCCATAAACGGACAATTATAACTATATTGTAATGGATAGACGAAGTTCTTTTCCCAGCACGAAGGTCGCACCAACGAATATACCAATCATGGAACCCGAAACCAGAATAAGAAAGAACAAGCAATCCCAGCAAAAAATGGCGAGCGAATCACAGCCTGGCACTCGTCGATAACCTGGGCTAGCCTCATGCAACACAGTTTCCCCAACTTTCCCCAAAATCCAACACACAAACACATGTGTTTTCCCATTTCACACAGTCGAAACTCGAAACTCGAAACCTCCTCAAACTACCTCGTCCTCGTTCTCGTCCTCGTCCGCTTTTTGATTCTTGTCTGGGCTTCATACCTTCAGCCTCCTCCTCCTCTCAGCCGTAGATATAGGTCCCTTGCGTTGCTACTGATATTAAGATACCCTTTTTTTTCGCCTCCCAATAACGAATCAAAGACATCGTCCGTTCGTCGAAACTTATGAGACCATCTTCCTCGGTCTATTCCCATTCCGGAGAACCTCGATTCCGCCTGAAAGCTGCCCCCGTCGCAAGCAATCGATCGCATTTCCGAATCCGCGACTCAGAAAAATCCAACAAAAAAAAGAGGTGGTTCGTTTTCCCTCAGCCGTTCGCTATTTCAACGTCACCGTGCACACTCTTGAGTTAGCACTTACTTAGTATGCTAAAAGAACGAACTAACGCTTCCCCTAAATCTTAATCTTAAAAAAAAAATTAGATTTTTTTTCAGAAAGGGCGCATTTAAATCTCTCTCGAATACTTTAATCTGGTTTGTCTTTTGTTTGGAAAGAAAAGAAAGGAAGGAAGAAGGGCACATGGGATAAAGGGAAAACACAACGATGGAATTCGAACAGGTCGTCCTTCCGATCCACGAACTGAGCTATCATACCGACAAAAAGAAGTCCACAGCAGCGACTACAATCATCCTAAACGAATCCCTTCAGATAATCGAAGTCGACACCGTCGTCGTTCCTGTTTCCAACAGTACCAGTAACAGGAAAAGCAGGAGCGGTGCTGCTACAGCTACCACCACGAGGTCGAGTAGCAACCATGGTTGTCGCCGTCGCAACTCCAAACCCAAATCCAACGTCTCACAACACCCCGCCAGCAACAGCTGGAGCAGCAATCTCACACAGCAGCCGCCGCCGCCGCCAGAAATATCAGCAATTGCACAAAGAGGACACTCACTCCGCCTCTCATTCCCTCATGACATTAATACCAACCGTTCATCTCGCCATGTCCATAATGATTATGATAACAACAACTTCTTAACGCAAACAAACGGTTACGCCCTCTCAACTCTTCAAAATCATTACACACCTCCCTCACCAACCCTAGAAGCGATGTTCATGGAAGCGACATCCTGCCGTTCTTCACAACCTGGTGTCGAAACATTAGTGTCGGTATATAATTATGTCAAGGGACATAAACATCCCAATGGCCTTTATCCGCCCTACCAACTGGGTGTGTCTGGTGATGAGGGCGTGTTGAGTATTTATAGGAGTTATAAAGAGGAAGATTTAAATTTTTGCGATGCCGCTTCTGATGGTAGTGGTGTTAATGATTGTAGTAGCGGTGGCAGTGGTAGTAAAGGGAAAAATGGGGAAGGTAAAATGGGAAGAGATAACAGAGTCTGGTGGAGTGATATCATGCACGAAGTTTGGCGACGGTACAGCCCTTCCTCAACACCGTCATCGACATCAAATTCGAGGTATTTAAGAACCAGATCGAGTGCAGTACCGCCACAACCACCGCCAAGATTGAGATTTGTGGCTATACCAGAGGTAAATAATGAGGAGGTTAAAATGGTTGCGAATTATGCATTTGAGAAGAAAGGGTTGGATAAGGAAAGGGATGCTTTGGTTGTTGATTGGGATGATGAGAAGGTTGGGAGTGGGGAGGGATGGAGTTTTTTCGACGCGTTTTTGGGTACGGCGAGTGTTAAGGTAGGCTTCCTTTCTTCTTTCCTTCCAATAATTGTATCATGGTTAAAGATTATTTCTGGGTTGGATGATGTGGCTAACTTTTTTTTTTTTTAAATTGTTCAAGGCGATCCATAGGATGGCGACCGATCATGCTGATGAGCTGGGGTATATCGTCCCAGCGAGGGTATATATCAAATACAGCCGATTCGAATACCCAAACATCGGGGAAGTATTACTACCAAATCTGCTGGTGGAAATGAGGAGAGAGAGGGTGTAGATTTCTTTTCTCTTTTTTTCCCCTCTCTCTTTACTTTCTTTCCTCTCTTCTCTTTATTTTTATGCTTGCTCCTTTGTTTCACTATATATAGGAGCTACAATTTGGGTTTGGGGCGGTATACATCATTTACCGGCGTTATTCTTTTTTCTTCTCGTTTAAGGCGCTTGGTGAGAGGGGGGTTGGGTCTTGTTTAGAACGGTTGATTTCAGCGCGGTATCCTTTTCTTTGTTTTTTTTTCTTCTTTATTTTTCTTTAATGGGTGATCCTTCTACAATAATTTTTATATTGATATGGCGGGCCGCGTGGTATGGGGACGTTGTCCGTTTATAATTACAATAAGGTGGACCAGCTCGTTCTTCAGGTCTTTAAATGTCCAATTCTTCCTTGAGTAAGGCCTTTTTTATAGGGTTTTCGGATCTTATCAAGTGTTTAGATATCATCTATTGTGACATATTGATTATAACACTGCCAATTAAAAAAATATTTTGATGTCGACGACCTCGCAGAGGCACGGCTGACTGCAGTAATACATCAGTTTGAGGTTTGTACGACCGGTCAGCCCAAAACCGCGAAAATTAACAACGAAGGGATGAACGGACAATGCAATCATTCTATAATCAGACTACAGTATCGTCACAAGGCAAATTTATATAGATAGGTACACATATAATGACCAGGGACAAAGTTAATCTGATCTCTTGGGGGGGTTTAATTCAGAAGATTGATTTGGTACCGTAGAGCACATACAGCGCAGAGGAAAGGTATACCTAAATTGCTGATAGCTCCCGTTATTTTAGGTGGACGAAAATAGGCCTTAACCGTGAGCAACCCCCCCCTTTTGGGCTAGCAAGTCCGCAACCTAGGTTTATTCTGGAGTATCTCAGGAATATACTTCAATTGATAATGTCGTTTTGGATACGAAAACAATGTGGGATACGGACAGACATGTCTACACCCACAAAAATGAACAGATCCGAAGACACACATGCAAAAGGTCTATATGTCTATCAAAATGGGTTATAAATGCTTAGAGAAAAAACTTTTGATGGAACCGACAAATGATAGAAAAAACATAAGTCAAAATCAAAGCAAAACCAAAAGAAGAAAAGGGACAAAATGGATAGGATAGAGGGTATCAGTTTATAGGAAGGGAGGGGGCAAGAAAGGGTTCATAAAAAGTGTTACGAAATTATCCTTCCAAGTCAAGAATGCAAATTATTAATAGAGGACGGAGAAGATAAAAAACGAAAAAAAGAAGAGGATTGAGAGATCTTATTCGAGACACGGGAGACCCGATCGAACGGACTCGTGATGTTCATTAGGGAGGACTCGTTGCGCATGTCGAATGAAGGGGTTCAAAAGATCTCCAGGAACACAAAGATCAACGGTTGTAGGATATGCATATGATCTTCTAGCGCACAGAACACGGTGATCCAACGCACCAGGCTCTGTGTGCTGGAGATTGTTGCCCAAATAAAAAAGTAAATAAAAAATTTAAAAAAAGTTCGTGAGAAAAATTGAGAATGGGAAAAGAGAGGGGAGGCGCGGCGAAGGCACTCAGTCCTTGCCGGCACGAGAGTTGATGATTTGCAGCACGAGTATATCGTGCGCACCCGCCTTCTCCAACCTATTAAAGATATGTTGTTAGCAATCGTGAAATTGCAAAGCCTGTTGAAACAGGTTGGCTGTAGTACGAATTTTGAGGATAAGAGAATCAGGGGACTTACTGGTCCATAACATCCGCCACACGAACTTGCTCGACCATTGCCTGAACGGCAACCCAACCCTCATCCTCCAAAGAGGTGACGGTGGGTGCACGCTTCCCGGGAGTAATGTCGTGGACAATGGGTAGGAGCGTGCGTGGGATGTTGTACGAGCACAGCACGTACTTCTTCGCATCTGCAAGCCGGTCATGTTAGTTGCGTAAATCTAATTTAGATGATGTTTGAAGAGGGTCTTACTAATGACACCCTTGATGCGATTGACGACTACCTCGGCGAGCTCGGGGTTGCGAGGGTTCTTTGATCTGATCAAAACAGCCTCGGTCGTCATAACCGTGGCGATGTCCATGAGACCAGCAGCCTTCATCGTCTCGCCAGACTCTACATCCACCCATTTGTATTTAGCTTCCGTATACTATATAAAAGGTTGAATGAAGTACTTACCGACGAGGTCAACAATCCCGTCGGCGACACCGAGGGCGCAGGCAGCCTCCACACTTCCTCCAACATACTTCATAACAGTCTTCAAACCGTTTTTCTCAACAGCTTCGGCACCAAACTTCTCGATCTCTAAGGACTTGAAGTACTCCCTGGAGAGATGGGTGAAGCTGGTGACGACAGTCTTGCCAACGAGCTCCCTGGGATCCTTGATTGACCCATTGGCCGGAACCTGGACCTGAAGCTTGCACTTTCCAAACCCGAGTTCCAGTACCTCATCGACGGAGGTCTGGTGTTCTGCGACCTGGTCTTGGCCGGTGATACCGAGGTCGCAACGACCCTCCCCGACGAAAACCGGGATATCTGCAGCTCCGAGGAAGACTAGAGCGATGCCCTGGTTGATGCAGAGAGCAATATCAAGGCGGTTGTGCCTGTGGAATTTGATATCCGATCCTTTAAGCAGGGCCAACGCTGTTTCGTAAAGACGGCCCTCTGTACGTACACACAAAAAAAAGGTTATTAGCACCCGGATTTATAACAAACACCCGACGTCAAAAACTAATGAATTGAGAAGGCGGCTTACTCTTCGGAACGGCAAAGAGAAGGCGACCATCGAGACTATTGAACAAATCGATGGAGAAGACCATTGTGTTAGTTTTCTGAAAGTATTGAGAAGGTAATAAAAAGGTCGATGAGAAGATGTTATCGATGATATCGACGATGAAGTCCATGAAGATCATGAAGGTGCAAGAGAATGAAGAAACTGGATTGGATTGCAATCGCACCTATTAACCAAATCCATAGTGTCTCTTCCGTATTCGATGTTCAGTGAGACAAGACCTCAATTAGACCGTAGAGTGAGAGACGCTGGCCGAGGAAGCTGAGCGACAATGAAGGTTGACGATGCTACAGTCCGCTCGCTTTGACGGAAAGCTTGAGAGACCGTGATCGATGGAGGCGACTCGCGTCAGAGCTGCTGCCTTTTAGGAAATGAAGGAATAGGGTATAGGGAGAGAGTGAGGTTGTTGGTAGTGCTGATTGAATTGGAATGAACGGGATTGGAGGTTTGGACCAGATCTACGTCGAAGGTTTTAAATGGCCTGGCGGGACCTGCATAGCAGAGTATTAACGTTGACTAATTGAGAGCTGCGCAGAGCCGGGCCGATAGCGGCTGTTGTAGTTCTGCAACACAGCTTTAGCTAGTAAACCCAGCAATGATGACTCCATTCCCGCCCCGAATTGAATCCAAATCCAATCCAATCCGATCCAGTTAGGTCTGCTCCGGCCTGCCCCTCTCTGGAACCCCTCCGGACTTCGACTGAACAAACGATTCTATGACAATTAGAATTGATTGCGGCAGGGCTAACCCATATGTGTGGCCATGGCCTCCAACTGGTCGCTTTCACTGGCTGGTTGGAACCCTTGGCTGCAGCAAAAGCTTGTGCCCCCGGCCATATTTAAACAAACAACAAGCAGCTGCCGTGGACCCATCAGGGGCAGGCCATTATATCATATATCACTCCGTCTACTTCTAATTAGACATGCCATTGAGTAATAATGATGGAGCTTCCCTGGCCGGTCTGGCAACTAGCTAAACCCATCCTGGAACCCGACCAGACCATGGGCTGTCAACGGCCAATCAGCAGGCTGACAACTACCATGAGGAAGTTAGTGGCATGTACCCTTCAAAATGTGTTGAACACACAACACATTATCCAAGATGTTTGTCAGGCTTTGTGAGATCGTCCATGTGTTGTAGGTGTTGTCACTCAGTTTGTCCGGTCTTGGCAGCCCTCAAAGCTTCTCCCCAGCCAGCCCAAAGCGTTTGCCCTAAAGCGAAGCCCTTCGAACAAACAAGAAAAAAAATAGCCCAGCCTAATCCAGACCACACCGAAAATTCCCTGTCTGCCCAGCTCCAACAAAAAAAATTCAGATCTCCAAATCCTCTCAATCCCCATCTACCAAAATCCTGTAGCTCTTTTCGACGCCGACGACGACCACGCCCTCCCCAACCTCTTTTCAACCGCCGACAAATCAACTTCTAAAAGTTTCGATAATTTCTTCGAATCACATTTAATTCAAGATGGAAGGAAAGACCCCAGTCAAGCTGGTCAAGGTTACCAAGGTACGAATGGGCTGTTCAATTTGATGACAGGGCTGTCTTTTGGAGATTTCACGATGCTAACTTTTGGTGCTACAGGTTCTCGGACGTACCGGTAAGCTCTATTCTCATTTTTATGCCTTCGATTTGTTTCTTGAGCACGAAATCAGCAGGAAAGAGGAGGTTGTAGTCATAGTTGAAAATTTGGATGAAACGAAAAGGACAGAATACACGACAAGGACACACCAATGACGAAGGATATACGACCTGAGGATGAAGAAGGAGGACTTTTATAGCTATACCACGACATGAAAGGAGGAGAAACCGGGTTTGAAGGAAAATTCGAGATTGGGAAATGTGGTGGAGGTGGAGTCAGACCGGTGGACAGATGAACGGGAATACTGCTGCTGGCCAACCAAATATTCGAGCGACAGAGAACTGATCCGACCATTTTTCTTGATTCACAGGTTCCCGTGGAGGTGTCACCCAGGTCCGTGTCGAGTTCTTGGACGACAAGACCCGAAGCATCATCAGAAACGTCAAGGGACCCGTCAGAGAAGGTATTTCCAACCCTCTTCTTCTTTTTCTTCTATCTTATCCCCTGGAAGCCATCACGACTAATATAGAATCAATTTTCTCTAGACGACATCCTCTGCCTCCTCGAATCCGAACGTGAGGCTAGAAGATTAAGATAGACAGCCAACATCACCATGTTGTTTTTTGTCATCTTTATCGTTCCTTCATCTATTTCGGCCTTTGTTTTTTACTGTGTAGACTCTTAGCAAGGAGAAGGGGAGAGTGAGAGAGACGGATAGGGAGAAGGAGAGACGGGAAAAAAGGAGGATGTGGAGGAGGATTATGGATATGTCTTCGATACGATAATTGACGAACTCCTTCCCGCCTCCCTTTCCACATACACGAGCGCGACGTTTGCTCCTCGACGACAGCAACGATCACGACGACGATATTTCACACACACTCACACAATACCATATACGCACCCCTTTTTCTTTGTCCATAATATTATATTATTATATCCTCCTCCCGCCCTTCCTTCGCTTCTTTTATTTTTCCTAACCTACTACTACTGTTACTATTATCATCATTACTATTACGGCGTCTTGACTTTTAACACCCACCCCGTTGGCACGCTATTCCGTCATACAACCTCCCTTTTTTCTCTCTTATGTTCGTTAGGCTACGATGAATGCAGCTGATTCGAACACAACCCCCCTTCCTTATATGCCGTTAAAGTGATATATGAGAAAAATGACGTGAAGTGCTGTAGAACATTATATAAATGCATCTGATGCCAAAAGACGCTAGGGCCAGTCCGCATTGTAAAATTACGGCCCCCCAGAGCGGATACAAGCGGAAACAGGTCCCACTGCCTGGCCTGCCATCACAGGACTATACATGTATACTTAATTATATATAACCCCGGGTTAGAATTACGGATCACTCAGATACCACGGGATTATTGATGAATTGGCTACCTCCAAAGCCTTAGATATTCAAGATGATATGCAATTGCAAGTTGACCATTATAAGTACTTGAGTAAGTCTAATAGTATACCCTTACAGGGCCACTGAAGTCGGCATGTACTGGTCTCATAGAGTATATCAAATTTGTTCGTACGTATCTACCCAAGACCCTTTGATGCTGACGAAATGATAGATATGCCGTCTATGTGACTCCAGTTGAGTCTATCCGTCACCTGGAACTTGCCATTCTGCATTTGTTTTTGGTATACCTGCTTCCCATTATCAATCGCAATTAGTATATAAACTGATCTCGGAGTTAAAACTAGCCTCAATATAAACAATATATTTCAATTCTCGAGTTTAGTGCTGATATGCGGATCTAGTCTGTGACAACGCCTAAACATATGGGAGGCCAAAACTGCATTTCCTATCATTGATATCACGGGATTTCTATAGGAACTTATATTAAAGCTAGAAAAGTGTCTTCTTGCAGCCTCGAGGATATGTATATACTTCTAAGTCTAACAAAGGTTGTCTTATTAAGTAGTAGTAGTAGAAGTAATAGTAGTAGTAGTAATAGTAGTAGCAGTAATAATACCATCCGCCTGAAAAAAAAAAGGAAAAAAAAGAAAAGGAAACAAACCTCCACCGCTCCGAATAAAACTAGATAAGAGATCCCTCCGAGAAGTAGAAGAAGTTTCAACATGCTTAGGAGAATAAAAGGAAGGAACAAGCAATCAAAAAAGAAGTAGGATGAAAAAAAAAAGTCTATAGAGTCATTCTCTCCACTTGTTTCCCCTTCCATTTCCAGTCCAGTCGGATAATGACACCCCGAGCTATATAAGAAAGAAAGAGAAAAACACGTATAGCTCCCCGTTACCGCCGTATCCCATGTTTCCCACGTTCAAAAAAAAAAAAAAAATATAGAACAAACAGCGCAAAAAAGAAAAAAAAAAGGAAGAAACCAGAGATATATATAGATAAGAGTGAAGATAGGTCTGCCCAATCGTCCGGTAGATAGATAGATAAATAAGAGACTTATTAAAGGAAATTCGTTTCTTGAAAAGGAGAACCAAAAAGAAGAAAGAAGCTATCTAGAAGAGAAGACGCATTCGATGGGAAAGCAAAAGATATATCCTGGTATCTGAGAAGACATAGCGCTACCAGATCCGTTTCCGAACCCCTTTGCTAAAAGAGAGGACCAAGGAAGGGAAAAAATGATGATGAAAAAAGAGATAACTCCGTCTCCTGGTGCTCCGGGAGAATCTATGCAAGAGGGTTGGGGAGAGATGGTATGTCGTCGAGCGAGAAGGGAGCGTGGTGATAGCACTGCGAGGAAGTAGGATGGCAAGTTGGGTGTTTGGTATCTTGGCTCATGGGGACTAAGAGATAGATAACCGTAGCTTCTTCCCATGAGGCAAGAAAACGCAGCAAAAAACCAGCTTTTGAGTTCGCGGGGAAGGAGCAACATAGTCGGCGCTTGGTGAAATGTAAAGATTCATTTTTTGTTTTCGTCCCGTCGTTAGAGCTTGGAGAAAGGCAAAAAAAAGAAAAGCAAAAAGAAAAAAAAACGAAAGATGAGGTATAGATGTAGCAGACGAAGTTTTTGTTTTGTCAAAAAGAAAGCAAGGACTAAACGATGGCATTAGAAAAGCGAAAGAGAAGATTCTGGCTTCGGCTCATTAGGGTCAGGTGATCGCCCCGAATTAACTAATTAGCCCAAGTACCCCCTTACTTCGTAGCAAGGCCCACTCCCTCCGAGGGATGGTGTCCGCATATTAAGATCCACGTGTGAAACCAGGCCCCTTGATTGGCAAGAAAAGGAAGAAACTCCAGTGGTAATCCAGACCAAATGGAGCCTTTTTGATGGTTAAGAGACGCGTTTCTAGTCAAGTGTGAATTCATTCGGTTGCTGTGGCTGCAAACTCTGGACGGTTGGCCAGTTCCTCTCTGGCATAGAACTGGACCAACATATTGCCGTATGATTCCAGTTCCTCAACAGGGATCGACAAACGGAAGTCGTTCAGTGTCAGGAACTGAAGCTCCAGGTGATTCAGCTCAACAAGTGGCAGTCCTCCAACCTGTGTTTTGTATCAATATATGTCAGTCGGCTGTATTTTCTTAGAAAGGGCTACAGTAAGAGGAGAGGGTGCGAACCTTAGCGTATCTAGAATTTGTGTAGAAGATGTCAGAGAAGAACTTGGAAGCGCATGTGACACCGGCGATAACCAGGCGATGGATATTGTAGCTGTCGACAACAAAGAAGTTTCCAAAGCCCTGGGCATGTTCTCCGGCAGCATCCTGAGGGGGAACAGTGGCAGATCCGGGAGTAGCGGGCCTGATGTTGTTAACCTGGTGGACAGTTCCAGCATTGATCCGCTCAGTCATCCGGTCAAAGTACACTAGGAGGGAGAGGAAGACCTCGTAGGTGGTTGGGCAGTATCGGTGGATCCGGCTGAGGTAACTGTGGATAGTGATGGTTGGGACATTCTTTCCGTGAAAGGCCAAAACACTAGTTGCCTGTTCAGGGAGATTGCCCGAACCGTCCGTAGCCGGCATGTTACGATGGAGGTTCTCATGGTTTCGATCATTAGTAGTTGTGATTTTGGTCAGCAGAGCGGAAACCAGCTCGATGATGTCAGGGACGCCCATCTGGCTGACGTCAAATCGAGTGTCGCTGAATCTAACCCGTCTCCTGGAGAAGGTCTGCGAAGAACCATTGTTATTGGCGTCCGCTCGAGCCAGTTCAGCCAGGTGAGCTAGATCCCTTAGCACGACAACTGAAGGCTGAGCCATTGATGTGTTTTGAAGGGATGACGATCTACGGTGCCGTACCGGCGTCGAGGCAGCGGTAGTTGGGGCACTGGAGGAAGCGGCCGAAGAATGCCTGGCATGGGTGGTTGGAGGAGTGACCTGAGATGTTTGAGGGGTGCCTCTTGACGGACGATCCGAGGATGCAGATGATGAAGAAGGGAAGTGGTTTGATGTCTGCGATGGCAGGGTGGATGGAGTGGTCCCTGTTGATGATGATACTGCTGATATGGTTGTTGATGACGCCAGTGACGGTGGCGGTGGGACGCGAGAGCTGGAGCTGGAGCGCTGAGCTGAGGAAACGGACCTGGGCTCGGCCTGATCGTAAGGTGTCGATGGGTTAGACTGGGGGATTCGATATGTCTGGTGAGATGATGAATGGCGATACGGCTCGCATTCTACCTGGGATGAGCCCGATGACGGGGCGACCATAATCGCCTGGTCGAAGGAAGGATAGTGGACCTGAAGCAAAAAAGCAGCCGGGACGGATTAGTTCTAGCCACTCAAGTAAGTCCACCAAATAGTAGATCTAATCAATCAATCAATCATAACCACAGCCAGAACCGGAACCACGACCGTAACCGTGACCAGGCAATCGCATCAACAGCAGACAGAAGTCAGGAACGAAAGTGTAAGAATAGTATAGTCTGGTGGAGACAAAACAAAAGCTATAGCAGCCGCAAGATATAGGTAAGCAAGGCAGGCAGACAGGAAGGGGTCCGGGTCTGTCTATATATCAGTCGGATATTAGACATTACTAATGGGAACTGAAGGCTACCCGTCCGTGATTTCGCATTGTTCCGTCGGCCTTCTAGAAGACTGCCAGGAAAAGAGACCATTGGGAGAAACGACAATGAAGACGACGATGGAGAGGTGCCTTTTATTCACGGTGGGACCGAGCATCATTGGTCCAACCTCCGGAAACATTATTGTTCATCCACCCATTCGCTCGCTCATTCATCCGTCCATCATTCCATCCTTCCATCCTTCCACCCATTGGATGCTCTCCGGGTTGAATGATCTCAGCAATGACGACGGCAAGAACCAGAAAAGGTTTCAACATACTCGGGACAGGTGAAACCGTTCATCAAAGCAAGAGAGGGAGAAGGAGGGAGAGCACAACAGCCTAGCATCTGGCATGTACCTAGGTCAATCCTGCAATCCCCTGAAACCGAGGAAGGCGGCACCGGTGGGAGTGGCAGCGGTGGTTGTGCATTCTTGCAGAAGCGGGGACAGTGCAGTTTACGTTTTGGTTGGAAACAAGAAAGAAAAACCTGAAAGATCAGATGAACTCACGGGCGCCGAACGGGAATATCAATCGAATTCCCTTGTGGTCGCACAGCGTAATATGTTCCTGCCGACAGTCACTGCATTAAGGGTATTGAGAAGGGTGGAGAAGATCTGAGGATCGATTGAGTGGATACAAGAATTCGAAAGGGAGGAGTGGGAGCTTGTCGAGAAGCTGCTGCTTCTTTTTTCTGAGATGCTGCAGCGTTCATCAACAGCCAACCAAAAACCAGCCGACAGACTGACAAAACAGCCTGACAGAAAAACTTCGGCAGATCGGGAAACCCGACCTAACCGTTAGGAAAGAAACGGGGAGCCACGGATCATAAGCCGCATCGGAAAGGACAGTGCCAGAGGCGTACAGCATCAAACGAAGAGAACGCCGTTGTGAAAAATGGCGTTCGTCCGGCGGGCCCTCATCAATGAGTGTATCATATCGTGAACGGGTACAACCAAACCAAAGAAAAGCCCATCTAGCGGGCGGGGGACAGTTGACAAAAATAGGAACCAATCTGGAAGGAACGTGAACGGACAAACAGATCAAGCCGGCCAATAGATAAGACCAGCGCCTGCCCGTGGGGAGGTTTGGCCCAGGCTGCACAACCGGCAGGGCAATGACGGTGGCCAGCCACTCAAACATGGCAGGCACCATCCTTTTGATGCTATCATGCACGGAGCCCTTCCACAGACCGATTTCCCACAATCTGCAAGCCCAAATCACCCGTTGTATGAAACCAGGGGCCTGATGCCAATTCACGCCTTTTCCTGCTCGTGCATAGGGGAACTCTGATGTAAACGTGAGGAACCGGAGCAGAGTGATGATGATGAGGAGGATCCAAGCGTCATCCCACGACTCTGGCCACCACGAACCCCCCCAGCTTGACGGGTAAAGAGATAAACAGGGTGCAGTGACGATATGTCAAGGCGGTGGAGCAGATATCATGATTTCATGACTTCGCGACGCCCACACGCACGCACACACGCACGAATCCAAATGAGCTGGGCAGAAATATACCAAGCCAAACTGAACTTGACTGAACTGAACTGAGCTGAAGACCAAAAGAAAAATGTTTATGTAACCACCTACCTGTAGCATTACTGAGGTTTGTTGAAGCGAGAAAAGAAGGAGGGAAGGGCCGAAGTGGAGTCGAATCGGTAGCCACTAACCAAACAAGAACTGGCTGATTGCTTGGTTTCTTCAAGGTTATAATGCCTTGGCTTTCTAACGAGATGTCCACAAACCGAATCCGCGAAAGGGAGCTCTGTGAAATGCGAAATCCACGTGCAGGGACACCGAATCCAAAGATGTTTACGTGGAGAGAAAGAAACGAGGATGTAGATGGGGGGGCCTGCTTCGGTGGATGATGATGGGGGGTGATTTTTTCGGAGAGGTGTGGTGATGTAAGTCGGTTGGTCCGGTCGGTCTGGGCCGGGGCTGGTTTATCTCGGGTGGGTTTTTGGTTTGACTTTTCCGAGAAAAGAGAGAGCGAGAGAGAGTTTGATATCGATCCCACGTCGGAGAGCTGCAGTGCCGTCTGAGTGCGATTCCGAGTAAATGCGACCGGTATATATATAAATACTTAGGTATATATATATATTTCTATACTATGCTATGCTGCCTCGAGCACGATGTATCGGAAAAAATGAAACGGAGTGAAAGATAAGAACACCCGAAGTATATATGTCCGTATGTATGAAACGACAACGTATCGAAAGGTGTAACGGCGGAAAAGCAACAGCAGCAACAGGAGCAGCGGTCGTAGGAGTCGTAGTATGATATATATAAAAAAAATAAAGAAGATTGAAAGACGAAGAAGAAGAAATAGAAGAAAGGAGGATCCGGAACAGGAAGGGGGGAGGATTGTACAACTGTTTTGTACGTACGACTTCGCCTGCGAGTTCCTCTGAGCCTGGGCTGCCTGTCGAACAGGCGGCGGAGCGGGCTTTTGCTGGGCGAAGAGCTAGCTATTGAAGAGCTAGCTAGGCCAGATAAACAACGAACCAGCCACTCACAGGCAATCGAAAACGTAACAGACCCAAACAAGCTTTGATGCAAGAGAGCAGGAGCATAAGCAGGCAAAACCCCCCAGAGCGTGCGGCGTCACGGGTAAAATTGTTTGGTCGACGTTGCTACTTATCCATTAGTTAACGTTGCGAGGTTGGAAAGTTTGAAAGGCGCGGTGGCTTCGGAACGTGGATGCAATGTTAATGTTAGAGGTCAAGATCAAAGATATGTTACCGTTAGAATTATAATTATAGCTACCTACGGGTACCTAAGTATTAGCTGGGCTGGTAGATCTAGAATTGAAATGAAATAAATGCTTCTCTCCGTGGATACGTAAGTATCGTATTGTATTGGCTAGTAACAATACTAACGTATACATACTCGAGAATATGAAAGACAATTAAAGACTTACTGAGTACTACAATATACTCAGTACCTAATTAGTAGGCCTGCAAAGACCAATTGTAATGATGGAGTTTCCTTCCAAGATGGTCTCCCAAGAATATACCCCAAGAACCGCAGTGATCGATGATGCAGGCGTGGCCAACTTAGTAATTGAACAAACCACGGAGGCGAATTCGAACGGTCTAGCTACAAGATACCTAGCTGGTCCAGTCGAAGGATGCGTGTGTCAATGTGGGGGTGGTGATTGGGGATCCTAGACGAGAAGGAAAAACCTCTGAGCTCATCTGCCCCAGGCCCTCCAGCTAGCCAGCGATCAAACATGGATTTGTGGTCTATAACAATAGGAGAAGTCCGGAAGAAAGGGGAAATTATCGGAAACATAAGGGAAGAAAAACGGCGCACAGCTTTCTGCACGATGAATTTGTCCCCTTCGAAATCGGTTCTTCTGCTAATTTCGGTATGCATATGGGGATTAAACAAGTGCACTACCATATGCACCACCCCCTTCGCTTTTCCCCAAATCCCCCAGCGAATGGCGGGCATGCTTCCAAGCATGGTGACGAACATCACCAAGTCCACTGGCTGCATTCTATCGTCACCACGGTATGCCTCATTTAGTTAAAATCCGATCGCTCCACATTTACATTTAAATGCACCGCTGCCGCTGCATATGTACTATAGTATACATACCTATGTAACACCTACGCTTTGGGGCAGTTAATCTAAAGTACAGCAGCCTTGTGTGAAAAACCATATCTATTATCGATCATAGCTTAGTACCATCGATCTATATCAGAGCCAGCGCCGCCAGGACCCTGAAAGAACCCAGCCCAGCCCAGGCAGGCCTAACCTATCGTACATACATGTATACATGGCTCCCCTCCTCCACATGTCAAGATTAAAACACCGGAGAAACCAATTCGGTAGGCCCGGCGTCGTGAGGTGCGTTTAAGGTTTCTGTCGGAGGACCGAGGAAAGAATCGGAATCTAAAAAGATCGCATTAGGCCATAGTCTGGGTTTTGATGTCTCGGTCCTCTTCCTCTTCCTCTTCTCCCTCTCTCTCTTTTTTTTTTTTTTTTTTTTTTCGGTCTCCTTCAGCAGTACACCAGGACAAGTATCTACACATATAGCTAGCTTGAGCCAGGGTATGACGGTCGTGTCGAGGCTAAGGCTGCACAGCGCCACAGGAAAAAATCAAACCAGTTTCTTTTGCATTTCGCAGCAGCCTTGTGGAATCCGTGGCCAGAACATGTATCACGCGAGATGCCAACCACTACCACAAGCACCGTTTTTTTTTTCTCTTTCATTTCCCTTTTGCTTTCTTTTTTTGGTCTTCCAAGTACTTTGCATGCTGTAACAGCTTCCAGAATTCCATTAGTCATGAAGAACGAGGCGACATGGTTTATTCATGGCTTCATATAGCCTAACAAACAGGAAAATTCATTAGTGCCTATTTCCATGGAGGATGGGGGCCGGAACATGCCTTTTTTCTCCAATTGGCATGTGAAGGAAACAAGTTAAAACCAAAAAAGTACAGCAACAGCTACCAAGCTGTGGAGCTTGTCATGTCATGGTTTCGAAGGGTCTCGGAGCCAAATGTCTAGGTTGGTAAAAAAATGCAACAGCTCAACACGGTAGATGCCTTTCCTGCCTGTGTAACCAAGCCTAACTCGTTATCAATTCTGAGCTACCTAGCTCACATGCCTTTCGCTTACTGATGACTTGATTTTTGATATCATATGATTGACTTCTCAGTTGCAACCTGTCATAATATGCTTATGATGTCTAATGTCTTTGGGAGTGACATCTAGATATCTTCAAGGCTCATACTGGGGGCATGACCTACATACAGCCGCTGTAACTACCAACCTCAAAGGATCATATCCTTGTGTATAATCGAAGCCTAAACAGCGGATGCATAAAATATGAGGCTTTGAAACTGAAATGTATATATGAGCTAATATTCGAGGCCTTGGGACTTCAAACTACCTCATTTCCCTCCACTATTCAATGGAAAACAAACAAATTCCTTCACTACTACACTGAGCACGTTATGCTCCTTGTGAATTCAAATTACCAATATCTCTCAAAGATAGCCTTTATGGGACAGCCATGCTATTTCCCTTACCTCGTGCTGACCCCATCGTGCCCGGTTCAGTAGCACGTTTTTGATATATCGACTCCTGGAACCGCCTATGCCTACTCTTTGTCGTACCGGGAGGTCTTTTATTGTATTGTACTACTAATCAATAACAGAAACAAGGTTCAAGGAAATAAAAGAGTAGGAAAGAAGGAAAAGATAGAAGCTATCATGAAATCCAAGATGAAACCCCTTAGGCTCCTCGTGATCCTAGCGGCCCTTTCCACCCCCTCTACAGCTGACATCCCGAGTCCGGCATGCCACAACCCCATGCCCCGCACCCCTCCAATCGGTAAATCACCATTCGTAACCAATACCTGGAGTTTCCTCGAACTCCTCTCAGGCACGCAACAATTCCTCCAAATGTCTAGCACCCTCCGCGATAGCACCCGTTCTCTTTACGCCATACTCGTGAAAATCGAGCAAGCTCAACAGCAACAACAAAGTTACATTCCATACTTCCCGTTCTCGCAGGCATTAGAGTTATATACGCATATAGTAGAACGAAAGCTACACTGTTGGCCTGTACCGAAGTATTTGGCGTTTTACCTGGTGCAGTTGAGAGATTTGAATACTATGGGACAGATTGAGAGTTACGAACCAAGGGAGATGAGAGTGCCTAATCCGGTGAGACAGACGCAGTGGCAGTATCGTGAGAATGGTGGGAAGTTGGTTCGTGGGGGTACGACGCCGGGTACTCAGGCATCTAATACTCAAAGAGTGGGGATGGGAACGCAACCAGGCCCAGGGACGCCCAATACGCCAACGCAATTTCTCCCGGAGCTACCCAATACTCAAACTAGTCGTAGGATACCTGGAGGTGTGGGGACCGACCGTGGAACAGTTGGGACAGCTCGCGGGACCGCCAGGACATCGGACCGCGATGTAGGACCCGGGCCACGAGACCAACCCGGGCCCATGCAAATGGAGATACTGGCTGGAGAAGGCGGTACAGCCGGCCCTAACATTAGTACTAATAAGAAAACTAATAACAATCAGATGCAAAGAAACACTATGAATATGAACGAAATGCCGCCGCAACACCGCCAGCATTGGGATAGACCTACAAACGGCGATGTGTCCGCTCCAAAACTAGGTTACCCCGCGTACGACTTCATGAACAAAGGTACCGGATTCGGGGACTATGGTGAATCAATGTTCATAACCAAACCGAACAGTCATACCAGCGGGCTTAGATCCAAAGACACACCCAGCGGCTGGGATGAAATTAGGATGCCAACTATGTTTATGGTAATTAAGAAACCAACAAATCAACAAATTTAAAATATTACCCACCGCCAGAAGATCTTTATTGGCAAATTTCAACTGCGAGAGAACAATGGAATGCTAACAGAGCCTAGCCCAAAGGTGCTTTAGACAGAGCTACAGACCAACCCGCCCCGTCGAACCACGTTTTCCCGGATAGAGGCCAATTTGGTGGCTTCATTAACATGGACCCCATACCGAGACTAGATCCCATAGTCGAAGAACAAGCCCGCCCTAAATTTGAAAATCCGGTAGGACCATCACCAATGAACATGTTCCAACCACCTGATGAGAAAGCGAACATCCGATTGTCGCCGTTCCCTTATAGACACGATCCGCAGTGGAAACCTGCTGTTTCCCGGACCTTTTTCTTAGGGGAGCCCGACAATAGGAGCCCACTCCAGGATTTTGCTGCCAACTTTGAGAAGGCTAAGGGTGCTCAGCAGGGATTCACCACCCCTCATGCTATCCCCGGGAACAAACTAGATTGGCTGGAATCTAGCACCTGGCCAAAGCAGGAAGCACCAGCCCAGAACAACCGAGAAAACCCCATCGTGATCGGTGACTCCGTCGAAGAGGAAAAGGAGGCAACACCAGTTGGTAACCAAATGGGGGATATAGAGATTGAATACCAGGAAGGAGACAACTTTAAACGCCGGCTGTTCAAACGTGGCGACGACGACCCCCCAGGCACAACCGCTGTAAAACCTCAAAAACTCCCCACAATCTACGCCAATCAACTCCGCTCCTTCCAAGCCCGAATCGACGATTTCTGGTCCCCAATATTCGACCTGCTGGTCTCAGATAACTACTTAGGCTTCAGTCTGGAACAAATAAGACCCACCTGGCAAACTGCATTACCGTGGCGAGAGTACGGTGATACTCTTGGGAAGATATCTACTATCTTGAGTGCTTGGCAGAAGGATAGGGATGTTAAAAAGGAAGTATTGACGATTGAGCAGTTGGAGGCGAAGTTTGGACATATGCTGCATGCTATGACACTGGGACGGTTGGTGACACCGTTCCCGAGACGGCCGGATGATGAGGTGTATATGGGAGAGGATGATGAGGAACTTACAGTTGAGGAGCCTTCGTACGGGTAGATTCGTATTTCATACCTAGTTTTGGCGCCAGGCCCTGGGCACCTGTTCTTTGATACCTACTAGTAGATGTATATTGGACAGTTTTAGTAGTCCCAGTCCCAGACCCCCTCAGGTACAACTGTATCGTTCTAGTAATAATTGGAGTGTAAACCCCTTCATGACTGTATGTATATAGAAATAAGTCGTAGCCATGGGCATTCAAAGCCATTGGCTCAGGACAATATAATTTACTATAGCCTGCCCCCGGTGCGCTTGAATTCGTTAATAACGATTTTATACCTAAGTAATTACTTAATACCCGGCAAACTCAGAAACTTTTACGGCATACAAAATACGTAACAAGGGTTTAGTGCTTATGCTATTTCTTATATGGCATACTAAACCGTGCTTATAGTTAATATAGGTATAACACCCCCCACACGGACTCAGAAAATTTATACTCACGGTATGGATATACATTTATCCGCCCGACTTTACTAGTGGCAAATGCAAATCTGGAAATTTGGAACCAGGGGCCCATGTGAATTTGTTGCATTTTGCACGCTACCAGTGTTGACAAGACCAAGCAAAGAACCGTCGATTACAAAATCCGACGTACTGTTCAACTCTATGCTACCATCTAAAGCGCATAAAACTTCCAAGATCGATCACGCAACCAAGTGCAATATCGTACAGTTAAGGTAATAAAAGATACAAAGGGGGGGGAAGGGGAGGAACCAGACAATAAGGATGTTTATACACTGCCCACTCCCCCAACTGTAGTCTATCTCTTATAGTTTCGCACCCTCTTTCTTCTTCTCGGCCTTAGCTTGGTCTCTTAGCACCCTTCTTAGGATCTTCCCGCTGGCGCTTTTGGGGATTACATCTACGAATTTAACACCCCCTCTTAGCTTCTTATGCTGTGCTACGTTCCTCGCTACGAACTCGATGATTTCGTTGGCGACCTCGGGTGTTGGTTGGTTGCCTGCTGCGAGAACGATATATGCTCTGGGGACTTCGGTATGTTGCACGTCGTCCCAGATACCCGTAACCGCGACATCACTATAAGAAACAAATAAACCTATTAGTTCAAGCCCAAGAAAATATAAAAGAACCAGAGGATGGGTAGGTTACGTACTCAACCTTGGGGTGTGACGCAATCTTCCCTTCTAACTCGGCAGGCGGCACCTGGAAACCCTTATACTTAATCAACTCCTTTACTCGATCCGTAATATAAAAATCTCCGTCCTGATCCTGATGTCCCACGTCGCCAGTCTTAAAATACCCATCCTCAGTCATACAATTCTTCGTAGCCTCCTCATTTTTCCAGTATCCCATCATAATATTGGGTCCCTTAAGCCATAGTTCTCCTGTTTGTCCGGCGGGGACTTCGTTGCCGTCGTCACCGACGTATTTAGCGGTCATATTGGGGAGGAGAGGACCAACTGAGCCGATTTTACGCTTCCAGTCTTCCCAGTGTTGAGCGTGGGTAGTTGGGGAGGTTTCGGAGAGGCCGTAGCCTTGTTTAGTTTTGAGCTTGAGCCGGTCGAAGACGGCGTCTTGGATTTCGCCTATCTCAGTGATGTTAGTAAACTCTGACGGAATGAAATACGGGTCAAATATGGGAGGAAATGAGGGTTTTGCGTACTTGTAAGCGGGGCGGCACCGGAGTTCATCATTCTAATAGAAGACAAGTTGTATTTTGACACAATTGGATGCTTTGCAAGCCCGAGAACAACCGGTGGAACGACATAGGCAAATGTGACTTTGTACTGCTCTACCAGCTGGCAGAATTTCTCAAGATCGAATCGCTCCATGATCACTAACTTGACCCCGAGGTAAAATGTCATATGCATAATACACGTCAAGCCGTAGATATGGAAAAATGGTAAGAAACCAAGAACGGTATCCTCATCTGGTTTTAGATTAACTTCGGCAGCAGTTCCTTGTAAGATGTTTGCGACGATGTTTCTATGCGAGAGCATGACACCTTTTGGAAGACCGGTAGTTCCGCTGGAGTACACCAAGAAAGCCAGATCCTTCGCTGGGTCGAATTTCGGGCGTCTGGTGAGCTTGACTTCGCGGTGGGACATGTTCTTGAGCTGTGAGACATGTGTGAAACCGGGGACTTTTGTGTCACCAATGATTAAGATGCGGTCCTGTGGGATGCCGACTCTTGCCGCAGCTTCCTTGACGAGAGGGAGGACCTCGGCTTGGGTGGTTATGGCCTTGGCCTCGCAGTTCTTCAGCTGGTATACGAACTCGTCGAGGGTGTAGCCGGGATTTGCGGGGGATAGGACACCGCCGGCCCAGAGAACACCCCAGGTGAGCAGAGGGGACTCGATATTATTGAGGCTGTTGATATCAGAATATCATATTAGTATCCGCTTTAAAATAGCTTCAGCGATAACAATGCACAAGATAAGATGCCACACGTTTATAGAGGTATATAAATATACAGATGGGAAGAGAGAGGGGTCGCGTACGTAAAAACGCCCATGACATCGCCTTTCCTCCAGCCCCAGAGGGTCCTGAGACCAATACCCAGCTCGCGCGAACGTTCCTTGACGTCGGCGTAGGTCAGCTGCCGGCCAGTCGCCGCATCGACGTGCATTACTATACACACGCACAAATATATATCAGCACACGGACAAGCGATACAAATAGCTCAGAAATTACTCAAACAATCTAGAGAGGAGCAGTACCATTTGAGTCCGCGAATGGCTTGTTCGGGCGGTCGAACATGAATTCGTAGATGTCGACATTGGGGATGTCGACGGGGGGGAATGTGCTCTCGACCGGCATATTGTTCTATTTCCTTTTCCTTTCTGCTGATGTGCTGCAATTACAATTCCCCGCTGCGATGCGTATTATATGTGATTTGATATCTCCAAACCCCTTGGAAAGCTATAATATAAGCTTATATAAGTCAGATTAATATATTATCGACAGAACCAAGCAAGCAAACAGCTTTATCGCCCCGAATTCCAAGGAAAAAAAGACAGATAGAAGAGAGAGAAGAGAGAAGACGGAGCTCCCCCCAGTCGGACTTTATATCTGGGGAAACAGCCTAGGTAATAAAAGGCAGTTTCTCAGCTTCCCCAGAAAGAGTTAACCGCGGTAAACCGGTTAACGTGCATTTCATCGATATAAAAGTCCGACTAATCCTCTTTCGGGGTCCTTGTCATGAGCTTTGTCTCGGTCCAAGCTTTTGGATGCTGGGGGCAGTCCAGAAATTCGGCCGTGCTGGTTGCTTATGGAGAATAAAACTGTTTCTGACCAATCATCAGCGGTGGTTTTTGATCGAAAAAATGTAGTATCGATTGTAGCAAACACCCCTTCGATAAACAATATCAAGACTTCAGTTTGGTCAATTGATCGATCGAGCTCCGACGGGACCGTACCATACTGGATAACGTAAAATAGTATAGTCGCCATGTCTGGTCCGCTACGGCAGGCAACTTTCAGCCTGCACCGGGCCGCTCTGGGGTCCTCGCGTGTCCCCGCCGTCTTCCAGCAACCTGCGATCCGGGCTCCGGTTCGTCTCCACCAGAGGCGGCACGCCCGTGTGCTCAACATCGACATCCGTCGCTTCCTGCAGACCCAGCCCGATATTTCCGAGAAGTACAAGCATCTACTCGAGCAGAAAGCCAAGAGGTATATTTTGTCGTCAATTGTCCTCCGATTGTTGGATTTGTAGTTTCAGTCTGGGTGGCTGACCTCTTCTGGTTGTTGAAAATAGCGAAGGCCTTGAGTCTATCGATGACCTCAAAGCCGCCTATAAGCCTAAGATCGAGCAGTATAAACGGGACTCGCTCGCTCCTCCCGAACTTCCCGGATCCCTTACTCACGATGGCGTCCCTCCTCATCCTTCATCGTCACAATCGTCAGCTTCTCCAGCAGCATCATCTACGACATCATCTACGACAACACAACCCAAAACCGCCCCTCCACAGATCCCCAAATCTGCCATGAACCCCCAAAAGTCGCTCGACTCCATAATTGACACCTCCAAAATCCTACTCCACGACCCCAAGGAAATCGAATACATCTGGCGTGCCCGTCACATTTCCGATAAAAACTCTCTGTGCGCCGTAATCCCTCTCGAGACCTACCAACGGATCCAGACCGCCGCCAGGAAACACCCCATGTTCGTTCTCCCGCTGCCTAGGCCGGATCAAGGAATTGAGCTGCATTTCCTGCAATGGCAGTTCGCGGGGGAGAATACAGTGAATGTCATGTTCACTTCTTTAATAGAGTACAAGCTCCGTGGGGAGTTTGCGGCTCCTCATACCACTGTTACCCACCACTTGGACATTGCACAGGATAAAGGGATCGTACTGCTCCAGGGATCGGTGGTTGAGAATAGAGGAGTGAGTGTGGAAGAGGCAAAGTGGCTGTTGATGGCTTTGCAGAAGTTTTATGGTGCCGAAGAAGGTGTTCCCGGTGCTGGCGAGGAAGTGGGAAGAAGGCGGGAGCTGTTGAGGATGTTTTCGGAAGGGAAGCAGGAGTTTGATGTCCAGATGCTGATTAAGGAAGTAGAAACTATCAATTAATCCGCTTCACCCCTTTCCTTTGTTTAAGAAAAGTGGATTAGCATTGTCTTGATGCCCTAAGCTGGGAGGATGCTTCGGCTGGAGGGTTTGTAAATACTTGGTGGATATGCACATATGAGAAGACAAAAAATAGTGCTGTAGAACTTGTATATAGTAGTGGAAAATTATAAATGAACATTATAACCCTCCTCTAGGGTCCTTAAGGGAAAAAAAAGAAAAGAAAGAAAAGAAAAGAAAAAAAGGGAAGTCTTGTGTATCGCGATGCAGGAATCCGAGATTTACATTACATCGAGCGGGGAGCTCACAGATATAAAATATCGATTCTGTGACACATTCGAGAGTGGGGGGACATGGATTCGACGCCATAGTTAGTAACGCCAATAGCCAGCCGGGGATCGATTAAATATCATAGCCCTGTTATATACTGCAACAGAGCCGCATTGCGATATTTGTATCGAATGATTAATTATAGTCAGCCCTGTGCTCTGGTTCTAGATTTGATACATCTCGAGTATTAGCACCTGACGTCCATACTAGCTTGTGAGAAGGTGGGCAAACGTATATTCATGAAGATAATACATTCTTATAATGCATTAGGGGTTCTTCGCTAGTATACGGTATGAGACCTAAGTCTAAAATATGATATACTATTGCAACTGAAAGATCGACAAGGACTAGTGGTCTCAAACTAGATACAATCTCAGTATACTTCCAGATTCGGCATTCTGGTCCACGATACAGGCGTCCAAGCAGGTCATGGTATCTCAGCCTCGACAAACCCGTCTCCCAATCCCGTTGATGGATCCTGGGCTCTGGATTCCCTAGTGCCATGGCTCTTATCCATCTCATATCTGCCTTGTTACTTAAGTACATACTACGAACCTACAAATCTACCCATTTTAAGTAATATATATTTGAAATCAAGGTATATATTGTGGTTCATTATGATAGGGATTGCAATTGATCGAATAAGCTTACATTTATGCGAGCCGCCCCCCTTCCTATAATTTTTAGAACCCACTTATCCAGCTGTAGCGCTCTATAATGGGTATGGAACTGGGTATAGGACATCCTGAGGTGTTCGAAAGTACAAAAAACTCAGCCGAGGGTAAGTAGCATCTATTTAAAGTTCATCCCGGATTAATATGATAAAGTTCGTCAGGTACAGGCACAGTACCGCCGCCGGATGCATGCGAGTTAGTTGGCGACATCAGCAGTATCTCGCCAAGCAGCCAACCCGTATGCACCCGACCCGAATGAAGGAATTCCGTTTCCATTCATCCTTATTGGTGCCCTTTGCTCACTGCATAACCATGGAGTCGTGTGCAGCTTTTTTCCTCCGATGAGAAAATTAAATCAATCTCGGGATTTTTTTTTTTTTTTTTTTTTTTTAAAGAAAAAATTCCGAGGAGGCGACCAAGGCAATGGATTGAGCACTAAATTAAAAACGGGAAATGCACGAGGACGGAGAGGGAAAAACGTTGGACTTCGCCCGCCTCAGCTGCCACATGCCAATTGAAATCGAAATCAATCGAGTTAGCAACATAAATCCTGTCGATCGCGATAGCTGGGAAGCACTTAATTACTATACTGGTAGCTGGTTAGCTCGGATGACCTCCGGCTACGGCTGACCGGGGGCGTGGCCATCATGCATCCATCATGTAACATGCTACACTGCAGCTATATTACTATAACTCCAGCTTGTTAGCATTGGCATTTGCAACCACCTAGGAAAGAAAACTGGGGCCTTGGCGAGTCCTTTTGCTTTGCTTTGCAACCATGTCTCTGATTTCTTAGGCTGAGCATGAGGTGTTTCTGTTTTCTGTTTGCTCTGTTCGGGAGGTTACAGGAAAAGTATATATAACGAGCAAGGGTCGCTGGATGCTTATTGTTTCTTGTCTTGAAATCTCCAAGGTTTTTCTTGTTGTAGAGTTTTGGCCTTTCTCTTCATTCTTCTACACAACCACAATAATACAGATTACATCGATAGATTTCGAAATTTAGAAGCGAAAGAGTATAGCTGTTTTTGTGAACCATCTGGCAATTTTGCTATTTGGTGAATCAGTTCTAAGATGAACTGTCCTGCAAAGAACGACGATTCGGTGCTCAAGCATCCGACATGGAACCAGAATCCATCATATCTGGCGCCCGAGCTAACCACTCGCCAAGATCTTAACGGCGTTGCGAATGCTCGGGAGCATCGAAATGCCGACGACGGCAACGGCGGAAGCTGTGATGCATGGTTTGGGGGTCATAATGAGATTCTTGACAGCGACTCACCTTCTGACGCCATTGGGAAGACGGGGGGTGGAGGAGAGCGGCCATACTGTGCGTATTGACACATCTAATTCCGAAATATCTTTTTTTCTTTTGTCAATTTATAAAGATAGAACGGGGATGCTGACATATTTTGGTCCCTGGATTAGGGCTCTCCTCGATGAAGGAGGCGGTTGGCAACTACGGCCACCCCCGTCTTCTTGTCGCAGGTCATTCTCCGTCCCTTTCGCGTGTCTGGGACTGGATTGTCTGGCTTGCATCTGTCCTCGTCTGTTCGTCTTTGCTATCTGCGTTTCAGAACTCTGGTGCCCCCGTTGTATCGATTGTGTCTGTTGAGGATGAAGTTGGTAGGCTATAGTTCTTTCTCCTATCTATAGAATTGATATTTTATATTGTGACCGAGACTAATATTACGTATGTTAGAAATCCAAGCTGCTCCCACGCCTTCACCACGTCTCCACCAAAGGTCCACATGTCCCACCGGAGGCGTTGACGCCTCAAAATACGACACCCCCCTGCACGTTGGCGCCCTCTTCATAATTCTCTCAATCTCAACCGCAGCTTGCGTATTTCCACTCTTAGCGACCAAGTTCCCAAAACTCCGTGTCCCGTCACTATTCTTCTTCATAGTCCGACATTTCGGCACAGGAGTCTTAATCGCTACTGCGTTCGTGCATCTATTGCCTACGGCGTTCATATTGCTTGGGAATCCTTGTTTGTCGGATTTTTGGATCAATGATTATCCGGCTATCCCTGGAGCTATTGCGCTTGCTGGAGTGTTTTTTGTGATTGTGATTGAAATGGTATTTCATCCTTCAAGGCATATGAATTTGGGGGGCGATAACACTGGCCCCATTACCGGCCAGCCAGCTGTTGAAGGGGGTGAAGGCGTACTTAATCCGCTGTCGAATACTGTGGGGCAACTACAGAGTACTGAGTCTGTTCAGGATACTGGAACAAACCGTCCCACTGATGGTACTCGGGCTGAGAAAGATGTTGAGAAGGAGACTTATGATCATATCAGCCTGGTTTTGACGACGGATCAGAAGCTTCAGAAGGATGTTTTACAGTGCATTCTTTTGGAAGTGGGGATTTTGTTCCATAGTGTCTTTATTGGCATGGCGCTGAGCGTCTCTGTTGGCAGCGAGTTCATTATCTTATTGATCGCGATTGCGTTCCATCGTAAGTACTCTCTTTCCAAACAAACATATAGATGGTAATCCAAGAGTTCTTGTGGCGCTAATTTTTGGTTTTCGTTTTTGTTTGTTCTAGAAACTTTTGAGGGTTTGGCTCTTGGATCTCGAATCGCGAATATTGCATGGCCGAGTGATACCTGGAAACCATGGTTCATGGCACTCGCCTACGGCTGCACGTAAGTGTCCTCCCAAACCCCTCTATAACTCTACAACCCAAATTCTCACAAACGTATTTATCCAGGACCCCCATCGGCCAAGCAATCGGTATCGGCCTCAGCTCTCTCTACAGCCCGGACTCCGAAGTCGGCCTCATCCTCGTAGGCACCATGAACGCCATCTCAGCCGGTCTCTTGGTATTTGCGTCCCTAGTGGAGCTTCTGTCTGAGGACTTTTTGAGCTATGAGAGTTGGAGAATGTTGAGGGGTATGCGTAGGGTCTGGGGGTGCTTGTTGGTGTTCGGTGGGGCATTTTGTATGAGTCTTGTGGGAGCTTGGGCGTAGATGAGGTTATGGGTTTATATTGAGTAGATGATGAGTTATAGATAGGTACTTAGGAAGTATCTATATCAGTGGTAGTGGTAGTGGTGTAACCGTCGGTGGTTATGCCTGGGTTACTTAAGTTGAGGTCCCTACATCTAGGAGATCTCGACTAAGAGGCATCTTTATTGATTATGCCTCACTCGGGATTTCAACAATCCTTCCTTTTTTCAAGATTCTACACACTAACCTTTCAACATCCAGAATCTTCAAACTAACATGCTTATCCCTGGTTTTTTTTTTTTTTTTTTATCAGCATTCTCACACGCTCACTTGCGACTCTGGCCTTTTTTTATAGCGCTGCACCGCTCGCTGATACCCAGCGTCTAACTACCTCATGTTACTCTTTTTCTTCGATTCTTATACTATCGTTATATTTATTAGGAACAAAATTTATACGAACCTTTAGCTTATATTATTTTTTTTTTTTTATTTAGTAGTAGTTTTCGATATCGTGATGTATGGTGGCCAAAATGCGTCAAAACGATATATAATACAAGCCATACAATATATACCTAGATATATTACAACTTAAGCGAGGCATAAGTGTGTTAATTTTCATCAGTTATGCTTAACCATCAGCCCACTACTAGCCCACCATTAGCTTGCCATCATGACAGCCTGCCTACCTGCCTAGTCAGAGGCTGGAGAAAAGCCAAACAACAAGACAACCAGACAGCTAAACGGCTGTCTAGCTGTCTAACTATCCATCTGTCCAGCTGTCTGTATTTTCTTCAGCTTCTGATAGACGGGCGGGCAGATTAGTGGCAAATTAATAGCAAGTTAGTGGTGAGCTGATGGTTGAGCATAACTATGAAAAATTAGCACACTTATGCCTCGCTTAAGTTGTAATATAACTAGTCTCGGTCCCAGACGCTGTTGACCACAACTGTGTAATATAACTACATATTTTGCGAAGTTGTAATATATATTTCGCACGATTTCGTATTATATATCGTTCTGACACATTCTGGTCACCATACGATAGTGAAAAGTTCTTTCTATGAACATTTAATGAGGGAAACAGAATGTATAAGTGATGAGGAGGATATTAGTGCCAGCTAAAAAACGCAACACTTCATTTAGTGTTCTGCAAGGAAAACGGGAATAGTGAGTGTTCCCTTCTTATATCTCGAGATATGGAAAACTACTGCAATTTGGTGGAATAGAGTGAGAGGAGAGGGAGGGTTTGAAGAAATAGAAAATAGGAAAGAGAAAAAAGGATATCGTCGTAAGGTACAAATGCAAGTCATCAATGCAAAAAAAAAAAACAGGAAGAAAGTATTAAAAATAATGCACCCAGATGAATCTCACAAGTCAAACATAATTCGCGAGATCCTCTTCGGGAGGTATGTTACTAAAATAAGGATCTTTCCCAAACGGGTCGTCTCGTTCGTATTCAAACTCTATTATATGGTAATTTTGATTTTAGAAAACGATTAGTTTGTACCCAAGACTACCTTGATTCAAGATATATATGTAAAGCAAGGAAGTACTTACCCTTGGTCACACCATTTGCTCCAACAAGTTTATTATGCTCAAGAAACCGCCAACGTTGTTCAGGAGAAGCATCGATAATTTCTTCGATGCTAAAAGTACGGAAATGGCGATCTTCCCAAGAGACACCTGCCCACGATCTGGTTTTTCCATTTGTAGGGGGCATGAAGTTCCAGCTATCGTGTTTTTCGACAGGAGGTGGCGGGTCTGGGGTGTACCAAATGTCGTTTTTGCGTTTTACAGCGGCTTCGTGGGCGTATTGGTCATGCTGGCGAAAGATTGCAGAGCGGATTTCTTGTTCTTTGATTAGAGAGTTTTGGGTACCTTTGTTGAAGAGGTGGTTGTAGCGTTGCATGTGAGCTTGGGAAAGGAAGGTTGGGTCGGTTTCGAAGGGTGGAGCGTTGAGGTTTTGTTGTCGTCGTTGTTGGCGGTGATATTCACGAGTTCCTGGAAGGGGAGGAGGGGTGGTTGCTCTGTCCGTGATTTTGTAGACGGATCTCATATGGAGCATTAGCTCGATTTGGGATTTTTGATGTTCTTCTTCTGCAGCTCTCTCGGCAGCAAAAGGATCTGTTTTGCAGATTGGGGTGATGAGGGCTGAGAGGCGGGCTTTTCTAGCGAGAAAGGAGGCTCTTTTGGAGGGGAGGTTTTGCGGCTGTGATTGTTGATTGTCGAGGGACATTTGTGAACTTTGACTAGACATTTCTTCGCATTCCCCATCCTTCTTTTGTTTTGTCTTAGGCTGAGCTCTTTTAGTTGTAACAGAAGCCACGATCTTGATATTGGGCATGCTCTTTGAGCCCTTGAACCCCACTACCTCAAATGGAGGAAGTCCGACTTCTGTCCATGACATTCTGGACTCTCGCTCTTGTTGGACCTTCTGCAGACGGGTCCAGACCTTTTCATGGGAAATCTGGAGTTCGAACCTATCCTTTGCTCGAGTTTTGAGGAGTTCTTTTTGAGAGGCCGGGATGTCGATGTAATCTAGGTTTTCATTATATGCAGCGGTTTTCATTCTTGCTTCCTGTTTTGACACCAATTTTTTTTTTTGAAAAAATTAGTTTTGTCCTTATCAAATGTTCAAGCTTAGATAGTTAAAACGGTGATATAGGGAGGATTCAGGTGGGTAGATAAGCGGACCAATAGATGAATGGGTGTATACCTTTAACTCCCTATCCGTCAGCGCCATATGCTTCCTAGGATACATTGTCGAAAACTCCATAGCTCTAAGCAACTCAGCTTCTTCATAGAAGATGCGAGAGTCCTCGTCCGGTTCGATTATACCACGAGAAGGAGGCGGGAACCTGGCCAATGCCAGTCTTCGATACTCTCGAGAGTTAAGTTTGAGGTCGAGATCCATGTTGATGTCGTCTGAGCCGCTACTGTCGCCGTTTACGAAATAGGAGGACTTGTCTTCGTGGATTAGTGCTGGATTGAAGAGGATTGGTGTGAAGATTGAAGGGTCTATATATTGTTCTTGAATCTCGAGACGGGCCCTTTTGATTTTAGGAACACCGGAAGAAGATGGGATGGGAGTTGAAGCTGGCCGTTTGATAGGTGAAGGCTGGGATTGATGAGTGAGGTTCTTTAATGATTGGGAGTCCTGATGGAGATCGAAAGTAGAGAAGGAGGGATGGTGATGCAAGGAGGTGATGGCGACGTTTTCGCCGTAGTCAGTGTAGTGGGCACTAGGTTCGGTTGGGGGAGCGTCGAGGATGACGATGTCTTCGTCTACAGCCTGCTGATAGACGGTTTGGAGACGAGGAGAAGAATGATGTGGAGGAGGCTGTGGAGGTTGAGAAGGTTGAACTTGAATTTGAAATTGAGGTTGAAGTTGAGGTTGAGAGGGAGGAGGATAGCAGTAGGGATAGCAGTTAGGTGAGAACATCTTGAATGGAAGTAGTAGATACGGGAGAATGACAGCGCAGAGTTTATTCGGAGAGAGCTTCACGCGAAGGATCGATTCGACAAAGCAGACAAACAAGGGACGAAGATCGAATACAGTCAATGAAAGAAGAAGAGTTAAGTATGATTTTAACTTAAATTTCCTTTTTTAGGAGTCCAGAACTCGAGACTATGGTGATGTCATATCATATGTTGACTCGAGGCTGGAATTCAAGGAGAGTGCCAGATCGTACCGGATGCGTGCAACTGCGTTATCTGTTAGATCCCATCTACACTATCAATGAGCCAGCTACCTACAAGTTTGAAACTATAGAGATAATCCAATTTTCGTGATCTGGGGGGCTCACCAAAGGCAGGTGGTACTCAATTGGAGGAGTTTGAAAACAATACTCATTGCATACCAAGGAGTACAATGTATATAAAAATAGAAATTGCCTTTCAACGTTATCCGATGACAATAGCAGCCTGATTACGCAAAAACCTGTATCCCCTGCTCCTAATACCGGTCCTGATCTGATCGCGTACACGGGTTTTAGAAGCGCTGTGCCCTAAATTACGACGATGCAATTGACCAACTGAGCTGAGGGGTAAAAGAAGGGATAGGAATTTTATAATGTCATGGGTCAACCAGCCGTTTGATAGAAAGGAAACTGAGACCGACCCTAGCCTGCCGATATCTCGATATACTATATATATACTCATATAGTCCTAAAGTGTGTATATATATATATACAAATAATAGTAGTACCTCCATTGCATGGATTCCGAACAGGGAGTCCTAAATCTGTAGTTGTGTAACGTTGTACCTCTGACTTTCCACACCCGTGGAGTAATATACACAAGCAGACATCACAAGTAAACCCCAGTACCGTCTTTATACCCCTAGGCCTCAAAAACCCCCCATCAGTCAGCCCTGTACTAGCTCGATTCAATGCAGCATCATAAGGCATAGAAGTATGGTCCGGATTGTTGCAGCAGTTGAGGGGTCCGGTGAACCTGGCTACGTACCATCAGCGAAAGGGTCACGGTTCGAGGCTAGCCTTATTTGGTAGATGATATGCAGGGACGCTTCCTAATTTGGTATAAAGTATTGGAAAGTTACACAAGCGGAAAGTACAACGGAGTCAACGCATACTCTTGTCCACTTAGATAATTATTAGTTTAGGGCACTGGTCCTTCTATTAAACGTGTGAAGTGTGCTGGTACAAGGAATATAGCAAGGAAATTAGGATTTGAATGGACTATAGACGTCAGAGGCGGTCGGTTGGATTGATTATTAAGCATACTTGTGGTTAGTTTTAGGACCGCCGCCTCTGTGATATTGGTATCGCTAGGAGATTTGGCGGACGTATTTCTGGGATATCATTTTTATGGTCTCAGATTCATCTAATATTCAAATTATTGTCTTTAGTAGTCTTAACCACAGATACTGTCATCATTAGTAGTATTGGCAAAGAAATATGAGTCAAGCAGATGAAGACGAAAATACGTCCGTATGGAGGGTTGAGACCTACGACTATTTGTTGCTGCAGCCTCAATAGACAGTCCGACTTTTTTTTCACCTGGCCCGTATAAATCTTCTATCCTCACTCCCTTTATCCTTTCTTCTTTCTTCTTTCATCTCACCTCCTCCATCACAATCACCATCACTACCTACCATCACAATGACGCGTCCTAGCATTGTAAAGCAAGAGGCAATGGCCTCGTTACTTAATTTTCTCCGCTCGAGAACCTGTTCGCGGATGGCCTCCATCGGGCTACCACGAGCTAACACCGATCTCCTTGAATTTCAAGGATATCTGGTGGCTCGTGGGACACCTGGTGGAGAGCATCCACAGGCGGTACGTATCCCACCTATCCTCGTCTACTACCCACCTTTCAATCCATCTACCTATCCTTATGCATTCTTGCATTGGCCTTCATCATCTTCATCCATTATTTTTATCACAAAGTTTACGTGTTTCTATCCAACCATCGGATACTAAACGTAAAGGAGAGAACAAAAGCCAACGTTTTTAATTTACAGAGAGCGACGGCAGCGCACCTTGGGGAGCTCCTGGCGGTGGAGAGGAGGTCCCCATTCATCAGCCGCCTCAACTCCCAGGCACGAGCGACACTCCTCGAACTGGTGAGAAACGGAACACCCTGTTCCAGCCGGGGAGCAATCCTCGACAGGGTGGACCGGTCTCACCAGACCTCGAGCCAATGTCTGCCTGCCAGGAGGGCGGCGGAAAAGGCCATTGCGCAGTTTAACGGACGGGAGAGGCGCTCAACCGTTCCGACTTCTCCAGTGACCTTGGGGGAAGATAGAAGTAGCTCTCCGGCGTCCTCTGGCCTTGAAAAAAGGAAACGTAGTAGTCTTCATGAGCGCGAAGGCGAACAAGAGGACCGGAGGGTGAAGAGGGGGAGGCATGAAGAGCCAGTCTCCGAGCAGGAGGTGGCCTTGGATGATGGGGATGGCGATGCCCTAATGTCTGACGTAAGTCAGGCCAGCGCAGACGCCGACTCAGAGTCCGGTGGCAGCCTTCTGTGGGAAGGAGAGAGCTCTGGCGAGGAAGAGAAGGAACTGGCCATATTGGGGTTGACGAGGATGGAGATATGGGAGTCAATACTTGCTGAGAGGTTGCTGTTCGGGGAGAGAGAAGAGGAAAGCGAAGAGGAGGAGGAGGAGCGGGAAGAGGTGGACGAGGAAGCGGAGAGAGCGAGGGAGGCGGAAAGTTTGCGCGACGCATTGTGGGCATCGGCGCAGGATATCTGGGCGGGTCTGGGGCCAGTGGAGGCGGAGGCGGCCATGGAAGAATACTTGGTAGGGATGGTGGAAGACGGGAACCTCGACGGGAGGTTCTTCAAGGTCCTCACCGACATACCGTCAAAGAGGAGAGTTGTGGTCTCCCATCCCTACCAAGTCAGGATAGCCCCATTGCTAACGAGCAATACCCTGGCCGAAGTTGTGGCGATATTCGGAGAGGAAGGGGACCCAGGTGAGGGTTCCTCAACCGGTGGCCAGGGTACCCGCAGGGCCTCATACCTAATGGGCCGCGGATTCACTGAATACTTCAATGGGGTAAAGGGTGGAGAGCTTTGAGATGGAACCAGTGCTGGACCGGGTCTGCTCTACATTCTCTTTAACGGCGGCATTACGCAAAGTCCTCTCGCCGGGGCACCTTGGTTTACCATCCCCCCAAGAACGACTACATTACGCAAAGTCCTCTAGTCGGGGCATCTATGGCTGCATTACGCAAAGTCCCCCAGCCAGGGCAATACGGCTGCATTACGCAAAGTCCTCCAGCCGGGGCACCATTGAAGTAGAATCTATTGTGGGCAAACGGCTGCACTGCGCAAAGTCCTCCAGCCGAGGCATAATGTTATGTAACTAGAGTATTTAACTAGTCAAGTACTCCAAAACCAAAAAAACCCAATGTTTGATATCTCTTTTGTTTTGAACAGTGCCACGAGCAGCTTCTAATGTCAAAGGGCGCCTCTTCTTTATTCAGTTCAAGAATCATTGAAACAGGTCAGAATAACTCGGCCATTCTAGTGAATTTGGAGTTATTGACAACTAATATTATAATCTTTATAAATTTGGATAGAGAATAGTTGGTGAAAGTGTGGTATTCCGGTGCCAAGAGGTGTTGCTAGGATGGCTGGCTGTCAGCTGCTTGCCAAGAGTGCCAAGGCAGCGACGTCATGAGTTCGCAGACACGCATGACAACCTTCTTGAGCTAAGCTGCTCTCACGCGACTTGCATATACCCGACCCGATACCGTGCAGCTCAGCATTCTAATAGTCCTATCCTCTCCTTCCGCTTGGTCGCACGATGGGTGGCGTCCTCTCAGGACTAAACTTCTGCTTTGTTTCTTTGAAATCACTTCCTGTCCGGCGGTAAGAGCTACATATGATTCCAGCTCACAACGCGATGGGACTTTACAACTACGCATATTCCGTCCTGCTAGTGAAGCAGGATGGCGGGAACGGAACAGGAGACTGTGGTGATGGAAGGGATTTTACTGATCCAAGGAGCGGGACTACGGACCTAGTCACACAGCTCACGATCTCGGTCGCAATGGGAATGTCAGCTTTCCTGTCGTTTTGTATTCTTCGTCCTCGATGGAATACCCTTTACAGTGCACGAAAAGGCAGTCAAGCAGCATCGTTACCAGATTTACCTACAAGTTTCTTCGGGTGGATACCAGCTCTCTATAAAATTACGGAAGAAGAGGTTCTGAGTGCTGCTGGGCTCGATGCTTATGTCTTTCTCGGATTCTTCAAGATGTCGATGAAGATGCTCTCAGTGTTTACATTCTTCGGCATATTCGTCGTCTCGCCGTTACATTGGAAGTTTGAAGGAAAAAGCGGGTTCGACTTCAGCCGGCCTGGGTCTAATAACACTTGTGGAAACGATACGGTACACACGTGGAACACTAACTACGGCCTCCCTTACAACGTTTTTAAGGATGACGATGGACCGAAGGAACCCAAAAATACGGCTTGGTTGACGTCATATCTTGTTTTCGTTTACTTCTTCACTGGGGTTGCAGTATACTTCCTTTACGACCAGACGAAGAAGGTTGCCAATGTTCGTCAGAAATACCTCAGCCGCCAGAGTACCGTTACAGACCGCACGATTCGGGTATCGGGTGTTCCCGAACATCTACGCAATGAGGAGGACCTCAAGAATTTTATCGAAGGGCTTCGTATTGGCAAGGTCGAAAATGTGACTATCTGTCGGGATTGGAAAGAGCTTGATAAATTGATGGATAAACGGATGAAGGTTCTACGGAAATTGGAGAGTGCGTGGACTGCTCCGAAAGGACAAGATCCACGAACCCGTACTGTTAAGACTGGATGGTTTGGTCTCTATGGGAAGAAAGTAAATCCGATCGAGCAGTTCACCTCGATGCTAGAGGAGCTGGACGGACTCGTTCACGAAACAAGGCAGAAGGAGTTTAAGCCGGTCCCAATGGCCTTTGTCACACTGGATTCAGTAGCAGCAGCAGTAAGTGCCCCCCTGCTCCCCAACGCCTTCTCATTAGGTTGGTACTATTGAGGCTAGTGCTAATATCGATCGAACTCTATTAGCAAATGGCAGTACAAGCTCTTCTTGATCCTAATCCTCTGAGCCTTATCGCCAATTTAGCACCAGCTCCTCACGATATCGTATGGCAAAACACATATATCTCTCGGGGACAACGAATCATTCGGATGTGGATTATTACGATCTTCATCGGAATTCTGACGATATTCTGGTTCTTACCGGTCGGTACGCTTGCAGGACTGTTAAACATCAAATCAATCCACCGAGTTTGGCCATGGCTCGCGGATGTTCTGGCGAGCAACCAGCTGGTCAGCTCACTTGTACAAAATACTCTACCTACAGCCAGCTTGACGTTGTTAAACGTTGCCGTGCCGTATCTCTACGATTGTGAGTTATACCATTTTATGCCACTTACGTGCCATAAACTAACTATTCGAAGGGCTGTCAACCCTGCAAGGAATGATATCACAAGCCGACGTTGAACGATCTGTCGTCAGCAAGAACTTTTTCTTCACCTTCTTTAACCTATTCTTGATCTTCACGGTTTTGTGAGTTCTTCTTCATGGTAGCCACAAATCCGGTCCCTTTGCTAACAACGAACACAGCGGTACCGTTTCCGATATGTACAATGTTTTGAAAGATTCGCTGAAAGACTCGACAACCATAGCCTATCGCCTTGCTAAATCATTGGGCAGTTTCGCTCAATTCTATACCAACCTTATTGCTTTACAGGGCATTGGAATGTTCCCGTTTAGACTATTGGAGTTTGGTACTGTAGCTCTATACGTGGCATCACGACCGAAAACGCCTCGAGACCACGCTGAACTAAACTCTCCTCCGGCTTTCCAATATGGGTTTTTCCTTCCGCAGCCGATCTTGGTGTTGATACTATGCATTGTTTACAGCTTACTGGAAGCTGGGACTGTGATGCTCGGATTTGGTTTGATCTACTTCAGCTTGGGATACTTCACTTACAAGTATCAGCTTCTATATGGTGTGTAATAACCTCGTCGCTTCGGTTTGTTAATTGAAAACTAATAGGGTTCCAGCAATGGATAATCCTCGTCATGCGACAGGAAAAGCCTGGCCGATGATCGTGTACAGAGTTTTCATCGGATTGCTTCTTTTCCAAGCATCTATGGCAGCCTTATTGTCGCTTCAAGGTGCTCTTATTCGAGGACTTTTGATTCTCCCGCTCTTGGTCGCCACTATTTGGACTTGGTGGTTTTTCCGAAAATCATTTTCGCCGCTCATGTCATACATCGCTCTCAAGAGTTTACATGACCCGCAGGATGGGCCAAGGGAAGGCAACCTTATCGACATTGAATCGGAAACTGTTGATGAGAGCAGGGAAGTGGGGAGCAGATTTGTTAACCCAAACTTAGTAGCAGAGTAAGTAACTCCCTAACATACGCCGAATGATGCTACAAAATGCTAATTTATTTCTACAGACTTCAAGGGCTCTGGTTACACAGCGGTATCGGTAGCGCAATAGGAGCACTCCCCGGGATTACAGGCGTCCTCCCCGTTATCTCCGGCGCGGGTGGCCGCGTCTAATAAACCATTACCTTCACACCCTAACTACAAAAACCAGCATTCGATGGCGCATTTTCCAACGTTAATATGTGCATTTCCGGCATACGGTTTCCAAACATAGACCTTTAATATATACATGGGGCTGTACATTTAGTATACAAAGGTATAGCGGGGTGTGGTCCCATTCTTTTTTTTTTTTTTTTTTGTTTTTGGCGCGTCCCGCT
Source organism: Orbilia blumenaviensis (assembly GCA_036872755.1). Classification (NCBI taxonomy): domain Eukaryota; kingdom Fungi; phylum Ascomycota; class Orbiliomycetes; order Orbiliales; family Orbiliaceae; genus Orbilia; species Orbilia blumenaviensis. Next base: position 1,101,115 of record JAVHNS010000001.1, read on the forward strand.
TCAAGCATCATAGGCGTACGCTTTGAGCGAGATAATATTGATGTTTGTTTTGTGCTCACCTTTAATAATTTCATACTGCGGCACACATCTGTGTCTTGTATTAAGTATCTTAATTATATGACGTTTAACGCGATTATATCTCAGCGGGACGAGTAGGTCGCTACATACGTTCTTAGAGCTAACTACTATACAAAACTCCCTATGTTTCGATTTTTCAAAGTTGTCAGCCAGGGATATATTTTATCGTCGTTGAAACTCGGGTTCCCCCGGCGCATTGATAACGGAACTTCCACTAGAATTGATGGCCCAGTTAGCCGGGGATGTTCCGGCGCTTCATTAGGCAGATGCGGGCGTCGGATAACGGATTTTGACTTTTTTTTGTTTTGTTCAAAAGCCCTCAGCCGACTGGCTGTGCCGTTCGTCCTTCCACACACACCTTAATTTACCACTCTTATGCTTTAGGTTTCCGGAGCTTGATAGCCGTCAGAGCTGCGGGCTGGCGTTTGTTTTCAAAAAGTTTTTGTATTAAGCCTAGTACACTTATTTATGTATTTCTTGGAAATGTAGCACACCATAGCTATTTCGATATTCTGATATTCATGCAAGCCTCAAGCTCAAGGGGTCCAGACCAGAATAACATGCATGGCGTCATACACATATGATGAGCAGGCCTATCAGTTCCCCAATTATTCCTTTCAGAAGGCCTTCAGTCATTTTCAATTTAATACTTCACAACATGCATGTTAAGGTTTCCATCTTAAAATCAATAGCATTAAATTGATTGCACAGTTACTTAAGTACCCGGTCCAGCTGGATTTTTTCTTGAATGTCAGTATTGACGACCTAGCTACTACTGACTGACTATATATAACCCTGATTTGGACCTTAAATGGCATTCTTAAGATCCGGAGGCATCGATCCAACGGCGATTCGAAAGCCGTATTAAGCAGCTTTCTTCACAGTTCCCAGAAGCATAACTATAAAGTTGCGACAGGTAATTATTTCATATGGACTCTATCAACATATAAAGAAATATCTTCTTCTTAAGTCTCAAACCTGAAAGCCCTTAAACCCAATCCAATAAAGCGGATATCCAGGTATATTTGGATCGGGCAAAACCACTTAAGCGCTTCAAGCCCCATGACACAACTAAATGGTGTCAGACGGACAGGGCTCAAGAAGAAGGATATATCTCTTATCTTATTAGGGTATATTAACTTAACTATGAGACCTATAAGTCAAGACAAGCCTTGTCGGAGGTATTGATAATATCGTATCTGGATCTAGCCGCGAGGGAAAGACCCTTAAGACCCACTTGTCGAGACAGGAGGGGCACCGTTCAGGAAAATCCCACACCCGCTTGTGTTGCTAGGTGCGTCTGTAGCTAGTCGCTCTCACCCATACACCAACCAGAGTTAGCATACTACTTGCTGTGATCTTATTGAATGCCACTTCCATTCCCCATTACTTTCAATTTTTACCCAAAATCATATAAAACAATCAGACCTGCAAGTGGAGAAAATACTCTCACAGAAAATGTCAGTCACAATAGAGGCACGCTTGAAGCCTGACTATGGGGGTTCTTTGCAAGAAGCTATCCCAGTTTTGCGAGACTGGGTCACAACAAACTACGGCACTCTTTCACTGGGGCAGACACTTGATGGTGGGGGTAAGTACTGCATCATTGGCCCACGGATGCATGGGATGCGAGGGCCTAGAAGCTGATACGAGGTCTATCCATGCTTGCAGACATTATGGGCACCCTCGCAGAAAATATCGAACGCCTCGTAGTGAGTGACACCTCTGAAGGCGATGCCCTTCGGGGGGTGGCAACATCCACTGCCAAAATACGGGTACACCCGTACAAGTACTTCAAGTCACCACCCCAAACAGTTGAGATACCCATGGGAAATGAAGCCGGAGATTGTTGTCCAACAGTGTTGATGCACGAATTGCCCTCCGTCAATTTCGCTGCGACGTGGGATCAACTGTTTTTCGAACCAGACATCAAGCCAGCGTTGCTTAGATTTGTCACATCCATACGTAAGTTCTCGTGTGAACTGATATCATGATAGCCCGACGATCACAAAGTAGATGAGAAGAATGTGATCTATCATTAATAACAGGAGAGAAAGCGGTTGGGTGCTAACACGGCTAATGTACGCTTCGTACAAACGAAAAAAAAACAAAAGTGATTTTCTCGGATAGAGGAGTTAGCCTAGACTGCGTGTCTTGGAATCGGATCATACTGCTGCACGGGGGTGCAGGTTCTGGGAAAACGACACTCTGTCGGGCCCTAGCCCAAAAAGTTGCCATGCGGTCGTTCTCGAAATTCAACCGGACAGTCCTATTGGAGATTAATACCAAGACACTCTTATCGCGGTGGTTTGCAGAGAGTAGCAAACTTGTGGATGCCCTGTTCAACTGGATCCACACTCAAACAGCGTCCGCACCGGATCAATTCTTTTGTATAATGATAGGTACGGACTCTGGCATGGATAGAACGAGAGGTGAAGCGGATAGTGGCGACTATGCCTGTCACTTTATGCTAATTTAGTTTACGGTGGGGCCCGTTGAACAGATGAAGTGGAATCCCTAGCCTCTTCTCGAAGGGCGGCAGCTTCTGCAAATGAGCCAGCTGACGCCATACGAATCGTTAACTCGCTCTTGACATCTTTGGATAGGCTAAAGTGCCGCCGAAACGTCCTAATATTGACAACATCAAACTTGCTTGAGGTGATAGATACCGCCTTTCTGGACAGGGTAGATCTCTGTCAGCATGTGGCAGCTCCCTCGCTTGTAGCCACATATAGTATCCTTCTCAGTTGCATGCAAGAACTGATCCGGTGTGGTATCATAATTCCTGAAAACGAAGAGGTGTGTACCCTGACGTCGAAGAAGCAACCCTTCCGTTCTTGTTCAAGCTTTCCATGCAGGCGTAGGCTCAATTTTGGACTCTTTAAGCGAAGATTGACCTACAAGGGAGCATTTCATGAGGCTGTTGGTGTTTCAACCACTAAATTTTCTCTTTCCCGGATTCAGGCGTCGCTATACGACTACAACATGGCTCACGTTTTCAAAACCGTTCGGCCGGATTTGCCATCATCAAAGCTACTTGCTGTCGCTGCACAAGCGAAGGGCCTAAGTGGCCGTGCTTTAAGGCGAATACCCCTGCTTATGCATGCTACCTCCGTCGAGGACGAGTCCATGGGCCTGTCAAGCGCCTTAGATGCCATGCGTCTTGTTGTCGAGGCAGAACAAAAATCCGCTCGATTGGCTGTAGTAGCAAATAAGGAGGTTAATTCCACAATTTAAGGCCCCATAGTAGCCTGTATTATTGTGTATAGAAGGATGTTGCTGCCACAAGTCGTTAGTGGAGCTCGCCCAACGGATAGGGACAGATCTTGTCTTAGTCGCCGAACCTGGTACTGTTTCTCGAAACAGACCGATAAAATCTCCTATTTCGTTATCTGGAAAGCAGCTGCGCTGGACTACGCTGGATGGCTGAATCGGCTGCATTCTGGGCACCCCACATTCTATTTAACAATATCCTGACCGGTCTGTCATGTGAGAACAATTGGTTTTCTCTTCGAACGGATGCGGATTAGTTTAATATTAATTCACTAATATTGCCTGAGGCCCTGTAATGATTTGGTAACGACAACCATAAAATGATTTTCTCGCAAACAAGTCGGGACCATGCTAGCTAGACTAGACTGCCTATCACGCACTAAGAGCCGTTGTGTTTGTTGTATTTTGAAATGATGCGTGTTCCAGATTCCCGGGACCACTCCCACTTAACAACATAGCCGGGTGCCTAGGGAGTCGAGTCTGTGAGCCCGGTTTTTTTTCTGAGGCTAAGATAACTTGGCTACTTAGGTCCTAAACATTTACATATCCGTAACAAAAATTAACAATGGTAAAATGAATTCCTCTTCTGGTTTCGGCTGTGCATTGGTCACTAATCCGATACAAGAGGGGTTAATGCTAATCGAGCAGCGAAGCAGGAATCGTAGGCGAGGTCCTGGTATACTAAGCTATGTGTCCAACATCTTACCATTCGAACCGCGGTTTCTTGACCAGCGTGCGCTTACTATCAAACTCACAACCATTCCGAGATTATCATCTTGCTCGCTAGCCATAGAAATGGCAAGGGTCTCGCCATACACAATGGGCGGTCGGCCGGCGGAGTCGAATTATCGATCATGCTTGTCAAGAAATAGCGCAGGCTCCAAGGCTGGGAATCCCCTGCAGGGTCGAGCCCACCCTTGCCCTCCCAGCTTGAGTAAATCATGCGACGCTACGTTGCGGCACAGGATTTTGTTCTCGGTCAGCCAAAAAACTTCGAACAGTCCAACTGGGACGTTTTATGACATGATGTTCTAGTGCAGTTTGCAGTGACCCGGATATTTCTGAGTACAGTCCACCCTCCAGATGCACCGAAACTCTTCCATTCTTTGGTAGCGAACCATGCATAGATATGCACTGTGCATTGATACATGTTATAAATCGCTAGGCTTACAGGTACACACATACAGGTGCAGGAAGGGGAGACCCTGTTGCATTTTGTATAATTTTAGGTTTCGGCCGTCATATCTTCGGTACGTTCGCATTTTTGTATATGGTATAGGGACTAGATGGTCACTCGAAGATGCAGTTGGCCAGGTCCACATTTCTTCCACCTGCTCCTCCTCTTCCACGAATACAGGCTATAATTAGGCGTTTAGTCCGAAATGGTGGAGTGCAATATTAAAGACGCTCCATTCCCGTCGGCATGCTCCCAATTAGGAAGATTTGAAGCCCTGATAGGAAATCGACTATGGTGAACAGGGTGAATGGCTGGGCGGCAAAGCTCCCTATTTCTTGCAAGCTTGTTAGAGGGACGTACGACGTCTAATGTAGAATCGCTGATGGTACTCTCACACCGTCTGCGGTATTGAATTGGCTCAACCGGTTAAAACAGCCCAAGAAGGCTACTTCAGTTCCAGCCGTGTGCCGACACTTCCCTTTCCCCAGCTATAACTAGCCTTTTTGGCGCTTCACAAGATGCAGCCGGTATACTATGTCGACTGACAAAAAAAAGCCGCCACCATACTTAGTACCATTTCGTTCATAAATAGTTTTATTCCGGTTCGTATATTGTCGTAGCCAAGACACGGGATAAGGGGACTTACCGTCGATATGCCAGATGTCGTGGTTCTCCTGAGGCGCAATATCTCATTGCTTTTCCGATCAATGTATGTCAAACGATAAACACGACTCGCAATGAAACCACAGATCGGTACTACGCATATACGCCAAAGCCTTTCTTTTCTTTTCTTTTTTTTTTTTTGGTTTGCCTTTGGCATGCACTTTGGGGAAGCTAGTCATTCGACTTCTCGCGGGTACGGAAATGCCCATGCTTCAGTCAGGTCTTGAAATCGACCCACCACACACGAGGTACCCCAGCTGTTTCACGGTACCAAGGGTGAAGTATACTAGTATATGGTGGTGGACAGCGGCTGTTGTCCCCATCCAGTCATCGACAGCATAATTTATGTGAATCACAAGGCTTCGTATGTTGGATCGTCCAGTCTAGTTCGATTTGGAGTGGTTTTTTTTTTCACATGCATGTATGTAGGTTGAAACAACGTTAATCTACTAAATTCCACAAGAGAGTTGGGATTAAGTCTGTATGGCCGCGTGCGGGGGCTCTGCGGACGAATTAGCTAGTCGACTTAGGCTTACGCTATACGAGGCAAAAGCTCTGGACTTGGCAGGCATTAGCTTCGCTCGCTCGGGATGGAATGTAACAAGGTGCATTGTATGTCACTGACGGAGTTGCCGCAGCTTAGCAGGCCTATAGGCATTTCTTTCTTCCCTTTTTTTGGAAAGGGTTTACCAGGAACCCGATGTAGTTGGTTTTTAAAGTTACAACCTGTGCCACTTGGGTTAAACCTAGGCCAGAGATAGGCAAAGTCGCGCGGGAAACCCTTCGGCCGTATGAAGTTTGGATATTTGTTGTAAAGTATATAAAAGCAAGTTAGGATCTCGACGGTTGAGATTTTTAAGCTTATATTTTAATTAATCGACCAGACTTTCAAACCTAACCCGGCTCGCCCGTGCATGCTATAACTTTCTTCCCGAGCTATTTTGTTTAGGGAGACGATATACACTCTCTATACTTCCTTGATCCTCTCTACTATCGACTTTTTGGTACGAGTCGGTATTAACATATTCTTCCTTCATATATCTATCAGCCGTATACGTATCTCAAAATTCATCAACCTCACCGCTACTTACGGTTTCACGGATATCAACATATCCAACCCCCCCAAGCAAAACGTTTATATATACACCTGTCAGCTGGCAACAGCTGCACCTCAACAAGTCAAAATTTCGTCCCTTTATCTTTCACAGCGTCCCTACGTGGTGATGGAGGAAATACCACAGTGCCGGTATATCTGGAAAGAATACCAGTGCGGAGGTAGATTCCAAGATAAACAGATACACCACTGCTCTAAACATCCTATCAACGAACAATGTCCTAATGCCGTGGTGGATAGTTATTGGGATATGGGAAAGAATTGCCGTACCTGTTCTGCCATAGTAAGGGCGCAGAATAGACTTGTAAAAATGCAGGAAAGTCTTGGTCGGCTTATAAACGGACAACCTTTAGACCTTTCTGCGATTAGTAAGCTGGAGGCGAGTATTAATCGGCAAAAGGAGGATATACTTGCATGGCGGATACAAGGGCATGCTGACAGGTAGTCGACGGACTTGTTATATATATATACGTAAGTGAAGACCGCCTTACTGGGCTCAAGCTCATAACCTTCATTAATTGTTAACTCGAGCCCGTGTGTAGCTCTCGGTACCGGATTCTCATACGAAATTTAGCGACCTCGATCTTTTCGATAGATAAAGTTCTAATTTCCGAAGAACGCCACTAGGGATGAGATGGTGTTCAAAGTATAGATACCGGAGCAAGGGTTGTTACTTCGGGAGATAATGCGATTGAGAGTTGGCTTTAAATTACATCATCTTAAAACTTATACTCCTATATACACTACCTCATAGATTTACACTGGGTCTAGAGGAATCTTGCGATTACCTTACGAATTTATGTTTTAGCTACGCGGTCTTACAGAGCGGGTTTGGTTCAATAAAATGGCGGGGGGTTAATTAAACTATTGTCCTGTTTGGTGCGTAATGCATGTTGAGCTGATCGATTTGGTAGCGATAGCTTTGGAATTATTAATACGTTGACTCGAATTGACAATTTATAAATCTACATCACCCTATTTGAAATTTCACCTAGTGTTCTTCATCCCGGACTGGTATACAAGATCTTAAGAAAAGACCGAGATCGCGCACTTAAAATTTATCTGATTCCGAGTTACTCCGTATGTATGTTAGCGCTGCCCCAGTATTTCCGATACATTTGTATAATATAACTTACTCTCGTTCGTCGAACCTAAGGCCCCTCATTTCACAATCCAGTCAAAGGACCGTTAAATTTTGTCATGTTATATTGCAATTGCATCAAAAAAAGAAAAGAAAGGCCTAAATAATCTGATAACCATGATTTGGGAGACTATTAAACTATCTGTAAGTATTGGCATGTTTCAGTAGTAGGCCTAAGTCGAAGACTTTCTCCCCCACTTTGTTTCGAAGAATCTCATTTAAGGTTCGTGGTCCAGAATGTGACAACCTGTTGCATTTTTGATGTTACACTGTGGCGTAAGGCTGGTGAGTCCTGTACGCCACACAACCCACCAAACGTAGTATCGATAAACTTTGGTGACAAACGCCCCTCCAAAACCGAAAAAAAGTTACAGCATTCGACACAGCACCAAGCTCTACCTTCACGTCAAGAAACCCCCCCCCCCTCTATCATATCGCCATTTCCTTCATCATACCCCCAGAATAATAATTTCGAAATGGTAAGCAATAGCTGGATACTAGAGCTACTAAGTATCTTGGAAAAAGCTAACACTTTGCGGTTCCAGGCAAGCTTTAATCCTGTCAACATCTTCGGTGACGAGGTCATAGAGGAGAAGGGCGAGAATGCGCGTATGCTTTACTCTACCACCCGAATATCGTCAGATCGGAAGCTTATGTATATCTTAAATAGGTCTTTCCGCCTTCGTCGGAGCTATCGGTACGGTCGATCTTGTGTGACGGAGCTTGGAAAACAGTGGATGCTGACTCGTGGGTAGCTGTTGGCGACCTTGTAAAGTCGACATTAGGGCCTAAGGGGATGGATAAAATCTTGCAGTCGGCGTATGATATCCCGAATAACCCCCCCCTCCCTAATGCTTTATATCAAGCTAATTACGATGTTAAATCTAGATCAACTGGCGAAATCACGGTTACAAACGACGGCGCTACCATCCTCAAGAGCATTGCCCTCGACAACGCTGCTGCCAAAGTTCTTGTCAACATCAGTAAAGTCCAGGATGATGAAGTCGGTGATGGAACAACATCTGTCTGCGTCCTATCCGCCGAACTTCTACGTGAAGCCGAGAAGCTTATCGACCAGAAAATCCACCCACAGACGATAATAGCAGGGTTCAGAACGGCAAAGGAGGCAGCTTTGAGAGCACTACAGAAAGCTGCTGTGGACCATGGATCCGATGCTGCAGCTTTCAGGGAAGATTTATTGAACATAGCTAGGACTACTTTGAGCTCGAAGGTTTTGAGCCAGGATAAAGAGCACTTTGCAAAGATCGCTGTCGATGCTGTGTTGAGGTTGAAGGGCAGCACAAATCTTACCAATATTCAGATTATCAAGAAGGCCGGTGGAAAGTTGATCGATTCTTACCTGGATGAGGGCTTCATTTTGGATAAGAAGATTGGTGTTAACCAGCCCAAGAGACTGGAGAAGGCTAAGATCTTGGTAGCGAATACTGCTATGGATACCGACAAGATCAAGATCTTTGGTGCCCGTGTCAAGGTTGATTCGACAGGCAAGCTTGCAGAGCTCGAGAGAGCAGAGAGAGTACGTGAAACGATGCGAAATAAGCAACCGTATAAAAATAGTCTAGCTGACACGAGTGAACAGGAAAAAATGAAACAGAAGGTCGAGAAGATCAAGGCTCACGGAATCAACTGCTTTATCAACCGACAGCTTATCTACAACTGGCCGGAGCAGCTTTTTGCCGATGCGGGTATTGTATCGATAGAGCATGCAGATTTCGATGGTATTGAGCGTCTGGCTTTGGTTACTGGAGGTGAAATCGCATCAACTTTCGACCATCCCGAGAGCGTAAAGTTGGGACACTGCGACCTCATCGAGGAGGTTGTAATTGGAGAGGACACCCTTATCAAATTCTCTGGAGTCGCCGCTGGTGAGGCTTGCACTATTGTTCTACGTGGAGCTACCGAGCATCTGTTGGAGGAGGCCGACCGATCTCTCCACGATGCTTTGTCAGTTCTATCACAGACCGTCGTCGAGACAAGAACCGTTCTTGGAGGTGGTTGCTCTGAGATGCTGATGTCCAAGGCTGTCGATACTGAAGCTCAGAATGCGGACGGAAAGCACGCTTTAGCTATTGAGGCCTTCGCAAAGGCTTTGAGGCAGCTCCCAACTATTCTAGCTGACAATGCGGGTTTCGACTCGAGCGAACTTGTAGCCAAATTGAGGTCTGCAATTTACAGCGGTCACTCAAATTCGGGGTTGGATCTGATGACACCAGGTGGAAAGATTGCCGACATGCGTGACCTCGGCGTTGTAAGTTGCCCCTCCAAAACTAGCTGTCTAGACAACATATTGCCCATCCCTTCCTTTTTGCCCGCGTATGATGCATTAGGAGTTCCCGAAGCTGACTAGATTCCCTTGCAGATTGAAAGCTACAAGTTGAAACGAGCTGTTGTCTCATCGGCGTCCGAAGCCGCAGAGATGTTATTACGGGTGGACAACATCATCAGGGCAGCACCAAGGAGAAGAGACCGAATGTAATGTCTATTAGAAGCTATATCCCCAGGATTGAATTATGTGTCGATCTAAAAAAGCATACGGTCTATATATTATATCGGCCAGGTTTTCCGGCGTCAAAGAATAGATGTAGGATAAAAGTTCAATCAAGCTCAAGGATTGCATCGCTCTCACACACATATACAGACGCACGTGTTTTTCCCCGTTTACTGATCTTCCAGGTACCCGCATCTCACCCGCCCAGTCGCATGACAATGGCGGTTTAGCCAAATGTACTGGGGGTAAATTGTGGGAACAATTAACAGGTATGTTGCATCGAAGGCGATGGAATTTTATATTAGCCTGTCATGGCCGCTGGACGGGCTGGTTCCAGGGTGGCATGTTATGGAGAAACAATCTCCGTCCTCGCCTGGCCAAGCATGACTTAACGAAAAACTCGACTGTGGGCCCTTGAATTACGCGGCTGAGAATGTCGAGCCGATGCTTCGAGGGTTTCGAAGCACAAAAAACCTTTTATAGGGTTTGAACTGCAAGCCATAAAAAAATCCTTTGGGGCCAACATGCAACATTGCATGACATCAGTTTTTTCAATTTGTTACTAGACGTTGAGTAACATTGACGTCGGGTGATAGGAACCTTGAGGGTAGTTGGAAGCCTTTAATTATAGGGCCGTTAGGCTTCACAGGGCTGCATTTCATATGAAAGTAATCTATCTATATGCCTAACACAGATACTGTTAATTCCAACAATCGACGAGCTGTTTGGTATTTTTTGATTTTAATATGTCGGTACAACCAAAAAAATCTCGCACATCATGTTGTCCCACCTGGCGGCTGGGGTGCTAAACAAGTAGCTACAGCAGGGAAGCAAGCAAGCAGGCAGGCGGGTAAGGAAGGAAGGAAGCATGCCATTGTTGGCCAGATTTCCACCCCTTGTCCCGACATAGCAGTGCAGACATGGTGGTATGTTCTTTTTTGATTTTTGATGATCTGGGATTTTCTCGCACAGGCCAGGCATAGCAAAAGTACCTACTTAGTAGCATAAAATATGCATACTATGTCAACCAAGCTCCTACATAGGTTAGCTAGCTCCTGTTCAAGCGTTCATGGGATGATCAATGATAGGATAGATTCGGCCTCGGCCCTTGGGAGGGGAAAAAAAGGTCGATTGACAAGGCTATTTGAAATGAAATTGGGGAAAATAAAGACTTGAGGAAGTAAAAAGCTTTGCACATCAATACCCCCATCCTGCTGGCTAGTGGGGATTGATATGGATTGGCATGATTGTTAGCGTTCGGTTAGTGAGGGAAGCTGGTGGGTTTTGGAGACAAATGGAGCATCTGCATTGAGACTGTTTGGTATTGGTGCAGGAACTAGTACCACTTGGTGGTTACTGGAGCTATCTCGAGGACTGTCCCCATGCCCGCCACCAGCTGGCAGCTAGGTTCGTTAGTTACGTTAATTAGTTCCTTACCCATTCCATTGTGTGCAAATATTTTCACTCTTTCCCCGCTTGATTATTGTGAATGGTGGTGGAATGCACCAGTCCATAAGAGAGGCGTGTTTGTATGGAGAGAAAGGAAGAAAAGGAATATTTCTACTTTTGATGATCTCCTTGTGAAGTCGATGAAGTTGATGAAGTGGTGATATATTTTTTATATCGACGACCTCTGAAGTAATATTGATACGCAGTATTGATCAACTTCGAGGTGTGAGGTGCCCTGGGAAGTTGTGTTGTCGAATGTGTTGTGCCACAACCACACGGAAAATAAGATTGGCAATTTTGGCGTGTGCTCGTTCTCTGCTCCTGTTCCTGTTTCTTCGCCCTCGCCCGTTTTTTCCTCTGCGAACTTCCATTCTCATCCAAAACCTCCTCGCCCACCATCACAATCACCACCTCCTCCACCCTCCAAATCCAGCCCTCCTCCACCCTCTCCTATCGCTCTCCCGACCACCGAATACCGACTTTACTACTATCCTTTCGACCCAGTGGTCTCACCACTTCAATTTTTCCGGCTGGATGACGACTTAGACGGATGCTTCCTTCGGAGAAGCCTTCCCACTGGAAAATCAAAAAGCCCTGTGCTTGCTCGCTGACAACGCAAATTCGACCCGACCACAAACAAAAAAAAAAGCTCCTGAAGGAACACCTCGGGAATTCTCCCCAGGGGTCCCTGTAGGACAAAATCTCCCCCACCATTCATCATGAGAGCTTTATCGACAGTAGGCATGCGCCGGAGCGTGTCTTTGAATTTTATTATCGCATTGTTTTTCTGTTTTACGGCTCTGTTGCAGGTCATCGGTGCTGAGAAGGTTGTTCGGAAATCCGCGTACCCGGGAAATTCTGCTTCGAGAAATGTCGACATTCATAAACAATTAGACGATAATCTGGCAGAGAAGGAAACACGGCAAGCGAAGGGACATATCATTCCACCAAGTTCTTATCAATCTTCCGACAATAGACGACGCTCAGTTGCGAAAGAAGATATTGAAAATGCGGGAAGCAGGGGTCCATCCGTTGAGAGTTATGCTGGGGATGTTCCAAGCCCAATCAAACCCGAGGATTCACTCGCAACAATTGCCAATCCAATTGTCAACCCGCCCTCAACTCTGTTCGAGCAGGCTGAGAATAGTGCTCGACCTGTCGACCCTTTTACCGGCACCACTAGATCTCTGTCCGATTGGAAATTGGAGGACCTCTACATCGCCATTTCTATGAATGGCAAGATAACCGCATCAAATCGGACAACTGGTATACACCTTTGGAATGTTACGAGTAACAACATCTGGAATGTCACACGCCATTTTGAACCAGACGATGATAACGAAAATGATCTTGATTGGATAATTGAGCCAGGGAATGGAGGAACTCTATATTCGCACTCGCTAAGCAATGGATTACAAAAGGTACAACCTATGTTTTGTCGAAACAGATTTTGATATCATTTTTCTAACTTCGATATAGGGTGCCCTCCAATCAATGAAATACATCTGCGATCACTCCGCCTATCAAGCTAGAAATGGAATGATCTTGAAAGGCACCAAAGACACTGATATCTACACCATCAATCCCTTGACCGGAGAGTTCCTTTCCACGAGCAGTGGCAGTATCACAAATGGACTGCCAGACAAGTGCGTCAAACGGACTAGATTAGAAGGTTTAGACGACGAAACCGACGAGGAGTGCACTGTTCGTAAAGTTAGCCTTTCTCGAACTGGTAAGATTATTATGTTCTCTATCTACAGTGATGCTTAAGCTGACGGTAACCTCAAGATTACACTGTCGAAATTTCACACGATGAAAAGGGGAGATTGTGGACTTTGAGATACACTGAATGGGGGATCGGCTCACAAAATGTTGATCTCGCCAATCAGTACACGTCCAGCTTCGATAACAAGTACTTCTTCCGGCTCCCAAGTGGCCTCCTCATCTGTCGTGATATAATTACAGGTAGGGTTCCCAATTTGGTATCGAGTTTATTTTTAGAAATATCGTTGCTAATCCTCTATGGTCGTACAATGAAGGCAAGGAAAAATTTCAAGCGAGATACGATGAAGCCGTCGCTCAGGCATTTGATCTAGCCAGCAACGTTCATGACAATACTCTTGTGCTGCTGCCTCACCCTAAAGCCCCGTCGCAGGATTTTGGGAGACGAATACTAGCGAGCCTCGAGGGCGGCAGCGGTGTATTCGCCTTGCCAGACCTCTCACTGCAGGATGGCAGTGGTATCTCTTCAGATGCAGTTACTCTTCCCAACAAGAAATGGTATTCAATGGGCCTAAAGGAACGTCGAGACGCCCTTCAAGGGAAGCGTACTATCAAAGGCTTCCAAGCTCCACTTCACCTTGAAGGACCATCGTCCGACTCGAATACATCGCAGCGATCTGATCCACATGTTGGTAGTGGTGCAGTACCCAAGGCCCGTGGAGAGCCATTGAAAGATAACTCCGCTCTTCAAGTCGTCGCCCTTGTTATAATGATGTCGCTCATGTGGTTTGCCGGAAGGCACTCTACCGATCTCTCGCTTGCAATTCGCCGGTTCCGCCAGAAGCTCCCGTCACCCCTGCAAAGTGGCACAACCCGCCAGATCCTAGACATCAGCCCAAACACTCCCATGATCAAGGAAACCTTCACGAACGAGGAAGTACAACAACCTATCGCACCAGAACCCGTTCCCATACAGATTGAAACTGAGGTCAAGGAGGTCCAGGTTGTTCTCAAGGAAGAATTACCACCACAGCTCGCTACCGAAATTGAGAACCAGGCAACCCCTGATGATTTTGTTGTTGTGCCGGTCCCACAGATTGTTCCTCCTAACAAGAAAGTCGTAACTTTTGCCGATGCTAACGAAGCCGAGGTGAAAGAGGACCAAGAAGGAGGATCCGACAATGAAGAACAAAACGATGGGGACAAGTCCACAGCGCCATCTACTCCTAAGAAAGGTAGAAAGCGTGGTGCCCGAGGAAATCGGAAGAGGAAGAAGAAGACTCCAGAAGCCGAGACGGAGGAGAAGAAGATGAACGTGAGCGAGCCGGAAGATCTTTCTGGGGGGAAAGCTGGAGTTTCGATAATCCGCAATCCTGAGGTGCTGGTACCCGACGAAAATGGCAACGGTCAGGTCGCTGAAGATCTGTTCGTCACAAACACCGTGTTGGGCTACGGCAGCCACGGTACTCGTGTCTTCAAGGGAAAATTCGGTGACAGAGAAGTCGCTGTAAAACGTCTTTTTGTCGACTCGTACGACCTTGCATCCCATGAAGTTAACCTGCTGCAAAAGGTTGACGACCACCCTAATGTTGTCAGGTACTTCTGCCAGAAGCAAACTTCTCTATTTCTTTACATTGCTCTAGAACTATGCCCTGCTTCGCTGCATGACGTGTTTGAGACACCTCAACACGCGCATATTCTAGAACTGATGAACCCCCCTGAAGTTCTCCGGCAGATGACAATGGGTGTGCAGCACCTGCATTCGCTGAAAATTGTCCACCGCGACATCAAGCCGCAGAATATTTTGGTGGCAGAACCCAAACGCAGCCTTCGGGACCCAACGGAAATCAAGCACCCGAAGATTCTGATTTCCGACTTCGGACTATGCAAAAAGCTCGAAGCCGACCAGAGCTCTTTCCGAGCGACCACGGCACATGCTGCAGGTACATCTGGCTGGCGAGCACCAGAACTTCTGATAGGTGAAGCTGGAGATGCAACAATATCTAGCCTATCAGAGCATACCAACGGGTCCACATCCGATTCGTCGGTGCTTGATACTCTGACGAATAGGCGAGCCACACGAGCCATCGATATCTTTTCGCTCGGGTGTGTCTTCTACTTCGTTCTTACAGGGGGAGGCCATCCATTCGGGGACAGATACCTTCGAGAAGGAAATATCATCACCGGCAAGTTCAATCTTTCCGGATTGGAGGTGTTGGGAGATTCAGGATCCGAAGCGAGCGATTTGATTGCAAGCATGATTGCCCGAAACCCGAAGGCAAGACCTGATGCTACCACGGTCCTCACACACCCATTTTTCTGGTCAGCAGAGAAAAAGCTTAACTTCCTTCTTGACGTGTCGGATCGCTTCGAAAAGGAGGAGAGAGACCCGCCGTCCCCCCTACTGCAGAAACTTGAGAGCTATGCGAAGCCAACCTTTAATGGAGATTGGTATAAGAAATTGGATAAGGGGTTGATTGACAATCTCGGGAAGCACAGGAAGTATCAGGGAGATAGGATGCTTGATCTTCTTAGGGCTTTGCGAAACAAGGTAAATATAAATCCCGTGAACTAAGTCTTAACCCCTCAAAACATACAGCTAATGCTTTTTTTTTTCTTTCTTTCTCCTTCACAGAAACACCATTACCAAGACCTACCGCCAGCTGTTCAAGTGACTGTTGGTCAACTACCAGATGGCTACCTAAGCTACTTCACCTCTCGGTTCCCAAGCCTCCTCGTAAACATGTTTCATCTTGTCAGAGACGAGATTCAAGATGAAGCCATGTGGAGAACCTACTTTACATCTTAAAGGCCCTTACAGTCTTTGTCCCTCGCGGGAAAAAAAAAATAAAAATTTATACGACGTACATATGTTTCGATTACCGGCATGATGGATTATTATTATCTGAGTTACAGAATCTAGCGTGCACCCGAGGGTTGGGATATTTAGTTTAGACCCCTCTCTTTTTCCCTTCGTTGTTCATTATTTTCCCTTTCGTTTAGGATGTTGTTCAGTTCAGCATGGCGTTAGCATTGGAGTCATGGAGTGTGGGATATGATGTTTCTTTTATTCCTTCCCTTCCTTCCCTGTCCGTTTTACTCTTACCGTTTCCCATCTTTTACTCCGGCTCCTGTCGCAGAAGGCAGGCGCAAAATGGAATCCAAAAAACTCCTTCGATTGTTGTTATCATCTATATCCCTTATCTGGTTGTTGATTGTTTATTTTCTCTTTTTTTTTTTTCTTGTCAAAATCAAAAAGAAACTTTGGGAGCGCAACGGAACATTTTTTTTATAAAAAAGATGGGGGGCGGTTACTATTCAGGATATATGGGACTCGGCCGGTCATTCGTTTACATCAATACAGTACAATTATTTGCAATTGGTTGTCATATGCTTTACTCCTACCGCTCCCACTACCGCGCTTATTTACTCAAAGCTTCTGCTTCTTTAACTGACCTATTAGCTGTCTGCTTGGCTGCCTGCCTGCTTTGCTTTGCTCACTATACTATATTTTTATTATATATTATATTTTTACCAGCAGATATTACTCACTATGCAGCGTTGTATACCGCAAACTGTCGAATGTTCCCCTTCGAATTCCATCTCGAACATTGTCCAGTTTTTTATACAATATTGGGATTTCCTCGCATTTTCCTCGATTCCCGTTAAGTAACCAACCTGCCAGCCTTAACGCACCTCGACTTTGCTAAATGTTCAAAAAAATCCTTATTCCTGGCTATATGTGTTAACGTTAACTTTCTGGATGCTTCTTTTTCCTGCTCGCCTTATTTATATTCTTTGATATTATATTGGCAGCTTTCGATGTTTTGCGTGTGTTTGCGTGTGTGTGTGTGCATTTGTGTGTCTGTATGCTTTTTTCTTTTCGAGTATACCTGGTACCTATCATAAGTATATTGTATGTAGTATCTACCCTTGCTTGCTTACTTGCTTACTTAGCTTAGTTAGCTTTGGTGATTGATATATATATATAGTCTGGAAATAGTTGAGAAGAAATGTCAAAAGTTAAGAAATCAATCAATCAATCAACGAGTCACTCCATCAATTAGATTGTGAATATTTTCTGGTGAACTACACGCGCAACCTACCTGAGCGGCCAAAATATCGATAGGTGCCTCTTTTGGCACTTACTCGGGTATGGATACATATTATAGTAGGCTTCCCAAGGACTCCCATTCTTTTAGTCTGATTTGATAAATGTTGGATGTTGGATGTTGGACCTTGCTTGTCACACGAACTTGGCATAACGGGCACTGGCGACTTGGCGTTGGAGAATCCCTGCCGCTTGCTTTGCTGAACTCTAAACTTTTTTTTTTTTTTTTTTTTTTTTTTTCCGCTTTTGGTCCTTTCTAAGTAATTTTTTTCCGCATCCCATCCTGGTCCGTCGCTCGAACGTAGACATCTACAGAGTACAACAACGACCTCACAACTACTACCTACTTACCCACTACCTAGTTAGAATCGCGATCCAAACGAGAGAGCTACACCGGTGATGGCGACGCTACTACCACCCAAAAGCAAGCGGATCAAGCTTGCTGAGCAGAAGAAGGTCAATCCAGCTTTCTCTTCTGGCCTTTTCGCAGGTGTTTGATATGGGATATAGTAGCTAACTCTTTTGATTTTTTTTGGTATAGACCGCAGAACAAGCGGAATTCGCACAGATACCCACAGACCTCCCGGATATTCTGATCCAGTTCAGAGCTTCTGACACCGGCGAGAATGATAAGACACCGATCAAAGTGCCCGGAGGCACGACTGTTAAGCAGCTGGAGCTGCTGTTGAATGAGCTGCTTGGAAACGTATGGACTCCCTTCCTTCCTTATCCACCACACCTCAACTTATGGTGGCTGTCGCTTCTTCTTCTTCTTTTTTTATATATCTCTAATCTTCATTTTTTATTTTTTTTTTATTATTATATGTGGGTTTTAGTCAGACGACCCCCTCCCATACACCTTCTCCGTCGCCAAAAACAGCGCCGAAACAAACCTCGCAAACGTCATAGACATCACAGAAGACATCTACACCTCCGTCCTCCGACCCGGCCACAAAACAACCGAAGACCTATTAACAGTACTATACACCCCACAAGCCATCTTCCGAGTCCGACCGGTATCAAGATGTTCCTCATCGATAGCAGGTCACGAACAAGCCATACTGGCCGTCTCATTCTCACCCAAGAATTCCACACGAATGGTAACCGGTGGAGGCGATAACACCGCCAGAATATGGGATTGTGAAACAGAAACTCCCGTTAAGACTTTAAAAGGCCATACGGGGTGGATATTATGCGTTTCATACTCTCCGTGTGGAAGGTATATCGCCACGGGCAGCTATGATAAAACAGTTAGATTGTGGGATGCGAAGACCGGTGCTGGGCTCGGTGATGCTATGAGGGGACACTCTGCGTGGGTTACGGGATTGGCGTGGGAGCCTTATCATTTACAGTCTGATGAGGATTCGGTCAGGTGTGTTAGTTCTTCGAAGGATTGCACGGTTAGGGTTTGGGATGTTAAGTTGAGGAGGGTGGAGATGGCTATGAGTGGGCATTCGGCGAGTGTTACTTGTGTTAGGTGGGGGGGTAATGGGTTTATCTATTCGGGGTCGCAGGATAAGATGATTAAAGTGTGGGATGGGAAGGATGTATGCTCTCCTTCTCTTTTCTTCTTTTTTGATTATACTTTTGAGTCCTTTGAATGGAATGGGTACTAACGATGCTGCTTTTTGTTCGGTTATTTATAGGGAAAGCTGCTGCATACTTTAAAATCGCACTCACACTGGGTAAACCACCTAGCACTCTCGACAGACCACGTCCTACGAACCGGCTTCTACGACCACACCGGCAAATCACCGGATACATACGAGGAAAAGAAGAAACTCGCCAGGGAACGCTACGAAAAGGCCGCCACGATCGGTGGACAGATCATTGAACGTCTGGTCTCGGCAAGCGATGATTTCACAATGTACCTCTGGGAACCCTCAAAGGACACAAAACCCATAAAACGCCTTCTCGGCCACCAAAAGCTGGTAAACCACGTTACTTTCTCCCCGGACGGACGGCTGATCGCTTCCGCATCGTTTGACAATCATGTAAAGTTGTGGGATGCTAGGACTGGAGAGTTTCTGTCGAGTTTGAGAGGTCATGTTGGGGCGGTTTATCAGTGTGCTTTTTCGCCGGATTCGAGGCTGTTGGTTAGTTCGAGTAAGGATACGACGTTGAAGGTGTGGGATGCTAGGAAGGGGAAGCTGGCGGTGGATTTGCCGGGGCATAAGGATGAGGTTTTTGCGGTGGATTGGAGTCCTGACGGGTTGAGGGTTGGGAGTGGGGGGAAGGATAAGGCGGTTAGGTTGTGGAGGCACTAGGGCATGAATGTTCTATACTGGTGTACTCGCTAGAGATATTTACGGTATATATATCTGGACCTGGCTTGGTTGGATGCTTTTTCACCTTGGTTGGATACCTTTTTTTTACGTTTTGCCGTGACGCACTCGGAGAGCTTGGGTGAGCTAGTTTTTACATAGCTCCCGAATGGGGACTAGGTTGTTGAATAGCGGGGGTGGTGGTAGTGGAGGGGGCATATGCATAGCGATTGGAGCGTGGAGGGGGGAATATCATGTGGTAAAGCAACCCGGCGGCTGGAGATGCTATCTGTTGGTTGCACTGAACCGAAGGACGTTTGGGTCAAACTGGTTCAATTGAGATACCGCTTCGGCCGCGATGTTATTATAATATACATAGATGTTGGGTCTTTTTTCATTTGTAACAGGTTCAACTCTGGAGTTGTAACTTAGAGTTCTATTTTGAATTCTGATCATGCGAAGAGCGTGGCCCCTATCCGTGCCTAAATCATACAGCAATGCAATGCATATCCTCCCCCCTTTTTTTCTTTCTATGAGATAGTTATTTAACTTATATTTCTATCACGAGCGTGAGAATCGATCATGCAAAAAATGCATATATCTCACATATGAATTCGAACAGGTGGAGGCGAAAGGGCCCCATTGTGGCCTGACCGGGGTCAACCCACCAATCTGCGGGGGATCGAGGCCGGCCAGCCCCTGACCGATTCGAAACCTATACATACTTCCCTTAAACTATTTTAGTTAAACGGCGCGGCGTACCTGAAAAACAAAAAAAGACATGTGAGATCGCCCCCGATAACCTATAAGATACCAGACTATAACTACTTAGTAGTTTTATTTAATACGACTCTGTCTGCCGCATGGAGCTGGTTTTGGTTGGTATTTTAGCCTCCCTTCTTCTTCTCCTTCTTTCTTCTTCTCCTTCTCTGTCTATCCTTTTTTTTTTAGCTTTCCCTTTTTGTTATTCGCCTTCAACTCGACCCGACTTGACTGGACTCGACTATCTTTGTTGTTGGTTCAGGCCAGTTCAATTATTTGGCGCACTGCGATCGATATATCTGTCCCTGCGCACCTTTAGTTTTCCAGGCGACAATTAACTGCCAGCCCAACATTGAAACCCCAGAAGCGCCGGCGCAAACCCGCAGCAGCGATATAACCACCTAAACATCACAAAATCCAAAGAACGACAAGAAAAAAAAAAAAAAAAAGAGGATAGGGCACAATGTCGCGAAACCGCCCAATAACCTACATCGCCATAATCGTAACCTTCATCTTCTTCTACTCCTACCTCCTCTTCCCCTCTTCTTCGTCTTCATCGACAAGAACGCCGACATCACCGTATAACTCTCCCGAGCAACAAGGGTTCTCACCGGCATCATCCAGGGGTTCTAGATCACATTCTTCACATCATGATGATGATGGCAGTAGTGGGGGTGGTGGTGCTGGAGGGGTGTTTCACGGACCGGTTATGAATGGTCCCGGGGAGGTTATTATGCCGAAGTTGGGGAATGAGACTATTAAGTATTACTTTTTTTTTTCTGCTCCTTCTTTCTGTCTCTTCCCTGTTTTTGGTTATTATTATTATATGTTTATGGATTACTGACCTTTGGGGTGCTTTATGTTTTATCGTGATATAATATAGGCAGGAATTGGGACGGGCGTCATGGAAAGTATGTAACAAAAAAAAAAAACAATTTGAAATATCAGAGAAAAATGAATAACCTGTAACCTGGAGCAAAATGCTGATTTACGATTTTTCTCTTCTAGTTACTGCACACGATGCTCGCACGGTTCCCTGAAAAACCGACGGCGGATGAACGAGAGGCGCTGAAATCGTACCTCTACCTCTTCGGACGGCTGTATCCTTGGTGCGTAACATCTGTATTATTTTTTTTCTATATTTATCAAAAAAACTTTGCTAACCCTTACTTATGTAAACTCTACAGTGGTGAATGGTACGGAAATAAAATCCATCTACATCTATATCTAAAATAACAGAAGAAGGGGGGGGGGAAAGACTAATTCAAAAGAGAGAGAGAAATAAAACAGTGCAACCCACTTCCGCCTCCTCCTCCAAAAATACCCACCCCAGACCTCCTCCCGAGACGCAGCATCGCAATGGGGCTGCGTGGTCCACAACGCCGTTAACGAGAGACTGAGAAAGGAAATATTCGACTGCGGTACTATCGCTGATAAATACCACTGCGGGTGCGCTGAGGAGGATGAGAAGAAGAAAAAGGAGCTGGAGGAATTAGAGTTAGATGGGAAGAAGACTGATGGGAGTGGGGGTTCGGAGATGGTGAAGCAGAAAAAGGTGGCAGATAGGGCTGTAGATACAGAGGGGGAGGAGGAAGGGGAGATGAAGTTGGTTAAGGAGGGGTGAGTCTTTCTTCTTCTATTTTTCTTTTTTCAAGCTGTGGGGCTAATATTATCATTCGTAGGCTTACGAGAGGTGGTTAATTGATATATGATTTAAAACCTCGTCCAGGTGTAAGTAAACCATATAAGGATGTAATCCGGATAGAGTATTGCCCTTTCTTCCCTTCCTCCCTTCCTTCCTTCTTTCTTAAGTGTTTACCGGCGTGCTATATTTTCTGTTAGATGTATCTAAGAACTATTACCCATATTGGGGGCAGCCCATAGCTGGAATACCCGTTATATATATATATATATATATATATGTATTTATACCTATGTAAATCGTACCACATTTATCGTCAAATACCAGGTTTCATGAGGGCATCTTTAGTCAAGAATCGGTAAACCAACCGGGTATACGGCGTAGTAGTGCCACTTACATACTAGTAGGTATCATACCTATTTATAAATATACAGAATTGAAAGAAGTAGACAAGTCAATCAAGATCGAAACGGCATTATGTAAAATCTCTATAAAGGAGCCCCCTAGAGCATACAAAGAGCTTCGTCGAACTGGAAGCATGGAAGTCGAAGAAAGAACTATTCGAGAATATAATAAATATGTAGCATAAGATAATATATAATATATATATTTGTAACCAATCATAAAAGAAAAATTATAACTATAAAAAGAATATAATAGGAAGATAGCGGTTAAATCAGAATACGGGGAAGAATCAAGAATAAAGACCCTTAAAACTCCCGCTCTCAAAAAAAAGTACTTAATTGTCCATTGTAAATTGTGTTTTGTTTTCATCATGCATCAGAAATCCATATGAAGGGAAGAAATATATAAAAAGAAATATAAAAAGATAAAAGATAAAACCAAGAGATAAACTAGAAAGAAAGAAAGCAAGCAAGTAAAGTAGAGGAACCATGTATCAACCATGCCCCCTCCCTTTCATCCCTTCCGCATAGAATTATATATGAGAAAAAGTTCGTTCGTCTCTGCCAATGTAAGATAGAAAGAAAAGAACCGATGAAAAATTTAAGCGTCAAGGGAATAAGAAACAACCAATCATGCTCGCTATGCGCAACAAAAATATAACAATCAAGACGTGGGGAGAGAGGAATAGGATCGATAGAAATTAAAAATGCTGTTAATATATATAATAAAGAAAAAAAATGGTAAAAAGGGTGATGGATGGGGGGTTTCGCTCAGGCCAAAAAAAGGAAGCTCAGCATAACAAAAAGTCAACCTCCATTAAGTATCTCAACTCCGTGAACAAAGAAAAAGAAAAAAGAGAAAGAGGATGGAATATGCAATCAATCATCCAATGTAAAAAAAAATTATGAATCCCAAACAGAAAAACGACATGTATGAGACGGATGAAGCGAAGAAATATAAACAGGTGAAAC
Source organism: Orbilia blumenaviensis (assembly GCA_036872755.1). Classification (NCBI taxonomy): domain Eukaryota; kingdom Fungi; phylum Ascomycota; class Orbiliomycetes; order Orbiliales; family Orbiliaceae; genus Orbilia; species Orbilia blumenaviensis. The sequence goes on from JAVHNS010000001.1 coordinate 1,124,396, forward strand.
CAAGAAGTGAAAAATTAAACTTTTGTCTGCGGTATGAATCGAAGCGGAGCGTTGAAAAGGAGAATAGAATTAAGCCAATCACATGGATCGGTCGTGGGCTAAAGGGAATCCAAAAAAAAAAAAAAAAAAAAAAGGGGGGGGGGTATATGGGTTTAGAAGTGGCCATAGGTAGGCCCTGCCAATAGAGGGCTCAACGGTGGCATCGGTGGCAACAGCTCAACCTCTCGAGGCTGAGTGCTTCGTTCAGCAGATCGAGCTCTCTGCTGCCCTTGCGTTGGCCTCGGCGATACCGGGGCATTGTGCGAAGCATTTCTCTGACTTGGTGCAAGGGGTTGTCGAGGGGGTATCGGCTCGGTTGCTGCGTGAATAGGTCCCTGGCGGATTTTCGGCGAGTCAGTAGTAGGGAGTGGAGGAATTCCTGGCGATTGCAGGGACGCTTGCTGAGCTAGAATAGCAAGCTGTGAGACATCCACGCTGCGGCGTTCCTTAGCTCGCATTCGGAATGATCCGATCAGCTCGTTGATGCGAGGGGACAATGGGTCATGCTCCCTAGATTCCCGTGGAACCTGACGAATCGTTGCTCCTCCGGGACCAAAAGAGGCGTTTCCTGCCATGCTGGAAGCACTAAGGATCGACTCTGCAGAGGACAGTCGTCGATGTTGTTTGATCGTGGAGGGAGTGGGCGGTGACGGCCAGTCGATCTCACGGCTGGCACGTTTTCGGCCACGTTCGGGATCGAACGCTGTATCGGGAGCATCGTAGATACCAGACATCCGCTTCCTACTGCTAGATTTGCCGACCGTGCTTGCTGAAGGCGATGGCTCCCTGGGAGTAGGGAGTGGTGGGAGTGGAATATCGAGTTCCTGGCTATTCCGACGATCGCTGCGCCCATCATAGCTTCGCCCATCCTGACTGGGTCCACCATGGCTCCTTCCGCCATGGCTGCGCCCGTCGTTACTCCTGATGCCCAAACCCATCGGTTCATCCCTCCGGCTGCTACTCACAGCAGACTTCGCGGTCTCGGAGCGAGTATCAAAACTGACCCTCACACCGCTGGCAGCTGCCATCTGCTCCTCAGCCCGACACCCAGCCCAGCAATCTGACCAACTTCCCACAAGCCAATGGAAAATGTACCTATCCATTTTCATGGTGCTACAGAAGATCATAGCCAGATTCGAGAGGCCCATGCGGGTGACATCCTCTGCGAGCCGAACATTAGAGAGGTGGTTTGTCAAGAGTTGGAGTAGATAGTAGTTTTGCGGTGGCAGAGCCGAGAGCATGTCAACAAAGACCTGTGGCGGTTGCTTCGCATTGGTGTTATCGCGGACTTTTTCGTACAAGTCTTCCTGGAATTTTAGGGTCAGGATTGGTTCCGGAACTAAAGCAGATATAATTAGTAACAATATTCTATATTTGAATTCCCCTCTCCCCAAAAAAAAAAAAAAAAAAAAGTTGAGTGGAAAAAAAAAAAAAAACTCACGCTGACGGATGAAACTCTTCAACAAGCTGCTAGCAGTGTTGACATCATCCGGAGGGTCTTGGAACAAATCAAAATCGTGGTTGCGTGAAAACTCCTCACGCATCTTATCCACTGCCGCCGTACTTCCAGGGACACGGTAGATACCCTGCTCCTTAGGCCCATGAACGTTGAGATACGATATTAGCCGATATGCCATGGCCGGCAACCAATATGCGGAGGCATCAACACCGGGAACCAATTCCTTAGCAACTCTGGTTTTGATTGTCGCTTCCGGCAGTGGCATGCCGACAACGTCGACTGGTGGCTTCGATGGGAATGTTCCGAAGCTAGCAGGTGCGAAGACTGCCGACTTAGGGTTCTTCGAAAACTTGCCCCAGATGTTCTGTCCCTTGATAGTCCACTTCTTGCCTTCGCTCTGAATGGCTGCTTTGGAAGCTTTTAATTTCGAAGTAATCCGTCCATCGGTAGAAGATGATCGCTGGCCGGAACCGGTTGTGACGGGAGGTTCGGATGGTCGTCTGGTTGTTTGCTGCTGTGGCATTGGAGGTGGCGGAGATGAGGGATTTGGCGTGGGTGCTTCCCTAGGAGTTCGAGGATAGTTGCCCATTGTTGGAGACTCCTTGGTTTTCGTTCTACCTCTTCCAAACTTGCCGAACCCAGAGTTACTAGGAGTCGTCGCTGTCGCAGATTGTACCTCCGGCATGTAGTATTCCCGTTCTTCAGGCTTTCGGATCATAAGTTTCGGTACCCCAGCCTCTTTCCTCCTCGGCTTCTGCAGCGTATTCGGCTGCGAAGGTGACTTGTTGGACCGCATCTCAGATGGCTGCTCTTCTTTGATTCGGCGACTGGTGGGCGCTGGCAACGGAGGTGTGGAACGAGGGTCTTGGAGGTAGTAGTCGGGGATCTGGACGCTGGAAGAAGCTGCTGATGAATTTGAAGGGGCCCTGCTCCTTGATCGTTCTCGAATGGCTTCGGTCCTCTCTTTGGATCGGTGCCTTCCCCTCTCCCGCGAGGTAGAGGGCCGGGCCGGTAGATCCTTGTTGTGTTTTCCCATTGTAACGTTTATTCCTCTCACTCAATCCCGATCTAGCCTATCACTCTGCGATCCAGGGTTCGATGATGACGACGAGATGACTAGGGCCGGTGGAGAAAAGGGGTGGAGAGGGAGAGGGAGAGGGAGAGGGAGGGAGGGAGGATGTCGAAGGATAAGGAGTCGCAGGTGCGACTTGAAAAAAAATAAAAAGGCGACAGTCGTGATACAGAAGACCTGCTGCTGTGGTGTCCGAAGAAAGAAGTTGGTTAGTAAGGATAAGGGAAAAGAATTGAACAGAAGTTTAAAATAAATAAAACAAAAAAAAAGAGGCGACGATGGGGTGGTACTTGTACAGCCTGATCATGCACCAGCACATGCGCCAGGCAATGCAATATAATAAAATACCATACGTAGGACGAGATAAAACAAAATAAACAAATAGGTATTTGCTAATAAGGAAAATTGGAAACCGTAAAGTAGATGATGGATGATTGGGGAAGGCCTGTTAAAACGCAAAGTTGACAGCAGCGGATACTCACAGCAGCGGCAGGGGGAAAGGAAAAGGCGGGCTGCTATCTGGCAAGCTGCATAACTTTTGTGGATTACGGCCAGGGGAACCGGTGAGCTTGTCCTTGGATTGGCCAACAGGCGACGGATGAGACTCGTACTCCAGATGCAAACAATCCCCAAATACCCTACCCGGATCGAGAATAAGAAAAAATAGGATCGAAAGGGGGAAGCCTGGGATATTTCTTATAAAAAGGTATTGAGAGATACGATATTGGCGGGGAGAGAAAGAAAAAAGAGGAGTAAGAAGAAGAACAAGAGGAAGAAGGATATCAATGCGCCAAATAGAAAGGAGGGGTTAATTGACAGGAGGAAGAGATACGGGGTTAAGATCAGATGCACAAGCTCACAAGCTAGACAAGTCAAAAAAAGGACATCCAGGTTATCCACACAGCCAGATAAAAAAACCAAGCCGTTGAAAGGTAATGTACTTCTGAGCATATAAGTTGTGTATGTGCTAAGAGGTATGTGTACCTGCCGGACAATGCAATGGTGAAGGGGGGGGGGGAATGCGGGTTTTTTCCCTGAGCGCAAGCAAGAACGGCAGAAACAGGCAAGAGATGCTCTTTCAAGTATTATATTCACCTTATTTTGCTAGTCCGGATCCGAGGAATTCTGACGAAAAAGAGGAAAGAAGAAAAGAAAGAAAGAAAAGAAAGAAGAAAGAAGGCCCTGGAGATTCCAGTTCAGCGTCCGTGTGATCGGTATGGGGCCCTTGAGAACAACCGATCCTCCAGGGTCGAAAAGAATCCAGGGTTCGAAGAAGGGAAGAGCTGGCAGGGAAAGGGTGCAATAATCCTGGTGGCTATCGCAGGTACCGGACAAGGGAGAGAGGAAAGCAGTTAACCAGCAGAGCAAAGCAGAGCGGCCTGAGAGCAATCCGTCCCTTTTGGTTGTTTGCTCGTCCGTTCGCCGGTTTGCTTGCTTGCCGGCTAGCTGGCTGACTGGCTGGAATCACTTCTGTGGTATGTGGAGAAGGAATCCAAGAAAACGAGAGAGAGAGAGAGAGATAGAGAGCGGAAAAAAAGGCGATTAAAAATATTAAGAGGCGGGCGGGATGATGGTTCGTCGATGAGCCGCCCAAGAATCTCTTATTTTTATTTTTTTCTATTTTTTATTCCCTCTTCGACAGCCAGAAATAGCAATTCAAGTTGAAAAGCTGAGGCGGGTCAAGAATGACCAAGAGGCCAGACGTGCCTGTTAGGGTGTTAGATTGTTGAAGGCGAATATATAACCACTTCGTAAGAGGAAAGTATGCAAGTACTACCTAAAAGCAAGCAGTATCAAGCAGTAGTGGCGGTAGTAGTAGCAGTTAGTTGTGTATAACTGTTGGAATGATCCTGCCACCTCGAACAGTTAATTTCGTGCTTTTGTTTCCTTGGTTGTTCCAATAGCTCGGATCAGGTCAGGTCAGATCAGGTCAGGTCAGGTCAGAACATGTGCATGCATCGACTAATCGAGGATGTTTTTTTGTTCGTGTGTGTGAGTATATAATATAGTATGTAATGTATGTAAAAGTACATGTACCATACCAAGCACCTTCTTTTGGGATGTATAGTGCGATTGGAGCTGGGTCCAGTGTCGTTCCCGTGACTTTTCGGGATGGTGGTTGTGGTGGTGGTTGGTGACGATTTGATTTGTGGTTGGTGGTGGTGGTGGTGGGATGGGTGGGTGGTGTAGCTGGTGGAGACCCCGACGGATTTTCTCGTCTGATGGATGCAGCGAGCTCGAGGCAACGTCACTTGGGTAAGGTACTTGCGAGGCCGAGGTAAGAAGCAGCTAGCGAAGTCAAAGGACGGAACCAGCGTCGATGATTGATGAATTCGAATTCGAAGAACAAGAGAGGGAGAGAGAGCGAGCGAGAGCAAGAGAGACTTCTAGCCTTAAACTCTTGACTCTTCTTGACCGAAAAGCTTGAAGGGACGACCTGGGTATATATATTTAACCACGTACGTAATTTAAGTAACCACCTAAAGTGCTGATACCGATGGTGCTAACTAGTTACTTAAGCAGGTGTCCTTTAAGAGTATAGTGCACTGCTACTAGGTATAGTATACAAAATAATTAAGGCTGTGCAGTCGTCGTTAGAGAATTAAGCATGCATGCTTCCGTTGGCGAAAGAAGGATTATAATTTAATAAGAATCAAGAATCAAAAAGAACCGGAAAGAACGACAATCAAAACTGGAATTAGAAGGGAGGAATATGAATAAGGATAAGGATAAGAATATGGACCAGAAGAAGAATAAAAATAAGAAGCAAGGAGTCAGCGGGTTTCAAACCAGCACGCCAGTATCGTATACTGGCTAGTGCTCGATGGTAGCAGCAAGCATAGACCAAGTATTTCGAGTGAGTAACTAAGTTACTAAATGCAAGGACGGTAACAGCATATGGTCGAATGTGGTACTGACAGCTAACTATTATTCCTTTTTTTCTCCTTCTTCTTCCCTAAACCCCAAAGGAAAGAAGAAGAAGAAAAAAAGAGGCTGTTGATATTCTTGTTCCTGTTCCTGTCCCTGTTCCTTTGCTTTGCTTCGCTTCGCTTTGCCTTTCTATTTTTTCTTCTTCTCATTCGGTTCTCCTTGTTGGTCTCAGGAATGCTCACACCGGCCAGAACAGTTAACATGGAACATTCGACTGATCATGCTCATGCTCATGCTCAAAACTCCATGCTCCATGTCCCATACGTGCCTTACGAATACTATTAAGCAGAAGTAGAGAGCATCAACTATAATAATATCAATATCACAATGTGCACTCACTCACTCTCCTTTCGTCAATTTCCCCATCAAGGCAGACAGGTCAGAATGGGTTTATAAACAGAGTCACATTATTATACCTCATGCTGACGACTCTTTGTCTCTCTCCTCTTTTCGAGTAAAGCAAATCATTATTATGGGGGCCGGATGGGGCGCACATGCTAAAGCTGTTAGGTACCCGGCCAGACAAGCAAATAATCGACAGGTACGTACCCCAAAATCGATCAGAATCCCAAAGTTCCAAAAAAACTTCCTTCATGTAAGTCAGTTAACTAACCCTCGTCAGGGCACCCTTTCGTTCTGAGTTGCCGGCCTCCCATTGGTCTGATCTCTGTGCCTGACGCTGCACGTAATCGACGGGTGCAGGTGGTGGGAGGAGCTTTGGAAGGTGGTAGCAGGCACAGGCACAGGCACAGGCACAAAGAGAGCACAGGTACAGGTGCAGGTGCAGGTACAGGTACAGGTACAAGCAGTATAGTTTAGTTCCGTGCCTGACCCGACAAGCCTAAAACCTGCTGCTCGACTTGACCGGGGGTGTGATGGGAGCGCCCACACCTCCACCGCCAACAAACGAACGAACGAACGGAACGAATTTTGAATGGCTGCATGTTGTGTGCTGCTGGTGGAGAAATGCTCCCATCAGATCCACCGTTCCATCATATACATATGTAGTTAAGGAGTACTTAAGTATATCATAAGTACTCATATCGCTACTTGAGTATGGACGGTACATGTTACGACGATAGTTGGTGGCTTCACTCGTCAACTGACATACATACAGACACATACCTCACACCTGCATCTTGGATTGGAGAATCCTACGGGACGAACATGCAATGCTAAATTCGCTGTTCATGTTCTTGTACGATCTCATGACGGACAATTGTGACCCTTCTACATTTTTATTTTATTACTTTTACTTTATTTTTATATTTTTACATCGATTGGTTGTATTTGCCCCCCACAGCTCCTGCGGTACGGTCTCGCAAGGCACGCACTGTCTTGCAAATTCAAAGACATTGAACCAGCCCGTCACCCGCAAACGGCCAGGAACCATATTCAAAGGACATCCGTTGGCGAAAAACTACATGTATACAATGTGGAACTCCGATGAGCTTGGCCCCCTTTGTTTGTTTTCTTCTTCTCCCTCTCTCTTACGAATTCTATCACTTATGATATCAACGACTATTAATGTCCAACCAAGATTTCTTAGGGTAACCTTTCCCCCATTTGCTTGGTGCTGTAGTATAAGGCCAAGGTAGATAACCCCCATCGCAAAGCTCGTATCATATCAATTACCTACTCCACGCCGTCAAGGACCCCTTCGTATCTTAAAATGTGATTCAATTGATTTTTTTTTATTTTTTTGGGGGGGGTAGTATTAGAAAAGCAACAGCTCAACAGAGATCGTACGACAGTTAGCTACCTGGCTCCGTATCGGTACCCCGTTCCATTCTTTCCCCTCCCCTCCCCTTCCCTCGCGGTCAACTTAACCCTGCTAGCATGCTCTCGTTCCGTGGCTACCCAGTCAAAGTTACTCAAAAAGGTCTTATGTAACTTTCCATAGCATACGACACCCACGATATTAACTCAACACCGTTTCAAATAAATTTGCGAAAACTGCGACGGCTAGCAAAGAGAAATATCAAATACCATACTGACGATAATAATGCTCCCCAAATAATAATAGTAATATAAAAAATTCAAATAATTTATATTGGGCCCGGATGTGATAGGCTGAAGTAAAAAAGAATAAGCATTCCCAGCCACCAGGATAGTTTAGCCTCATTCCACATACATAAAAAATGTCCATCCATCTTCACCTTATCAATATTTTTCTTTTGCATGTCGCCCGGAAAAACTATACTAAAACATTTTTTACAGATGATGATTCCACCCCGCTTCAAACCGGAGCAGTACGAACCCAGCCTTACAGCACAAAAAAAAAAAGGCTTCTAACTAATACCGATTAACTCACGTACATTACATACATTACATGCACCTACAGATAATTAGTTACTTAGTAGTTAGTCAGGAAGCTAGACCTGCATACGCAATTATCTTCAACCTGCCACAGGGGCGTTTCGTTTCAATCCTTCAAACAAACCAAAACCCCAACACATATATTCCACCCGACCACCCAGCTTCTAGAAGGAACGATGGAAGGCTTTCGGGACTTTTCCGTAAAACTTTTTCTTTCTTTCTTTGGGTGCATGTTTGTTTGGGGTTTATTTTTGTAAAATTCGATTTCGTCTATACTTAACTCTTTGACGTTGCGGGTGTCGTGTCGTCTAGCCTTTCCTTTTCATACTTATGGACATATATGGTCAGGGAATTAGTAGACATATATAAATAATCAAATTATAGGAGCTCAGCAGATCGAACGACCCTGCGTGTAGAGTCTACTACATAGTGATATTAATCTGGCATGTATCGCCGAAACCGAAATAGTCCTGAAAGAAAAGGAAGCATTTGTGATGTAGGACTGGCTTTACTTTGTGTGTGCTATTTGTGTGTCCTATATAAAAATAAAAAGGCAGGTTTTAGAGAGAAACTTAGTTGTTTAGCTATAGTAGTATAATCGGATCCAGAAATGGGAAGATTAGCCTCTGCCCGCCTTCTGCAGAAACGTTGAAGCCGGGGGGTCTGTGTGATTGTCGGTTTGAGGCTCGTGGGGTGGGCTAGTGATAGACGCACCGCCACGTTTTGAAACGTGGCTGGTAGATGTATCTGGGGCTTAGCTTGACCTCGGTCGGATACTCTCAACCACAGACTCAAAGAAAGCTTAACTAGCTTTTCCAGTTAACCAGCGTCTCGAGGCGTCTTAGACTATCCGCTGAAGCTTAGATTACCTCAGCGATCCTCCTCGTTCGAATATATCTCGTGTGTAGGTTCAATTGAGACTGCCCATCTAATCAAATCATAAGTGGCTAGTGCGCGACCAGGCTTCCCAATTGCGCCAATCATACCGCCCTCGCCAAAAAATTTTAAGCTTCTGCGACAGCCAAAAACTTTTTTTTTTTTGGTAGCTAGTCCTCTCTCTCTTTCTCTCTCCGCAATCTTCAACCTCTCTTGCCATCATCACCACCTCCACCACACACACCCAATTAATCTACATCCTCAACTATGGTCTCCTTCTCCTGCGAGGTAAACATACATACATACCTAAATCCTTCGCTTCCCAAGCGTGTACTAACAATACTTTCTTCTTTTTTTCTTCAAGGCGTGCAACGAAACCCTCGCCAAAAAGAAACTCGACCAACATCGCGGCCGCTGCCGTCAAGCCGTATTCACATGCATCGACTGTAATCACACTTTTTACGGAACCTCGTATCGAGAGCATACCGTGCGTTTTACCTTTTTTTTTCTATTTCTATTTCTTACTCTATCCAGTTTAATTTTTAAGTTCGAAAGCAGCTGACATTAGATGGGAGGAGGGGCTGTGGGTTAGTCGTGTATCTCCGAGGCACAGAAGTATGAGAAGACGGTGTATAGAGGGGAGAAGAAGAAGGGGGGGAAGAAGGGTGGCCAGCAGCAGAATGGGGTGAATGGTGGTGCTGATGAGGCGAAGGTTGAGGCTGTGGTCGCTGCTACGGCTGTTGAGGCTCCTACTGCTGCTGCTGTGGAAGAACCTGAGGTTGAGGAGGTGAAGGAAGAAAAGAAAGAGAAGAAAGAGAAAAAGGAGAAAAAAGATAAGAAGAAGAAGGGCAAGGAGGCTGAAGCAGAAGAAGTCACGGTAAAGGAGGACGACGTTGCTCTAGACGATACTGTCGCCGCCGAACCCATAGTCGAGGAGGAAGAGAAGGGGAAGAAGTCGAAAAAAGAAAAGAAGGAGAAGAAGAGCAAGAAGGAAAAGGTACAGGAAGAGGAGCCAGAGACCAACGGCGCTACGGATACAGCAGAGGTCGTAGAGGAGCCCAAGGCAGACGAGAAAAAGGGCAAGAAAGACAAGAAGGGTAAGAGTAAGAAGGAGAAGGCTGAAGAGGAGGCGCCTGAGGTCAATGGCATCACGGAAGAGACTACAGAGGAGCCAAAAGCCGACGAGAAGCCCAAGAAGGAGAAGAAGGAAAAGAAGAGCAAGAAACAAAAGGCTGAAGAGGAGGTGCCCGAAACCAACGGTTCCGCGGAGGAGCCTGCACAGGAGGAAGAGGCCGCCGCAGAAGAGTCCAAATCCGACAAGAAGAAGTCTAAGAAGGAAAAGAAGGAAAAGAAGGAAAAGAAAGACAAGAAAGCTCAGGAACAGGCCAAGGAAGCCACTCCCTCCCTCGATAGTATCATTATGGAAGATACCACCCCATACCCGAACGGCACCTCGTCACAAGCGTCAAAGAAGCGCAAGCGCGACACCGCCGAACCCGAGGAAGCACCAGCATCCAAAACCTCCGCCAAGAAAGCTTCCGAGGCAGCTGCAGAGGAAGACTTGGCCCCAGCTGCAGAGGCTAATGGACTCGCAGAACAAGCCGACTTCATCTCATTCGGCGACCTCGAAGAAGGAGAGGAACCCAAAAGCAAGCTCCAACAGCGAAAAAGGCCCAAGACCGAAAAGGAAATTCTCCGAGAAGAACAATTTAAGGCAACTAAAGAGAGATACGAAACGACCTACAAAACTCTCAAGGCCGAGCTCGAGGGGAAATACGAGGACCCGGAGACCTTGAAATCCAGAAAAAAGAGTAAGAGCAAGGGGTCGACCCTATCAGGTGTCAAGTGCGTGGTTAAAGACATCATGAAGAACCCGGCTGTGAAGGAGCTCACACCGAGAGAAGCTAAGCTTTTGAAGAAACAGCTGCGGAAGGATGAACGAAAGAAGAGACTATTGGCAGCAACTAAAAAGAAGAGAGAGGAGAAGAGACTGGAGAAGAAGTCACCAAAGGTTCTAAAGGGTAAGATGGAGAAACTAGAGGCTAAAATCAAAAGGGATGAGAAGAAACGGGAGAAGCTCGAACGGCAGATGGAGAAGGCCAAAGAGCCAGCTGCTCCAGCTGCGGAAGAATAGAGGCTCTTACTTGCTGCAATAGCCTGTCGCATTCTATATTCGGCGAAGTGTATTATAGGACCCCTTCTGTACCATACTCATATATTTCATTTTTACACCTCACACATTGTATCCACGCATGCGTTTCCTTTTTTTCTCTACATCATATTTTCATAATTTCATTTCACTAGTTGGCTGGCTGGCTGTCGATTGTCCACGACAGTTGTTTCCTGCTAGCTAGCTTGCGCTTAGGCCGTATCGCATTCTCTGTCGACATCCAACGTCCAATGCAACATCCGACGGCCGACTGCAGTGACCAAACGGTTCCAAGAAAGCGACAAGCCGCTAACTAGCTTGCTTAAACGTTCCGGCAGTCTCCAGTGCAGGTACCGGCGAACCTTTTTCCCACACAGCTTTTCTCCGAGCATTTGCTTTGGTCTGGGGTGGCACTAGCGAGAATGCGGGGCGACCGACGCCAGGTTTGGGAATGGTCAGCTCCGTCATCGGAGTCTTTCAGTCGCAGTTCCGGTAGGACTACGACCGGTTTGCATAGGTAAGTACTTTTTAATTGCCTCCCGCCGCGCCGTAGACAACCGAAAAAGACGAATCAGCGTCGTCGGAATAAAAATTTGGATGTCGCGGAATTGTACCGGCTGTACTCTTCCTTTCCCCCCTCCTTCTTCAGGAGCTATATTTAAGCCGGGTGGTCGTGCTCGTTCTTTTGGATTTCTTCCCTCTGTGTGTTTAATTTTGATTGTTCTTCTTTTCTTTCGTGATAGTAGCTCTAATTTTAAGCTTTGGCTGCTAAGCTAATAATAATATTTCGTCCCAACTTTATCTCACTATTCGTGTTAACTTCAAGCCTACCGATTTAAGCTTCAAATCGCTGCAATTGCTATCCTCACAAAAATTACAGCGTCATCGAGTCCCAAAGAACTGCTGCGGAAAGAAACCTAGTCTATCCACTCGAGCTCCATCGATTTGTTCGGACAGCTGTCAAGAGTAAATATCCAGTAGTCCAATTCAAAGCTACCATCTACACACAGCAACAATGGTTTGGCCACCAGAACCCACCTCGGAGTTCGGTATGTTACCAAAAAAATATGATAACCCATAAAAAATTGTCTGCAATAACCAAGCTAACTCTGACCATCTAGACTGGAGCAAGATCGGATTTGCCATTACTGAAGGTACCTAGGAATTGAATTTATCCAACCAGGTTTTGAAAGACAAGCTCTTTGTAGCTTGAATAAATGGCTCAGTGCAGTCGCTGATATGGATATTGTGATACCCCGCAGTCGCCGGTCATGTCGAGACCTATTACAGCAGGAAGGAGGGCAAGTGGACGGAACCCCAGTGGATCACAGACCCATATGTCAAGATCCATGGTTTGGCTCCTGGAATGAACTACGGTATGACAAGGTTTTTCTCCGGACTCTAGATGAGTCCACTGGCGGCATTGTGCTGACGGTGTATGCGTATTTCCAGGCCAGCAGTGCTACGAAGGCCTCAAAGGTAAACCCCTCCCACAACCCCACTACCAGCTATACCCCTCGAAATCAAAATCTATCCTGTATAATATAATACTAACATGAGCATGAACTAAACAGCCTTCCGCCAAAAGGACGGTCAAATCCGCATCTTCAGACCCGACCAAAACGCCCTCCGCATGCAGCACTCCGCCTCCTTCATCTGCCTCCCCGAACCCCCCGTCGACCACTTCCTAAAATGCGTCCACCTCGCCGTCGCCAACAACGCCATCTACGTACCACCATACGGTCTAGGCGCCGGAATGTACATCCGTCCGCTCCTCTTCGCTACCGGTGAACAGCTGGGCCTCAACCCTCCAACGGACAAGTACACGCTTTTCGTATATGTCATCCCCACGGGGGTTTATCACGGCACACATCCAATTGATGCGTTGATTCTTGATGACTTTGATCGTGCGGCGCCGCAGGGTACTGGTAGTGCTAAGGTTGGTGGGAATTATGCTCCTGTGTTTAAGCATGCGGAGAAGGCGAAGCAGATGGGATATGGGATTACGTTGCATTTGGATGCTAAGATAAGTTCCCCGTTCCTTCCATACACACGGGTCCACCAATCTTGGAAGTTGGAAGTTTATGGAGAGGGGGAAAAAAGCTGACAGCCAGTGCACAACAGGACACATATCGAAGAATTCAGCACATCCGGATTCATCGGTATGATCCATGAGAACAAGGAGACCGGAGAGCCAGCCAAGATTGTAGTCCCACAGAGCAACAGCGTTATCAACAGTGTTACAGTGAACAGCTGTATCGAGATCGCTAAGTTCTTTGGGTGGAACGTTGAGTTTAGACCTGTAGGTTTTTTGTTTTCACTCTTTATTAACTAACTAGTTTGCGGTCGGGTGCTAATGTGTTTATGTGAAAAAAAAAGGTCCACTATGATGAACTGTCGACATTCAACGAAGTTGTAGCCGCTGGTACCGCTGCTGCATTGGTTCCGATCAAGAGCATAACGCAGCTGAGCAAGGACGCCAAATTCGAGTATCTTAAGGGAGACGAACCTGGGTATGTCCTTATCACCCCTAAGAAGCAGCTGCAGAATGAAATAGAAAAGTGGTATACGTAGACGTTTGGACTCTGGCTAACATCTTTTCTTCCGAATATAGCCCAATGATGAAGGAACTCGTCAGAGTGCTCAAGGGTATCCAGCAAGGGAACGAGCCGGATACCTTCGGGTGGTGCCAGCTTGTTTCGGATCCCAATGCCACTAGCAATGGTCACAGCACTGAACACTAAGCTAGCTGCCGTGACGGGTTTATATTTTCTTTATTTATTACAGATATTTCACGGGCTTCGATCGGTGATAATATCACGATGGAGTTTGAGCTTTAAGGAGGCGTTATGTACGATATTGAACGACGAGACATGAACAGTGGTTTTCTTTGCTATGTTGTAAAGAAATCACATGTACCTTCTTGGATATTAATTTTCAGCTAAAAGGAAGGTTAGATATAAGAAACAAAAAAGGCTTCAATGCAATGCAATGCAGTTTTTGAATTTACTTTATTGCTATTATTATTATTTTGTGAATTCTTGCTTCAAAGATATAGCTTAGCTTAGCTACTGGTTACGTTTCCCTTATTGTAGCTTCCCATGAATCGATAGTACCGTGCATGATATGCCTGCACGGGCTGCCCAATCAATGCCACCGTACGATATGCATAAGTGGAGATATTCTGCATACGTCCTGTCCGGAATAACCTTCTCAACCTCACCCATTCCAAACCGGACTCCAACTAAGCTTGTGGTAGCTTTTTTGCGTTGAGGCGTATATATATAAACTCACTTATCATCCTTCCCTCTTGCCGGCCCTGCCTGCCTTGTTCAAATTTAAAAATCCCTCCCGCTGCCGCACTAAGAAAGGAAAAAAAAAGGACGCCAACCACCCGGCAAAAAAAAAAAAAAAAAATTTCTTGGGAAAAATATAAAAGAAGAGAGGAACTCGCTTTTAGCATGTCAACCTCTTCGTCTTCCGTTGCTTTCACAAATAAGCCGGAAGAGCTGTTTGTGGAGAAGCATGTTAGGTATATCCAGTCTTTGGATACGGTACGTCACCACCTTCTTCCTTTCCCTCCTGCTTTCTTTCTTTCTTCCTCTCTATGCCTTTCTTCCTTTCGTTATAGGCTTTTATCAATGGGAAGAATCTATAGGACTGACAGGATATACCCCGTGAACCGGTAGTAGCGTAAAGATGAATTCGAATATTGGTTAACAGAGCATCTACGCCTGAGTACGTCCTTCGCTTCCTTCCTATACTATATACTATATGTATGTATATGTATAAATATCTAACCGGAGGAATTATACGATCCTACAGATGGCGTATACTGGGGTCTAACCGCCCTCCACCTACTAAACAACCCCACCGCCCTCCCCCGCGATGAAACCATCAAATTCGTGCAAAGCTGCCAACACCCCTCCGGTGGCTTCGGCGCACATCCAGACCACGATGCACACCTTCTCTACACCCTCTCTGCCATCCAAATCCTTGCAATGGTAGATGCTCTCGATTCGGTTGATACAGCCGCTACAGTAACCTACGTAGCCGGGTTACAAAAACCATCGGGAGTATTCGCGGGCGATGAGTGGGGGGAAGAAGACACGAGGTTCGTGTATACGGCTTTGCAGACTTTAAAGATTCTGGGGAGGCTGGAGGCGGTGGATGTGCAGAAGGCGGTGGGGTTTGTGTTGGCTTGTCAGAATTATGATGGTGGGTTTGGGGTTGTGCCTGGGGCGGAGAGTCATAGTGGGCAGAGTATGTTTTCTTCTTCTTCTCCCTTCTCTCCGTTTGACTTCTATTATCTTTATCATGGTTATTGAGGTGGTGTATATGCTAACCATGGTGGGTGGGGGGTAGTATTCACATGCCTCGGTGTCCTCAGCTTGACGAATTCACTTGATAGACTATCACCCGCATCAAAGGACCAGTTAGCGGGCTGGCTCGCCCAACGTCAGCTGCCAAACGGTGGACTCAATGGCCGACCCGAGAAGCTGGAAGACGTATGCTACAGCTGGTGGGTACTCTCCAGCCTCGCTATGTTGGGGAAACTCCACTGGATCGATCAGAATAAGCTGGTAGGGTGGATCTTGAGCTGTCAGGATGAAGTCAGAGGAGGGTTCGCGGATAGGAAGGGGAATGCGGTTGATGTTTTCCATACGGTGTTCGCGCTTTGCGGGCTGAGCCTTGTGGGGTGGGGTGGGCTGGCGGAGGTGGATCCGGTTTAGTAAGTCGATATATCCTTATCTTTATGGTGCTCTTCATTCTTGGTGGCTGTTGCTAACAGGTTGGTATAGCTGTATGCCAGTTGAAACTACCAAGCGTTTGTTTGGACCGAAGTGAATTAACATAAATTGAACGAATGACGACTGACGATGATGACACTTACTATCATCCTCAAATTCACATAGCCAATATCAATATGGCATTCATCATCCCCTTCTTCGTGACTTCTATAAACCCCCTCTCTTCTTTAAAAATGAAGGAGGGGGTTCTCCTTCGTGATGTTTTTTTTAATTCTTTATTTTGTTTCTCTTGATATCTAATAACCCTCTTATCGCGAAAACATATGATAGAGGACTACAAATCGAGAGTAGAGGAAGTTAGAAATGTATATTTCTTGAAGCTGGGTCAAATACCCCTTTCTCACCCAGGCGGTAAGCCGGTTATAGGGGGTGGGAGAGATTAATGCGACCTGACAGACTTTATATACTATACTAAGTAGGTATATATGGGTGGTCTTCAATGATACTACTGGTTTCGCTGCTACTTTACTAGCTACTGTATATACCATCACTGGTGTTTACAGTTGGTAGGGCATTATTTTATATATTAATACTGTGGAACCAGGCTTTGCTTGGTGGATAAGAGGACAATAGATCTTAAGAAAGAAATAAAAAAAGATACTTTTTACTTTGACTCCTTCGTAAACGCCGTAGAGTACATACATGACAGTCGTGACCCTCTCATATAACCAATAAAAAGATTCTCTATCGTACAAGCACCTCCTCTCCCCAGCCTCAGTACCATCTTCCCCCAGATATGTAAGAATTAATGCAAGAAAGATAGGGAAGAAGAAGAAAAAACATAAAAATCTAGCGTCTGCGGTTCTTATAACCACCAGAACCCGACGATGAACCCGCCGCATTCTTCTCATTTCTCTTCTGCTGCCTTTCATTCTTCTTAATCCTCTCCACCCTCTCAGCCCTGCTCAAACTCCTTGGATTGGCATTAACATCCTGTTGTTTCTTCTCATCCACCTCGACAGCCCAATCGTCCTCTCCACCTTTATTGCTACCCTTATACCCCCACTTAGGAACCCACTCTCCAGTCGCCTCATCATAAACCATCTTCCCATCCTTGGCTTTTGCGGCAATACCCTTCTTCTTGGCGAATTGCTCCCATTTGGTGAGTTCCTTTGCCTTCGGAACCGGTTTCTCGCGGGGTAGTTGGGTGATTGGCTCCGGAAGAGTGGCCATGACGCCGTCTTGGGTGGATTTTAGAGCGACGGTGGTTAGGATCTGGTTTATGAGCAGTTGGGCGGCATCGCGGGCTGTTGAATGGAGGGTTTGTTCGAGGGTGGAGGGAGTGAGTGGTGGGAGCGGGTTTGGATCAAAGGCGGTCAGGTGGCCGAGGTCGTAGGTTAGCGGGATGGGCTTTGTGACTGTTACTTGTCTGGATGTGTATATAGCTGTGTTAGTAGGCAGCTCTAGTTTTTATTTGATTATGGTATTGGACGATGGGGAAAAAACTTACAGCCGCTGAGGCTCATCGACGTCCATTTCTGTAGACATATTTACTGTCGGGCTATGTATGAGGTTGGGGTTCCTGAAGCTGAAGATGGTGATGGTGATGATGATGAAGATCGAAGATGAAGATGAAGAAGCTGTCGCGAGAAAACCTGTCTGGGACTCTTTTTTTTTTTTAAGCAGGGATCTGATCTGCTCGTCCCGGCGAAAATTTGGCTGGGCTCGGGGGACCTCTTGGGAGGGCTTCCCGGGCGAAAAGAGAAAAACCTAACAACGTCCAACGCAGATAACCTCGAAAATACCTTATCCCAAAAACCTCGACAAAGGGAAAGACGAAGGGTCTAGAGAAGTGTCTATTCGACAATTGGATCTCGGGAATCCAAAGGCGGAATATATCTAATAGGAGGAGAGACAGAAGCAGCAGAAGGAGAAGAAGAAGAAGAGAGGAGGGACGGGCAATGGATAGCCTGTAGGACCCGCCCGACATACTAAGACTCGACTCTCGAAACACCCCTCCCCGACACCCCTCCTCGAATACCATACCCGTACCTATACTATATAACTCCACCATACAAATAATACACATCAAGATGGCTTCCTCTGCCTGCTGGAGATGCACCGGCCGTGCACTCCTCCAATCCTCCACCCGCTCACGATCATGCTCCGCCTCCCGCCTCGCCCGTCCCATCGTCGCCATCCCACCTTCGTCCTCAACCTCATCGACATCGACAATCGATACCCCCAGACCGTTCCACACCACTCCTCCACCAGCAGCCGCCCAAAAGGGCCAGAACACCCGTAAACCCGTCGTAAACAAACCCCTAAACCTCAAATCCAAAAAGAAAACCGTCACCACTGTGAAAAAACCGGATATCGGCTACCGTCGCGCCTTACGAAAGGCCATCGTCCTATCCAACTCCAATGCTCCAAATCTCGAGCTCCCGGAACTGACTACCCAGATCATGACGGATACCGAGTCTGTTGGGAAAGTGTTCGCTATCAATATGGAGGATTTGGAGAAGATGAGGGCTTTGGAAACTTTTCAGAAGAGACAGGGGTGGCAGTTCTTTTATAGGCCTACGACGTTTATTAGGAATGAGAGTGTGGGTATTGCTAGGGCTATGGAGAGTGTGGAACGGTATACCGGCGAAGCTGCTGCTGCTACTGCTCAAGGGGAAGGCCAAGCCACCACTCCACACGCAAAGAAGTCCAAACCAGCTATATCCGAAGCATCAGATATAATCGACGAAGCCGAACCACCCATCGCCGGCGGCGAAGCCGCAGAAGCAGACCTCGCAGCAATGGAAACAGAAGCTTCAATGACAATAGAAACCCTCGAATCCGGCCTCGCCGCTGTCAAAGAAGAAATCATAGGTATTGAGTTAAACCTCGATGAGCTCACATCCGGTGAAAACGCAGATAGCAAGGCGAACGGCAAAGCTATCACTGAACTCCTTCGTCGCAAGGAACATTTGGAGCGTGTGGTCCGTCGTGTCACACCTGTTATCAACTACCAAGTCAACCAGGAAGAACGAAAGGTCCGTCGCGCGATGAGTAAAAAGGAGCCACCGCAGACAATTGAAGATTTTGAAGCTATAATCGCGCGGGAGGAGCAAAGACAACGTAAACTTCAAGCTAAGAGGGAAGAGTGGGCCAAGATGAAAAAGGAAGCGCAGGATAAAGCGTCCCGCCAGGTTGCAAACTACGTGATCACCGGCGGCAGCGGAACCGGCAAGAGTATTCTCCTGTTCCAGACGATTGTCAATGCTATCCAGCGTAAATGGATCGTTATGACCCTGCCGAATGCTCATGAGATCGTTATTGGAACCACTTCATACGAAATCCATCCTGAAACTGGCCGTTACGTCCAACGGGATTACCTCGCCAAGCTCCTCAGCAGGATCGCAAGGGCAAATGGACCTATCTTGTCGGGATATAAAATCCCAGAAGCTGTTCAATTCGCCGGTATCGAGGTCGCCGCTGGTAGTCCCTTGACCGCAATTATCAACCACGGATCCTCTGGGCCTGAGCATTCTTATGAAGCGTTCATGGCTTTTTTGGCGGAATTGGAGAAGCCTGGAGCGTAAGTATTCCCTAATAAGCATCAAAAGCAACACTACAAGGCACTAATATATGTGTGGTAACCGCAGACCACCCGTTCTCTTCACAATGGACAACCTCGACTACGCAACTAGAAAGGGAACCGCATATAAAGACCCAGACTACAAAGACGTCCACCCAGCCGATCTCGACATCGTCCATACCTTCTTCGAGTACCTTTCCGGGCGTCGTAAATTCGTAAGTTCATCATTCCTCAACCCTAAAGCTCTATATATGTACATGTATATATATGTGGCTTTTTACTAATTCTCCACAAACAGGCCCGCCAAATGGTAGTAGCAGCCACAACCTCAGAAATCTACCCAAATCCTTCCCTCTACGAAACCCTGAACGGCAACCCCCTCCCCGGAATCGGAAAATACGACCACAGAATCCCCGCGGCAATGGGTACCACCGCCAAAACAATCACCCTCCGCGGTTTAAGCAGGGAACACACCAAGTTATTGTTAGAATTCTATAAATCTGCGGGATTATGGGATTACTCTTGGGAGAGATCGGTTCCCACGAATTTGGCGTTGGAAGGGGCGGGGATTACTGAAGAGGAATATAAACGTCTGAAGGGGATGTTTGATTGGGATGTTGCATCTTTACCGGCTGTTGAGGAAGGTGCTGAGGAGGGTGAAGGTGCTGAAGGTGATGCTGCGGCAGCTGATACTTCGTTGGCGGATGTGCAGAAGGCGTTGGTGATTGGGGAGGTTGCGAAGGAGGAAGGGAGGGCTTTTGAGGTGCAGAGGATGATGGAGGTATTTAAGAGTAAACCGTTGACGGAGCATGAGGTTGTTGAGAAGCATATCTTGACGGGGGGTGTGCCCAGGCAGGTTATGAAGTTATGTTTGAGGGTTAAGGGAAGTTTGAACATGTAGGTTGGTCGATTGATGAGGTGTAAATGTAGATGTAGATAGTCTTGGATGTGTGTGTCTGTAAATACTTAGTGTGTAAGAGAAAGTGGAGGGAGATGTGTATATTCTTATTTCTTTTTTTTTATATGTGTATAAAGGAACAAAAAAAAACCAACTTTACTATTTAAAAGAAATATGTTATTATCACCACGCTGCTCTCGCGATATCACTTGACCGCCCGGTCTTCCAGCTTTCTTCAAGGGTACTTGGAGTTCCCCGTTATAATAGGTCTTTGATATAGAAGATCTCGTGATCATGCACAGTGTGTAGAATTCCAGAATTCCATCCAATGTGTCCCTGCGCCTGCGGCATCATCATGCATGCACCCGCAGCCAAAGGTCTCGGAGCGAAGCCTGTGGCCGAAAGCTCCGTCTGATCTCTAACTAACTCACCTGACAAGGCTCTATTCTATAGTAATATTATAACATATATGTAATATATAAGCAAGTACTTGCATTGCCAGACTGACCTAACCAACATGCATGTATGCTAAGTAATCAAGAATTATAAGATCCCAACCGAACGGTTCCTTAACCTCGAGGGTTTTTTTTAAAAAAACCCAAGACCAATTCCGATCTCGTATTTCATATTGCAAAAGCGAAGTTACACATCACGACACCGACATTGACATTAGCATAATTTTTTTCTTTTTTTTTTTTTTAGAGAGATGATATTGTAATAATATGTAGTATTATTATTATAGAGTGAAAAAGTATTACAATTTTTTGAATTTTTTTTCCATCTATAAAAATGTTTTGAAGCTATAACTGTTTGTGTGTAACAAAAAAAAAAAGTAAAAGGAAAAGGAACAAGAAAACAAAAAACAAAAAAATAGTCTGAAAAATAATAAAGAGGTACGCCATTCCCTTCCCGCCCGCTGCCGTTTCACTTTTTTGTACCATGTATGACGAAAAGTTGTCGATTGGATGCTAATGTAGTGCTGGGTGTTTTTTGTTTTTGTGGTTTCGAGAGAAAGAGAGAAGTAAGAATAATAATAATATGTAATGCATACTGGGTGTGTGTATGTCTTGCCCCAGGTTTCGGAAACCTGGGGCGGGTTGGGCGTAAGCAAAACTATGATAGAAATTGCAGTGGGTAAGCTGCGGTTAACCCCATGGTGTGAAAGAATCATTACATGACAGCTATAGTAAATGTTGTCTTGGGAATAAAGAAAAAAAGGGGGCTATCGAAGGGAAGAGTAGAGAAGGGGGAAATAAAGGGGGCAACACGAATTAAGAAAGGAACGAAGAAAAAGGATGTATCATAGAAAGGGAAAGGAGACTTGGAAAAGGAAATTCCCCGGGTTGCGCCGCCGTAATAGTAAGACAACATGAGAAAAGGAAGTAAAGCTGAGAAGCAGAAGATGGTGACCAGGTACAAAAGGCTGGCGGTGAATAATAGAAAATAAGAAGAATAATAATAAAAATAAGACCGTGGGATATCACTAACAGAAATGAGTTGAGAAGTCACAGCAATGCCCGCAGAAAAAAGTAGAAGAAGAAAAAAGACTATCGTGTAGAAGAACAAAGGAAATAAAGAGAAAGTTAGACGCTAGTGATGCAATGCACTGTAAAAAGCATTCGGGCTAGGTATATATATCGCTAAGGAGTCTATGTGTTTTTGGTGCTTGTCGTGATTGGAAGGAGTGTGTTTCTGGGAGGCTTGTTGAAGCTCAGTCGAGAGCTAATCTTGCGAAATGCTTGCTCCAGATCCAGCCGAAATCTTGGCCTTTGTCATCTTGGTTTCTTGCTAACCAGTATTCGCCCTTAGCGCCGATGACATCGAAAATCTAAAAATATCAGTTAGCACCTAAGTTACCGAGAATTATGAGGTCCTTGTATTGTCAACTAACCTCGCCTTGATCATAGGTCAAGTAAGGGAAACCCGAATCCCGTTTCGCATCTGCTTCCTTGCTTGCATGATATGCATAAATGCTAGCGCAGAGCCACAAGACGGGGTGTCCCTTAACTGTACGACCGGTGTTGGGTGTTGTGCTAGCATCTGCCGTAGTTGGACGAGATGGGCTCGGTGAGCCTGCATCAACTGTATGGAATGCATTCAGAGTATGGGTTTGTGGCGCAGATGCTACGCTTGGAGCGACTGAATGTGTTGAGTAGGTTGGTGAGAGGCCGGGACTGTGTCCTTGGGCGCTGGCGCTGCTAAGTGCACGGATAGGTGGTGGTGGCGGAGCGCGTGTAGGTGGTATGTTGTAAGCCGACGAAGCTCGCCCTCTTTGGGCGGCCTGAACTGAAGCCATGGCACTTGGTAGAACCGGGAGAGCATGTCCGATTGAGGCAGCTACGAGGGCAGAACCGGGACTAAATGATCCAGAGTGTCTATGAGATGTAGATGTACTACCGATGCTAGTACGTCCAAATGTTGAAGGGTTTGGCGAAGGGTTGGCGCCGTCAGCAGTTGGAGACCTGTAGAGTGAGTGGGAGCTCAAGGAAGCGGTTTCTGGGTTTGAGGAGGATGAACCCTGAGAGTATACAGAGTATGTCCTCCACATGTTCGCATTTGTGTTCGTGATTGTCAGCGAGTCCACCACCGATTCAACCTTAGTGAAATCGGACTTGTAAACCTCGATAATGTCAGAAAAGTTGGAGGGAATATCCAAAGGATCTAGCAAGCCCTCAAGTCGAGAAGCCAGGTACTTGTCCCAGACAGTTATCAGTTCCGCCAAGTTGACTAATACGACATCAAGAAGCTTTTCGACCATGGCGTGCAGCTTAGGAAGTTCGTCCAGCAGAGTGTCGTTGATTGTAACGTAAGCATCGGCCAGATCTTTGGTCTTCTTATCGATCTTATCGCCCTTTTCTTTCATCGCTTGATATCGGGCGTAGTCTACCAGCTTCTTCTCACGCTTTTGCATAACCTTGTTGGTGTTCTCGCACAACTTTTGAATGGTCTCTATCGGCGTGATAACATGTCGTTTGATGCGGATTCGCTGTGCTATATTAGTACATGCCAAGACACGTATTCTGCGGAAGGTGCTCTTACGTGATCTAGGAAAGCGACTTCCTTCATTTCCTTCGTGCGCTTAGTGAAAGTCTGCCACCTTTCCTCGTACTCCTTGAATCTTGTCGGGCTACAGGAAGCAAATTCTTCAAACTTCGCCGCCATTTGGCCAAGGGTATCGATATTGACGCCGACAGCATTAACATACTCATCAATACGTTCCAATAGCGGCTTCAATTTGGCAGCTTGGCTGTGAAACTTTTCCACTGCCGTGATGTACCGAGTATCGGCGGGCAAATCGGTTGAAAGACCGACAGTTTGACGAAGTTTCTCTGCTCTACGTTGCCAGCCCTTAGTTAGGCCGTGGCGGAGATCATTATCGCCTTTCCGTCTCGGTCCGACCAATTTGTCCATCATGTCTTTCCGCTTTTTGGACTCATTAATTCTCTCGGTTACAATACGGACTTCCTTCTTCACCATCTCTATTGATTCTCGGTCAGGATGTCCCACGGGCGTACAGTCGAGAATCTGATCAAGAAGTAACGGGTATTTGAGGAGACGTTGAACCGGTTTGATAAGCAAGGATTCCAGAGACCAGGCGTGTGTCAAATCGTCAGCTACAACTTTGCATTCCTGTGGCACTTATTAGTCTCTATTTTGGGTATTCAATTCAAATTATACTAACCTTCAACCAGATGGCAATACCCCGAATTTTCTCCAATGTTTGCAGTTTGCCGACAGCAGCTTCGTGGTTTTTGCAGTAGTCCCCAAAGACCCTTTCCAAATTTGGCAGCGCTTGCGCAAAGGCCTCTCCAACCCATGTCTGGTGATCGGCTTCCTGTGAAACCTCTGCTTCTGGTTCAATAGCTCCATCATTGACGTCGATCTGAGATCCAGATGGGGTTTTTGGCTGTTTACTTGGTATGTAAACAGCGGCGACGGCTGCTTTGAGCGTATCAAGGAAACCACGAGAAAATGCGACGACCGCATGTGTATTGCCAAATAGAACCCGTATGTCTTCTGGCCTTAAATCATCACAGGCATCAGCGGTTCCCTTATAAATTTCCTCCGTAACTGTCATGTCTTGGAAGAAAGTTTTTTCGGTATCAATCAGCTCTCGAAGCAAAAAGCGGCGCTTCGTTAGCATTTTCTTCTCAATAGCTTGGGAATCCGGGGTTTGCGGTTCTTGAGTCGAAACAAATGAGCCGGTATTGGTGATGACTGATGTATTTGGAGAAGTCTCAGGATATACCAAAGTTGTAGATTCCCTTGTCTGGGAAGATTGGTCGGACGCAGCTTCGTCGGAGTATTCGCTGGAGGCTGAGTGGTCAGAATTTTCGTGAGCATCGTCCTGAACCGGCGGTTGCAAAGAATTCGTAGACTCGACGCTTATCGGGCTTTCGTAGACGTCTTGATGTGGTATAACAGGTGGCTTGGAAAGTCGAAGTGGTTCAACGTTTTCTGACGACGAACTAGCGCGGCGCGAAACGACTGGTTTTGGCGGCGGCGGTGGCATGGCATCAGAGGCCACCGATTTAATAGAAGATGCATGTTTGGGACTGAAGACGAAATCCTTTGGAGGTGGTGTTGGAGGTGTGTCACTTATAGGTCGCTCCCTGTCCATTATTTTCCGGCTGAAGCTGCCATTCGGGGCTAGGCCAGAACTAGTACTATAGCTGGTCATCGTACTATCAGTGGCCCAGCTTTCCCGCGGCGGATTACCTTCGAACTCGCCAATCGACGGCTGGGGCGTCCAATAGTCGTTTGGATCCACCGACCTACTGCGGACCGAAGAATTAACTGTCGAAGCAGAATATCGATAAGTCCCTTCAATGTGGACATACCCGCCGCCTTCATTTCCTGCAGGCTCGGAATCCAAAGTATATTCCTTATCATGCAATTCATATCTATTGATTGTTTTGCCTTTGCTTTCCGTCGGGTCCTCGTACTCCGCTGGCGATTCGGGCTCAACGAATCTCATGAGCTCCTGCTTACGTCGTCTGGCCAATGTGAGTTCTTCCTGTTCTTTGTAGAAAGAATCGATCATACTGTCTCCACCCGTTGATAGAGGTCGATACTTCCACATAATCTGCCCCAGCGAATCTGGCGGCGCCAGGTGCGGCGAGGCGGACCATGATGATTGCTTCTTGTGAGAGTATCCTCGCGGTGTCGTGTCGTTGTCCAGGAGGGGTGAACCATTTTTGGGAGTAACTGGTGTAGAAAGTCGGTTTTTGAGTTTTACCTCTCGCTCCTGTTCTATTTCCTTCCGCCTTCGCTTCTCATCCTCCACAGCCTTCTCCCAACCATCGCTTCGACCAGACGGCGAACCTTGTATCGGAGATAAGGACCTACGGAATAACAGTTCCTCGTGAAATGTATCGGGTACAGACGGCTCAGGGGATCTGTGGCCAGGAATAAGTAGTTTGGGGTGTATTCTAGGAGACTCTGAGGTCGCCTCGTGGGAAACATGCACCTCGGCGACAGGCGGTGCCACAATTGTAGCAGGAACAACCTGATCGTCGACCTCGGTAAACATCTGTCGGGAAGATGGCCGGCTGCTGGTCGTCGATCCGTCATGTGGAGCTGAAAGCGAGGCGGCCGACAACCGTTTGTATGTCTCTGGCTTTTCGGGCAATCTTGGGGACCTTGGCGAGGGGCGACCAGATGAAAACGGCCGCTCGGGCAACCCAGATACCGGTATTTGCGTGGAATTCTCATTCCCAGGCGCCGGCGCGGTTTGAGTTATTTGGTAATTTTGGACTTGTATTAGCGACGTATCAACGAATTCTGCAGCCTGGGGCTCGGAAATAGGCTCATTTAACTCAGCCTGCTCGACTGCCTGGTTCGGCTCTGGTGATGTTACACCGTCGCCAAAGTCTAGGCCCAGACCAATTGGAGGTTGCGACGTCGGACTGATATTATCTTCATCCAATCTGGCAGCCACAGCAATTGCAGCCTTCTTGGCCTCAGCCTCTTGTTGCTTCTTCTTAACAGCGGCCTCCCGCTCTTTCTTTTGATGGGCTCTGTTTCGCTCCTCTCGTTCCTTTTCCATTCGGTCATTGAATGCGCTGGCGATCATTTTTCGACGGGCCGCAAAATCGATGGTACCTAATTCCGGAATCTTCTTTTTCGGCTTGTCGTCCTTAGCGGTCGACGCCGCTGGGCGTGTGGGCCGTCCATTCATTTTACTAGAAGTCGAGGAAGGTTCAGTCATTCCAGTGCGTGCCGTCGGACCATTCTTTACTGCTGCAACGGGCAACCGAGGTCTTGAAGATCGTAGGGCAGGAGACTTTTGTTGAGATTCTGGTGCTTTTATATAAGCGTTCAATGAGGGGGACTTTAAGGGGCCTGTTTTCCCATTTGAGCTGGTCCTGGTATTAATTGGCTTCGGTAGAGAGGATCTTGAACCGGGTGTCGTTGTTGACGAGGCTGTGGTGCGGCTCGTTGAACTCGCCGGTATTTTGGAACGTTTTGTTGTTTCGGTAGGAGATATTGGTGATACCGGCGGGGTGGAATTGTCACTAGTTGTCGTCAGGGCGAGGGATTTCGACTTTGCTTTCGATGTTTTTGGACCAGTTGGCTTCGACTCCGTGTCAGAGGGTGCTGTTCCAATCGAGTCCGCTGGCGTTGCACTTCTGACGCTAGGATCGGTAGCAGACCGGGTAGCGATTTTTCGTCCTCTTTGTTGAGAACTTGTGCTCGACCCTGAATTCCTACGATCCCTTCCAGTTTTTGGTGGATTCAAAGGAGGCTTCGAAGCAGTTTTCACAGTAGAGGTTTTCACACCGAGACGAGTAGTAGTGGTAGAGACAGGCTTTACAGTTGAGGCTGGCTTACTCGGTGGATGTGTTGCTAATGAGGACTTGGATCTAATGGGAGTAGGAGACGCACAGCGGCTGCTTGATATGCTTGCACTTCGGGGTTTTGGTAAGGGAAGGGATTCGTCGGGTTGGTCATTAAATCGTTTGATGATATCCTGAAAAGAAGGTTTCGATTGCAGACGGGAAGAAGGAGCGGTGGAGGGTGGTTCGAGGGTTTTCCGCGGGGTAGTCGTCCTACTGAATTCTCGTGGGTTTGCGCTGGCCGAACGTTGGTTTCGTTTGATGCCGTTCAGCTGTGTACTTTTGAGGGTGGCATGTGAGGTTGAGATTGAACGTTGTTTAGCAGCAGATATTCGAGACACAGTCTGACCGGCCTGCGAGGATGTTGGGGACACAGGCGTCTCAAGATCATCGGAAGGAGCACTGGTAGTTGGTGAGATGTCTGTGGACAGAGCAAGATCGGACGTGGTCCCATTCATATGGGGCGCCGGACTTTCGTCCTTTGCAGATGCCGTCACACCAGACGACATCTGGCCGGGCAGGCATTAGTCGTGCAGTGCAGAGGCGTGTTGGAATGCAGCTTGGGCTGCTGCTATTGCTGCTACTGGTGGCAGGGTAGCACAGGGCTTAGCAGAAAGCAAGCAAGTCAAGTTAAGTTGGGAAGCAAGTTGGCTGACCCGGGTAATAAAAGGGAAAGAGTGGCACGAAGAGGGAGTAAAAAAGCACGATAGCGGGGTGTATTCCAAGAAAAGAACAACAAGGGCCTGATGTGCTTAGTGATATGGGAGGGTTGGCAGCGAAGTTGTCAAAGGCAGTGTGAAGGTTATCATGACACACAAACACACACACACCCACACCAAATCCTGGAGGAAGAATGATATATAAGTAGTAAGTAGGCAAGTACTTTAATAAGGCAGTACTCCGTACTTAAGGAAGGATAAGTAAGTAGGAGGGTCGCAGTAGGTGCAGTGTAATGTAATGTAATGTAGTGGGTATAGGTATATAATAAAGGAGGGCTCGCTCGGTCTCAGGTGGACTAGGGAAAGAGAGACAGCATCAGTAATGGTAGCACCAGTCGCACACACGCATACGAGGACATTTGCATTTCAAGAGAAACAAAAATAACAATGAGAATGAGAAGAAGAAGGAAAGGACTATGGTAGTGAATTATGATGACAGAATTGTGGTGCAGGGAAAGGCCGGCTATGATGTTGAATCCATCTGCAGTGCAGTACTTTTAGGTCTAGACTATACTGCAATACAATCCTGCAGGGAGGTGCAATTGATTGGGAAAAAAAGAGAAGGATAAGATTGCAGTTTAGTTGAGCGACAAGATGGGGGGAACAATCCACACAGCGACAGTAACAGGACTAGTTCGTACTCTCTTTCTGCTTGCTTGCTTGCTTAGCGGTGGTGGTACGTACGGGAAGTTAGACAAAAAGCACGGTGCTCCGTTCAATGAAGCCTTGGCTCGGGTAGGCAAGTCCAACTAGGGAGATCCGGAGTCCACTATGCAGTACGGACTGAGACCAAGCTTAGGAGGAACCGAATCGAACAGCGACGACACCGAGTGGGAATGGTTGTATATAGGTTGCTTTAGGGTTAGTGAGTGAGTGAGCGAGCGAAAAAGGTATATCTAGTGTGGTTCTAGTTGCAATGCATGAAGCCGATGAGATGGGCGATGCAATGGCGATGCAATGGCGACAGTGGTGATGATGATGTGATGAAGGTAGTGATGATGACGATGATGATGTGATGAAGTTGATGATGGTGGTTGTGATGATGTCTTAAAGCCTAAAAAAGCTGGGGTCCCCCTCTGGTGTGCTTGGTTAGTTACTAGGTAGGTACCTAGGTATCGTAGAGTATAATAGCAGAAGCGGTGACGATGCAATGCAATGCATGCGACGAGGCGAGACGAGACGAGACGAGGGTGGTGATAGTGATGATAACGATCAGGAAGAAGAAGAAGAAGAATTAAGAAGAAGAAGAAGAAGAAGAAGAAGAGGATAAGAATGAGAGAAAGAAAGAAAGAAAACACTAGACGATGGGGGTGGGGGAAGAGATAGAGATCTAGAAGCAGGATAAAGAAAAAGAAGAAACAGAAGGAGAAAAAGACGGATGGATTGGACCGATCCTTACCCTGGGGGCTGCAGACTGTTCCTGTTCCTCTGATTGATGGATTGATCGAATGGTGATTTCTGTTTGGCTGGAACTTCTTTACCTCTTTACTTCTTTCTTTCCTTTACCTCTTCACGATACCATTACAATCCACAAACTTCAATTTGCGACTATACACTGCTCTATTACACCTTACACCATGCTACGCTACTTCTTGACGTTTTGATGAAAGGAACAGCGCCCGGCTAACACCTTTCAAGACTCTGGCGCTCCTGCTGTTTCGTCAGTCTCCCTTCCCTTCTTCCCCTTCATCTTCCATTTCTCGACACTCTCTTCCTAATTATTATTTTATTACAATCGATTGCTAGTTCGCCCTCCCATCCCCCCCAAGGCAAAAAAAATAAAAGCCCTAGTTAGTAGGCAAAAAAAAAAAAAAAAAAAAGTTACTGTGTACTGTACTGATCCAGCCATGTAACCGGGCCTGTTAATACGGTAAGGAGCCAAAACGGCTCCACTTCGGACACGCCAACAGTCCACCAAACCAGGGTCATCATCTATCAGGTGGTGCTGGTACTTGTCCACATTACATCCATCTCTGGGTGTATTAAGTACTCCAATGCAATATCTCGAAGAAATGAATTGGCTATCAAGGGGTCACTGGGTCGAGGCCACCAACAGGCGTACAGGACCGGTATAACAATTGACAAAACATTAACACACCCGCACACAGAGACACACACTTTTGACTACATGAAAATACAATACGCACACACATAATGCATACACGTATGTACGCATCAGCCGCGGCCTGACTTAGTAAGGGTACTACGTACTTACTGTATGCACCTCATGAACTCAGTACAGTGCCTGTTTGATCTGATATGACATCTTCATTGGAATGACCATAGCCTTCCGGTGTTCACGCAGGGTCATGCTCTCGAACTTCTTTTTCAAAACTGCACCTGCAGCTAATGTAGCTGCAACTGCAACTCTGGAGTCCCCTGGCACGCAAGGAGACTGGTACTTTCAAATATCGCAGGAAACCCATCGCTATCTACCGTTTTTCATTGGTCTCGCTACTCCCCAGACGTAAGGTAGTCAGGTCCAATGGATCCCCGTCTGATAGTTTTCGCTTTGTTGACTGGTCCCACGGAAAGGAGCTACGTTCTGGAGGCGATAGCTGGATTCAGCAGGTCTCGCCAGCGAAGCGCCCCACGTCCACCAATTGTCGGGTCTCCCGCCCTTTGATTTCCCTACCCGAGATTTAGCCCTTTCTCTAGACATTACTCAAGTGGTTATGCTTAGTGTAGTATACTATTAAGCAATAACTAGGCAATAGGCAATAGGCAATAGGTGCGCATTTGCTAATTATTACTATTATTATATTTATGTATAAGAACCGGATAGAGGTAGAGATGACACTTTCTTCATTTGCTTTATTCTTTGTCAATCACTTGGATTTCGCCAATTGACGTATGCATTGCATCCTGCGACGCCCACTCACTTATCGCGAAGAATTTAGGGGATGCATACATATGATGCGCATGCCTTCGCTAGCTGCCTTCGTTTCGACTTCGGCTATTAATCTAGTGCTGCAATAACACTAAGACCGATGATCTGCTGAGTGGGCTCCCGACTCCTAGTCATAATAGTACAGGTACTTTTTCTCTATTTCTACCTTGACTCCTGGGACCACCTTGCCCTTGCCCATTGACGTAGTTTATCCGGCCATATGGGTCGCGGAAATTAGAATCCAATATATATTTTGTCGAAGAGCGAATTCAGAATTTTCAGCATCCTGACCTTAAAAAAGTGTTTTTTTTTTTTTTTTTTTTTTTTCTTCCTAGTCTTAGCTTCGGCATCTATCACAACCGCCAGAAGACACCATCCGTCGATATTCGATCTGTTACCGATAGATTGAATAATCCTGGATTTGCTGATGCGTTAGTGTCACCCCGACTTCGAATTCGCTCTTTTCTTAAAGAAAAAAATGTTTCGCGGAATTTGACGGTGTGGTATTACCGTTAACGCTCGGACACCCCACCAACGACGACACACTCTCAAGCCGGTTTCTGTTCCTGGCCCGCGCCTTGCCTTGGGCCAACGGAATCTTTCCGCTCGCACGTTTTGAAGACAAGGATCAGTCGATTGGGATCCTATCAGACACACCCTCCCGTACACCTCCCACACATGTGTGTTGGCTCTCGCCTTTACATCCATGGCATACCGCCTCATGAACCAAAAAATCGCTATGACGATCTCACTTGATATACACAAAAAAGCATGGAAATGCCTTGCGGGGGAAAAATGCATGGTGTCCGAGATCTTTCGGATCGATAACAGTCCCATCAATCTTTTTTAGGACTTTACTCCGAGCTGAGGGTTTTTTTCCCCGAAAATCGTGCGAGGCGTTCGTTTTTGGTGCACTATACGCCGCAGGGTGAATACACACCGCCTTGACTACGGAAGGGAAGGAAAAGGTAGTGCGGAATGTCTCGCTTCTGCATGAAATCCGGCTTTTGAAGCCATCTACTTGTGTGTACCGACCGACATCTGACATTGATCCACTTATGAGATCTTAGCGGACGCCCGAACGCCATCTTTACCTAGCGCGCCTATCATTCACTGACTAGAGTATTCGCAGATCGTCGTCAATTGACAGCTTCCATTCCCGATAGGCTTTGCTTTCTTCCTTTTTTCACTTCTCTTTGGCGCAAAGTTTAGATTAGATCTCATTTTATAGCCGCGATGCAGCCGGCTACGTGGGCTATATATAGCATTCGCGAATTCGAATTCGGGTTTTGAAGCGTGTATATCTTTAGATATCCATGGTACCCAAGATCCCAATTCCCCCGTTGAAACCTCGGAAGCCGGATGGTGCCTAACTGGGGTACCTATTTCGTTCCTTTGTGTAGGTGTTTGGTGTTTTCGCTAATACTAATATTAATATATCTATTTTGAGGCTCTGTGGATGCTCGATTCATGCAGCCTAACTTGACTCATGAGATCCATGTGCGAACATTCAAAGCGAGCCTTCCTTTTTTTTTTTTTTTTTTTTTTTTTTCACGATTGATAAGATGGAAAAATGTGAGACCTATCAGACTAGATTGAGCCCGTAATTAATACCCCCCGTCGACCCAACTGATTAGAGGCGCAAAAACGGTCTGCACACATACACACATACACACACACACTCTCTCTCTCACGATGTAACGACCTTCAATTGTAGCATAATCAATCAATGTAATATGTTAAATTTAAGAATGTTTCGGTATACTATACTATATATACTATACTAGTAGTAAGGTTCGAGCTTCAATTGCAAGCTCTGCTCGCTAGTCAATTGAGTCCGAGCTGAGCTTTGTCAATTGTCTTAAAATTAAATTGCAAATTAGAATTTTGTTGGAACTAGTTAGGACCCAGTTTTTAAGTGGATCGATCCCTAAACGTCAATAATAAATGGTCCTGATATTAGAAACTAACTATGACATCGACAGACTAACCAGATAGACCGACTACACGCGTAGAAACAAATCCAATGCAACGACGAGGTAGACCATGATACCCAACAGCCCTCATCTGGGCCTATGACATGAAACCTGCAAGGCACACAAGCACAACAGCAACCACAGACAAGAGGCACAGGACCCAAAGTAACACAAAGCTGCGCAAACTGCACAGGTGTGCCTGCATTTTGCAAATCCCTGCCAATTCCCCAAAGTGGAAATCAACCAACAACACAAATGAGAAGAACGATCGCTGAATTCCCCTTTTGACCTTCCTAACTTCTACGAGTTTATACCAGTTAACCTTCTCTCGAATCGAATCGAATCAAAGGAAGCGACTTTTAAGCTCTCACGCGAGTGGCGAACTAACAAAGTTAAAAAAGAAAAATTCCAACAAGCGACTTATCTCCCTATTTCGATCTAAACTCGGAGAGCTTAATCCGACGTTCTCATCTTCAGGTTGGATTCTGTTATAGACAAAGGGGATGCAAATCACAAGGGTCTTGGCATATACGACACCATATTCAAGGGTCAACGGGTTGGACCCAACAAAAAAAAAACATTAAATCAGGGCCCATTCGAACATTGAAACGTGATATTCCAGAAGGGACAACTCCTAGACGCCCATTACGTCTCACTTTACCTAGCATGCAATGGCCACAAACAAGAGAAAGGCCAATCTAATTGGGCCAAATCTCGAATATATCGATTCGCGACACGAAACGGCTCCAAAGCGACAAAAGACGACACAACAAGCTAACAAACAGAAAAACGGGAAGACATCCAACAATAAAAACGATGTAACAGTCCAAGCGCAGTCCGTGCCTTCGCAAGATACCGATGGTTGTCAACAAATGTCTTCCCAGCCGGAAGCTCCAGTGATCCATCATCCCGTCTTGTCTGCCTATTTTCAAACTCTGATTCCGCTACGTCAGTACTTGTTGTTGGCTCTTAAGTCATCGAGATCATTAGCGACGAGTTTGATATCTCGGAAGAAGCGGCTACTGAGGTTTAAATCAGATGGATCAAAGCTTCATAACGATGTCGTGAGGCTATTGGATACCACGATTGTCGGAGTATCGAAACCAATTGACCAGGTTGACGGATCAGATGCCTTTGTGGAAAGAGCTCTGGCTGAAAGGCTAAATGCTACTCAAGATGAGAAAGTCGCGAGTTCCCAAGACGAGGTGAGGCCATCTCCACCAATTATGGTATCTAAACCAAAGCTAAACACTCGGAATATCACCTAGCTAGTTGATTGTGCTATCGCAATCCTTCTCCAAAAGGCACGGACCAGTGGCAACTGGGCGAACTCGCCACTCGCATCAGGCTATCGAATTATTGATAATAACTCTAACTCGAAAACCGCCACGAAGTTCAGGCAGTTCGGAGTGGATGTCATATCACTCTATCCAAACCCCCATTCTGCAGAATTTAGAAACCAGGCCTGGAAAGCTATCACAGAAATAACAGGCCAGGAAACAATCCTCAAGCTCCTCTCTATGCAAGGAGAAAATGAAGGCGCAGTGTTGTTTCCGCTTAGTGATAAAGTACGAAGGGGGTATCGTCTCAGCTTGGTATCTACAAAATGCTACCAACAGTACCTTGGAAGTGCGCTTTCAGAAATTCAACTTGAAAAGAAGACAGAGAGAGTTAAAGCTATAGAAGACAATGAGGTAACCACGAAAGTTACATTCACACGAAAGCAGAAAACATTGGCGGCCGTAGATCGCAAACCAAGCGAAATTCGATTCGCAAGGGCGAAGATGTTTTATGCAAAGCCTGCTAACAACAAAAACTCCGAGCCTAAGACGGGCTTGCCACATATCCGTATGGCCCTCTCTTGAGACCTGAATTTGGGGTATTTACTCACTAGTACTTACAGACGTCCTAAATCGATTCTATAACTTCAAGAAACGGGATAACAACGTCCATGTTTTGAAATATATATTCCCCAGAGCATTTGGACTACACAACGTGTTCACCTCTGTCGTGAACAAACAGGATACAGTGCACTCATTCAAAGACTATACCCTCCGAGAAGACGAAATAGATTTAAAGATCAGTAGAGCTAAAGACAACAGGAGGCTCAAGAAGATATTACGGAAAAAGAAAGAACCAGAACCAGGCTGTCCAGATAACAACGATGATCTTCACCATGGATACGTTCCACCCAGTCCTTTACCAGATATTGACAGGAAAACGAGAAAGGCATATGAAACGGTAGAAAACCTACCGCAAAGATTTCGTGGGGGGATTCTACGTATAGTTGGAGAACTGATCCGGCTGCAGCGGAGGTGTAACTACCACCCCCTGCTGCAGCATTACTGTCCTTCTTCAGTAAAGACCCCCAACGCTAGTACTTACCCAGAGTTTAAAGGCTATAGCTAATCACTACCTAGCTTATCGATTCCAGTGTACCGGACCCACGCCCTAGGGTCCCCCTCCCCCCTCCATCAACTCAAGTTTCCCCGATGGCTTCAATGTGTTTCAAGACACAAGTGAGCAATCGTCGAACGTCGGGTGGTAGGCAAGGTAGCAAGAGAACATCGTTGCAAGGAGCAACTCCAATAACTCCTCTAAAAAGGACAGATCCTGGAGATTTCAGCACGCAAGACCCCATGTTACTCTATTCAACCAGTTCGCACAGCGTGTATACTTTCATTAGAGCTGTGATAAGCAACATTATCCCCCTGGAGTTTTGGGGGACTGGAAAATCGGTCTTAAGGACGCGCGAAGTATTCTTTGGGCATCTAGAAAAGTTTGTGAAATTGAGAAGATATGAAACTTTGTCGCTACATGATGTGATGCAGGGTTTCAAGGTAGTTATTTCTTAGCCCCCCAGTTATCATTCTCAACCTATGAGACTAAGATATAATATATCTACAGTTAACAGATTTCACATGGCTCCACCAAAAGACACCAAACCAAAACGGCAAAATCAGGCTCGATGCCGCAGATATGAAGCACTGCACCTCCCTTCTGGCCGAGTTTTTATACTACCTCTTCGACTCCCTCGTAATACCATTAATACGTGCCCACTTCTACGTCACAGAATCGGCAACCGAAAAAAACCGAACATGCTACTTCCGACATGACATCTGGAGAAAACTCACAATCCCACATCTTAATAAATTAATCTCAACAATGTTTACCGATATCACATCACAAAGAGCTCGGGCGATTATGCAAAGGAGGGCAGCGAAGTTCAGTACCGTCAGATTATTGCCGAAGGCAACAGGGGTTCGAGTTCTGAGTAATCTCAAGCGCAGGCCTATGGAAGTTGAGTCTAAGACGGGTCGCAGGGTGCTTGGGAAAAGTATTAATCAGATACTTAAGCCCAACCATGTGGCGTTGACTTTCGAAAAGAATAGACAGCCGCAAGCTGTTGGTGCTGCACTATTTTCCATGGGCGAAATCCTTAAGAAGATCACAGAGTTCAAAGATCGGTTAACGTCCCAGGGAGTCTTCGGTAAACAGAAGCTATACTTCGTCAAAGTCGACGTTACATCAGCTTTCGACACCATCCCTCAACAGCGGCTACTTGAGGTGATTGAACAGTTATACATGGAAAATATGTATAAAATCCGAAGACAGGGGCGAATAGCCCTGGGCTCTGGAAGAGCTGGAGAAGCGAAGCCAAAAATACTGTTTCCTCAGATTGGAGAGCCAGCGGACAATGAGGAACTATACGCCCAACGGAACAAAAACCATGTTGAGAATTTTGGCATGGAGAAGAAGAGTTTAATATTCGTAGACCGTGTCGCTTGTGTATATCATGAGCGAGATGCATTGATCAGAGAACTGAGAGAGCATGTTGTGAATAACTTTGTTCAGGTATGTTATCAAGCCCTTAACACCAGTCCTAGCGGCGTCTAGCTCCGAGACCTTAGCTCCTGCAAGAATATTGTTAATAAAAAAAATCATCCACAGATCGGTAAACGCTTCTATCGTCAAAGCTTAGGCATCCCCCAGGGCTCTGTAATGTCTACACTTTTATGTAACCTCTTCTACGCCGACCTTGAAGCCCGTGAGCTTCCATTCACGCAGGCCAAAACCGGCCTCTTAATGCGCCTAGTCGATGACTTCCTATTCATAACCACAAACCGAGACCACGCAAAACGATTTTCAGACGCAATGCACCGTGGTATCCCGGAATATGGTGTGGTAGTAAATCTTTCAAAATCATTAGTAAACTTCGAGATCGACTTTGACGGACGGAAGATCGAGAGGGTCTTGGGGGATTCCTCTGGGTTTCCGTACTGTGGTACTTTGATTAATGAAAAGTCACTGGAAATAAAGCGAGACTGGGCTCGAAGAGACGGGTTAATCATTAGTAACATATTGACAGTAGACTACGGATCGAAACCTGGGCTAAAAATGGTAGACAAAGTCTCTGGGTATGCTCTTCACTTCCAAGAGATATCATTTTACGATCAGGATGCTAACACCCCCCTTTACTGTAGCGGCTGGAAACTCCTATCCAGCGCCATCTACCTAAATACAACCATAAATTCCCGCCCAACAGTAGTAACAAACCTCTACTGGAGCTTCGTCGACTCCGCCATGAAATTCTATAGTTACTACCGCAGCCTCTCCTCGCATTCTAAACATATCAAACGCCAAAAAACCCACCACGAAGGCAAAGCCGTCTCGCGACAGATAAACGAAAAACAAATCTTGAACATGATATCCGAGTTCATGTCGTTGGCTTACACACTTATCATGTCTCGTGAGAACCGTGAGTATGATGGGGAAGGAAATGTGATACCGAAAGAAGGGTTGATAGGAAGAATCCAGGTTCGGTGGCTTGTGGCGAAGGCGTTTTTGAGGGTGCTGGGGAAGAAACAGACGTTGTTTCCGAAAGTATTGAATTGGTTGGAAGGGTGTGTGAAGGCTAGTGCTGATAAAGTTGATCGGGTGTTTTATAAAGCGGTGGATGATGAGGAGATTAACGAGATATTTGAGACGATGAAGTATTAACAGTGTCAAATATTAGCGAATAGGAGCTTTGGGAACCCGTTTTTGACTGGCATGAATTAGATTACTTTACTTGACAATTAAGTAATTGACATGAACTATACTAGCCCTTCTTTTTTGTAATTGGGTTAAGGCGTATTACTGTGGAGTAATAAAGTTATACTGATGAACTCAAATACATGAGGGGAAAATCGCCTTCCACAAAGTCATATTGGAGAATATAGGACCTTCACCACGAGTAGGCATTACAACTGCACGGCAACAGCCACAACCAACATCGCCGCCCCAAGAACGTATGACGAGAATTTAGAAAGTCCCTTCGACGCAGAGCTAGGAGGCGACGTAGCCGTAGGGATACTTGGTGACGATGTATTATTTGGAGAGCCAGGAGATGTAGTTGTTGTCGGTGACCCCGTCGTCGTCTCATTGCCCCAGATTGGGTCAACTGAGAAACTAGGTCCGGTCGAAGTACCCGAACTCTCAGTACTCGTCAATGAAGGAAATTCGGCAGAGCTAGTTATAGAAGATGATGATGAAGGAGAAGCAGAAGGAGAAGCAGAAGTTCCAGTCGTAACCCATGACGAAACAATCGAAATATCAAAACATTTAACATCATCAACTAGCGCCCCGCCGGTATTCAAGCGCTTCAAAACCCCACCGCCATCGGCCCCACAACAAGCCTGGGTATCAGTCTTTTCGTCTCCCTCAACTTCAAAGCTATCCCTTGGACACTGTCCGGTCGTATTAAGCGCAGTACTTCCGAATTGATCCCACCGTGCAGTGTCGAGACCTGGGATGCTTTCACAAGAGAACCCGGCATAAAGAGAGGTGTTGGAAGGGATACCGATTCCGTAGCAGCATTGATTTGGTTGATTGAGCCAGGTACCACAGGGATTCCACCAAATGTGAGCGTAGATGCTGACGGAAGGGCATGCGCCATCCCCACAGGGGTATGGTTCAGTGTATTTAATTCCCGTACGTACCGCCGCCGGTGCGACGACGACGACAGTAACTGGCTTGATAACTTCAGTCATGGTTGTCTTTTAATCGCAGGACCTAAGGACAGGGCCTTGGAATAGGGACCTTGGGAAAGGTTGAGGGGATCGGGGCCGTATAGGATATACAGAATATCTAGGGAGGAGGGAAGGAAGGCGATTCAATCTTGCAACTTGAGCCCCCCAAACAGCCCGTTTATACTCGGATTTTAACTACAAAGTGTGCAGCAAAATCATCTATCAGGTGGATATCTTGATGCATAATCAACTAAATTTAAATCACATCTGCGAGCAGGATATCGGATATAGCAAAGGACAGGGAGAACGGCTACTTAATAACTTCCTTCATATATTACCCCGCATGTCGCGTTAGTTTAGTGGCGTCGCTTGGCAGCACTGTTCAGAAAAAAGATCATATTGGGGAGGATGAGGTTACATTATTTTCGCGAAACTTGATAGGTCGTGCAGCAGGCTTGCGTACCATGAGCCTGTGTGGTGTATACACACACAGATCAAAGGCTAAGATGACACCCCAGGCCTTGGACCTGGATAGCCTTCTGCAGCATATCTGGTGCAGATGGTGTGTTGGACACGTGGTATTTTTCCCCCATGTTGTCGTCTGATAGCTACAGCTATAGCTACACGCCGGTATGCTATTCTCGGATACCCATGCCAGAAATACGTAAATCCGGGTACATTGAATCTCGAGGCAGGGTTAACGTTTTTTTTTGCGCAGCTCGCTTATACTCCAATAACTAATATCCCGTAGGCTTTAGTACTCATCTCGTCCAACTTCAATACTCACCTTGTTTAAACCCTGTCTGAATCCTGTCCAAATCTTCCCCGAATGGCCTCGAAATCCGTAGAACATGCTGGACCTTCAGTTGACGTACAAATTCTCCTGTTGGCTAATTGTATGAATAGGCTGATATTAAGTACAAGTGACCTTGTTCAATATGAAAATCTACAATCAATTTATATAATATTGGTTAAATATTATATATAGACATAAAACAATCAACAACTACCATTTATCATGAGCCATAGGAACAATGTCGCAATCTTCGGCTGCATCAAAATCCTCATGCATATCCTTAAAATGGCAGGAAAATAGTTCTGCTTCAGCGAGTTCTCTTTCTTTAAGAGTTACCCATCCTCCGAGGTCCAAATCACTTAGGTATAGCGCTATACTTTCTGCATCTTTTTGGTGAGGTCGGGGCCCGATGATGACCATCGAGAGCTTCTCTGGTTGGTCGAGTGGTCTAAATTGAACCCTCCGATTGCGTGCAGATCGTGGTAGGAATATGACCTCCTTTAATGTTTTGACGAGATAGCTTTTGTCCGGGACCTCTGATTGGCTTGCTTGGCCAACGGGGGGTACATTTGTATCTGTATTATTACTTAGGTCGACACGATATACTCTAAGGCGTGAGCTACTGACGGCAACATAAAGCTGTTCGTCAGACCAGGTGAACGTGAACGGTAATTGCTTAATGAGGGGCTTTTCGCAACAACCAAGATTGACACTGACGTCCATTACTTTCTTGGGCTGTCGGAGAGGTTTTTCTTCGAAAAGTTTCATGACCACGACGCGCAAAATTAAGCACAGTCGGGGCTTTACGCCAAAAGCCGTTCTGGCGTTCTCGCTCATATGATCTGTCGTCTTTAGCAGCGGGGTATCCTTTACGATAACTCCTATATTTGCCACTCGTAAAAATGCTCCGCATCTAGAAAATGACAGGTTCGAACATATGGGGACACCTAATTAGGTTTGTCCTGGTCAGTTTACTTCATAGTCACGTTAGTTCTTCTTGCCGACGTACCCTTTATGTCCGGTGTCTCGATGCAGTGCCTCCTCCGTGCATTAGATTGTATGTCTACAAAAAGCATTTCTCTCCCGCATAATGCCCATACAACTAGCGGATATTTTGGATGTATAGCGGGTGGTGATTCGTACAACATTGTTTTTGGCTTTTGTTGAAAACTAAAAACCCGTTTTAATTGTGGACCTGTTGTGTCAAACACGTCGAGGCGGTTTCTCGGAGTAAATTGGTTTTTTGCAATTACTCCAACAGCCTTGCCATTGAACATATTATAAAGTTGATGACCTATATTCAGACACCAGTGTCCGGCCTTTTCGCATTCGTAACAAATACGATAGGAGCACCCTTCGGAAGAGCAAGTAGGGCAATAATACCAACATTGCAAGATCTTTTCATCGCACCCTTCTATCATGCAGAAACATTCTTGGTGCGGTTCCGCAATCACGATACGTTGTATGTTATCCGGAAAAGTGGCTAGGGCCTCGTTTGGAATGTTATCCCGAAATGATAGCCTTTTATGTGGCTGTGGAGTTGAATTCGTGCATCGAGGGAGGTTGCCGGCCTTTGCATCTAAGCGTTCGGAGCAAGGATTCTCCCAACCCTCATCTTCGTCGCTTTCGAGACTTTCTAGATTTAAATCAGCGTACAATTGACGGGAGTCCTCGCAGTCAAAGTCTGATTCAAAGCCAGAGTTTAAATCCCCGGTTTCTGAACCTGCGTAACTTATGTCGCTGTCCGTGGAATCCTCTTGACAGTGATCTATATCTGAAAAGTTATCGCTCTCATCATCTGCTGCGCATACACCTCTGCTCTCACTATCGAATGTTCTTTCAGAAGCACTAAAATCTGTGCTTGCGTCATCGTCCCATGTCTCGTCCCCTGAAGATGTACAGTCAGTACCTTCAATTCCACTGTCAGAATCAAATAGAGAATTAGAACAGCTTGAATTTTGCGAAGAGGGATCGCGAGCAGCTCCTCTGCGCCGAGAAGCGACTAGGTATCGTCCTTGAAAGCGGAGATCTTCCCATGGGCCCACCAATGGATAACTGTTGGCTTTAGATGCTTTAGATGATCCAGCTGTCCCCTCTGAAGCGGATATTCTGAAGAAGCTGGATCCAATCCGAACCAGTGACTCTCCTTTGTCGTGAAAGACCGCTATAACATCTGGTGGTACAACACACCGAAGGCTGGGAATAATTGGAAAGTTCCTTGATATGCATCCCCCATAATGATCTATGTTTTCGGTTTTGGGATCGATCTTGATAGGTATATGCCTCTGAGGCATCTTATACGATGATTTCCACGAATTACGACGTTCGAGTGTCGTTGGGGTTTTGAAGCAAGGAGTGTTCAAATCCGTGATATCCCAAATATTGACGAGCAGCTCCGGCGATGCCCTGATCAGTTATATGCGTTAGTAAGCACCTTTGATTAAACTAAAAAAAAAGTGGTATTCACAAAATAAAAGACGCCTTATACTCACGGGTTAAGACATAAATTGAGAGTTATGAAACGATCCCCATCGAGCGATATATGTTGTACCGTGTTACTACAAATCTTTTGCGGTCCACAGCAGGGGTTCCTTTGAAACAAAATGTGATTATACCGACTATTTCGCTTCGAGAGAAAGTTGCCATCTCCAAGGGCTTGCCATAGACATCTATCCAGTTCCCCATTGGCATGCTCTGACGATCCGCTTTGAAGGAGCTCACCCCACTCACTGATGAATTCTTCGAACTGGCAGTAAAGGTCTTTCCTGCATCTTAGGAACCAGTTGGGAAGAACCCGCCTCCTTTTAGTGGCCCGATCAGTTATTGTGTCATAGCTTTGTAGAAAGTGGCCTTCGACACACAGGCTCTGAACTTGGACGCAAGTTACGAAGTTCGGGGACTCCAAAAATCTTATAACGATGTTGATATCCTCCTGCGTCGGCATCTGGGGCTCTAAATTTCCTTGCTGCTCTGTTACCACAATGCCAGTATCGAAGTGCCGGTGCCAGTACTTTGCAGCGTAGAAAATCAAAGAATTGGCGTTTATATGCTCCCTAGGTACCCCGCCAGTTAGAAGCGCACCATCTTTTCCAACCTTCTCCAGCAGAATCCTGAACCTCGCCTGCAGGAAATAGCGGATGCAGCATTCACCCATGATTTTACTACTGACAAACTCTTCCGAGCTCGAGTTTTTATTTTGACCACGCGTTAAGTCTGATCTTTCTTTGAGAAACTTTCGCACAGTACCATGGCACAACATCACAATGGAGCTTTCCATCGCTTCATCTTCAATTGAAGATATCGCTGTATCTTCATCAGGTAGAAGGATAGTGAGCGACATGCAAGCGTCTAAGATGTCCCGGGGGTGAGGGCGGTTCTCAATATTTTCAGAGTCCTTAGTGCGCAAAATCGCCACACCCTCCATGAGCTCAAATAAACGCAGGGGGCGGTAAGCAAAAACAAGCATTGAAAGTACGATCCTAAAGAGAATGAGCT
This sequence comes from Orbilia blumenaviensis, assembly GCA_036872755.1. Classification (NCBI taxonomy): domain Eukaryota; kingdom Fungi; phylum Ascomycota; class Orbiliomycetes; order Orbiliales; family Orbiliaceae; genus Orbilia; species Orbilia blumenaviensis. The sequence continues at coordinate 1,167,202 of JAVHNS010000001.1, forward strand.
TCAGAAGTCAAGCCTGCTAAGTTGGATTAAACTCACTTCCATATTGGGAGCTCGGATTTTCTGATATTGGCACCTTCACGTGGTTTTCGTTGTATTTTCGTCATCGTTAATTCGTACTGTTCGTTGACAGTGGTAGGAACCGATTTCAGGACTTTCCTCACACTATCTTCATCCCGCACTTGCTCCAGATCCTTGTATGTTGAGTATGCCCAGAGAAAGGTGGTATCTGAGTTAAGCATCTTCTTTATAACTGTTACCCAGTAGTCTACTTTTACATCAACACTACCACTGTCGATACTCTTCGGAATCGCGGACTTTAGATACTCTAAAACATCGCTCATTGTTTTTTCGGTGGTAATTTCGATGGACGGGGTGCCCAATTCTTTGAAGCATTCAGTAATAATTCCGATTGGTTGGCTGCTGAACCATAGCCTTATTGAAGCTGACGGAATTGTTGAGATATCAACCAGCGTCTGAATGAACGAACGGTTTTCTGTCTGAGTAGACTCTTCTTCTATTGATGCATCGAAGTACTCTCTCTCGTCGAGCCCATCTACAAAAATATACGTAGGCGCCCCATTGCACCTGCTGGATCGAAAGAGAAGTAGCGAGCAGATTAACCCCGTAATCATGGTAGTGTCAAATTTGTTAAGCTGGAGAAATCCTTTCAAACACTCCGGGACCTCAGTTATATCAGATGGTATACTATTGAGGAGTTGATTCGCCAATTGAAGCAGAAGCTGATTTGTAGTAACCCGTTTGGTTTTGTGGATGAAGACATAGATCACAGACAATTCGCCATAAATCTTAGTCATATGTTCAATAGTCAGGGCACAGAGGACGGACTTCCCAACGCCGTGTTCACCATAAACCCACAAAACTCTATTCGTAGGCTGGTCACTTATCCAATTTTGGAATTGTTCCTCGTCTCGAATCCATTCACCAGCTCCCTTGCATCCACTAGCAGTTTTGCAATATTTACTCTTCAGCATCTTACTGAGATCGTAACCAGGGCCGGTTTTCTCTTTCAGATTTTTAACCGCATTCTGAGCCCCCGTTGACTTCTTATCTAACAGCGAAGACCGATGTTAGCGCGCTAAGATCCGTTTATGTAGTAAATATCTACCTTTACAGCGAAATGTTTTAAACTTAGTACGGATAGAGCGTTAACGACTACCGTTCAGGATATAGTGCTATGGGCCGATGTTTTACTGAAACGTGCCTTTTCGTATTTCATTCAATATCCCTTCGACTAGTTACGATACAAAGCTTCAAGTCAACCAAGGTCTCTTAAGTATTAAACTGACTTAGGATAATAGGACGCTATACTTTTATGGTCGAGAATCGCAATAACAGTCTTGGTGGTCTCGATTGACGTTGGCTGGATAGTGGATAAGAGATCTTTGGCTGCAGCGGCAGCTGTTAGGGAAGCCCAATGCTTCCAATCATCGTTTTTAGAACCATATGAATAATTAGAAATCCCTCGAATTACGATGCATGGAAAGTCATTCATCAAACCAGCGGCTTCCATCTCGAAGCACATAACACCATATTCATCTCTTAATTCGTCGCGTTTTCTTCCGTCGCCCATAACGGCGTTCGCGGATGCGATGAGACCGTAATGAACGATTGGAATCTCCGACTCTCGCGCGAGTCTAGTAACGAGCTCACCAGTGGAACCATTGGTCTCCAGGTCGCCAATAGTCTCGTTTACGACTTTGTACAGCCTGTCTTTTTCCCATCCTGGAAACCGATAGCGCTTGAGGGACTTTGTCCCACTTTGCTTTATCTTTTCAAGCGAATCCTGAATATACTTTTGCAACATGCTGTTTCCCAGTAATCGCTCTACCTTCCAACCCCTTACACAGTTGATGATTTCTGGTTGCGGCTTCCGAATGTAAGACCGAATCTCGAACTTTCCGGTGCTCATATATTTTCCGTAATCATATTGTAGGACGTAGCCTGTTCGAATTAATGAGATTGTATTCTTCATATACTTTCCATATCGTGTGCACGTGTGTTCGGGACTATCTCACCATGTGCGCTCTGGTTCTCATTCTCCTGGAAGCTGACGACCACATCCCCGAGTCTGAGATCTTCGTCGTCGGCGTCCTCACCGACTGGCTCTTGTGGGGCACCTCCGCCCACGCCGATCAGAAATACGAAGCGGAGGTTCCTAAAGGTGCGAGCCATGTTCGTGGTAGCATGGCTCACAGCATCGGCTCCCGCGCGGGACGGGCGCATGATAACAACGTTATGCCTATCGACCTTTCCAAGTTTATAGAAATTATCGTCACCTTCGATCTTTTCTAATCCTGGATGGGTCTGGTCAAGCATCAAACTTGCGGCTACAACCTCCTCCTCCAAGATTGTGACCCACGCAATGGTATAGTCATTGTGGACATGTCGTTGGCTATACATTTTTTTTTTTTTTTTCATGACCTTTAGTACTATGCCAGCTCATACGAAAAAACAAAAGGAGACAAACAGGACGAGCGGGTGTAGTGCTTACGTATACGCTGTGGCCTGGTCGCTATTAACGGCCTGTGCCATTCCGATTTTTGATTATTGTCCCGAATTTCGAACTTACCAACCTATCTTTTATGCAATATCTAGTGGCTCCTAGCATAACATAATAGTGGTAACGACCAACAAGGGGTATGAATAACAAAACGAGAGGCCTTTCTCAGCTGCTCGGGGAGATACCATAGTCTCATGATTATAAGAATAAAGGTAAACCAGATAATATAGCGACTAAATTGCAATTTATGCTTTCACAGCCCCTCCTTTCAAATCACAGTGCTGAACAACTAAGTCCCGGCTATATCAAAACAGGATCCTTGTGTGTTCTCGGCCCCACCGAGTATCTAGGGGAGGCTTCTGGATTTCATGCATGAAACACCGACCCCAAACAACTACAAAGCAAAGTTTTATTCGATAACACCATCACATTAAACATACCGTACGGGGTTTTGGCTGGTTTCTCAAGACGGTTTATAGAAAAAAGGGAACTTAAAACAGTATAAATAACGATTCGAAAGAGAACAAGGCGGCTTGCTTTCTTTTTAAACCGTTTTCATATTCGAAAGCTATCCCAGAAAAGTACCCAAAACCCCTACGGTAGTTATGACACATTGTAATCCTTACTACTTGGTTACAAGGCTGCTACTTTGTCTGGTGTGCATATGCACTCTCTCATAGATGTGATTGAAGAAACGGGAAGCCGAGGCATTTTGGTAGTCTTATCCCACGATCAAACTCCTAGGTGCGTTGACCCAACAGCCCACAAACAGCCGCGGGATTCCCGAGAACAGGCCCTCCAGCAGCCCCAAGCAAGGTTTGGCGAGGGTTTTTCCCTAGCCGTTAGTCATTTGGCCTCGTTTTAGTATTATAGAAAAGAAAATATATATATATATGGAATGCCGCGTCGATTTGGCAGCGCACCTAGATAATATCCCACAAGTTAGACAATCAGATATATACAGACTAGAAGGTATTCACGGCTGGTAATCGGTTTTCACGTACTAATATACTAACAAACAACAACCGTATTTTTAAGCCTAAATTATGAGTAAATCGGAAGCCGACGCGAAGTCAAACGGTACAAACGTGGCAGAGGTGACTGAAGAACATGCGATAAACGACGTTCCACGCAGAAACCCAGAGCCGATCGCTCGGGTCGACAGATTGTAAGTTGTGTCATGGAAGCACGAGTTTCTTACTGCTTGGGCCCCTCATTCGGGTAATCACGAATATCTTAATTCATGAGCAGTTTTGACAAGTAATTTATCGTGTACTGTTGAACCCTGACTATACTATCCGCGGTATTTTAATCCGGATTATATGGATTAGACAAAAGAAAAGGTATCGATACACGAGAACCGCCGAATCAAAAGACCTCACAAAAAAGTTCTCTCGTTATGCTATCGTCGTTTTTAGGGTATTCTCGGCTCAAGGGGTTCCCTATGGCGCACTGTACATGGCACGCTGTAATGTCTACTAACTAACTCGCGTTTGGGCGCTAATATTAAAAGGACGACTAGAAGTTCATGCCAGCCCGATTTGGAAGGCTTAGACTGGTCGGGCTCTGACGGTGATAGGTTAGAGTGGACTGGGTCCAGATTTTTTGCGAAAGTATTCGGACACAGAACCTAACGGGTTAGCTCCCTTTTGCGTCGACGAAATCAGAAACTGCTGTGCCACAGTCGTGGAATAAATCGCAAGCTCTTCGAACTCAAAAGAAAGCGGGCGAGCAACAAAACCAGATACCGGAGCCAAGCCTCAAGTTGATTTTGAATTTCATCAGTGAGAAAGTGCAATCGATATGGGTTACGAAAGTTAGACGATAGTGAGGGACGGGAACAAAAGACTTCCAACTAGGTAGTTCCGAGACAGGACATTCAAGAACCTCGAGGCCCGAGGCTGATAGCCAACACTGCAATCAACCTGAGAGATTCGGCTTGGAGGTCGAAGTCAAATCGACGAACTCTTTAGTCACAGATAACTCTAGAGGTAGACGCGCGGTAGTCGTTATAGAACAAAAAATCGTCAAAGCTGCGACTGTTAAAAGTAAGTCTCAGCTTTGCATTTGTCTCTCTCGGTCGGAAAAAGCAAAAGGCGACAATACAAAACGACTACCAAAACCATGGCAGGAACCTGTATTACTGAAAAGCTAGACTCGTTCGCTGTCAACAAGATAAGGATCTAAAAGATATAAAAAGACTCTACTTTGACGGGTTTTCAAAGCTGTAAGTTATGTTCCTTGCCCTATCATGACGAACTCCTGGATCCAAATTTACAGTCGGGCCTATACCTCATTCCAACTGCCATTCCTCCTATCCAAGGGTCAGTTGCTGGCTTATCACCGATAGAATTTCCGAGGATGCATTTTATCCTAGAACTTCTACAGAACGCCGATGATAATTCCTATCACGCTATTTGTAGACCCACTGTTAAGATTCGTTATAGAAAGCGCTTCCTCTTATTCGAATGTAATGAGATCGGGTTTAGCAGAATGAATTTCGACTCCATCTGCACCGCTGCTGACAGCTCCAAAAGAAGAACTTGCCAATATATAGAATAGATGTCAGTGTCTATCATAAAGGAATATGAGCTAGAAACACGGTTGTATTAAAACCTTAGACAAGATAGAATAGATAAATTATTCTAGGGTGTAAAATAGGTTTCCTCTCTTACACAAGGAGGACTTTAGAATGAACATCGAACTTCCAAAACCCATTCCTGCATAGTTAAGATTATTCTATTAGAACTCGAACACCAAATAGGCAGGCAATTCTGGGCCTTCCATTGGTGAGAAGGGAATTGAGTTGAAAGCAGTCTTTAAAATTGCTCGACGTGTGTGGATATTACAGCTTCCTCCGATATTTTGACAGAGACAACCATATGATGTCAGACTTATTTATAATTAGAACCCCAAAATGATCATAGGTTTGTATACCGGATAGGAAGTTCCCCTCTCGTTACGGTTTTATTCAGTTAGAGTTGTGGGATTTTGCTATAGATATGATATAAAAGGCTTTTGCTGTCAGTTGAAGAGCGATAGTAGGGTGATAGTGAAATGATATTCACAATTGGCGCAGAAAGCGATTTGGTCAGGAGCGAGGTGGAAAGCAGGATCAACAAAGTTTTCTGAATTAGATTTATTATTTTATTCAAATTTTTGCCCCTTTTCAGCCTTTTTCTTCTCAAGTTGGGCCTTAGTAGGCTTCTTAGTCCTTGTGGCACGGGTTGTGACGACTTCCTCCTCATCTTCAAATTCGCTTTCGGTATCTTCCACAACGGTGTGTCTACGTTTTCTCTTTCCAGCTGCCACTAACTTTATTTCAGTCATAACACGGGAAGGCCTTCCACGTCTTGGTTTGGTAACTTTTGGCTCCTCCTCTTCCCCCTCTTCGAAATCTTTCATTTCCTCATGGTCATCTTCATCTCTAGAAATATTCTTCTTACGACAAGCGGCAGAGGCAGAAGCTTCGCCAGCTTCTCCCTCTTCATCTGCCGCTTCTTCAGTAGCTTGAGCACTGGCTTCATATAAATATTGTATGGGGCGTTTGTTTCTCACATCTACTGGTTGACAAGGGTTAAGGCCTTGGGTTCTAGCCATGCTATATCGCCTATAGCTACTGATAACACGGCGACAGAGCCAGTTCCTAATATTTTGCAGATATTCTATCATATTTTAGGGCCAATCTGAAAATGTTCAAGAATCTGAGCCGCATCAGTGAGAGGATAGTAAGAATATATATTATCATTGGGAATCAATTAATTTCGTTTATGCGAAACCTCGTCCTAGTAGAAACATGTGTGATAAAGAATCTGAAGAATAAGCTGCCATATGGGGCACAGTAGCAGCAGTAATGGTTTCCATTATGGAATTCTTAATAAAAGTAATAAAAAAGGGAATAAAAACAATCCGACGGCTAAGAAAAACAAAGCAATAAATGTATAACAATAAACCTCATTTGCGTGTTCCTCGAGGAAAAGCTTTGGGATCGGGTATGCGAAAAGTTCTTTCTAACCCATTCACCTACCGCCCAAAACACCGGCCTACAGGAATGGGAGGAACCTACTCAACCCAACCCTGCCTTTGGTTGTTTTATCTTCCTCTTTATCGCCTTTCCCATCGTCGCTCTCGTCGCTATCATCACTATCGCTGTCATCATCGGAATCCTTCCCACCCTTCTGACTCGACAAAATATTCTGGAAACTCTTCATTCCTTCTGAAAGTCTCGGCTTAGCCTTTTGACCAGCACCAACTCCAGTTCCGACTGCAGCTGTAGCGGCAGCAGGTTTCTTACCACCATCTCGAGTCTCGGGAATATCCTGCTGACTAAGCATGGCTAATCCTTTATACTGAGAGGTAAGACTGTGCCTCTTTCCTACACCCTTCGGTGACATCATGGAAGGCAATCGCGCCGGCATGCTAGACGGCGGCCCCGGGGACGGACTTATATATCCCAAGGTGCTCCTATTCATCCTTGAAGGAGGTAATTTAGAAGGTCCCGCAGTAGGCTGATTTGGTTCCGGTGTCTTCGAAAACCTTGATGGGGTAGTTTCAGGGTTTCCGTTGATGAGTCTAGGGGCAGGACTACGGAAGAGGGCGTTCATAGCTTTGGCAGTTGTATCTACCTTCTGCGGGGGCGCTGCCTTTTCGGCTTCCTCTTCAGAAGAAGAGTCATCACTGTCATCTTCCTCCTCGCTAGAAGACTCTGATTCTGATGGGGGGGTCGCGGTGTTGGTATCACTCTCTGCTCTATGCTGTGGTTTAGGTAACGACGATTCCGGAACAACCGAGATCGAGGAAGATGGATGGGCGGTAGACGACGTCGGGTTGTCGTCTTTATCGGATTCCGACTCGGAAGTAGATTCATCACCATGAGTTTTAGCCTCTGGTTCGCTCTCTAACTCGGATTCTGACGCAGGGACCTGGGTTTCAGCGATATTAGGGGTTGGTAGTGTTATTGCTGACGCCGGTTTCGCAACCTCAAGTCCTTCACGGTCATCATAGCCTTCCTCGTCGTCCTCTTCGTCATCCTCTTCATCCCCCTCTTCCCCCTCCTCTTCATCCCCTTCTTCCCCCTCCTCTTCCTCCTCTTCCTCCTCTTCCTCTTCTTCCTCTTCTTCGTCAACCTGGTCTGCCATCTCTTCGTCGCTTCCATCCTTCAACACTGTCACCTCCTCATCACTAGACGATTCGGAATCACCAGAGCCCCCGGGAGCCAGTTTACTAATTGGCTCAAGAGCAAGCTTGCTTGGTGCCGTCGCATATGAGAATTGTACAAAGTCCTTCTTTTCTGGTGATGTGCTCCGTAGTTGTCGTTTGCCAGGTCCTTTGATAGGTGATTCCTCTCGTGTCATAGCGGGTTTAGATCCTCGCTTGCCGGTATTTTCAATGTAATCTTCATCTTCGCTATCTGAAAGACCCATCCTTGCCTTGACATCGATAAATTTCCCTTTTGGTTTAGCAGAATCGGGTTCGGATTCGGAATCAGTAGGTATGGTTTGCTGTCGGTTTACAGGCTTCTTTTTAACGTTGGGGGGTGCCTTTTTCGGGGTCTCCTGGACTTTCTCCTCCTCTTCGCTATCATCCTCGCTTTCTGATTCTGATTCCGACGAGGTAGCCTCAGACGATGAAGAAACAGGACTAGTGGATCTTTCACCTGATGGCTTTTTAGGGGTAGGCGAGGCATCCTCCATAACTACGTCAGAACCGGCGCTAGGAGATGCGATCTTTTTCAAATTGGTTTTTGCCTTCGCTGTAGCCGTCTGCTTCGCATTCTTCACTGGAGTGACTTCTGCAGTGATCGATTTATCGTCCGTGTCTGTGCTTTCTCCTCTTGCTGTCCTGCCTTTGACTAGCTTCGAGCTTGCCGGTGTACTTTTCAGGGTTGAGATTGGAGGGGTTGAGGACGTCGACCTATTTCTTGCCGACTTCCCTATAAATGCTTCGTACTTCTTCTTTAACTCTAGGGTACTTTTATTCGATATCCCCTGCAATTCAACTGGTATAACAGGCACGGGAACCTTGAATGTTGTTCTCTGTTTCCTCGGCCCCTGGCTCGAATTGGCGGTTGGTTCTGTCGCCGTCGACCCCGCAACACTGGAGGATGGTGTCGAGATACCTTCATTCGCAAATGATACACTCTTTTTAGCTTCAAGATTCTTCTTCTCCGGACTCCGCAACGCTGAATGCAAAACACTGCTGGAACCCGCCCTCTTACCATCATTAATATCTGGAGTGGCGGATTGCGTTGATCTCGGAGCAGCGATACGCTTTGGTTGCGTGGAAACGGGAGTTTTTGTTTCTTTGGTTGGTTTCTTTTCGGTAACGGTTGGAGTTTCTGGTTGTACATTTGCTTTTGCGACTCCCGATGGCTGGCTCTTCGCCGGTAGTGAGGGTTTTGTAAAGACGCCCTGAGATGAACTCGCTCCTATAGTCAATTCCTTCTCACTCCTAGATTTAGATCCTATTAGGTCTGCAACATTTGGAACTGGTGTGTCAGAGAGGTCCCTTTCGTGGCTTCTCCTGACTTCCTCAATGCGTGGGATCTCAACAACAAAATCATTCAAAACTCGCGAAGAGTTATCTGCTTGGGACGAAGGGACCTCAAGTGTAGGGGTGCTGCTTGAAGCGCCGGATCTTCTTAGAATAACCCGCCTGGAAGCTGGGCCTTGTAGTTTCTTTGCAGGGTTGGCGCCGACCTTTCGTTTCTGGGGGGCAGGCTTCTCAGCTGCTTCTTCTTCTTCTTCACTACAAGACTCCGAATCTTCTATTTCATATATTGATCCCTGATTCCTTGTACTGGATTTTCTGGCAGCCATAGCTTTCGCTGGTCGTTTTAGGGCACCCTGCTTTAGGGATGTTAATGTAGCTTTCCTCCCACCTGAACCTCGCAATGTGTGTGGAGCGATGACTGGGGTGTCTAATTCTTCAGCTTCGGGTGACGATATATCCACCGACAGAGTAGCCGGCAGGCCCTTCGGGTGTTCCGTTCCACCCAACACCGGTGATGAAAATGCCTCTTCTTTTGGTGATAATAGCTCTCCAAGCTCTTGACTGGTTTCTGGAATCAAGGAGCCCCCTCGATCCTGTGCTTCCTCGCTGGTAGTATGGTCTGAAGAAAGTATGATGCCGTGGTTAAGCGTTCCACCGATTGACGTTTCAACGACATTATGCGGCACCGACGACGCCTCTTCCCCTAGTGCACCCTCTTGTGCCCCAGATTCATCATCCTCATCATCCGAGTTTGGAGAACCCAGCCTCTGCCTCTTGCCCGGATGCAGGTTAACCGGTACTCCAATTTCCTCCAACTCCACCTCTTCATCTACTCCATGTGTCTCCTCCGACTCCACCACGGGCGCCAAACTTTGTATCGATCGCTTCTTCGAGTTTGTAGGTCTCAACCCGGACTCCGGCGGTACTGACTCATCTCGCAGTATATCTTTATGGATGACTTTTACTATACTTCCATCCCGACTCAACGATTTGTCGTCAAATACGTCGCCAACAGTATAGGCGAGGTCCAGATCATTGCCTTCCGAATCCTGCAGTCGTTGAATGTTCAGTGGTCTGGGAACCCCCACCAGTACCATTGGTCAGTCACACACCCTCCAATCAAAAGCTGATATATAGAAGATAGGGGGAAGCACGAAAGACCTACCGATTCCTCGGGTACAGCCTGGCATACTTATCGGTAATAAGCAGCGTCAGATCCTCGAGTGTGACGTTGGGAGCCGCAAGATGTAAGAATTCTGCAATCGGCGCCAGGTTCCTCCCCTTAGGATTGTGTGACGACTGGCTGACGACCTTCACCTGCAGACGAAGACCACGCATCGTTGGGAATTTGATAGGGATATACCCTAGGACCGATTGTAGGGAGATAGAGGGGAGGGAGCTTCGAAGAAAGGGTTTTGTTTGTTGTTAAACGATGCTAGTCAAGGATCTAATGGTGTCGATTGTGACAGGATCATGATTCTGAAAAGTAAATTTTTGGATAAGGCCGGGTCGATAACGCGGTGCCTAATTCGAGCGCGAGAAAGGGGAATGACCAGGAGTTCTTGAGAGAGGCGACGCTCTCGTCGGAGTCGATGGTTGTGGAGAGTTCGATGTTGAGAGGAAAACGTGGGTCTCAAATTAAAGGAAATGAAACTACACGCGTAAAATGGCTAGCGTGGAGAGTTAAGCGAAGGGCCGCCCGGCTCGGGTATGTCAGTCTGCGCACCACATCACGATTCGATTTGATATCGATACGTCCCATCGATACGGTTATTAGATCCTTTTGAGCCTCATCTTTAAGAGGCTCTGGTATAAGCTTAGATTTTTATATTCCTTGGAATGAAAGTTTTCTTTGTTGTCTCTTGGTCTACAGCCCAATCCGCGTGGAGTAGCAAGCCAATATCAACCTTCTATGTAGACCTATTATCCCCTTCAACCAACCACCAATGCTCCCACTTGATGTTATCTCCCTCACAAAACCTCAATTTGTCACAGAATAGTCTGTGAAGAAAAGGTTCCTCTCCTCTATCAAGTACAAGATGAGACCGTCTTTGACTCGTTCAAATCTTCTTCTTATCTTTGGGCATATACGGCTTCCCGGCTACCTCCACAACATCAACACCGTTCAAGATACCATACGCCCACTTAAGAACCAAAGTCATGATCGCCATTGTCGCGGCGCTGCCTCCGAATAACATGGCCCTCTTCTGAGTATCCAGAAGTTCGAAGATCGGATACGGGTAAAACCCATTGTAACTATAACAATAGTTCACCCAGACCCAATACCCAACCGCAATGAAACTGGACAGCCCGAACGCCGGTAACGCCTTGATGGTCCAGGGTGGTGACAACAGTACCAGGTCCAGGAACATCAAAAGCGCCGGGAACAAGTGAAACATCAAGTCGGTCCAGAATTCAATGTGGATCTCTGGTGGGACTACAAGATGTCTGTCGATCTGTGGTGTAGCAGCTCCGGACAGAGCGCGAGCGCGAGCTCACGCGGGAGAGCTCTATGTTAGCGAGTTCCTGATTCAGGCCAAATGTGCATTCCCGGGGCTAACCAAACGAAAAATTTTTGTGAACCTGCGTTGCATTCGCAGACATGCATATGTATGAAATTCTCCAAATTGAAAAAGACAGCAAGGCAAGCTCTCTCCAGATGCAAGAGCAGGGGTAGCTCCAAAGGAGCTAGGGGTGGGAGGGAGGAGAGCTAGAGCTTGAGCTTGAGCATCGAAACCGTTTTGAAAGCTCCGATGGACATCGCTACATGGAGCCTCGAATTCGATGACAGATGTCATGTCATATCTGTCACGTCCGCCTGTCCGTCCGCCTATGCAGACTGCAAAGTCCTACACATGGATCATATGTGTGTATACCCACATCGTCGATTTCGATTTTAGGCTCGGGCAGCGAATGCATGTCGCATGTAACCCGTAGGATCATAGACGAAGGTGATATATAAACCTTAAACCGACAGCAGTGTTTCGCTATCCTGACTTATCCGCCTGCAGAGCCAAGGAGACTGTCTCGATAGGATCAAAAACATCGGATGACATTTGTCCCCTCCAGACTGTGGATGTGATATCGCATGAAGCCTGACATGCACCTCGAACGCTTGGACATGCCAGAACAGGAATAACGCCTGCCAACGGACAACGCATAGCTAGCCTCGAAACCTGGACAGCAGGCGACTCGACCGAGACGAAACTTCCAGTTACGAGCTGAACCTCTGCATAGATGGCATCTCTCAAAAGACACTTGTGTGAAAGAAGTATCGATTGACCCCAAAAATAAGAGCCTGCAGAGCTGCTAGCTCCTAAACAAGAATTTCCTTAAAAAATAGAAATTAGGACTCACCGATGATATACCCCAGTAGAGTAAAGAGATCAAGATCTCCATAGGTGCACCACAGACCGAAAAGATATTCTTGTAAGCAAAGAGCTTAGGCGATAGTAGAATATCCGATAGTAAACCGAGTACAAATGTGATCATTGCGAGCGCCAGCCCAATGATAGCTTGGCCGAATATGCAGAACGCGAACCGATGGGAAAGTTTTCCCCACCGATGTCATTCATTGGATCATGTCAGCTTTGCAGTTCCCCACTTTCGAGGTAATTGGGGGGAAACATCGAGATGCATCTTCCTGAAAAAATTTTCACCATTTTTCTCGCCGCCGCGAAAATCGCGTTTATGCATGAAGGAGAGTAAGAGTATTTTTAAAAGAAAAACGAAAGGGCGAATACGTACTTAGGTACTGAAAATGCCATCCTGTGCTATCATTGATATGCGTTGGAAAGTTCACCAGGTATCGAAAACACCTATGAGAAAAAAAAAGGACAGGGTCCACCCTCGTCAGCTTAACGTTCCAGAGCTCAAAAGTATCGCAAGTACTCTAAGCTCTCCCACTCTCGGGTATCCACTCGACTCGAGCCCGGGGGAAGCTCCGAAAATGCCAAGACCCGGAATGTTCAAGGTAAGTTGCATAACCGCTCATTCAAATTTGTGAACGAATCATGACTAGCCAAGATATGGGTTTGAACAGAAACTTTTTTTCCCTTGTCGCGAATCTTGAGACCACTTCGATCGAATTCGATATGGTAGGCATGTAATGACAGATGACAATGTCGACACTGTACAGATGCCGCACAACGTACCCAACAAAGTTCGCGATACCTAGAATCTGTGCCACAGGTAACACAAAATTCCCAAAAACCCAAACATCAGCAACTCATCTCCACATGATCACTTCTAGTTGGCATCTTCAAAAGGCTTGAGACAGCCTCGCCAAGGCTCATCCCATTCCACAGAACCTTATACTTGCGTGACCGGAAAAGCATCCCGCCAGCAAATCAAAGGCCGAGGATCCGAACGGATATGGTCTCGGATGAATGCATTATGAAAAAGCCATTTTGGGTGAAATAAAGAAGTGGTTTTAGAAGAGATGATATCACATAATACTAACATGTATAACTGCCGAAACAGTCCTTGACGGCGACTCCAGCCGCTGGAGTGGATGCCGTTCGATGATCGGTGTCATGGCGTTGGTCGCCGCTTGTCCCGCGTCCTTCACCTTCCCGCTCAATATTTCGCTCGTGGAGGCCATCTCTACTTTGAATATCTTTTTTGTTTGTTGACTGGCTTGTGTCGTTTCAAAAGCTTCAGGGTATCTCGACTTCAAGCTTCTCTCTCGCGTAGTAATAGTCCTGAAAATATACTCCGTAGAGCAGGGTTCATAGAAGTTTATGCAACGAAAGAGATGAGGCGAAGGGTGATCCGGATCCACGAGGGTTCGGCGATAGGAAGCGGGGCGGGTATGATGTTTGTTTTCGGGTAATAACCTGAGGTTATGCGAAAGAGACTTCAGAGCTTTGATGCTGATAACTAAGCCTACTGAAGCAAACGCTGAAGCTGAAGTGTCGATGTTACGTACGTTACTATCAAAGCTAGGATAGCTTAATTAAACTTAGCATAACAAGTTTCGAGACGACCACGAGTTACCCGCTAAGTTATGCCCAAGATGCCGGCAATAGCTTGTAATCCCAGTAAGAGGGAGGTTGGTTCTCCGTACCTTCCAGCCGCGTGATAGTGGTGAAGTTGTTGATTAGTAGTCAGAGGATATACTACGATATGATTCGATCTCTGTGGAGCTTGTGGTCGTCAATAAGCCAACAAAGCTGCAGATACCCAGATACGCGGGCTAGTAAATGATCCGGCTTCCGAGCAGAACAAAACACCTGAACAGAACGGGCGCTCGAGAGAAAGTAAAAAAAGGACACCGTTACCGATCGGGTCAGCGTGGTATTCTACGGTCCGGCTGTGCTCGTCAGCAGTATCGATACCTAGTTAACGTCTCATACAGCTCAGCTCTTGGGATCGAATCACGTTGGGCGAAGCTAACGGTTTACAATTTAACGTTTTGGCGGATCCCGGCGCTGGCGAGACAATGAGAATCGTCATCGACAGCACGTTTCACAGGTGCCAAGACCCGGGTTACACAGCTGGACAGTCCACCACCCTCAACACTTAATTCTTTTGGATTTAAACTCTATAGCTATAGCTGAAAGTGTAGTACGTAGACCCTATACAGTATGGAGTATACAGGAACAACATCAATCCAAGGAAGGATACGTCTATATCACCGATTGCTATGCTCTCGATACAAGAAATTTAGCTAGTAACCAATAAAACAAGGCTAGCTACCCTAGCGAGCGAGACGGACGGCTCGTTTCTCCTACTGTTTCTTCCCCTTGCGCCTCAGAAAATTCCTTAGTAATGCATACAGTACAATGCATACTCCAGGAAAAACAAACCCGAGGAAATCAGACAAGAAAGGAAGGTCAACATCTGTAACAGCCGTTACAGCCCGTCCTGCGCATCATCATATCATATCATATCTAATATACTCTTAACATGAAATGCTTAAGCCGGCCTCGATAGGTGTGTTTGAGCAATGCGGTCATACGATCATCTTCCTTCAGTCGTTCGATATCTTTTGAGCCTATCGGAAAGGAGAAGTTTTCCGAGCTACCTTCGAATTCCAACTGCACCTGCATATTCTCGGATCCTTAAAGGTCTTCTGCAAATAAAGAGTGTCTATGCAAGGGACTAAGAACAAGCTGCTGCTACTTCCCCTCTAACTCAAGGCTACCACTTCCTTGTAGTCTAATCGATGTCTCAGATTTTTGTCTTAAATCATTTGTGCTCAAGAAATCAAGTCTAGATTGCTGATGTGGTTACCCTCAACACAGACCTCTTGTGATATCCAACAGATAAGCTCAAGGTGGAGAGACAACCTGTGTGGCGCTTCCGCCTAGGGCCTCCTAATTTCCGACCTTCACAAACACCATCCCGAGGACGATGTCACTAGAAATAGTTCTCGAAGGCCTAAAAACCCCAAGGGCAGGGTGTTCAAAATAGCATATTTCCATTTTTACTCATCGACGACGTTTCCAGTTATCTTTTTTTCCTTATGTCTGTATCATGTTTGTGGGGTAACTGCTCCCGCACCATCCCAGCCCGCGATCACGAGCTCAACGCCCTTCGGCATAAATCAGGCAGAGCTAAATTACCTATAATTTCGACATGCAGATTGTCGAACACCCTATTTTTCTTGTCCAGCATCTAAGACATCTGTATCAGATCGACTCGGATTCTTGAACTAAATTCGTAAAGAGAAAAAAGATATAGACATCACAACTTTTTATGAACTTTCCCAATATGCATCCCATACATCATCATCCCATCAATCAATCACTCGTCATTATTTGCATCTAGTGGGTCCCCGTCAGCCTCTCCGTTTCTTCACGGATCTTTTTTCCGTCTCCCATTTGCACGTCACCAAGAAATCCTCAACCACCACCACTCACGTAAACAAAAAAACAAAATTCCACAGGCTTCCCGCAGTATCCCAAATCCATTAATAACATGACAGCTCTTTCCCCCATGGGCCCACCACACGCGTACAAAGTAATTCGACATCATGGGGCCCGGCGCTAACACCACGGTCCACAGCGGGCCCATCACACCGTGCACGCTCACAAGAAATAACGATGCATTTGATAAGGAGAGACATATCCAGAGACATATTCTTGGTATGTAGGCGAAGTGAGTACGAGACTTAATTGGCGTTTTGATATTGCATATCCTTTACCTGTAGCTAACGGCAAGGACGCCCCACGTAACCCACGTTTGCGATCGTCCATATACTCGACTCGATGTCCCAATATGATATTCCAGGAACAGCTAATTATAATAGTATCATATTTCCTTTCGCAAATATATCTTCAATGTAGCATGATACTATACTATCTTCTTGTTGCGGTTTGATCCCTACTTTCACCAGCTATTAATATCTCCGCGCATGAAATAAAATACCTACTGTAACGTGCGGTAATTGCGGATTAGGATCTGTAAAGGACCCCCCCCGTAGGAGCTAGTTCATAATCTGATACAAATAGTAGATTCCTCCAAAACTCCAAGATACGGAGTCACTGCGCCTTCATACGTCTCTTTCCCTCTTTGACTTCCCGGATTCAAAAGACAACGGGAATACCCATAGACCGTAGACCGGCTACTTCCCCGAAATATAGATATCGATACCCCATGCGTGCATCATATCGCGGGCGGGATATTGATAGTATGCTAGTGTAACATTATCAAACATACTTTCCCATCCCCTTCCTCAGGCATCATATATTGGTTCCGACATCTCCAGCTTTCATCTTGGGCTTAGCCACAGACTTCACACCCAGGGATCCAGGCGGTGGGAACTTCGACCCGGGATGCCGCATTATTCTATCATCATGGGTGACCCCCGAATGACTTCCTCCCCAGAAATTATAACCAAGGGGGAAAGAAAGTGAGGGTAGCATTTTCACAATAGTGTAGTATAGTACAAAGTGCCCGATAAATTCCTTTCTATTCCTTCGATAATATATATATCCTGGGCCCCGTCCCCGCCCAGCCCAGGAATGGGAGGAGGTTGTGATGATTTCCCTGGGTTCAACCTGGCCCACTTTTTTTTCCCATATGTCTCAATATAACTAATTTAGCGATAGAACATTTGGGGAAGCCAAAAAATCAGGTCCCCATTCCATTTTCCAGGTTCAAGGGCTCGTGCCGTCGGTAGCCTGAGCTGGCAGCTGCAGGAACGGCACGGTTTTTTTTGTCTATGTCATGAAGAGTTTTCCTTAACCATGACCATGACCATGACCTTGACCTTGACCTTGATAGTGTACTGGTATCGTCTTTTTTGCGAGATATGCTCGCTTTTTTAGATATTATCCACATATGGGGTTAGATAGCACTAGGCACAACTTTTCAAGATTAATAGAGAAGAAAAGAAAAAAAGCATCATGATCAGAACATTTATTCCTTAGGTGACCATATCAGGCAGGCAGGATTTCCCGTGCCTCGGTCGAGCAAAACGCCTCGAAAATTCGAAAATCCCGAACCAATCTTCGGCCTGGCCCCGTAGGTGGGAACCGAGCTTGTGCGACCTGGGCCTTGAAGAAAGCAAAAATTACTAAGATATTGTCTTCATGGGCTAGAATTTTCTGTAAAAGAAATTTAGTGAGAAACATGAATTTTTTTTATCTCGGTAAGCTGGCGCACAGATTTACGGCACCCCCAAGAGTTCATGCACGTGCCTCACAGAATATGCTGTGCTGTGCCGACAATAATATGTAATACGTACGTACGTAAGTAAGTACGTAGGAAAGCGAAAAAAAAGGAAGAAGGCAGCCTCATTCTGAAACTGTCAATCACGGTACCATTTCGACCGCATTTCTCGGCAAGCAAGGCAAGCCATGTAATATCGGTGACCTTTAGAATCAAACACGTTAAGTTAACACCAGGATAGCAGTACTATCATTACATTGCATAGGTAGCAGGAAATAGCCACTGAGAAAGATCTTTAGTGAGAGACAGAAAATGGCGTAATATTTAGTGCTACTTCAACTATTTTCTTATGGATCAAGTCAGGTTACAGACGTATGATGGGTGCCTTTAGATGAGTCTAGCTTTTTATTGGTGGTTCACGTTAAGAGAAAAATGGATTTTCGGTATATACAGCTTAGTTAATTTTGTGGATTTGGGGGAAACACATGCTTTTTTGTTTTTTTGTTTTTTTTCCTTTTGGGCTTTCCCTCCGACAGATTTTTTTATAACAAAAAGTGAAAACGGTAACAGACTCCGCTACCCGAATGAATGAAGGAAACTTTTCGTGCCGGTCATAAACGTTCGTGGCTTCGTAAAGAATGTCGTATGAATCGGAGACAGATGATCCCGACTTATGGCGAGCTGCCAGAAAAGAAATAACATGAAAAAAAAAAAAAAAAAAAAAAAAAAAACGCGCCTAGCGAAAGGTCCAAAAGCAATGGGGAAATATATAGAACAAGGGTCCTCGAGATGCCCCCCAAATTCAACGCCCGTGGGGGCTGGGGACCAGAAACGGAGCTGAGAGAAATCGACCGGACTCCAATGAATATTTTTCACACAGTGAGACACATGAGCACCAGTAAGGAACGCAGGAAGAGACAGGTGAATGAGGTAAACTCTGGGATATTGTAATTTTTTTTGCTTCAGTAGTAAAGGTATTTGGTAACAAACAAAAAGGTATCAAGATTCTCAAAAACTCCATCCCACACAAGGAACATAAGAAATTGCCTCGTCTATGAAACCATGCCTATGAAAAAAACTAAAAAACTAAAAACTAAAAGTCGAGGTAACCAACCCAATGTCTCCAGGATGATACATGCCAGTAATACAAAAGCAAAAAAAAAAAAAAAAAAATGCAATGCACCGAAAAGAAAAGGTACTACTTGAAACCATAATGAGAAAAGACCTCGCCACAACTCCTAGCCAATGAACTCGCCGTTAATGAGAGACTCCCAGCTGGACCCAGTCTCCCAAACCTTTTGCATGAGAACCCTCGCCCGTTGGAACTGATTCATCCCACTCTTCTCAATACCCAGAAGACGCTGTAATATGTACTTGCGATGTTCCGCGGTGGTGCTTTCACACCCTGCAGTGAAGAGTGGGAATAGCGTGGCGTGCCCCACGTTACTCTGTTCGGGGATTGCATGCATAGCCTCTATGATGCGCTGGATAGCATCTCGGACGCATTGATGTTCCCTTTTGTAATTGAGAACCCTGCGAAACAGATGGATCTGAGCTGCCCAATGGAAGGCATCATTCGAGGCAAGCATCTCCTTACTACTCCCATCGTCGGAGAGTATTCGATCATCATCGAATAATCCTGCTCCTTCCGATAGGGTCCAGGTTTGCTGTGTGTGTTTACAGCTACCCAGAGAGTGACGTCGAGACTCCTCGAGTTGTTCCCGAACCCGAAGGGCGTCGTGGTAGATTTGGCCTTCTGGTACCCATTCTGAGTCATGGGCTGTGTAACCCATGTCCCCCATACCTTCAATGAAGTGCCGTTTCTCCTCGTCCGCTTGCCGCATCAGCTCACCTACTCGAGTGAGCAGGCCAATGTAGCGATTCGTAAAGCCAAAGAAACAGTCGACAGAAAAATCAGCCATCATGCCAAGTTCCTCCTCGTCGACTGTCCAGTATTGCCCTGCAAAAAGCGGGACTGTGTTGTTTTTGTTGTTGTTATTTCCCGAAAAACACCCCAAAATGTCAAGATACGCAAACCAACGAGACAAGAAGAAAGAAACCGGATCCCGTGAACGCATTTCCTTAGCGCCTCCGCGGGCTAAGATAATTTTCCGTGCCGCTTCAAGATGTACTTGCCAAGTTATACCCTCAGCGAAGGGATTTGGCGAAATGATTTCATAAGAACAGAGCATGATGGCGGTGGCGAGAGTTGCATTCGATTTTTGCTCTTCTTCATCGTTCAAGCTCTGATTTAAATGTCGATAGGCGTGATCTAAAAATCCACTAACAAGTTCCAAGGGCTCCGGCTGTTTGGCCTGGCGAGCTTGGTGACTTGCTGAATATGCAAGTAGCAGATTCAATAGGCCATCATGGTTCATGGCCACTGAGGCACGGTCAGTTACTGGGAACTGTGTGCAGACGAAACTGGAAACCTACTTTGAGGTAGGACAGACTTGAAGGGGTTGCCATTGCAATCATGAGGCACCAGCAGTGGAGCAGTTTCCGAGAGGAAATGCTGGAAGTATACTGTGCTCTGAGGGTTGCCTGCGAGTGTCTGTGGGAGCGGGTTGAGCTCCTTTGGCAATTGCAGATAGGCTGGGTGACCCTTGATGGTTGCATAACCATCCTTCGCGTCTAGTGTAGCACTGTGCAACTCCTCAACTGCATCGGCTTCGGCGTCAACGATCCCAACCGTGAAGGGAGGGGAGTTATGGCTGTGTTGAGCGCCGTAGGCCTGGCTAGCGAAACTTGGATACTCCTGGGCGAAGTTTTCCACCGATCGTCTGTGGGACTTGTCAGAGGAGATGTATGGGTTTCCTCTGATGGTGTCCTGGTTGCTACCAAGGGTAGGTGGGGTGACCGGGCTAGCGTAGTAAAGCTGAGAGGAGAGGCTGGCAGCGGTGGTTGGTACGGAAGACGAAAGGCTTGGGACGGTTGTAGCCAGACCATTGCTATAGGTGAGCTCAGATGGATGAGGAGGAGAAGAAGTATTAGAAGTAATAGAGATGGATCGCTGGCGACGGAAGGCTCCGAGATCAGTAAAGCTGCCATGAGGACTTGGTGGAATGCTGTGGGAACCAGTAGGGCTTCCGATGGTCAAGTGGGTAAGGCTAGGAGTCGGCGAGGACATCTGATAGAAGTCATATCCGGATGAAGAAGAGAACATGCTCTCTTCAGACATATAGCTCAAATCACTGTCCGCCGTCGAAGCAGTAGAGGGGGTGAGTGGAGGACGCTCCGGGATTCCATCCAGGGTCCACAGGTAAGGGTGAAGGTGTTGATAGTTTCGTGGTGGGGAAGAAGAGCTGGCGAGGTGAAGAGGGGCCGGGATGGATGAATTGACCAGGGATGTTGGGGGCGAGGCCTCACATACTGAAAAGACGTTCTGGTATGTAGCCAACCCTGCCTGGGAAGAGGTGCTTTTCCTGCTGGAAGAAGACTTGGTGGTGCAAGAAGACAACGTCGGTGAGGTCCTGGTCGAGCTGTGGGTAGCAAGCTCGAACTGGGCCGGCGACGGGAACTGTGGTTGGTTGTAGTTTGTGTTGAGGCTGAACTGGCCGGCACCAGGGATGTTCTGGCTGGCGTCGTCCAACTGGGCACCTTGCTCCAGCAGCTTCTTCTTGAGCGGTCGACCGCCCCACGACAGTCGGATCTTGTAGTCGCAGTCTTCTCCCAGGCGGGTACAGTTGCTACAGCGAGGTTTCATCTCGCAGCACTTGACCTTGCGGGCCTTGCAGTTCCTATATTCACAGACAAGAGCTGAAGTCAGTATACTTATCATCTATCTACCTATGTAGGTATAAAGTATATATTTTGAAAAAAATGATCATGGTGACAACAAATCTTAAGCACCAAGTACGCTAGCAGGTAGCTTAAAAACAAAGCAAAGCAAAGTAATAATAGCATGCTTATTATGAAAGGGAAGGGAAAAGAGACATACCAGCAGCCATTCCGGCTTCTCCGTCGGATCTCGCGGCCAGCAACTGGAGCACGAGGCATTTTGTGTGATTTGTTTTTTTGAAGAAACTTTGGTGATGTGTAGATGTAAGAGTGGATGTAGCTCTTTTCAAAGGAGCTACAAGTTTTTCTTTCCAAGCACCGAAAGGAAAAAAGGATGATGTGAAGCTGCTAGCTAGTGCAGTCTCGTAGTGGTGTGTCTGTTCTATCTGTCGGTGTGTGTGCGGTGTGTGTGTGTGAGTGTGTTGAAGTACAGCGAAATCCCTGTTTTCCCTAGCCGAAGCACGCTAATAAAGCAGAGCGAAGTGGATTGGAAATAAACAGCGACGAAAGGAAAACAAAAAAAAATTGTTCCAACTTCAATATCTCAAATATATGTCGTCTGCTGGAGAATGTTGATAATGATAATGATGGTGATGGTGATGATATATACTAATGTTCCAGATTGGAAGCAGAGGAAGAAGAAAAAAGAATAAGAAGGAAGGTGTCGATATAGTAAAGAGCAAGGACCGTGCAGTACAGTGGGAGACAGCTAAGTTCTTATAGGTCTGAGATGTGATAGATATGTCAAGTCGCAGGGAATGCAGGCAGAGTGGACCGGCTAGCAAATCAGAACAACTTATTTTTGGTCGAAGGAGAAGTAAAGTAACTCAAGAGCAGGACAACAGGAGCAAGGGAGACTCGACTGGGGGGCTCAGGATGAGAAACGGTGTGAGACAAAGAGGATTGGTCTGGTCCTTTGCCAATTGTTTCGAGAACGGGTGGACGATATATGCAGAGAGAGGCTCTGAAGCTAAAAGCAACTCCGAGATCTGTTTATGGAAGGAGGTAGAGAGTGAGGTTCGAGATGCTGTTGGTTTTATATTGGAATCCTGGTATCAGGGCTGGTTTGACCTGAGTGATGAATGAGAAGTGCCGGAGTTGATGCGGACGAAGCGTCGTATAAGTACTCTGAGATCCAATTTTCATGCAGTCTATAAACACACCTGAGATGCTGCACACTACCTGCTAGTACTCTGGTACTATACTTCGTAGCTCATTGCCCGCCGAGTGAACGGACACCGCTCCAATGTTACAAAGGTCAAAGGAAAGAAGAAAACATGCACTTGGGTTTGGCAAAAAAAACCAATATCATAAACCGACCATGATTTTAACGAGGGTCTACCACTAAGCCCAATTAACGATAGGACCAGACAGATCCCAAAAAAAAAAAAAAAAAAAAAAGGAAAAGGAAAAAGCACTTCATGCATTGGTCATGGAAAAAAAGTATGTAGTGGCTCCGGGATTCCTAAGGGCTACGGAAAAAGAAAAAGGGTGGTTTTTGGGGCTTGCTTTGCTGCTGGCCTCGCTGCCTGTAACTTAGTGTGTCCTGCAACTATTGCGGGGATTAGGACGCTAGCGTCAGCACCCTGGCTTGGTCTTAAGAGAGATGAAGCAGCAAGTCACCGATCGTCCAGCGTACCCCAAAGTACCTTCTGACCAATGTCGGGAAGGTTTTCCCACCCTTGCTCTCCCTTGGGGTGCACCGGGGCAAGGATCTGACGCCCATGGGACGACCACCCCCGACAGTCTACTATAGGGCGTTAATCCGGTGATAATATCGACTTTGGCTTTGGACACTGTGCAGAAAACGCGTTAGTCCAGATATCGACGTAATAAGTGGACTTCTGTCCAAATGCCTGGCAGCTGGTGTCCTAAGACAATATCTCATGTTCCGCAAATCTGTCGAAATGAAGGGATCGATTGCATAAGGCTACCACATGGCCTGTGCTATTTTCTGCTCTTGAGAAGTGTATCATGTAGCTGGGCGGCATCTCAGACGAGATTCAACCCACCAGACTCCCACTTTGGTCTTCATACATAGGTAGTCGCAGTTAGGAAATCGCTTTGATCTCGACCAATTGCAGTTCGAATGGCGAGAACTGAAAAAAAACAGGATCGAATCCATTCAGAGGCGTTCTCTCAATTGTGGGGATTTCTCACAGCTCGAGATATGATCATATGAACGAGAACAGAACCGGACTAGCAAACCCGCAGCTTTAAGCTAGGTCCCAAGAAAATCGCAGTCGAAATGCAATGTATTCAGTAATAATCGGTGGATACTATAGAGGGGTGCACTCGAGCGTAGTGGCCATGGCCAAAAAGTCCACGATACCTAGTTGGGCGCTGTACAGTGCTGCTTGCCTGCCAATTGAACTGGCGTTTAGGTCAACATCTGCTCTTCGTCCGATCACCGTCCTGCCGTGAGGATGTCCTCCCGGCCTCATTAACTGGTTCGCCTATCTCGAGTATATGCGCTATCCTACCTAGTCGCTGCCGCCGGCACCAACCCACTACATTCGACGGCCATGCGATCCGCCAGACAGTATAACCGATAAGGACACCTTTCACGGAGTGTCATGTATATCCCGAATCATGATCAAATATGACTGTAGACGGTTCAAATCGGGCGACGGGGATAGACAAAATAACGCTACTCTTACAAATTCAAATGTAAGAAAGAAAAAAAAACTTGATGAAAATTTTTTCGTAGATGCGTCGATGCCCCGAACTCAAATGCGTAGTCTTCGGCCGTCGATGGGTCCAAACGGTGGTATCGGGGTTTGTTCAAGGCTGAATTGGATCCAGCTGGATACAAAGCTGAACATGACAACCACACTTGCAGGGAAAACCTCATTATGCAGAGATGCGGCTTGTGGCTCAGCATTGCGGTTTTCCTCGCCTACGTTTCAGAATGACACTTCCAGTAAGAAATGTCTTCGTAGACGACAAACAATGCAGCAAATGAGGTAACGCCGCACCAAAGGTCGCATTGGGGGTGGCTTAACTAGCAGTTCAGATGGATCAAATACGGGTTAGGAACCTGCCCCGGTCTGGCCTGGTGGTGGTGGTGTCTGTGTGTCTAGTGTCTAGTGTCTAAATTAGTGCTGTCGTCTTTTCGTCCAACGCAACACTTTATTCCATGAACTTTGCTAGCTGTAGCCGAACCCGTATCGAAACGGGTAATGCTTTTCTGAACGACGGAAAGTTCAAGAGAGCGAGAGGGATATGCCCAGCTCCACTGAACCCGATAACTCTACCTGCAAAATCAATTACAACATTCCTGTCCCTCAAGAACCCGTCTCCATTTAAGCCAATCCCGCATTTTTAAAGTCACCGTGTAATGCGGAGCGGACGTGTGAAAGCGGGACGACAAGATGGAATGATAAATGATAAACTGCGTGGGTACTAGGTGGGTTCTCTATGGCTTTTCACCGTGAGGACTAAGAGCTATGGACACCGATAGATGTATTGATTAAGCCCACTTTCTTGCGATCAGCGGGGTAGCATTCTTCTTGCGATCGGTCAGTTATAGGTGATATCAGCTCTCTTTCTTTTTTCAGGTCAAGTAATGATATGCATGAAATCCTTTGTTAGCAATGATGGAAGCATCCGGCCGCTTTTTTCACACGTGGGGCAAGCATGCTCACTAAACGAGGAGTCAGATATGCCGCCTTTCTGCCGCCTTGAAGACGGATATAGTTTAGTTTGAAGCCTCAAAGCATAAAAGCTCTCGAGTTTATAATCAATTTAGTTTATCAAGTGGAGTTAAGCTGCTATCAAGCGTTTATGCAGTTGGAGAATGGAATGTAAATATCCAAGGTTTCTTGTTAAAAAAAGACCAGAAGGCAACTTGTGGTCCCTCCATTACGAAGTGTATCAAATAACTCGAACGTACATTGTGTCGGGTGGTTTGGCTAATTAGCTAATTGTCGTATCACACCGACTGTGGATGTTGCCATAAAGCCCTACCGAGTGTCTTGCATCATCTAACCTTTTTCCATATACCATGCTGTCTGACCTTTAGTATTAGGATCATGGAAAGCTAGCTGAAAACCGTTTACGATATCAATATTCTACTCTATAGACGACTGTGTTATATTGCTAGTGACTACTGTGTCCGGAAACTCCAAGTAATTATTTATTCGAGTTACCGAACGAAGGAAAGCTTTCTAGTCTCTGGCCTTTCGTTTAAGACCGGCCTGCAGCTGTCTGGCTCTGTCCACTACAATATCGAGGTGTGTATAGGTGTATAGCTTCCCGCCTAGCAACCCAGTCTAGAACCCCCCTGGTATCATCAGGCAAATCAGGTCTCCACCTTCGAGCTCTCGTGCCAAAAATTAGCCTAAGAGCCTTTTCGTAGACGACAATACCCAAATAGCAGTAAAAGCAGTAAGCTCGCTTGCTAGTAATAGCTAGCCTGGATTATTGAACGAGAAAGCCATTTATGCACGAAATGCTAGACCTCCAGCTGAGTGTTTGCAGCTGCGCTATGCCAAGGAGTCTTTTCTCGTACAAAAAAAACTGCGTATGTATGTAAGACTGGCTTTCTGAGACGTGCAGAAACTCTGCTTTACGGGGTTGCCTCCCACCCCCCAGTTAGACTCCTGCTTCAGGTCTGTTTCCTAGCTCGTCCTCCCCGTCGCCGTCTAGCCAATGGCGAACATCCAAGTTTTGTGGATCCATGGTCATGGAGCGCCGATTATGCTGGACAGAAGGATGTCAAGGTTGAAGATACAGAAGGTCATATCCTTTACTAAATAGTAGGCACTCGAATATATCTAATGTGGATAGTACCACCACCCTATATGTGAATACTAGCATTCGTTTCCTCTTCTGTTATCAATATAACTAGTTCGGGACAAGGTCAACTGAGCCTCTTAGCCGCGTGAAGCTTAGGCCGTGCGTCCAATTTGCATAACACTCCGCTGTTCGACGGAGGCCATTCATTATTTTGTCTTAAAGACGCAATTAGCGTTCACGTTGCGTGCCTATGGGCAGACAGTCTGTATTTTCTTTCACTTAATGTGTTAACAGTGTGATAAAATCGGCGGGTAGGGAGGATAGTAAAAATTACTGGAAAATAATCCCGAGCTAAAGGGTAGTATATGAGTGGCACCGAGAAAGCTAGGGAGTAAGTTGATAAGATGAAAAACCCTCCGATGAGCTCTTATGTTCTCGGTTGACTAGAGGCCGAAGCACTCAGCTAGTCGCTACGATCGATCACCGATTATGGTAAAAGCCCAGCCTGTCAATATGTCACTTGTGGTAAAAAACTATATGACCTGGACCATGCCCACCTCTAAGAAAGGGCCTGGTCCGAAATGTTCCAACATGAGCCGGCGACCACTTCCTGGAGGCCAATGTAGACCGAAGATACTGTCCGGATCGGCTTGAGAGGGTTCCCGCCCGGCAATTATTTCGTAGATTTAATTTTCGTCCACCCTGCACGTGCAAGAATATGTTATGATAAAACGATATCATATAAAAGAAAACTGGGGGGGAGGCAACGGGAACTTTCGCACTTTCCCCCGAATGGTGTTAATTATAACACGGCGTCCAATTTCCTTCGCAATAGTTAGGTTACCCACTCCAGAGACCGGCCACCCCCAAATACCAGGCGACTGCAGCGCGCAACACACCGGAACGTTCAGTAACACAGAGGCACAGATCAGGCAGACAGAAAATGTGTTGCCATGTGTTGCCAAATGGCTAAGCGAGATGAAGATCCCTGCCCATCACGTTGTTTCCTAGGCTTCGTCTGAGCTTCTCGAATGCTACTGTTTTGGGCCTGGTGACGACGATCTGCAGCTGCACCTGGTCAAAATTTGCTGCCACCCCTGCGCCCTCCGAGCCTCCCGCCACTTTCAATTGGCTGCTCACAACTGAGGCTGGTAGCCCAAGTTCTTGTATCAGCGCCATATTCAAGGCAACCAACGTCTCCGCGCTTCACTTTTCTGCAACCAGGGACGCGAAGAAAAAAGCTGCCGTAGAAAGACTTTAATGGATTTAAGGTGTGTCGACAATAACGGTTACCGGCTCCCACTAGAATGTTACTGGAGATTCGTCAGGTGACCAAGAGACATTTCTCTTCAACAGGTTAGTGTCCAAGCTTTGAAATTACCCAAACAGCGCCCCCCAGGCTGCCTTCCCGTCCATCCTTTGGTTCTAACTCGTTCCCTCTGCCTTTGTAGACGAAGTCTCTGGGAAGCCACCGTCGGCTTCTGTCGCATATTGTGCTGATGCCTGAAGAATTTCAGAAATATCGCTCGTCAAGGTTCCCACTATGAAAAGTGGGTCTGGCCCTTGCATGCATCATTCCTGCCAGAGAATGTCTCTGATCTAAGACCTTTTTCAATATATGCACTATGGAGACCCAAATCCCGCAGTTCGGATTATTGAGACTCCTTACAGGTGGGGATCTTATGAGGGGAAGATCGCTGGTTGGACGAAATGCGTTTTCCATGTGCCCAGCCGAACAACCACGTTTTTTTGACCCGAATCGGGTGGCGACAAATGCAAAAATACTCCTCCCATTTGCCATGCGTCGACGATGGGCGTGGTACCGGCTGATTAACCAACCAACTTGCGGGGTCGAGCTGGTTCTTTGGTACAAGCGAGAACATGTCTCTGGAGATATATCGCCTTGTACTAGAACGGCGGATCATTAGGCATCGAGACGGCTAAAGGAGGGCGGTTGACGCACGCCAGGTAAATTGCCACGTGCGATTCGACCGTTCCATCGAAAGCTCAAAGTACTAGAGTTTCAGGCGGTATTCGCCGTCATTATAGGCCTCACGGTACCTGCAGATGATTTTCGCTGATTCGAAAGTCTGCGCGCGGGTTGCTTTGCTGGCTATCAAAAGATCGGGAAGAACAGTGCATATGATTGTCATATCGGTTCCCTCGGTTTACTGGTATCGGACGGATCCGTGCGCGCTCCCCAAAAGGTAGCTTTTGATACCAACACAAGCTGTTCAAACATTCGATAACGTACTATCGAAGGGGAGATCCCCAGTTTTTGCAAATGATGATTAGGCATCCCAGGTGCCCCGATTATCATAGCTGCAATTTCAGATAGATCACCTCAAGCCGTGGCCAGTGCGCTGAAACTTAACGGTCTATGTATGTAGGTTGTGAGTGCGCGTACTTACATGTACAGGATGCACAGTGTGCACACGGGGTTCTCGGGAACAGTCGTTCGCGTCAAGTGCTCCAGAGTTGCAGAGGTACCATTCATGTCCCCAGGATATCTAAAACGGCAGGAGGCACCAACGAAAAAGAGTGGGTCTAAAATGAAATGGATCTGATGTGGATACAATTGCGACAATGAAACAAGCCAAACAGCCAAACAGCCATTCTTCTATGGAAGCTCTAGAAGGTATATTGGTGCATGAATTGACAACTGCACCTGCATGGGGGGCAGCTTCACGCCATCAGCGCCTCTTCAGTGTATAACTTCCAAAAACGCCCGCATATCAATGTATGCACATACGTGCGGCTATCATTTTTAACAACGGTTTTTTCTTTATCCCTTATTTCCGTTACACGGCTACCCGGATGTGAAATTAATTGGCACAAAATCAGATCAGGTACCTATGTTTGTGTGAAAAGAGCACACCAAAGTAGTCATTGCGCCAGAGGCGAATGACAGGCTGTGACAAGCCGAAGTGAAACTGCAGCTGGAACATTACCACACACACAACACACACTATGAGCAAATAAGCAACTCAACCCGATGGGACCACACACCTCCCGCATATCGACAGGTGTATGTCCCTTTTTACTATTCCTCTTATACTGTATATCTCAAAAGGAGATCAATCTCGTCTACATATTTATAGAAAGAAGATATCAAATTTACCGTTTTTAATTTACGATATGGGTCCTATGCTTGCTTATGTACGTCTGAAATGTGGGGATTGCTGCTGGAATCAAGTATCCGGATGTGCATATGATGAATCCAAAATGCCACACTTCTTGAAAAAGTTCCCGTGGATGAGTTGGCCAGGCTGATCGCTCACACCGGAGCACCGTACCAAGCACGGCTTCTCGGGCGGTGTAAAACGAGGCAAAATATGAGCTACCCCGATCAGAATGCGAGAAGTCAAAAGATCGAAAAGTCTCGACTCGGGCTGCCCATGAGGCAATTCCGTTTTTTTCTCACAACTTCCATGCATTGCCTTGTATATCAAGCGAGAGCAGAGTTTATAGTGAGACCTGTTTTGGACCAATCCGCATTAACGGCTGGCCTCGCATAGCCGACTTCCATGTTGTATCATAGGAATCAGAGTTCCAAGAAGAGCTGCTGCGCAGCTGCCCTTACGAATTTTATCACCCCTTGACCCTGCAGGGCCGGAGGCTAAGACCGAACCGTTGGCTGTCGCTTGCTCATCTGAGAAGCTGATAGATATGTATCATCGACGCTTTGCCATACGAAGCACCTTGCTGCTCTATCCAGCTGTAGGTGATTTACCTTAGACCGGTCTAGCTTCAGAAATATAGTTTTGACGGTAGTCCCGTCGCATTTCAAATTATCAAAAGGGACTTTTCGATGGCAATTACCAGGCCAAGGTGAGTGCTCCACTTAACTCAACTGCCTGCTGCCTTGAGCTTAGGGGAGCACACGACAAAGGATCGGTACCTGTGATGAGCCCCCTTGAGGATTACCCCAGGGCCTGCACGACATCCACGCCGCTTTCTAGCCCAGGATTTCCCAACATGTCGTCTGCCGGCCGGGGCATTTCAAGATGCCGATATGCGCCAATGATATTAGTCGAGCGAGGCAAAGAAAAATTCCGGGTCCATATCCTGCCTTGTGAAGTCTTCGCATTCGACTCCGGGCAAATTCTGATACCGACTTGTCTCTTCAGGTACCTTTCTACAATACCCTTGCTATAACGGCTGGCCACCCCTTCAACGGCCACATATCCAATCGTTTCAACCAAACGACGATCCAGGAACCCTCAGGCCTTTGCGATACCATCTCCGTCTTCGTTTTTGCACAAACTAGACGTCAGATTAATGTTCCAGCTCCAAGCTCGCTAGGCTACATCACCTTACCATTGGCTCACACCCCCCATCCTTCAGCCGTGGCCACCGCCGCCGGCCCACATTGTCGTTATTTCTAACTTTGAAAGACTCAATGAAATTGAGGGATACTATACTTGTCCATCTCATGTGAGAAAAGAAGGGACCCACTTTCTCTAGCTCTCCATACTTGCGCACATACGTTAACCGTGGATCCACCAAGCTGAGAACAATATGCACCATGTCCATCGGCAAAAAAGTAAGTAATATGCAATGTCAAGAACACGCAAGATCATATGCCTCCTGCCCACAATGCAGGTTTTATTAAAACGCTAAACCCCAAAAGTTGAGACGGAAAGCCCATAAACACCTAGCTAAACCCCCCTGCTATTTTCCTCCACGTCCCTTCCCTGCCGCAATGCAAGCACGGCTGCAAGGTCCGCCCAATCATTAACCTGACCTACATGCATTAAACTCTCGTACGCCACCGCTGTATGTAGCCCATTTTAAATTCCGAAATGTCAGTATGTTACCTAGAATTAACCCGAACTAGTCCGTTGAATCATCAGAAACAGCATCAAATTCCCCATTCACACAATCCTTACCAAGCCTTTTTGGCACCAAAAAAAAAGCCTTGGACAATGAATCCCATCGAAATGAGTGGGGACCCACCCATGAGCTGTTCATTGGGGTATATTTCCGCCATCCACGTCAAAAAAAAAAGGGCTCTTTACGCTACATTAAAGGCTTGGGTGACCTTCTTTTTCACGAAAAGCAACGTTAACAACCCGGTTAGTCCGCTTTTGAAAGAGGGAACGGGCTGATGATACCTTGGGTTACAGGCCTGTGTTCATTGTCTACTGGTGATCATGAAACGTAGGACAACTGTATGTACAAGTGCCGTGTCCCTCGGATTGTCACCTCTGATACTTAGTTCTTGATTTTCGCCCCCCCACGCGCGCATCGGTACCGTATACCCCGGACACTCCAGCCCCAGGCCGCATGGCACGGCATAAGCTGAAGCTAGATTGAAGCATCCAACGAATCTACCGGGAATTAACATCATTTATCAGACACAATTAAAGCCATGGGAAACGAACATGAATCCTGTGACTTTAACTAGCCATGAAATTACCAACAAATATTATTATTATTATTATGAAACTCGATTTCTACAGGTTTTGAGTTCGAATGATATATGCATGCCGTCAATTGTTTCCCCACTTTATTCTGTTCACTCCAAAGGGACCCACTACATGGGTAGCGTATAATATAATGTCTGATATGTATAATTATAATGTCTCACCCCCTCCGCTTCAGCCTTCACGGTTTACGATTTCCATTTATAAAACATGACATCTCGTGACTTACCTCAATCTGGAGGGGCGAGGGAAAGAATAGTCGAAACACGCCATATTTAAAATGCCAAAAATTTAAAATGCCGTTTATGCGTTCTAGACGCCATGCGCAGTGGTCTTTATTGTATACACCGTTTCATGATCTTCGAGATTGGTAATAACACTATATGAATCCTAAGGCTCGATTTCTCTTGTGGTCAATGGTATTGTTCCCTGCGATATATCAAACTCAATGTCTCAGATACGTAGTAGAGAAACACAGCCCCACTTTCTTTTTACACCCGATCCGCAGTATATATTGTGTAAAGTGGCAAATTTACACCGAATATCTATACTGTCGATTAGTCTGAGGAATATATGTCGTGATGTAGCAACGATAAACTTCCCTTTAGGGAAGGCGAGGGTAGAAGTCAACGAGCCCATCAACAATCCCGACAATTGCATGAATAGATCTAGATTTGGAAATCCAGGCGCGAGGCGACAGGAATTAAGAATATTTGATGACTTGGGGGCCGGTTAGCGGTTAAAGTGTTACCAGGGGTAACTTTAACCAAGTTCTATAGGATTTTCAAAAGACGTATTGATTTAGTATTTGTTTAGTATAGGACTCGTGAAAGTGACAGGAGTCACAATAGCTGTATGGTGATAGAAAGAGGGAGAGAAAGACTAGGAGTAGAATAGGTTATGCATGTGTCATCAGGCAAGGAAACAGCCACATCAGTAACACAGCGCCGTTCTTTGAGGCTACATCAGTAGTGCTAGGCAGTGAGACTTTGAATACAGTGAAAATGAATTGAAAGTAGTGGTAGAGCCTTAACGTGCTACCGCGGAACCATTTATAGATATCCCATGTAAACCATAGACCTATAGCCAAATTACAGCGCAAACTGGCTACAGGAACAACTAATAGCGTGACTAAACCATCACTACAAGGGTAGGAAAGAAGAAAGGGGTAGGGATACAGGGCCACTCTCGTGCGACCAGACTGTTTGTAGAGTTGGAGGAGAAGAACGTGTTTTGAATGCGTAGGACGGGAGGGGAGTTCAAAGGGGGTAGGCTCTTAAGCAAATAGCCTTATTTCACATGTTGAATAGGAAAAGACTAAAGGGAAAAGGTTTTTTGTGCCACTGTCCTAGGTATCGGGTGGGGGAGGTCAAAGTTGCATATATATATATGGACATCGGCATATGACCATGGTAGTGGATCGATTGTTTTTAAAAAGTGAGACTTCCTATATAACGGAGTTAGATGGTTAGAAGGCCAATATCGCTCAAGTTAGAAAGAATATACTTACTACTGGAAATTTCTCAATGTGAAGCCGAAAGCGCCATAATAAAGGTTCACCGATCCTGCAAGTTAAGACATACTATTGGCGCTCGAAATTTGCGGTGATTCAAGTTGCTCAAATGTATCAAGCAGGAAAAAAAGCTGTTGATAGTCTTTCTGTATGAGCTTTTCCTCAGGTGTGAGTTCTTCTGAATTTGAGATTTTGGCCTTCAAAGCCTTAGCCTGGGCCAACTGCTCGTCTGTCCAAGGACATTGAAGCTCCAGAGTGCTGCTGACTCTGGGGGGGTCACTGTGAACAACTAGTTGTCCATCTTGCGTATTGGTTATTTGGCCAGTCAGATTGCTAGGTTCATCACGGAGATAGAGTCTTTTTGGGACTTTAAAGACGCCTTGCCCGTTTTCTTCCTCAGGAGGGCCTCTCTTTCTTGGGTTCTCAACGATTTCGGTGAGAGGACCCCTTAGGCCAATCATTTTTTCTCTGGCTTGTCTGAATGCCGAGGTTACGATTTGCTGTCCTGTGCCTCGAACTGAAGAGATTCCGGCTGCTATTTTATATTTCAGCTGTCCAAGTTTTATTATTGTGGAACCAAGGTTTCTCACGATTGGAGATGTATGTGCGAGCTTCCATCAAGCGATCTGGACGAGGTTGAGTTCGGCCTTTGCGAGTCAGCTGCGAGATATTTTGTGTCAGTGTCTGGAAGGGCTTACTCCACTCAGGCCCTGCGTTTTGGGGTTCAATGTGCCTAAAGTTTTGGAGCATATCGGATTTTGACATCAGGAACTGCCCCAGATGAAGGCTTTGCGCTTCCGTTCCAGGCCCTTCAACTATACAATTGAAGCGATTTTTGAGGCGGTCCCAAGTATAGTCGTGCTGGGCGATAACTGCTCTATCGATTTTCTCTAGGCGTTTGGAGCGGAGGTATTCGAGGTGGTTTGCATCCTCCCAGCTTTCTTGGAAGAGGAGCATAGGTCCTGCATTGTTATTGCCAGAACCACGCAAGCTCCAGAGATGGTAGAATCGTTGTGCATGATTTTTAGCAACGAGGTGACCAACCAAATTAGATAGGGTAGTCATGACTCCAATTTCTGGACAGATGGGACAAGACAAGACTCCGCCATTGCGAAGCTCGACGATGTTTCCCTCGAGGTCCTTTTTCGTAATTCGTTTGAATGTACAGCCATTGTATTCCCAAACCGTATCGTCATCAATGTGGTGATTTGAATCATCGTACACAGTGACTGCCCTCTGGCTGGGCGTCTCAGGGGCTGAGCAGAGACCAAAAGTCAGAAAACCAGTCTCGAATGTTGGGAGCTGATGGTTTGGGCTTCTTGAAGGGAAGTCATGGCTGAAGGGGGGAGGGTATATATTATCTGGTTTCACCAATGGACTACCTAGGTAGTCTGCAGATGCTCAATTACTGAGGCTGGTGGCGTTGTAGGAAAAGATGCTGCAAAGGACAAAAATCACGGACACATGAAAGGATTGTATGGAAGAAGAATATTTTGAAAGTGACATTAAGGTGACTGGGACTTACCGGTGCTTGACATCTTGAAGATTATTTTATGCTCGTAGAAGTAGGCAGGATACCTATATAAGGTATACGGAGGAGATTGGGCTACCGATTGACGAGGATGATGGTTGAAGAGGGAGAGGGGCGTGGAGGAGGACGGGAGTACGGTCTTAAGGCGGAATGTATGAATAGCGTTGTACAAATTCATCTAATATTCTACAGTGCTGCGGCAACTGGGTGCTTGACATTTTGGGACGGAAACGATGGATCAATAGCTTAGACGGCTATCATTCAACACAGGTTCATACGATACTACGAGATTACGAGACTAACTACGAGACTATTTCATACTTTTCTTATGAAAATCATTATATATATCTTTACATACACCTAGCAACCGGCTCTATGGGCAATTAATTTAGGTAACTTTCGGGTGGATGTGTACGGTAGGTGCCTATACCTAGGCACTCGGTATCGGCCGTAGGTGTGTTGCCATGACGTTTGTAATGTTGTATTTTAATGGCCCTGGGTCAGCCCCGACTATACGCCAAGCATATATTGGTAGCGTTCCCGGGACCCCGGTAGCGAAGGAGCTAGCTCCACAAGCGCATTCAAAACGCGTCTTCCCTTGAATGGATGTTACGTTCGAGATCATTGGACTTGACTCAATCCCCTACTCTACCATCATTTACCGAATTCAATGCTAAAATGAGTAGCCAGCGTTCGATATCGAGCTTTTTTGCCCCGGTTGGTAGAACCACCTCTACTTCTAAATCTAGCTCTTCTTCTGCATCGAAACCGGGAAGCTCCAAACCCGTGCACAATCCCAAGGCGACCGGGTCAACATCGAAAGCTCTCCCTAAAACAACAGCTCCGAGCAAAACGAAAGCGAAAGCAAAGGCAACTTCGAAGCATGACGATAGCGAAAATGAAGCTGAAGGAGGAGAAGTGGAGGAAGAAAAGGAAGACGAAGACGAAGATGACTTACCAACAAGTCGATCATTTTCGAAACGTTTAAGAGCATTTAGCGTCCAGTCGGGTGGTCGACCTCTAGGCACAGACTCGGCTGCACCGGCTCCTAAGCGAGTTCGACTTGAGAGACGTAGGGTCGACGATGACGAAGAGGAAGAAGCGCAGATGGGAGAGCCAATCCAAGAGGACCAGGAAGATGAACCAGAAGAACCACTGCCACATAAACTGTCCCATGCCCCCCCTAAAAGATCCGGAAAAGGAATAATTACAGATAGATTTGCATTTTCTTCCAGTCAACTTGCGGATGGCTCAGTGCATGAGGAAGAAGCTATTTCCCCAGAGGAAGCTTTGAGAAGAAAGAAAAACCACGAGAAGTTCGTTCGAAAACTTGGTCGCCCCGGAGCATTTGAGCTCCGACAAAGGGAAAACGGTGAAGAAGGAGATGAGGAATTGGACGACGAGGAGGAAGAACCTGAACGGGTTCCTGAACCGAAGAAGGGATCGAAAGCAGCTGCGAAACGAGGGAAAAAGTTGACACCTTTGGAACAACAGGTTGTGGATATCAAAGAAAAACATATGGATACAGTACTAGTTGTTGAGGTTGGATACAAGTATCGATTCTTCGGAGAGGATGCAAGGGTAAGGCTATACATCTAAGACTGTACTGGAAATTTTTACTAATATCTATATAGATTGCTGCTAGCGTGCTCTCCATTGTTTGTATACCAGGAAGAATGAAATTTACATACGGTATGGGTCTTGTCTACTACCGCAAAGCCAAAATAAAATATCTAACAGTGAAGGCAGATCCCTCTGAGGCCCACCTTGATAAATTCGCATCCGCCAGTATTCCAGTTCATCGGCTTCACGTCCACGTTAAAAGGTGCATACCGATCTGATTTACCGCTTGTACCATACTGACTGATCGGCGTAGGTTGATAACAGCTGGATATAAAGTTGGTGTAGTTCGCCAGCTGGAGACTGCTGCATTAAAAGCTGCTGGCGACAACAGAAATGCTCCATTCGTGAGAAAACTTACGAATCTGTACACGAAGGGCACATACATCGATGATATTGATGGTGTGGATGACCATGATGCTGTTGGGGCAGGGTCTGGCGGCGCTGCTTCCACAGGCTATCTCCTTTGTATCACAGAAAAACTTGGCGGAGGCGCTGGAGCTGACGAGAAGGTTAAAGTCGGTATCCTCGCTGTTCAGCCGTCA
Organism: Orbilia blumenaviensis; assembly: GCA_036872755.1. Classification (NCBI taxonomy): domain Eukaryota; kingdom Fungi; phylum Ascomycota; class Orbiliomycetes; order Orbiliales; family Orbiliaceae; genus Orbilia; species Orbilia blumenaviensis. The sequence continues at coordinate 1,203,992 of JAVHNS010000001.1, forward strand.
ACAGGAGATATAATATATGACGAATTTGATGATGGATTCATGCGAACGGAAATTGAGACGAGACTGTTGCATAGTAAGTATTCATTGTAACACGTAGTAGTAGTTCAAAAACTGACAACGGTAGTCGCTCCATGCGAATTATTGATTCTTGGTGAACTTTCTAAGGCTACAGATAAACTCGTTACTCATCTTGCCGGTAGCACGTAGGTGATGCGACCCCTCTATTTTATGGCACGTAACTAAATATCGGTAGCAACAACGTTTTTGGGGACGGTGTACGTGTGGAGCGGGTAGAGCGGCCTAAAAATATGAACGCAACATCTTCAATCCATGTTTCTGGGTTCTATGCCGATAAAATAAAGAACGGCGAGGCGGACGTTCCTCAAGGTACGGATCTTTCGTCAACACGAACAGTATGTATAGGGCTGATTGCTGATACGGATATAGACTTGCTTGATATTGTAACTCAGCTACCAGACTTGGTCACAATTTGCTTATCAGCAATGATCACACATTTAACAGCCTATGGCCTTGAGCATGTGTTTGACCTTACCAAATATTTCAAGAGTTTTAGTGCTCGATCCCATATGTTACTAAATGGGAATACCCTTAGCAGTCTGGAGATCTATCGGAACCAAACCGATTTTTCAGAGAAAGGCAGCCTTTTTTGGACCCTAGATCATACATCGACACGCTTCGGGAGAAGGCTACTCAGGAAATGGGTTGGAAGGCCACTTTTAGACCGTCCTCAATTAGAGGCACGGATAAATGCTGTCGAAGAGATGTTATCTTCGACATCGGAGAGAACACAACAACTGAAAACTCTATTGACAACTGTTCGGTATGATCTCGAGAAGGGCCTGATCCGTATCTATTACGGCAAGGTACGTATATAACTCCACTAAATACTTGTGTTGCTAGATTCTAATATTACTCAAAAAGGCTACTCGACCAGAAGTATTCAATATTTTAAATACACTTCTCAAAATTTCAAAAACATTCAGAAGTGTCGAAACCCCAGATCAATGCGGCTATGTCTCCCCATTAATTAATGGAGCGATGGCTTCATTACCCGAAATACTAGAATCCGTTGAGGAGTACCTGAGCAAATTCGATCACAAAGCCGCCGCAAAAGATGACAAATATAGTTTCTTCAAAGAAACCGACGAGTATGACTTCATCTTGGATTCAAAAATGGCAATAAAAGGGGTCGAACTTGACCTTCAGGAGCACCTCGAGGATGCTGCTAAGGCAGTAAAGAAGAAAAGGCTGGATTATGTGACAGTTTCTGGAATCGACTATCTTGTTGAAATCGAAAATTCTGGTATTAAAAACGTTCCGGCATCATGGGTTAAGATCAGTGGAACGAAGAAGGTCTCTCGTTTTCACACGCCAGAAGTGCTTAGACTACTTCGAGAGAGGGATCAGAGGAAAGAGACGCTCGCGAACAACTGCGACCGTGCCTTCAAAGATTTTATGATACAGATAGCAGGTCAATACCAAGAATATAGAGATGCTGTCCAAAGCCTGGCAACCTTGGATTGCTTGGTTTCACTGGCCACTGTGGCCCAACTACCTGGGTACTGCAAACCTATCCTCACAGATGGTATTGGGATAAAGGTTAAGCAAGGGCGACATCCAATGGTCGAGCAGCTCTTGATCGATACATATGTTCCCAACGACATTGACTTGGGAGCAGGCCAAAGGAGGACATTATTGGTCACCGGACCAAATATGGGTGGCAAGAGTTCGTATGTGAGGCAGATCGCATTGATAGCCATTATGGCACAGATTGGGTCTTATGTCCCCGCTGATTCTGCAGAGATCGGCCTGTTGGACGCGGTATTTACGAGGATGGGAGCATTCGATAATATGATGACAGGAGAGGTAGGCATATGATCACTTGCAGAGGCTGTGGGTGTTGCATTTACTAACTGGGGGTTATCCTTTAGTCGACATTTATGGTGGAGCTTTCGGAAACAAGCGACATCCTTAAGCAGGCTACCCCGCGATCTCTTGTTATCCTTGATGAGCTAGGAAGGGGGACTTCGACCCATGATGGTGTTGCGATAGCATATTCAGTCTTGGACTACATGGTCAGCTCGATTAAGGCGATGACGCTCTTCGTTACACATTATCCGATTTTGGCACAGATGGAAAAGGCGTATCCGGGGGAAGTTGTGAATGCACATATGAAATTCGAGGAGGCGACGGATGGCAGCGAAGACATCACGTTCCTTTACCAAATCGCAGAAGGAACAGCACATCGGTCGTATGGCCTGAATGTGGCGAAACTAGCGAATGTGCCACAGGCGGTGCTTGACAGTAAGTGTTGCTAACCTGTTTATGGGGGGCTGAAAGCGGTGTATTGACCAATAGTATAGCTGCAGCCATCAAATCGAAAGAGCTAGAGGCGGAAATCAAAGCTCGAGAAACTGCACGATGGTGAGTTGTTGTGGCAAAGCAAATGCCTGTCAATGCAATGACTTCTAAATATATGCTAACGATGGAACCTCGTGATTAGGTTCGCGAATATTTTACAGGGGAATATAAACACCGAAGATGGATTATTGTCGGAGATATCGTCATTGTCGATATCTTGAGGTAAGCTGGTGCTCTGCTGCATTTGTCGCTTAAATGCATACTAGTCATGGAAAATTACAGAAGTTATGCAAAGAATTTTTACAAGCCTCAAGCCACAAAACCAAGGCTGATACCAGCACAGCACAAAGGTTTTTTTTTTTTTCTGTCTCGCGAGTTCCGTCTGTCCACGTTCTCTACGGTCGAAATTTCCAGCCACCGAGCCAAGTCTTTCTCTTTTTGTGTAACGGCTAGGAAAGACTTTCCAATGGGGGGTTAGGAATCTGCAGGTACGCACCTGTTTTTTGGGCGACGTCACAGCATGCGCGCGAAACCAAGACGCCAGCAGATGGGGGCGGAAGGTACTAAAAACAGTGCCCCCTCCTTCCTCATCTTGGTGAAGAACCTCTGGAGGGTAGATCGCCAAGTGGATGGTGAAGGTGGACATACATGCGTACATACATACATGCTTCTTGACAGAGACCGATCTCTCGATTTGATATTATCTTATAGCCTTTCCCTGATGTTTTCTAGCTTCTTTTAATATTGGCTTTACCCGTAGCAGGGTTTGAGCTAAGATTGGGACGTCATTTGTAGATAGCATCGGCAGATCTTGCCGACTTAGCTCGACTGTTTGTGATGCTAATATGCATTGCAGGTGTGAAGACGCCTGCATTTAACCAACCCCCATGCAAGAAGTCCGTTTCACGAACGCCATCATGGGAAGGAATCTTCGATGCAGCAGGTATAGCTCATGGACAGCACACCAACAGCAGCCAAAAGTTTAAAGTGGCTTGCAAGCATTACCCAGGTTCTTGCGATAGACGGACGACCCCAGCAGCTCGAGCGACCCAATCAAACGCCGTGGTAGGTTCCGCGAGCAAGAAAAATAGGCTTGAAAGCAGAAGCAGGACCACTATCTCATATCCATCCCGTCTTCCGGCAAACGGACCACAGACAGGAAACGACACAGATAAAACATGTTAGCAAAACACAACATGATTGTGTGAGCGAGAGATGACGATATCTCGATCTCGTCAGTTCCGAGCAAGTCAACCACTGAAAGCATGAGGGGAAATGTTTTATAAGGTGTAGTGTGGGTGTTCGTAAGGTGCTCACCACCCATTCGCCTCCTTCCCTCCGTCGAATGCGCCTCAATCGTTTCGGTATCGTTTAAGCACTCGTTTGAGATCTAGCTGCCTCCCCTTCTCCTCTGCCAAACGGAGCAATTCCATAGGCTACGGCCAGCTGCCCTTTTGCCATATCTCCGCCTGTCAGGTTTAATAAGTAGCCTACCGTTCCTGCTAAAACCCGTTCCTTTGGCTCGATTTGATCGATTGTTTGGGAGTTTCTCGGTCCACTTTTTCGATAACTTTCGACTCTTTTTAGCTGGTACTGCCGACGTGAAGCTGGTGCTTACTGTCGTCGATAATCAAACCGAATACGGGGCAATTTTGCATTGCATCGATTAGTCGCTTTTATCCTTTTGCTTGATACACTCGTTTATTTCATTTAAATTTTCTCTCTCTATTGTGAATCAGCCTAGTAGAGTGTTTTTTTCTCTTTTCGGGTTTGTTGGTTGGCTATTAGCTACTATAATAAAGGAGAAGGAGCAACCATGCAGGTCCACACTGCCCGTCCGACCTCCAACTTTTTCTCATACTTCAACTTACATTCGCAACCTCTCAACCACCATCAACGACAAGAAGCTTACCTTCAATCTCGCCCAAGAACTGTCTCCGTCGACAATGCTATCCTTCGCAAGCATATAGTTTATTCATACGCTCATTCTTCCAATATGTCTGTCCCTAGCAATACTAAGAACAACAACAACACTACCACCGTAAAACCCCGTCCGCTCGTTGAACAAGACTTCGAGGTCATCGGTCTTTCCGACGACTCTGATCCAGGAAACTCCACCGTCCGACCTCCTCCAGGAGCCGCCAGGCGAGCGAGCAGCAGCGCTGCTCTTAACCCGATAAGCATCCGTTCAAGATCTATTTCAAACGGCACAACTGCCCTTCCAACTACCGCAGGCAGAGATCTGGTCAATGGGAAGACCCGTCCTTCGATACCTGTAACACAGTCTTCTCCTGCGATCTCAATCGTAGATAACCACCTCGCACCACCTGCCCGATCGTCTAGGCGAAAGAAGTCGGCTCCGACACAGGTTCGCCCATCATCCCGACACTCAAGCCCTGGTCCACCGAGCCCCCGATCTGTATCCCTGAATATCTCGAGTGACGGCGCTGTTGGTACAACTAGCTCGTCAGGGGCAGGAAAGGGGCTCGGCTTACACACCCTTGCTCCCAAATATGGACAAACAGGGCGTAGGTCATCATGGCAACCAGGGAGGAAGAGTAAGACGGTTGAAGAAATAGAAAAGGAATGTGACGATGACGATGACGATGAAATTGATGCGCAAGTGGCATTGTGGAATATTCCTTTGTCCCCTAGGGCTGGGAAGTCGTTACCCTCGGGAGGGTCTAAAAGTCCGTCGCCGGATAGGTTGTCTAATGCTTCGGGTTCGAGGCGTAATAGCATTACCAATGGAGAATCGAAGATGGAAAGGGCAGAGACACCTACACCAGCACAGTCGACAATCTCATTGCCATCGCTTTCGAGATCAGAGTCCGGGGACTCGGAGCCAAGAGGGCGAATGCAGACCCGGATGAAGTCTTGGGGTGATGTGATGCATGAGCTTGGAAACGATGCGAAGGAGTTGACGGAAGCTTTGGAAAGATATGCTGATGAGGCCATGGAAGCGAAGGAAAAGGAGTTGCAGAAGCAAGTCAAGGCAGCAAGGAATACCTCGACTACACCGCCGAGGAGGGAGTCAAGAATTGCTCTGCCGCCTAAGCAGGTTTCTGAAGGTATCATGGGAGCACTACCAATCAGTAAGGAGAAAGAAGCTGCGCTGAGCCGAACTCGTCCTGGCTGGTTACCACCAAAATCAAAAATTGAAGAGGAGAAGCATTTGAAGGAGTACCAAGAGATGATGCGATTGTCGATTGAGTCAGGTATGGACATTTACTACCACCCGCTAGATCGTATTGTATCCTAATTTCTGTCTACAGAACGTAAGCGAGCCGAAAAGGAGCGACAGGAGGCTGCAGTTCGTGATAGGGCGAGGGAAGCTATCTATAAGGCTTGGGATGATAGGATCGTCCCCAATTGGAATCAAGCCATTCTTGAGCAAAATACTCGAGAATTGTGGTGGGCTGGTGTATCTCCGAAGTCTAGGGGAATTGTCTGGCAGCGTGCCATTGGGAACGCCCTAGCCATTACCGAAGAAACGTACAATATTGCCCTTGATCGAGCCAAGAAGCTTGAAGTCGAGCTGAACGCCCAAGAAGACCGACACCCATTGAAGGATCAGTTTACGGATATTAAAAAGGATGCTGAAAACACATTCCCAGAGTTGAAGTTATTCCAGAAGGATGGTCCTTTGCACCAGGCTTTGGTTGATGTCCTGATGGCATACAGCGTATACCGCAAGGATATTGGTTATTGCTTTGGTTTGCACGTCCTCACCGCCAACTTGCTTCTCAACCTGTCTGCGCCCGAGGCTTTCCAGACTTTGGCCAATCTTCTTAATCGGCAGTTGCCATTGTCCTTCTACACCCAGGACGAGCCACAGGTACGTTCAAAATCTTAAAGATCGAGCTTGCGTTCAGTTTACTAACATAGATTTTCCAGATCACTAATATCTACGCTGCCTTCCTTCGAGCTTTCCAATACAAACTCCCCAATCTCTATCAACATATTCACATCAAGCTCCAGCTCCCCCCACCCCTTTATCTTGAGGCTATGTTCACAACACTTTTCACACTACACGTCCCAATCGATATAGTATCTCGATTGTGGGACGTCTACGCCTTTGAAGGCGATGCATTCCTAATCCGATCTGCAGTTGCAGTGCTCGGTGTTTTGGAGAGCAAACTTTATGGATCTAAAGACGAAGTTATTGCTCTCCTTGGCTGGGAAGGCAAGGGTTGTTCCGACAGGAGCGACTGGAGACTCGGCAAAGAAGACGAGTTTATGGCGAAGGTTAGAAGCGCTGGGAAGGTTGAATCCGAGTAGACCAACCCAATTCGATATCATCACGATAATAAACAGCGACATGCGAGTACGACAACAAAAATTAAACGAAAGGAATTGTTAATGATGTCTTTTTTTTTGGGAATGTTCAACGTTTTAAAAAACGTATTTGTTCTGGTGTCGGAGTTCTGGATATACCAATACTACAGGAGGGATAAAAGGTGATACAAACTGCTTCCTTGTTCATAGGTCCTTTCGTTTTCCTCTCCCGTCATAAATTACGGAGGTCCTTAATCTAATACTGGTGCGGTTTTGTTCTCGAACGATAAACCTATACTATGCCCCTTCTTCTTCTCTGTTTTTAACTTTTTTATTCTTGTATACTTTTTGTTCCTCTGATTGTTCTTCAAGAGTCTCAAATCTCAGTGCGAGCTTGATTGAGCGGTTTTGTTAGCTATTTGCGAATGGCGTGTTTGGGGTTTTTCCATCTATATTACGCTTTTTTTCTCAAGCTGTTCTGAAGTACTATTCTTAGTGTACAACATTTTCCCTCCCGATTTCTTCTTTTAATACTATTACCTTCAAGGTCTCTATTCACAGCTATCTTCTCTTAATTTCATAAGCAACGTCCCGTTATAATTATAATATTACCTTTAGATACTTTGGGGTACACCGTAATAAATCTGTATTCAAATATTAATCGTCTACCAAGTCATGATTTGAAATGAAGAAAGCTATAGCCCTTAGAAAACGGCCTCCACGACATATATAGGCATACTCGAGATGTAGGCACAAGGCAAGGAACGGCACGTTTTCTTGTAATATACTAAATTCTATTCTTTAAAACTTTGATACCGGTCATGAAAACTAGACTAACGATGCAAATATAATACATGTATACGCTATAGCATGCTATAGTGCTACATTAATACCAACGAACGATGCAGGGCTTTTACGAGCTTTTCGCAGACACGGTAGTAACTTTGTACGCCAAAAAGGAAAACGGCTCTGTATTTGTTATATATCTCACCTATCACAGAAACCATAGCCTCTCTATTCTCTCTCTTCCTTCTCGGGGTTTACATCAGACTACTCCTCCCTCCGATTTCTGTACTGCTTTGCCCGCTCGGCATCTCTCCACTTCGTCCAACGATAAATTCATTGTAGATTCTAAGTAACCTCTTCCTCTCATCAGGCGCAATACTGGGCCTTGTGCTTTTCAAGGAGCTCTGTAGATGTTTCCAGCTGATAACTGGCTCGTCATCTCTTTCTTCTTCCTCCTGGACCTGATTGGTCTGTGTTTGTGGCACTTGTTTAGATGCATCTCCCTGAACTATTTTCTTCAATTTATCCAATTTCGCCATAACCGCTGCTCGTTCTGCGAACCGTGTCCTGGCGGCTTGGGTTCCATTCGTAAGGGCCTGAGTCGAGGATTCTCCTGTGCCATCCTTGTTCCCCATGGAGAAAGATATGTAGTCAATGGCTTCATTTCCGGCGCCTGCGTCGACTTTTCCTTTGCCCTTGCCACCATTTCCGAACCTTTCTACCTCCTCGTCCTGGCTAGCGATCACATCGTGGATAGCCTCAAGATGCGCATTATACAGCACAGCCTGCAAGTCGGCTCCACTGTAACCCTCCGTTAGATTTGCGATATCTTCTAATCCAATGCTCTCTTCGATCTTCAGCTTCAAACTCAATGCTCGAAGAATATCTACCCGATCCTCATGGTTGGGGAGGTCGCAAAGTAAACTCTTATCCAGACGACCAGGACGTAGCAAAGCAGGATCTATCAAATCAGGTCTTGAAGTGGCCGCAAGAACGTAGACGCCGTCCAACCCTTCAGCACCGTCCATTTGTGTCAACATCTGATTCACAACTCGGTCAGTCACACCAGTCGAGTCGTGTCCTCTCTTGGGTGCGATAGAGTCGAATTCGTCGAAGAAGAGAACACATGGTTTGGCAGCTGAAGCACGTTCGAAGAGGTCTCGCACAGACTTCTCGGATGCACCGATATACTTGTTAAGAATCTCGGGACCTTTGACGCTGATGAAATTGAGACCGCATTCGCCGGCTACAGCGGAGGCAAGTAGAGTTTTTCCGCATCCTGGGTATCCATAGAGCAGGAGACCAGACCGGAGACGAAGAGGGCAGTTAGCGAAGATTGGGGCGTAACGAGTTGGCCATTCAAGGGTTTCGAGCAAGATTTTACGAGTTTCTGTGAGGCCTGTGGATGCATGTTAGTATCGAGGACTATCTATGTCTATGCTGGGATCTGTCTGCATACCTCCAATATCCTTCCAAGCCGCACCACTAGTTTGAAGCTTGACTCCACGAAGCCCAGCTGGAACAAATCCTTTGATTGCTTTATCAAAATCCCTCCTTGCAAGAATGAGATCCGCTTCAGCATCATCGCTGCCGCTTTCTACAGCTCGCACAATTGCCTCGTGTCTAGCGCGACCAACGAGGAGTTGAAGATCAGCGGGCATATAGCCATCAGTCATTCCAGCAATATCCAACAATTCCAACCCTTTCTCAATTTTCAAAGTTGGTTCAGGCCCATTGGCCAAAGCCGCCGTATTTTTAACACGTATAGAGTTTGTATCTGCAGAAGACTTCTCGTCTGTGAGCCCGCCGACAGCTTGCTCTAACACCTGTCTTCTTCCCGCCTTATTTGGTGCTTTCAGTGTTATTATCTCACGGAAAATGTGGCCACCAACGATCAAACTGTTGACGCTTTCCTTGGCCTGTACTGTAGCTAGGATAACAACGTTTCCTGGACCAAGAACACTTGATTTGAGGTCTCGAATCGCCTTCCCAAAAGCTTCTGCAATATATCTGCTTCTGGTGGAATCTGCGTGCTCAACCTCTGCTGGAATCAACCGATCAAGGTCATCAAATACAATGACCGTGGGAGAGAACCATTTCGCTTCTGCAATTGCTCTGGAAAACGTGTCCTTGATGGTTTGAAGTCTCTCATCAGCGAACTTAGCGCAAGAGATCGGAAGGACATGGAAAAAGTGCTTCTTCTTCAAGATACTCGTGATAACGCTGACCAAGCTTGTTTTGCCGGATCCTCGTGCACCAGTTAATAGTACAGAGGCGGATCTAGTGAGGATGTTCAATGCTGTGTTGATTGCTTTGTCCACGCCAACTATGCTCCCTGGTGGCAGCACTGGTAGCGGAGTTTCGGATATCGAAAGTGGGACATGTGGACGGGATGTCGTAATCTCTGAGCCAAGCTCAAGGATATATTTCCGATCTCCACCTAGGATCCAGCCATGTCTGATTTCTGATCCATCAAGAATTAAGATACCCCCTGCAAACAGTGGCGAATCTGGTATGGCAGGAAGAACAAGCCGGTCACTCAGTGGTCCACCGAGAATATCTTCTCCCCATACAGATTTCTGTGATAGTACTTCCTTCACTCTTCTGACTGCCAAGTCGCTCTTCCAGTCCTTGCCGCTCCATCTTAGTGAGGATTGTTCGGACGCTGCCGACGAAGACAAAGTGCTAGCGGAGTATGGGCGGATTACAACCTTTGTCGTCGAGCCCTTGGGAAGCTGCTGGTGTGCTGCTTCAATGCGAATAACACAACCAACTACACTTTTGATATCCAACGCGTCGGCCAGCAGGTTAGAGACAGCGATATGTTTGAGATCGGGGGCATTCTTCCAAGGCAGCAGCTTAGCCACTACCCTTAGACTCGGCTTAATGATTTCGGGCGCATCTGGGGAAGCTGAACCAGCCACATCGTTGTTTGCTTGGTTGGGATCTGGAGGTGGAGCAAGGCCTGGAGGTCTTACGACAACCACGCTAACAAAGGCACACCCTCTCAATGCAGGAATAGCGAGGACTTCGGGGTCTAGATAGACGCAGTATGCGCCCTTTTGCTCTTCGGTTATGTCGAATGATTCGTGGGGTAGAGTGATAGCGCGAAAGAAAACTGGACCGCCACCACCGGAACCGGAACCGTCATCCCGTCGCTTTCCATGGCGTGTAGATGCCAGCGATTTTGCCTTGACACTCTTTCCTTGGTGGCTCATGCGCCTCTGGCGGGTTTTCGGGGCTACGATAACCTCCGCATTTGGCGCAATTTTTGCAAACCCAAAGGCTGAGGCTGCATCTTCAGGTTCAATTCGAGCGACTTTAATTGATGCTGTTGATGTAGGCGACAAGTATACGGTAAGGGGGTGGGCGAAAGTGATAGCTCTAATCTGAGAGAGCAGGTTAAGCTCGAGAAAGGTCGCATGGAGTTCGATGACTGAACCATAAGCTCAGGTTAGATTTCCCAATTCAAGTAATACTCTCAGTATAGAAGCTATAGAGAACGTACTTTCCCAGTCGGAAGCTGTCAATGGCTCGATGTGTATTGTGTGGGTTGTTGGTGGGTCGACATGGAGAAGGATATTAACCTATGCATGTCGCCATCAATGTTAGTAATCTGCCATACTATAAAAGTATTGTCAATTGTAATCTTCACCTTGCTCCCTTCAGTCAATCCAACATTCCTGGCGAAAGCAGAATCAATCTCGACACATCCTTCCAACGAATTACTCCTTTGAGATCCCGGGAAGGACCCGGCTCCTTGCGGTTGTAGCGGCTGCCTCTTGCTCGGCATGCCTGTCCATCCTGCGAATGCCTGCCGGGTAATCGTCGCCGGCCCGGTAATGGGACCGGCCTGCGGAGGGGCCTTGACACGCCATGATAATTCGACTACGACGTTCTGCGCGGGCTATATACCGAGATATATATGTTAGCCATTGGGTCCGGGTCGCGTGTCACATGCCCGAGGGAGCCGAAGCCAGGGGAGCATCTCTCTCTATCCCTCTCTCGACGTACCGTGTTCGAAGATACCAACACCGATACCAGGCCTGATGGGAGGTTGACGAGACAGTTCCGAAGAGCTGTGAGGCCGACGACGGCTGGGGTCTTTGTGGTTGGGCCTCGGCGCTGGGAGCTGGCCATGACTGACGGAGTGTGTTGGGTGTGGACGTGGTGGACTGGCGGTAGGCGGCCTGGCTGGGGGGAGAGCAATAAAGCCGAGAACCTTTCCCTTTGATTCTGCGAGCTTCAACTCCGGCTTCGACTTCGACTTCGACTAAACGACTGCAATTCTGGTTGAAACGGTTTCCACAATAACAACGTTAAGCTCTAACTTCGGTCTCTTCGTATCGGCACCGACGGCTGAATGATCGGGTCCTACAGAAAGCTGCTTTGTTCAGGGCAGAGAGCAGGCCGCTAGTAGCCATCCCGTTCGCGTTTGAGGGTCACCATGAAATTAGCCTGGCCCTATTCAGCAGCTCCCGGCGCCGACCTACCAGTAATGTGCCGAGGTTAGCACCACCACCAGCATCTCGGGCCTTGTCATGTAACATGCTCCCTGCTTACGTTGGCCTGCATCGATCCTTATATTGAGGCCTGCCTGCCCAGACCTGCACTGTGGTCCGGTGGGTCAACTTTTCCTCCGACTCACTCTCAGCGATCCAGGAACCCACGACATCCAAATAAAAAAACTTCCCCTTGTTTGTGGGGTAATTCGCTACAGCCAGCGAATTTTTTAAGATTTCGATCTGTCGGCCGATTTAGAACGCCGTACCCCGAAACGTAAACTGGTTACGACGCCCAGATGCTAGCAAACTTACTAATATCAGTCGTATCCGACGGCGGAGACAAGCCCGTGGCCTCCGTAAACTTTGGCCTGGAATGGGAGCCTCAAGGCTATAAAGGCCCCTGAACATGGCAAAGATCCAACATTTTTACCTTTTGGCTGGAAATACCATTTTTCAATACTACTAATCGCGGAACTTACTAAGTACTCCAGTAGTCATTCGAAAACCATATCCTCTGTGCCATAATTACCAACTATTAGCACAATCTGTACTAGTCCGGCAGCATCAAGCTTTTCGTCGCAATGACTAGCCTCGTTAATCGAGTTTTGTATGGCCGTCGCCATAACGTTACAGAGTCAACTCCAGATCCTGTTAGGATCGCCGAACCTGTAACGACCTTCCCGTCCCCAAACTTCAAGGAAAATGTCAAATATCTGGCATACGGCAGCAACCTTTCAGCAGAAACATTCTTGGGCAGGCGCGGGATCAAACCGCTATCACAAGTTAAAGTTCGGGTGCCGTCCTTGACCTTAAGTTTCAACCTCGCGGGTATTCCATATAAAGAACCACGTTTCGCCAATGTTCGGCCACGCGAAGGAGGAGATCAAGAGCTCATGGGGGTCGTGTACGAGGTTACACCACAGGATTACCGCACAATCTTGATGACTGAGGGTGGCTACAGTGTTATGGAAGTCACATGTATTCCACTGGAGCCCGTCAACGGTATCGACTCGTTTGAATCGAAAACTCTCATAGTTCCAGATAAAGGCACTCGAACAGCCCATAACGGCCTACCTTCGCTTCGATATCTCAATCTTCTGATAAAGGGGGCCAGGGAGCATTCGCTCCCGCAAGACTATCAAGATTACATCGCAAATACCGGTTACTATGAAGCAAAGAGCTTCAGGCAGAAACTTGGCTCTGTAGCTGTGCTTCTCACAGTTCTACCCGTAGTTATCTTCTTATTTGGTATCAGGAATTTCGTTAGCGATAAGGATGGGAAAGCGCCCCAGTGGCTAAATGATGCTCAAGTGTTCTGCTTTACACAGATATGGAATCTGTATGATTGTGTCTGGAAACCATTGTATGGGGATGGCGAGAGCACGAAGCATAGTGTGAAGAAGGCAGACGAGATTGTAGCGAATGCTGGCCCCGCCACAGAGAGAGATGCTTTGCTACTGAAGGCAGAAGAAGTCACTGCTGCCAACTGGCGTGAGCGCGAGGACAGTCGAGCCTAAGAACCATGAATACTTTCATCTGTACGTGTACATACGTATACCCACTTGGTTTTTGTTAGTAGTTAGATAGCATTTTGGAGTTAGCGACGGGAGTAATACTTGGCAGCCACGTAATCTTAGTTCCACTGTAGACTGTATATAGAATCTTCATTAATGTGTTATAGCCGCCGCCGACAACGGATAAATTCATGTTCTCGTGATATCAGCTGTGCCTGCAGACTTCAGGAAAGTTGGAAAGCTAGGTTGCGTTGTTGTGGTACCCCCAGCCTGCGCTCGCTGCCAAGGGAACGCGTCCACCAACCAGACCTCAGGCGCCAAACCAAAGACCTCGAAGAAACGGAATCGCAACCTCACTAACATAAACACAGCGTCTTCGATTCAATCAACTGCCACGACCCCTTCACGGCCCCTCATTTTTAAGCTCTAGAGAACCTGACGCTACATCGGCTGCGGCCGGTAATACCAATCTAAAATCATGTCTGCACAGAGACTCCCCGTTATCCGATTAAACATCGACTATACCAAACAGCAGGGTACGAAGAACTACCACGTTCAATTGGCTAGCTATATTGGAATCGATATGCTGACCACGCCGGCATAGCTGCTCTCGAGGATTTCCTCAAGGGGTTCAAGATATCACAGGCGGACCCCGCACAAGCTCTGCAGAACCTGAACATCGATGACGAAGACGAGGAGCTCCTTGGAGGCTCTAGATCTCAGGGACCAAAAGTCAAGTACCTTGAGATCTTGCAAAAAGTTGCAAATAGAGACCTCGATGCTGTAACAATTGAGCTAGATGACTTGGATAGAGTACGTTATAATATCTTTTGGTTGGTAGCGAGATAGATTCACTAACTCCTATGTGAATAATAGTGGGAGAAAACCAGCGGCGAAAATTTGAAGCTGGTAGATTCGATTACGAAGAATGCACACCATTATCTTGAAATTATGTCCAGAGCAATCGATAAGGCTATGCCCAAGGAGACCGTAGATATCACCTATAAAGACGATGTCATCGACGTTATTATAAGTCACCGACGGGCCAGGGCTGAGACCCTAGCCGAGGAAAGCACGCAAACAGAGGATCCAGCTTCTCTTCTGCCACCTGATCTCGTTCGTCGATATCAGGTGTACTTCAAGCCGTTGACCGACCCTAATAGAGCGGGAAAGGCTTTGGCTGTAAGGCAAGTTAAGGGAGAGTTACTCGGACATTTGATTACTGTCCGAGGTATTGCTACCCGTGTTTCGGATGTCAAACCCGCCGTCATGGTCAATGCATACACTTGCGACCGATGCGGCAACGAAATCTTCCAGGAAGTGAAGACGAAACAGTTTATGCCACTCCAGGAATGTCCTTCAGATCAGTGCAAGAAGAATGACGCAAAGGGACAGCTTTTCATGGCCACACGAGCCAGCAAATTTCTCCCGTTCCAGGATGTGCGTATTCAAGAGATGTCCGATCAAGTTCCCGTTGGGCATATTCCGCGTTCAATTACAATCCAGTGCCACGGCGCCCAGACAAGGACGATCAATCCTGGAGATGTCATTGATGTTGCTGGTATCTTTTTGCCAACTCCATACACCGGGTTCAGGGCTATCAGGGCTGGTCTTTTGACGGATACGTATCTCGAGGCTCAGCACGTCACACAGCACAAAAAGCAGTACCACGAAATCGGAAATATCGATGGGGAGACTCAGAAACGTATTGATGAGCTTCGGAGCACCAATGACTTATATGATCATCTTGCAATGTCTATTGCGCCTGAAATATTCGGGCACCTCGACGTAAAGAAAGCACTACTTCTTCTACTTATTGGTGGTGTGACTAAGGAGATGGGAGATGGTATGAAGATTCGTGGAGATATCAACATTTGCTTGATGGGTGATCCCGGTGTGGCTAAATCGCAGCTGCTCAAGTATATCGGAAAGGTGGCACCTCGTGGTGTCTACACCACTGGCCGTGGTTCTTCTGGTGTTGGTCTCACCGCTGCCGTTATGAGAGACCCAGTAACAGACGAGATGATTTTGGAGGGTGGCGCTCTTGTGCTTGCTGATAATGGTATTTGCTGCATCGACGAATTCGACAAGATGGACGACAGTGATCGTACAGCTATTCACGAAGTCATGGAGCAACAGACCATTTCCATTTCCAAGGCTGGAATTACAACAACCTTGAACGCTCGTACATCTATTGTCGCGGCTGCCAATCCCCTCTACGGCCGCTACAATCCGAAGGTCTCGCCGGTCGAGAACATCAACCTTCCTGCTGCTTTGTTGTCTCGTTTCGATATCCTCTTCCTCATCTTAGATACCCCTACTCGCGAAAACGATGAGCAGCTCGCCCGCCATGTTACTTACGTGCACATGGAAAACAGACATCCAGAAATGAACTTCACCCCACTATCTCCATTTGAAATGCGGGCGTATATCAGTAAAGCACGTCAGTTCCGCCCAGTCGTTCCCAAAGATGTCTCTGAATATATTGTCTCGGCTTATGTCCGTATGCGGCAAGCTATGAAGAAGGACACCGAGAACCGACGCCAAGTCACGCCCAGAACTCTGCTCGCTCTTGTCCGTTTCTCACAAGCATTGGCCCGACTGCGCTTCAGCGACCGAGTAGAGATGGACGATGTCGACGAGGCCTTGCGATTAACCGAGGTCGCCATGGCCAGTTTGTATGAGAAGGACCTCGGAGATATTGATACAACTACAACTACGAAGATTTATCATATTATCAAGACTATGGCACAGTCGAATCCTGGCGCCGAGCTATTAATCTCGGAAATTAGAAGCCGAGTTTTGGCGAGAGGCTTTAGAGACAACGACCTTATGGAAACGATTGAGACGTACGAGGGCTTGGATGTAAGTTATTACCCTTGGATATGTACTCACGTGGCTTCCTTGCTAATATCACTAAACAGGTTTGGCAAACTACTGGCGAGGGCACGCGGCTGCTCTTCATCCATCTCGAAAATGATGATGCCGATGAAGATGTTGAGATGGACCTCTAGTACACTTAGTTGGCCTGAAACATCGACATTTTGGGACGGCCGTCAATGCTACAAGGTCAGATGACATTGCCATTTGATTTTTTGTAACGTAACATGTATTTTATTCATAGACCCGACAGCGTTCTTTCATTTGGAGTGTACTTAGCATCATATCAAGAGCACAAGGTAATAATGTTGAGAGGAAAACCAGCATAGGCTTTCTGAAATGATTCATTGGTTTTCATGCCAACCAAAAGTGGCGGCGATGAGCTCCCCACCACTAAAGTTTATCGATTGCCACTCTATAGCTCTATTTAACTAGGGTGGCTGTGCAGGGTAACCGCTAGTATCGATATCGACGTTATTGATCACCGCCTACCACATACGGTTTATGTAGGCGTAGATGGCCTGAGGATCACCCACAGTCTACTATGCAAGAATAGCCTAGTCAATTTATAACAACTCGCCAGTCTAGAACATGATCCGTGCTTGAGCGCTATACGTATGGTCGGTTCCGAGGTATGTTATAATGTTAGTTTATGTATGTACCCTACATCAGTTGCAGCGATGGCCATTGCATCGATAGGTGCAGCTATCATAGTCGGCCGGTCGGTCTTTCATGTATGTTCCTTAGACATCGATCCTATGAAGACGCATTGTGCATAAAGGATAGGACTTGAGAGCAAGGTTAATTGAAATGCGCACCAATACCCATACGGCGCTGAAAGCTTGCTGAAGTCGACATGTCTCAGCGACATAGAGGAGCATGCCATGTCGTTAGCAATTGAACCCTTGTATAGATACTCTCGATCCTAACGATGCATTGCATTGCTGTTACATACATCTATACCATGTCTATACATCTATGCCTCATTATCGAGAAACATCTGCAGGCCATATGCATCTACTGACGGTCTCCCCATGAGAAGTAGAACAAAGGGCATACTAATCGGTTGTCGATGCGAGAAAAGCCGCAACTTCTAAAAAATTTAAAAAGAAACCGCCAACCTGTTTTTTATTTTTCTTGGACAAGCTTTTTGGGACAGTGTCCCACGTTCTTGGGGCTACACTGGATACGGGAGGGGGGTTAGGTGGGGAGCAATCGGAGAGGCAGACGCATAGTGGAGAGGGTCTAGGATATACCCGACGAAAGGACAGTTGAGCCCACGCGGGTAACAGCAAGCCGTAGGAGCTACCCCAGTCGAACCACAGCTGTTTCGTCTACTTAGCGAACCCGCGAGTTATACGGTATATTTTCTTCTTCTCCCAAATTCCGAACCAACGTCTAAGTCTAGGATTTAAAAGGTTACCAGGAATTTCAAGAAAAAAAAAATATACTGCAACCCGCACTGTCCACAGTCCCTGTTATACTTTCAAAAGTGGGTCCAACGGCCCACGCTAAAATCGGGTTTGGTGTTGAGGTTGACGTTAGGATTGTGCAGCCCAAAAACCTCGTGCAGCGCAAGCGCGGTGGGTCCCGCCGAACGATTCGATTCGGCTTCTATGCAGCAACCCCATGCTGTCCTAGTTTGGGGATACGGAAGCTACTGTGGTATTTGATAGCCGGGTTGGCATTGTCGCCAATGTAATGCGGAGAACTACTCACTGCCCCCAGGATACCCTTGGGGCCCATATGAGTCGGCTGCGGCTTCGATACAGAGCTTGATTTAATATTATAGCTTACCAGACTTTTCTTATCGACAAAATGCATATGCATGTTCTCTTCACAATCAAATCCGTCTGGCTAGTCTCCGGATCCATCGTACGTAAGAGTGTCTCGATTATAAGCGTCAAACCCAAAAATTCCCCGCGAGTTCGTAATCCCTGTTTTCTAGCGTCTGTCTACCGGCCGTTTTCTCGAACGGAATGTCTCCAATTGACGAATTAGATGTCAACATCTTTTGTTCATGCACTTCCACCCTCCGCCTTGACTCGGATCGTGATAGCTTTGAAGCTCCAGAGGTAGCTAGCTCCCACAGCTGTAGCTCAAAGTTACCCATAGCTGTTCGACATCGACAGCTTCCTTCGATCCTAAATTTCTTTTACTGAAAATGCACATACCACCTACCCCCGCTCCCCAGTTGACCCCGAGGACTATAGACATAGTTCGGGACGCTAGCACCTCGTCCCCATACTCCCTGGTTTTCGATCTGCAGCTCGGCCAGGCCTATAATGCCTCCCCGCGACACATGTACCCTCTTGTACACTTGTACCCACGATTTTGAACACCCCCTCCTCTAAATCTAAACTCTCCGAGAGATAACTATGCCTCGATCCAGCATTTGTTGAACAATACTACCTACCCCGCCATGAAACGGTATCGATAATAGACAGAAGATCCTAGTATCGATATGAGACTTTGTTGCCGAAGAGGTATAGAGGGTGGATGGTGAGCTCGTTGACCTACCTATACTCATGTCAAGTTGTCCTCTTGGCAACGACATGAACTCTACCTTTTGTCTAAAGTATAGTATCAAGCCATTGGTCAATTGGTAGATATCCTAGCTAGTTGGAATAGAGACATTATTTTACACCCGGGCTCCCTGTCAATTGACGGGTGGCGAATGATGTGCTTTTTGTGGCTGCAAAAGAAACTCTTACTGGCCTAGATTTCATGCCTTTTGTGCGCTCCGTGTACCGTGTTGCGGCTTTCAAGATGCAACAGATGACAGATAATTACTAGAATATGTCATCTGATCATTGACAGACGGAAGCGTCGTAGTCCCACAATGCAAACAAAACAACCATACTTTTTTGCCCACTCGGAATGCTTCCTCTAACGGACGGACGGTCATGTATGTGATCTGTCCGAAAAGTCGGCCTATTGACATACTTTCTGTGCAATATTTTGTGGGACTTCAACTAATAGCGTATTAATTAAATAATAGATCCACTAAAAAGCTAAAGGACTTTGTGTGTGCACATGTATGGGCCGTGCATATGTGAAGTACGAAGTGTACGTAGACGTCTACGGCCTTTTTGAGTTTCACCAAGCTCGCCATGAAAACTAACAGGGTCCAAGGATCCTAGGGATCGGTCGATTTCGAGTAATTTGACAAATTGTTAACAATTACTGGGAATAGGTCAGCTAGATCAAATTGAGCCAAGGCTCTAGAATTGGGTTTACGATCCGAGCGATCTGGCCCAACGCATTTTCAGCGTTGTATTTTGTAGGCCATTTCTGCTGAATGCTAGATGCTCAAAAAAGGTTCTTGACATCAATTTTCAATTTTGAAGTGGTATACTGTTTGGCTATCTGAATTCCAATCAATAAGGAAATGAATAGGTTTGACCCCTTCATTCATATATACTATTGACAGATTACGTTAACACCATGATCCCAGGTTTTCGATTATCGATGACAATGTGGCACTTGATTCTACACAACTATGACCGAGTCAATGTCGGCGCTGATGCATCGATGAAGAAAGGTGTTAAAATAAACCTCGAGTTTACTTCGCCCAGTGAACCACTTTGTCTGATAGGTTATATATAGGTATTTATGATCAGCGAGCACGGCGGACCAAGCCATCTACGTTATAATATGCTCCGATATCCGCCAGTGGCGCCAGGCTAAAATATTAGCCCCATATTCTCACGTGCTCACCGGTCTCAGACGTTTCCAGTATAGTAAAATCGCGCGCCATACCGTCCTCATCATCAATAATACAACTCGTCGAGTGAGATTTGAGTACGTGATTTTTTTTTTTTTTGCCCAAGGTATTTGTCTGTGTGTAAATGCATTCAATTTCGGAGCATTCTCGGGGAAGAACCTGGAAATTTTTCTTGCCTGTTTTCCGAGCTGCTTTTTCCTTGCCTGGTCACGACCCGCACCTCTTTAGTAATTAATTTACTCGGAAATTTTCATACCTGAGATTGGAGACGGCCATTTTTTTATTTAGGCGAAACCATCCATATTAATTAAGCTTAACTTAGCAGCCGCCCGTGGCCAGAATAACCCTGTACTAAATCTACCAAACCTACCATGTTACTGGCTCTTTGCGTGAGATTTAGTATAATTGCATCAGATAACTGATTATCAATCGATATCATCATTGGGGTTTTTAAATTATTTCAAAAGCGGCAAAAATACATGTGTACATTCTCAGGTCTTCTTACGTTCATGGAGAACTAGTTTCATTTATAGTTTGGTGGCATACCACTCCACCGGTATAATTATAAGCACTTTAAAGCACTCCAGTTGTGCTCACAACAGATGTATACATTTATTCGATCTTCGTGATACTTGCTAAAAATATATATATTCCTTTTCTCATATCTAGACAAATACATTTCCTCAAACCAGGAGAATGTGGCAATAGACAGAATAAATACCGCAGTGGTTCCACCTCTTCAAAATCCAACTATTTCGCCCGAATCTACAAGGTGTACACGAAGTCTGGTCTCATATCCCCACGGTCCATAATTTCCTTTTCGTCCAGTCCCTGAACCCAATGGTCCCGTTCTCCGCGAAGGCGCTTGCTGTTTTCCCTTTTGAGTAAAATATAGTTTACGATAGATCCACCCAACAAACATGCTGCAAGGTAGACTAGTACGACAAGATGACTATTTGATAAGACGTTAAAATTGACCCAATATAAATGTGGTGGGTAGCGGGTTGGGAGGCCTACCCTGGTCTATACCACGGCGAATCTCGCCCCTGGTAAACATTTGATGACATAACTCCGTTTAGATCTAAGGATTTGAGAGTTAGTTATCCGAGAAAAGTCATTTATATAGGTTCATTGTATTAACTTACTTCCCCATCTATCCAAAGTTTGTCAGCCGTCAGTAAGATGCTTTTTAGATTTGGCCAGGAGCAAGGGCTTACCCAATAACTAATCCTAATACAAAACCTCTCTTGTACACACCTTCGGTATTGTTGGATACCCAGGTGATAGTATTTGAAATGCAAGGGTAGACACCCATCGCAGCGAGGAAGGTCCCGGCATACGAAAGCTTGTAGTTCTTGCTACCCAACAAAATGCAATACCCTGCGACCGCAATGATTGCGAAACCTATGTTGAAAACACCGCGTTGTTTGAAGCGGTCCGCCAAGTACCCGACGATGATTGTAAAAATACAGGCGACAGCATAGACCGGAACTCTGGGGCTACTAGTTAGCTTACCACTCTATATATAATGGTATTGACGTTAGTACGTACGTAAGTAACTGTGCCTCGGTAGACTTGTAGCCAAGATTGCTGATAATGGTGGGCAAGAAAAGTGAGAATGCGTATAAGGCGCCATCGACACCCATATACATAATCATTCCCAGATATGTCTTCCAGTCGGTCAAGCTCTGCTTGACATATTTGAACTGGAATGATTCGTGGTTGGCGCTAGCCTGGTTATCGGCTCGGAGACGTCGAATAACACGGAGCCGTTCATCCTCAGATAAGAAGTGTGCTTCATCAGGGAAGTCGACGAGGATAAAGTATGAAGCAACCCCGATCAGCGTTGTCGCAATTCCTTCAAGAATCTAATGCAAGATTATTAGGAAACTCCTGGCTATCTCTGATTGATAGAGACAAATTTGAACTCACAAAGATCCAGGCCCAGCCCTGTAATCCAGCTATGCCATCCATCTCGTTGATAGCGGCTGCCAGAAGACCACCAAAAGAACCGCTGACAGCAGCAGCAGAAAAGAAAATAGCAGCTCTGATACCGAATTCACTTCTCTTGTACCAGCAAGAAAGATAGTAGTTGACACCAGGGAAAAGACCGGCTTCCCATAGACCCAACCACCATCTAGCAGCCATCAACCCAGACCAGCTATGCAACAAATAATGTTAGCCCGTCATTACTTTTAAAACGCCAGCATATATAATCTCCTGGGATCCAAACATACTTCTTAACTAGGCCCATTAAAGTCATGCAGATACCCCAGACAACCATGATAATTGTGAACCATATTCTTGGTCTTAACTTCTTGAGCAACACATTGGAAATTGGTTCGAATACCGAATACGACACGAAGAATATCGATAGGGCAGCATTGTATTGACCGCTGGTCATATTATGTAGATCCTCTGAATGAGTTTCATCGAGTCAACTAACCGTCATTATCAATCCAGTTGGGAAAAGGATATATGCATACTTTGCAAACCCACAATTTTAGCATTTCCAATATCTGCAACACATATTAGCCTCGAAGTTGTTGGATGTTCAAATGCGGCAGGTGCCTACTCGTTCGATCAAGGAATGAGGCAAGATATAAGACGCAGAGCCATGGGATGAGCCTAAACAAGAGTTGGGTTAGAGACTAACTTATGAGCAAAGCAAAGGAGGCATATTCCCTACCTATAATCTAGTTTCCGTATCAATTGCCGTTCCTGGTAAGAAAAATGTTTCAGTAAGCTATCAGAGACCTCAACATTTGAGTGACTGAAATTTCAAGAAATTTCTTGCAGGTTATAGTACCAGTTCTGCTCTCTCTTCTTCTGTTTTGCCCTCATCTGGGTCACGGAATTCCTCAATGATAGAGCCTTCTAATCCTCTGGTTGGAGACTCAATTCTCTCCACCGTCGCCTTTTCAGTGTCATCTTTAAAGACTGACATGGCTGCGAAAGATTTCAGAATAAATTATATAAAAAACACTGCCAAAAAAGAAACAATTACGAAATATAGTCGTAAGCCAGTGAGCTGAGAATGAAACCCTGGATTCCAAAGAATAATTAATGTCGATCGTCAAGCGGGCCCTCCCGGTTTATATACCCAAGAGACCTCTGTATTCCTCACCAGCGAACTAGTTTTTAAGTAACAAACTACCATAAGACCTTCCTAGCGAATGTTACATGCCTTCTGCCCATCGCAATGTCGCATTCAATAATTTTGCTTTTTAAGAAATTGAAAGAGCGCTGGTCAATGTACTTTCCCTCCTGTACCCAGGTGTTGAAAATCTGGGGCATGGGGACGAGAAACATAGATGACAAGGGTCCTGGACCTTCCCTGCTCTTTTTTGCGACAGAGGTGCTCTCATCCATGATGTAACACACAAAATCGTTCAAGCTTTTCCATGCGTTTTGATTGCATATACTCGTTTCCCGGATGGCCACAATTGTTCCCAATGATTACTTCTGATTGTCGTACGAGAAGGCCAAATTTGTGCAACGGGTATCCCATATTTTTCTTCTGTATCAAGGTTTAGAAAGTTTGGATCAAAGTCACGCATGGTATCTGGCAATCTCGAAAGAAGCCGGTTTGGCTGGTTGCCGCCGGTCTGGTCCCGCAACTGAGCGCTTGGCAACCGTAGTGTGGAGAAGAAGCTTTTTGTGGGGAACTCGGCACCAGATTCTCCGTCTTGGGTGCTGTAGCTTACCTCGAACACGTCGAAATCTCGTTGATAAGCAGCATTATCATCTCGAAATTATAAGATATGGCCATGCGGAGAAGATTGATTAGAAATCCCTGTTCGGTGGTCCCCCAAAGTTCCTTTCGACCTAAAACCAGTTAAAAGTGAAGAAATAGTCCGTGGTTGCATCCCATGAACCCAAACCACAACTATGTGAATCTCGAAAAAAATCTCGAGGTTTAAATTTTGTTGAGGGTCTTCTTATCCAGATCATTCACGTGGACCCAATTAGACATTGATATTGTAGGGTCTGTAGTTTCCTCGGGGCAATTTTTCTAACTACGTGGGGTTTCTCGTCTTGTGTTACTTATCAAGACTTTTAGTTCAATTCTCGGTCGATTGTTGAGCGGGTGGCTACGCCAGGCGAGTTTTAGACTTTTGGGCGGGGATCGAAGAAAGCAGACAGGCGAGTTTCTGCCCTGCTCGACCGGATAATGCATGGTCGGCGCGGCCGGCATTGGGTAAAGTAGATCACTAGTGTTTAATAGTGAAATATCTCGAATAAGTTGCAGTCGGTGCCTTTTTGCATTCAATTCGCGCATACCCCCCAAATATTGACGCAGTTGCCTGAAAACAAAGTTGGTAATTTTTTTTAGCGTCGACGTCCCATCAGTCTTGGCTGCGAAACGCGCATATAGGTACCCGGATAGAAATGCGATATCAAGATCTAGGATATCCGCCATGATATCAAAATTCGAGGGGTATGACGGCCAGATGGGTTTGGAAATAACCTCGGAATAGAAAATGATTTGCAGAAATCGAACAAACTTTTTTTTTTCAGTCACTTGTTGAAGACTTTCGAACATCCCGAAGCTCGGTGCCGCATATATGTGTAACCCATTATATACCCAGATCCCTGACGGCGATCTAAGCTGCGCATCCAACCCTTCAGAGGTACCTCGAAATCTTTTGACGACTTGTACTTGGCCCACATTTAAATACAAAACATTCCGGCTAGCGTAGCCACAATCGAGAGATATCACTGGTGGAAGTCAATTATCGATATCGCTGATTCGCAATCTTCGACATGCATGCACATTCGAATGTTCGTCCCACGAGGTCGAGCCTTGTGGCGTTATACTTGCATATAATTACAGGCATCTTGTGCCTTTCGCCCGAATTAATAATCCTCGTATCGAGGCACGTCGACACATAAAACCATCTGGTGATCCGAGGTTATTTCAACCTCATAGCATGATACTAGAGCCTCTTCAATCTAGGCATCTAATGCGGGGTCCTTCGTATCCCAACCCGTCTTATCTACATATCTCCACTTGAGCGATCTAAGCCAGGGAACACTGCCGTTGTATCCTCGAACGCGCATATGCAGGCCATAAACAGGCACGAATGATCCGATAGGGCGTTAGCTCGCGATCAGAGTTTCGCTACCACAATATAAAGTCGACGTGTGGATTCTATTACCAATCCCGTTTGGATAGGTAGATTTAGCTCAGACCTTTCGGAATGCAGCCCGACTCCAAGAAGGTCAATATATATCAACCTAGCCAAATAGTTAGAGTTCCGTGAACCGTAGATCCCGATGTCCGAATACAAGCCGGAATCCCATACCTAAACCAGGGTAACGACTCTGCTTTTCAATCCGGGATGCCGGTTCTCTGTGCTAGCTAGTAGGTGAAAATTTATACTGAGGTTGTACAGCGAAACTGGAGCTTGGGACAATGAAGATCAGCCGGACTACCTGCCCAAAAAACGTTTACTACCTCCCGAAATAGTTATGCATGTTTCCTATATCGACCATCAGGCTATAGTAAGGATTAGAAACCGAAATGTATTTTATAAAACTTAGTATTCAGATATTTGTCGATGATGCCCTAACGAGACTAATCGAATTGGTAGAAATGTAGTTCATGGGACCAGAGGTAGTCGGATTTAAACGCCATTTGACTATCACCTATTTGGGAAGTAAATTCGAATTTATTCCTTGACGGACCCAACTACGAGTGAGGACTCTAGCTTTAAAACGGTTCCAAAACCTTTATATTATCACCCTGTATCCTAGCCTTCAGTTTTCCCCTTTGAGGCTCTTTCATCATTAAGCTTATTAAACTTAGTCTCAGTGCCAGACCCCGGACAGCTATTGAGAAATTAAGTTTACACTATCTATACGATAAGTATGAAGTCCGAATATTACACCAACTATGCCCCAGCCTTTTAGAATTCTTGTCCAAACTATAATGACCCGAATAACGTGAGTCCGTGCGTCAGGTTGACGTTACGGTTATTTGCCCAAGAGAGTGTGTTCACCATTCGCTGTACAACACACTATTTGTTGTATTTTTCGAGGCTACAGAACTGCTTCGATCACAGCAGTCTCGGCACGGCATATAGCGCACACAGGAGAATGCAATGCCACATTCTTATCATTTTGTGATATGTTGATCTGCAGGGCTCCTGTTTGGGGAAACACTTTATCCGCCTATGTTTTACGACTTGAAAATTTTGCATCATATTATTTTATTCTACGATTCTAACTCGTCGACGGTGCGCAGCGCAGCCATTCATATCATGTAGCATGTAAACGCCTCCTCTAGGCTGAGCATCATGGGGTGCTCAATTTACAAAATAAATGACCAATGTTATATAGAATACTACTTTTCTTTCGAAGCTTATGCAGCCCATTTGCAGATCCACGCATTGCTCATGCCGGGAAATGCGGAGACGGCACGGGTCGACAAAAGGGCTGAGCTCATAGCCAGGACTCTACTGACCGCAATATTCCGCTGAATGCAGAACCTGTAGCATTCTTGTGACCCCTTACCCCGCTTTGACAAAGAGATAGCCGCCGATCGCGACGTAGGGATCTTTCAATTGACAGGTTTGTGTAGCCTCGGCGTCAATTACTCCAGTAATTTTACATGTTCCTGAGCTCTGTCGGGATACCTTACCTAAAGCCCGAGGCCACGAAATCTCGATTTGCATGGTTTACAAACTTGGAAATAGCATGCATGTGCATTACAAACCATGTGCGGCTGATAGACTGGACTTGATCAGACATCAATTGTTCAATTCAAATCGTCGTATGTGACAGAATCTACCGGTTAAATTTCCCGTCAATTTGATGGCAAAAAAAAAAAAAAAGAAAAAGTGAGAGGTCGGCCTTCCACCTGATTGATATTGCCACCAAATTTTATATATAAATACCTTCGGTAGCTGAGCAAAAGGTCTTCCATTTCTTAATTGACAAGCGGTAAAGAATCTTTATACTTCTTATCGAACTATTAGTTTTCTCATAGCAACCGGTATATAACAGAACATCTGCCAACATGTCTCTCCGAATTGATGACGTGGAGGGCATGCAATACCCCCGTGGTGTTGCTGCATCCCAAAAAGACTATGATTTCTTCAATCAGCAATATGCCACTTCAACTCATCAAGAGGACCATGATATGTATCCCAGTCTCATCGTACAGCCAAAAGGCGATGCCGACGTTATAAGGACCGTAAAATGGGCAAAAGAAAAGGGTGTCGCTGTAGCTGTCAAAAGCGGAGGCCACCAATATAGCGGCGCATCATCCACTGGTGGGGAAAACATCCAACTTGATCTCACACACACCTACAAGGATATGATGGCATACACTGGATTTGCGGAAGCGACCACTCAATACGTCTATATCGGTGTTAGCAACCGAATGAAGGACTTAAATGCGTATCTCACGTTTAATGGGTTATTCGTCCCACACGGTCAATGCGCCTATGTCTGTGTCGGTGGACACGCGCAGACTGGAGGTTACGGCCAGCTCGGTCGAAGTTTCGGGCTGCTCGGCGATCATATCAGGATGATTCGCATGATTGATCACGAAGGTGCGGTTCAAGAATTCAGCCAATTTGATAAACCCGACCTCTTTTGGGCAATCCTCGGAGGTAGCCCAGGTAATTTCGGTATTATTACCCACTATGTCATCGAGGTCTACAAGGCTTCCGAGTACATGGGCGCCATCAAGGCACAGCCGGGACTTAAATATAAAGGTCCCCATGGCCTTAAGGGTCTCTGGGTTTATACCAAGGAAACTCTCACAACGCTACTCAAATATTTGGCGCAAATGTCAAACGACCCTGAATTCCCACGAAATTACGACCTTTGCGTCAATGTTCTTAGCGTAGACTTTGATATTCGAAGTCTGTTCAAGGAACTACAGGAAACCAAGATATGGGAGGAAATTCAAGAAAAAATCAAGAAACTTTTGGGGGGTTCGCAAGACGGCACCGGTGATAACGAATTTCTTGATTTTCTGGGGGGCAGGACCCCTGCGCTCATTGTCGTATATGCCCAATGGTGCCCCGTCAATAAAGACGATGTATACGACCAAAAGGTTGATGGCTGGTTCAAGCAGTTCCGAGACCTCAGCGGGTTATTCACTCATTGGGCTCTTAAGATCAACGAGTGGGATAAAGATATGGCTACGATGACTGGTGAATGGATATTCCCTAAGAGAAGGGAATTCGATCTTCCTTACGTCAAGCGCACATACTCTACGAACCAGACGAACCTTTCAGACAAATGGATTGATACTGTTGTCCATCGTATCGATCTAATTGTCAATCCAAAGCATTTCAAGGAGGTCAACAGCGCACCGGGCTCCAAGGGGGACCAACATTATGAACGTTATATAAATTGCAAAATTGCCGCGCAAATCCAGAGCTTTGGTGGGAAATACTCCCGCTTCGCCACAAACAAGGACAACGGTACATCGTACAGCTGGAGAGATAGCACTATCGTTCAGACACTGGATTGCTTCCACAATCCGGATGAGGCCTCGAAATCTCACGCTGAAGGATGGGTCTTAAAGAATGACGAACTCATGAACGGACCAAATGGCGTGTTTAGTCCGGTTGATAGACGCCTACTCTGGGGTTCATGGGGGGACTGGAATCTGAGCGATGAGAATGTCTGGAAGTGCTACTACGAGGACGAAGAAAAGTACAAGAAGATAGGGGAGCAGAGAGCTAAGGCAGATCCAGTCGGTACATTTACGCCTAACCCTTTTGCTGTCAAACGGGTAGCCGCGTAACAACTGAATCTACACAGAAGCCATATTGGGACTGGAATGTTTCGGGACAAGGGCTAGGAGCTTTGGAGGAAAATTTGGTCTTTCATAAATTTGTTGTCACAGAAGATTGCAATTACATGTAACTTATTCCATCGTCATATCCTTAGCTTTTACAGGCCCGGGCTACCCTAGCTTCTGCATGAAGCACATGTATACAACATTGACTCTCATTATTAATTCAACTCATATGACATGGTCAACCTTTAGCCCCTAATAGCATACACACAATACCCAAAAAGATTCACCCTAACATTAAATTTACCAAGCATAAAACTGCTCATCAATCCAATCAACATTCTTCTTCCCCTGATCCGTAATAAACACATCTTCCGGCTTCCTGAACTTCTTAACCTGCGCGTCCGTCAACTGGGTCGTCATAACAGTCGGAACCCCAGCCTGGTTCTGGGTCGTATTTCTACCAACCGGATCCCAACCTGGTCCGTAAGTTCCATACTCTCCCAATAATGCCGGAGGAATTGGAATTGCACTCCAAGTAATATATCCCACGGGTCTGATACTAGCGTCCATATAGGTATCCATAAAGATACTGCGATGTAAGTTGTTCCATGGTCTTCCGAGGGCGCATTTTCCTTTCATCGTAGCGGCGATAGTGGAGTTTGCGGCGACGAGGTCGGAGGAGGCGATGTAAACGCCGTATTTGTTTTCGAAAGTGGTGTTTGTACCCTTCCAGGCCGTTACGCCGCCGCCGCAGCTGCGCATGAGAAGCTTGGAGTTGCTGATATAGGCTGTGCCGAAGCCGTAGAGGAAGTCGGTTTGACCAGCGATCTCGTTTTGGAAGAAGTAGGCGTTTCCGAGTTTTCCAACGTAGACCTTTAAACAAAAAATTATGTATGTGTCAGTCAAGGTTGTTGACTTGTCCATTAAATCGATAACAAGGGTATATATATACTTACGGTATCCTGATAACTATAAAACCCACAGTAGTACAACCCCGCATTCGCCCTGCTCACACTAATAGCCAAAGCCGGACCATTCGAAAAGTCAAACTCAGTATTCCGAAAATCAATATTATAAACCCTAAAGTCAATATTTCCAAACGGCGTACCCTCCGGAACAGCAAATCCGGTAGGTCCAGAACCCGTCAAACTCGCGTTGAGATTAGGCGCCACAGTCAAAGTGCTTGAAAAAGCATTATCGGTATAGCGACCGCCGTAGTTCGCCGTGCCCCCAATAACTGTAACAAGATTCTTGGAATGATCTAGTGGATCATATGTTTGTCCAATAATAGATAGTGGAGCGGCGCGGGTAACGTTCAATTGTTCGTGGTAAGTCCCCGCCATGACTAATATGGTATATCGACGGTTGTTATTTGGGATTGAATCGATTGCCTGTTGGATAGTGGGGTAAGTTGGATAATCGCTTGAGATATGGGTCATAGAAGGGTCGACTAAGACGGCACTCTGTGGGCAGTGAGCCATTGGGTCGGCTGAGGGGATCTGGCATGCAGAGTATGTCGTGAAATGGATACCCGTGCGTTTTCCATAGCATCCGGCAGGTAAGGTAGTCCTTGTTTCCAAGTCGACCGGCAGAGTCCGAGAGAATGGGACAGCAAGGAGCAGGCAAAGGCTGCTCAAATATGCTTTGGACAACATATTTGGCGAGTCTGTGTATCAAGTACTGTAATTTGATATCAAAAGCAATTGCAAGTACTTGCGAGTCTGCAGTTCTGAGGTTACCAAAAATACAACAATTGATATTTAAAACTGCGTTGCCACCTGCTGGTTCCAAGACCAAGACCTGGGGAAGACATGGCCAAGGGCTCTTCTATATATACTTCTTAGTATTTCCCCCGGCCCAATGCATCGGTTCAAAGATCTTCATAATCATGGTATGGATCCATGGATAAATTGGGGTTCAGGTTTATCCGGGTACCTGGAGCTGGAGAAACATGGAGCGTCCGTTGCATCTCAAGTGAAGAACTATTCAAGAAACGTATAAGTAGATCATACGATAGCCTTAGCAGTTTAGAACCACGGAACGACCTCGCTACCGATCTCAGATACCGTATAATTTTACCGGTTCTATTCAAAGCGTAAATAGTCTGTGGAGATCTCCACAGTTAAAGCCCCAATGCTAAAAAAAAACTGCAATTCTACACCAACCATCAGGCCGCACGAATATATGTTTCTCCGCAAGAAACGTTTAAACTTCAAAGATTCTTAGACAATTACGTCTGCTTTACCCCAGAAAACTCTCCAGTTTAACACAATAGGCTAAATAGCTTCGATAAAGAGAGGCTGGCCGGATACCGAACCCCATAACCAGGGAATCGTCCCAAATATGTCCGGAGCTCCAAAAAGTCCACCTATCACAGGCCTCGGTTGCAAAATGTGTTGTGGTGTCGTTGGAATATCGAAGGTTCGTGCACCGAAATAGCTCACGGTTTTAGCTAGATGCCGGAAAAACCACCTGCGTCTCAGATGGCCTGGCTGATATAAGCTTTCCACCAAGCCCGGCTTGGTTGACTGAGTACGAGGGGAGGGGCAGTCGGCGTTTTTTTTTTTTTAACATTGTGAAACTGAGGTGCCTTATTTGGATCAAAGTTGGTTCACTTGAAATGATATAAGCCCCCGTCCAGGTGTCAACTAAGCTAAGCTTCCTTTCTAAGGAGGTCTCACAAACTACCTATATCGTGTTGTCCAAGCTTGCAAGCTATATATTGCTGACAGCTAATATATCTTGTGCCAGCTCTTCGACTACTTAATATACTAAGAAATAATTCCAGAAGCACAGCAGAACACCAACCTAGTTCTTCTATCCTATTGGTTAACGCAAAGTTTTAGAAGCAGTAATGTAGCAGGTCCAATTAGACGGGTATGTGTTGGGGGCGAGGCGTGGCCGCGAGTATATTTGGATTACTATAGAAACTGAGTGTCTGTAGAGGGAGTGGATAGAAAGGGATTATCGGTAATAAAGTCGAAGAAAGTGGTGTAAAGGGATGTATAAGAAGAGGTTAGAGAAACACCGAAAATTTCAACCAGCCAACATGCTTAGAATGGTGAATAAGGGAACCTGTTTAATGACGCCAATGAAAGAGAAAAAAATTGAGCCCAGCATTACAAAGGGATTATATCAAGAAGTCTGGAGAGAATTGACCAAGTCGAAAAGGAAAAGGCGCTTGCAGTCCAATCTGCAAACATTCTGTCGAAGAATATAAGAAATATACAAATAAAAGTTATAGTAAAAAAGAGACTAGGAAGGGGTGGGGGAGGGTTCGTGTAAGTAATGCAATGCGTATCAAAATACAAACGAATCTACCGTATAGTAAAATAAGGACGGAATAGAAGGGGAATAGGTCGTCTAGTAACCAAAATGGATTACAAAGTACGGCCGGGAGAAGAAACGCAGAAGGATATCCAAAAAGAACACAATACAAAGGAAATCTTTGCCCCGCAAGCAATGGTATCGAGTTAAAGCAAGCGACAGGTCCATGATCCAGCACCGTAAAAAAATATAAACAAAGGAAAAGGGAATAAATTCATCTAAAAAAAAAAAAAAAAGTGTGGACACTAAAGGGTATGAGGAAAGTAGAAAAGAAATAAATGGGAGGTGCCGCCCAAAACACCCATCGTGTAGTATGTTTGTGTATGTTTTACCAAGGTGTTGGAATGGATCAAGAAAACTCGAGATATTCATCTTATTTGATATCTGCTCCCAGTGGGAATTTGCTTGACCGAGTAGCAAGGAGATCTTTCAGCTGTTGTTCCTCTTTTGACCATAGGTCGGCCATAGCCTTGTTTCTCTCCCTCTCGTTGTCAAGGTCTCTTGTGAGTTTTTCGATCTTGGTTAGGAGCTCGGAGATCTGTTCGTTCCCCTTCCGTTCTCGGAGTAAGTTGTTTTCGATCTGTAGCTCCTTGATCTTTTCTTTCTCGTTATGTTGATTGGTGAGGATATTATCGATCAAAGTCTCCTGTTTTTGGACGATTTTTTGGTATTCACTAACGGTCCGCCGCGAGCTCTCGAGCTCGGACTGCAGACTCTGTAGGTTCTCGGACCGGGCATGGCTAGGTTGATCGATCATTGCACCTATTGGAGACATTGGTTTCCCATTCACCACGAATGTCTTAGAGGGCGTTGACGCACCTGGATGAAGGATCGGTGCTACGGGCCTGCTATTGGGGCCGGCACTGAACGGTTGCTGATTCGTCCTGGAGGGATCGGTTGCCCGAAACGGAACAGAGCCTGTGGTGGGGGTGATGACCTCGGTATGGCTCAAGGCGGCGTGTGCGAGAGACACAGGGGTGGCTGGCGATGTGAAAGACGAATATGACGATTGGTGGTTTACAGGTGCGTTAACGGCTTGGAATGATGGCGGGTTGAAGCCTGGGGTGTAGATGAGAGTTTGAGCTGAGAAAAGACGCGTCCGGTCAGTATACATCCGTTTCATCAATTAAATTTCCAATCCGACTAGAATTCTAGAATCGTCCTCCCAAAAAAAAAGAAATAAATCTCCGACGAAACCGTCATCAGACAGAGGTGAAACTCACTACCGAGTGGTGTTCCGTCAGGCCCGACTTCGATCCCACGCGCCTTCTTGGGTTTGGTCTCCCCAGCCAACTCTTCGGGTTTGATGCTCTTTCGTTTTCCTTTTGGGTGCGATGAGGTTAGCATTGTTGCCAAGGTTGTCGTGACAGGACATGTCACGGGAGTTCTCGACTGGCAGGGCTCTTACGAGGACGCGGCTCCGCGATTTCTTCGCCGTGCAACAACTTCTGTTTCTTCAACACCTCTACAGAGCCCGAAAAAAAAAAGGAAAAAGGTCAGAGTCAGCAGGTATTCGGTCAAACGTCAAAAATGCCAGGGGATGCAGCTGGATCGGGAGGCATTGTACATACGCGACACTGTGCATTGCGACATAGTCGACCCGAACTTTGTGGTGTACCACTCGGCCATCTTTGCTTGCGACAGACCCGTGTTCGCCTTGTAGTACCGATATAGCTCTGCATGCCGTTCTTTAGTTTCTTCCGAATTATCAACTGGCTGCCGGCCGCCCTTGCGTTTCGAAGGCGACATGTTCGGATCTGTTATGCTTGTGTCGCCGGCTGCACTCTCCGAGCCCTGAGGTGGGCTGCCCTCGCCTAGCAGCTGTGCCGACGGACTCTCCGTATCCTCGTGGCCGAGGGAGCCTGTGAAACTGACAGCCATGGTAAGAACCAAAGTGTCCGGGGGGAAAGCTGACGGTTGCTTGATTGATTGCGACAAAACAACGGCTTGAATTTCTTTTCCCGTATTTAAAATTATTTTGCGAGCTGATTGAGGTTGAGGAGAGAGAGAGAGGGTTTTCTGGGGGGTGTGAATGTTGAAAAGAGTTTGCACACGCGCTCGCTTTAAGCTTTTCTTGACCTCGACTTCTCGGATGGTCTTAACTTTTGGGACATACGATATGCGCAAAGACAGGTCGATTGAATCCGGGTTATCGGAATCGGAACAGCCAGAGGTGAGGTCTAGTGGGGGATGCGCAGGCCACTATTTATGTCCAATGAGATCGTGCTGTCGGGTTTTTTCCAAAGCGGGAAGCAGCAATGCCTGTCAGGATTATTGACGTCGACGGTGCATGCAGGCGCACGGTGGTTTTTTCGAGTTTAAACAGAAGCAGCAGAAGCAATATCAGAAGCAATATCAGAAGCAATAGCAGCAGTGGATCAGTGGATCGGTGACGGTACTAGCGCTGGTGATGACACTGATACTGGCTACTATATTGGTACCAGTGAATGGTAACCGGTAAATGGTAACTTTAAATGGTGGTGGTGGTGGTGTAGGTGGATTAGGTTTGTTAATTGCAAAGGCAAAGCGAGTGTTGGCGGACGAACGAACGAACGAAAATCGAAGTTTCGAAACTGCGCCGGGAGAAATCGATTTAATCAAGGTGAATCTCTCAGCGCTATGTCGTGCAATTAGTAGATGTGGATATATTATTGTTTCGTGGTGTATTAATAAGATATAATAGGTATGGAAGTATCGGTATCGATATCTGCAGGCGAGTCTATGTATCAATGCGAAAAGGGCGTAAGTAGGTGTGTGTGTTATGCGGGAGGGCGATTCAAAGGTGAACAAGCAGGAGTCGCAGGAGGGGTCGCAGGAGGAAGGGAGGGAATGGGAATTAAAAAAAAAAAAAAAAAAAAAAAAAAAAAAAAGGATGATGTCGCAGAACTGGGAATTAGATCGAGAAAGCGGAAACCTTGGAAAAGTAATAAAGTAAAATAAAAATAAAATAAAACAAAAAATAAAAAAGCGAAACTCTGGATTGGGAGTATTATAATTATTGGTTAAGAGGTAATAGCACCGATAATAATTAATGGCGATAAGCACCACCTGGGGGGCAGCAGGGAAGCGGATGGCAGGAGGGAGGGAGGGGCTCTTTTCGAGAATTTTGAAGGGGGGGGGAGATTCGATTCCAAGCAAGCAAGCAAGCAATCAACCAAGCAAGCAAGCAAGATATCGATTCAGACAGTATAGTATATAGTATATCTGAAATGCGACAGAAAGAAAGAAGAGGAAAGGGAAGAAGAAGAAAAAAAAGAAAAGAAAAGAAAAAAGGGCGCGCGAGGTATGTAAGTAATAATGAGAGGGATGTAAGTTATAAGTAAGTAAGTACTTAGGTAGATACTTAGTTACGTACTAAGTCAGAGGTACCTGGTAAGTAAGAGGTCTGCTCCGTATGATATAATCGAAAACTGAGAAAATACGGGGGAGCAAAAAGCTGCGCAAAGACAATTAATAATAAAAATTAAAATAGTAATACTACTATAAG
Organism: Orbilia blumenaviensis; assembly: GCA_036872755.1. NCBI lineage: Eukaryota > Fungi > Ascomycota > Orbiliomycetes > Orbiliales > Orbiliaceae > Orbilia > Orbilia blumenaviensis. The sequence continues at coordinate 1,239,645 of JAVHNS010000001.1, forward strand.
TCAAAAAAAAAGCAGAGGTCGCAGAAAGAGGAGGGGATTAAGGAGAAAGAAGAAAAGAAGAAGAAGAAAAAAAAAGGCTAATAGTCTTCAAATGAACAATAACTTCTCTTAGTTCAAGAGGGTTAAAAAAAAAAAAAAAAAAAAGAGTTTCCAGTTAGTAGTAGTGGGTGGTAGTAATAGAGTAGTAGGCGGCCTAAGGGTTGGTTTTAGGAGGCGGTATGAAGCAGATTAAAAAGAATGCGACGACAAGAAACAAAGAATTACTCAAACGAAGTATCAAATTGAAAATTTTAATCAATCTCCATCCCCCATGCTCCTACTCTTACTCTGCTGCGTGTTTCGCTTCGATCTTCAGGCACACCGGCCGACTGTAAAGAAGAAAAGCACTCTTCGGAGCATGTTGATGGTGCTAGTCTGGTCAAGATTTTTCTTGATTTTTCGCAAGGAATTGCCACTGAAGAATTGGAGCTAGTTAAGGTGGGTAGGCTGCGCGAGAAGTATACTTTCGATTTCCCACCGGCCACCCCCCCCTCCTGCTCCTCTTCCCTTGCCTTGCAGGCTTGCAGGGCTTGCAGGCTCCCAGGCGACAATGGCATTGACCCGGTGAAAAGTGAAAACTTGCACCGGAAACATGCCCAGTTGGAAGGAAAATCCAGCACGAAATAAAAGAAAAAGACGGGTAAGGATAACGATCAGACTAATTTAACAATTTTACTCTTTATGGAAGTCAAGGCATACCCAGGCTCATCGAGGTCAGGATATAATGTTATTAACATTATAATCCCAAGTAAATCGCTATTATTTCGCGACCACCCTTTTGCCGTTTAATTCGTTTACCTGAGTGGGGTTTCCTTTTTTTTTTTTTTTTTTTCTCTTCTCTGCTTCGAGTCACCCTCTTGCGCCTGCTGTCTGGCTGTAAAATGCCCTTTTCGGCTGAAAATTCGATTTTTGACTTTGCAAGTTGCATTTGCGACCTGGCGCCGTGCAGAGAAAAACAAGATGGCTAATGCAAGTCGCGCATGTATGTAGCGGAGCTCAAGCCATATCGCGGGGGAAAAATGAGGGAAAGAAAAAAAGGTTTTCTCCCAGAATATTCCCATTCATTCAGGTATGGACAATGACAGCAGCGGCCATCAGCGGTAGTGGCTTGCCCGAAATAACGTCGCGACTGTGAAAGGAATGGGAATAACGCAGGTATGTCGCAAGGTTAAAAACCAAATTACTGGTAGCTCGGGTTTTAAAATGCAACAGGATTGAATGGCGTTGACCTGAGACACAGCTTGCCTGTCCGCGTTCTTCACAAGCCGCCGCTTCCTGGCATCATCCTGATGCTGAAGCGTAAGGTTTATCAAAGAAACCAGCGGCATGGCCTACGGACAGCTGCCAGAACTCTAGCGAGCAAATAAGATGGCCAAAATGTGAGTTGTACCACGGGGCGGCCAATAATATAAATTGTTCCCCGCCGATACCACCAAACCTTCAGACCAGTGTGGTACAAGGTCGTGAGATGCCATAAACAAAAGCAGAAACAGAGAAGCTGAAGAAAGTTCCATAGCCATATATCAGAAAGATTTTATGTTTGGAAACGCGCGGACCAATTCATCTATCTGCGAGATATAGCCCTATAACGTGCATGGGCCCTCGCCTCCCCATGAAACCATGATATGATGAGATATATAGTGTTACCGCCGGGAAGGCATATATCAGAAAAAGACTTTTGAGGAGACGACATGGCAATTTTTCCAGTGCAATCGACTATCAGTCCAATCGCAATGCGTGGTCTCAAAAAAACCTTGATGGGGAGGTAAGGGAAAAAATTCAAAAAAATCAAACTATTTCGCAAGGCCAGGCTCCACTGTGTAGTGTATCCACGATCTCGACGGTTCAAATGAAAGGGCAGAAATGCGCAAAGGATATCAAATCAAAGTCTGCGTCAATAACAAAAGCAAATGAATAGCTCCCTCACCGGAGAACTTACCCATTCGAGATGTTTAATGTGAATACCGAGGCGGTAGATACAGTTGTGTGGTTTCTCGAGTTGTGCAATCGTCGTTTGAAAAGGTCATGAAGACATCATCCAATCAATTTTGCAAACTGCAAGGTGTGTAGAGTCTCGCAATCGAGTTTGTCGGTGGTACAGAGATGGAAAAGTATGACGGGAATATGCGAGGGGGCTGTATGCGAAAAGGATGGAAGCTATAGAACACAGATACTGACTTGAAGCGCTCAATGAAGCAGAAACGAGAGGGTGGAGAGAGTATACGTCTTCGAGCTCGGACCGTGATCGGGCTCCAGTGTTTCGCGACTGGGAAACAATCTGGGGTTGGGTGGTGGATGGCAGCTCTTCTGGAAACGACGGATAGCCCCGAAGAGCCTGAAGAAACAATAGTGTTTCGATATTGAGATCCAGTCGCCGCTACTATAGCTGTATCTTCGCGACGCCAAAATAAATTAATAGAAACGGCGCTGGATGGTCCGAGCAGTTTGATATTGTTTCCCCGGAAAAGAATCGAAACTTGGTTCCGAGATCGATGTAGAGAATGAATTAATAATGGTGGTTGCAAAGTTTCACGTCGTGTCGACTAGATAATCGCTATGCTTAATACGCAAGACGTAAGACTGGAGAAGGGCATTAGTAAATGTCGCTAAGGGATAATGGAAATGTTTTTCATGGCCTGTCTATAGTATAAATCATCTGGCCCTGTGCGACTAGATCTGGCTCGAAAGGGCATATATTGAATATTGCTTTTTCTCCCTTCTTTTTTTTTTACCTTTAACTAGCTTGTCTCTGACTTGTCTTATCCTATCATCACCCACCCACACTACTGAACTTCAAACCAGAATTGATAGGAGTGCAATCAAATTTGTTAGTTTATCGTCCTTTATGGGTAACGCAGGCCCTGCTAGCCAGATGTCCAGACCTACTGTACAGTGTTCACTTGACACACTTAAGTAGTATATAACAGTATACTATCCGTATTATACGTAATGAGGAGTTGGGAACAAAGGAATACTACGTGGCATAGCATGCTAGCAGCTACGTCCCGCTAAGACACTAAGGCCGTCAACGGGATAATAATAGTGTTATAGTCCTAAACTACGGAACGGAACTTAAGGATTTTGCATTCGTTTTCTACTAATACATGCATTTGGTCTGAAGATATGGAACGGCCTAGTTCGGGCGACCTTTAGATTGAGGAGCGCGGCAGGCGCATTGGATGTCGTAACAGGGACCCAAGTGGAGCATCTCTCTGGTGGTGTGCTCAACCCCTCATCCATCGTATTCGATTATAATAATTCAGGGTGGAAGGGATAGGAGGGGAACAAGTATTATCCGTAGCCATTGAAGTCGAACCTGGAATTCGGTACCCAACTTGCCCTTTAATGACGACAAAAGAGGGAGATCGAAGGGCCGGTCATGCCCTTTTTTCTCTTTCTCCTTCTCGCTATCCACTTGGGTCGCTCCCATTCTCCCGCTGCATCTTTGACATGGCCGTGGTCGACTTGCAGGTTCCCAGCGGTCTGGCCTCTCCTCGCGCTCCCCAAATTACTCAACACACGCATGGAATAGCACACCCACTCAGCCGGGTTAATTGTAGGTTAAGGACTAGAGCCAATTTGTCCTAAAGGTTGTTTCTTTTGCTCCCAAAGAATCTGGAAAAGACGTATTTCGGCTGCCAGTTCGCCCGCCATTCACGAGCTCGCCATCTATGTACCAAACGGTACACGGGACAGCCAGTTAATTTACTTTAGTTCAGACCGCGAAGTCTTTGATAGACCATGATCATCTGAAGCGCTCAAGCATTTGTTTCACGGTTTGTTCCTTAACAGCCCGTCATATTAACATATATCACCACTACAATATTACTTGAAAAAACGTTTAACGGCTATTAGCTTATCAGTTTCTGCGCAGAGGATTATCATTTTATCATTCCCGGGCCTCTGTCCGAGTGCACTGACTTCCGAGCCAAGGAAAAAGAAATGAAGAACCCGAAACAATTTTAATCAAAGTTCCTCGTCGAGATCGAGCACAGGCGATTCCCTGAAACCCTGCAAGATCCAGATTCTTGTTGTAATAAATCGCCGTCGTCATAAGAATTCGTCGGTTGAATAGCTTTCAATGTGATTTCGCTTTCCCGAAGAAAAATATCCATGGAAGGATGGGCTTTCCAGAAGCTGATCTATTTCCAACAGCTCAGCTTGAGATCTACCCCGCCGCCCAACCGCACGGAGACATATCACCCGCGCCTCCCTTAAAGCTTAAGAGAGTCCACGTATAGAGGGGCCAAATACGCCATGAAGTCAAAAAATAGTATTTAGACGTCGTATGGTAAGACAGGTTCGAAGGCGAAGAGGTCTAAGATTCTATTTATTGAACGAAATGATCCGATGTCGACGGCGTTTTATAGGCTGGTGTTATATAAAGTAAGTAACAAAAAAAAAACCTCCCACCGAGGACAACCTATTCTGGAGATAACGAATTCCACGCTGTAACCTTGTTGTTGGAATGTTAAATGTTGAGTGGGCAGCTGATCTTCTTTGCACCAAACTGGGATTCCCGTATGCCGCTGCAAGGACCAGATTTAGCCGACCAAATGAGAAGCCAGGCCTATCCGTCCATCATGCATGAGCCACGTTGGGGAGTGTCCCAGTCCTGATCAAGAAGGTCACTCAGGAAAAGGTTCGTGTTTATCGAACTCAAGACACTTTTGCGCTGCGTACTTCGCCCCTCAAATCGATGGAACAGATGTCTCCGATGGAAAAGTAAAAAAAAAAAAGAAGGTTAAGCTTAGGTATGGGCTTTTGGTTTTAGTGCGGTGGGAGTCCACACGATTCGGCGAACTAAAGCGGTATCGTTAACTAGTTGCATCGTGGACACGTACGAATTGTATGCACGGCTCTATTTCTCCTCCCGCCTTTGCCGTCGCTTGTGATATTGATTTCGGTTCGGCACATGCAATGATGTAGGCTTGCAGAGATGCAGAGATCAGGTGTCCGTACACTTTAAACCCGCACACCCTCTCATTCGCTAATGGTCACGCTTTATTGGTCGCCGAGCCTTTCGTGGCTATTACTTTTACTCGTTTGGGATATTGAATTTATAATCTTGTCGACAGCGCTTTATACAAGCCTGAATATTGCTAATTCGATGGCTTTTTAGTGCGATATAATATATAACAGCTAGTAAGTCCAAATCAATACCCTTCTAGTATAAGAATTCCTGGTTGGGACCTGACTAGAGCTTTATTGAAAAACTGTTGGATTCGGATCAGGTACCACCAGTACTTTCCGTGACATCGGAATGTGGTCTTAGATCTAACTCATTATTGCCAATAGCCAGAGGTCGGTTTTTTGAGAAGATACACCCCTTGCAGAACAATTTCAAGCCAAGTCTAGAGAAGCAAGGAAAAATGCAGATATTAGGCAATCGATTGGTTGCGCCGACCTCTTGAAGAGAGAAAATTTTCATTCCCTGCATCGATCTTACTTGACGGCGCATTACCTAATGTCATCGTTGCAAGATTATTGGCTGTCGACGCGTTTGGGTTTGCAATGGCGTATCGTTAGGTCATTGTCTTTGGGAAGATTTTTTATCGTATTTTGGGCGCGGCAGGGCTCTCAAATCCTAAGTACGAATGCAACAGATATCACATTGCTACCTAGAATTAAACACGTGCTGGATTAACCAAAGTTCGAATCCCCCCCTCGCTGCTGTCGTGATATCCCTCAGAGTGCTAAGAGTACCAGTTAGACTGACCAATGCAATATTTCCCTCGGCAGCAGATGAAGCTCTACGATATTGCGATAATCTCTTTTTTACACCGCGGTCCGGTCCACGCCCATAGAAATTCATTAGCAGGATACAAAATTAGGAAGTTGCAACAGCCGCCTCGCCAAGCAGCAAATTCAGAACCGCTGATTCGCCAAACCATCTAAAAAATTCCCCGACCCTCTCAAAGAGCCTGGACGTGTGGCCCTTGCCCAGCTCAGAGCCTTCCCGCCAGCAGGCATGATGCGAGAAACCTTCAACCAACGTATTACATGCAGAGATTGGCTGCGACCCATTCCTGTCATGGTTGGGCTAGCGACATTTTCCATTCTTACCTGAAACCGTCCCCTGGTGAAACCCTCATCTGGCGAGCGAGCACTGGTTTCCCTATCGTGGAGCCAAGCTCCCGCATTCGAGGCTCGACAGCCAAACATGCTTGTTGCAACATGCGCAACATGTCGACCATTCGCAGGAAGCTAACGCCTTGCCATGCGAACGTCCACGTCTATCCAAACACTGACTTACCCGATTCATCCAACGTGGAAATGCATGTTCGCGCTGCTAACGGTAAATCAAGCATGACTCTGCACCACAGTTGCCCCGTCGGTTAGGTGTTTGTGCAGCCAATGCTAGAGCTACAACAACGGGGACCCCTGCGAAGATGTTTCTTCGTCTGAGGTCCGGTTCCCTCTTAAAAGCTAGAAACATCCTCGTGCCTTACCTGCAAACGTCTTCTGACGCTTTTGAAGGTTTCTGTGAAACCGGTCTTTCATGAGAGATCTCGGGTCTCTTGACTTTCCTTTTGTTAGTGTTTGCCTGCTTGCGTTTCGGCCTTCCATTCTTTTCTCCGACAATCGATTGCAATCGATCTTCTTTTCAACATTCCTTTATTTCGATTCTCCATATCTGGTATATTAGCAGCATTGATTTGTCTGCTTCGACATTTTAAACGTCATTCATTCCTTCTTGCATTTTGCGTTGCAGGGGCGTTGGCTACCTAATCCAATATCAGCATATCACAGAGTTCAAGCCAATAGCACTGAGGAACTTCATACCGTTTCATATAAACAAAACCTGAAGATCGGTCAGCCTTATTCAACAACTCTGTTGTCACTCTCGCCAAAAGAAGGGATTGCATCCTAAAATCTTGCCTTTTCAGATTCTATACTTTTTCAAAGTTGATTTTCAACGTTGACGTCTGAAGTGGGGAGGATAGGATACGTTGGTATCGAACCGCTACATATTATAATACCACGTCTGGAACTATCGATAAGGGATTTCACACTGGCTTGTGGGATCTCTTTTGCACCTTTTTATTCTTCTTTTTCTACGATTCGACGATGTCGCGGAAGATTCTGGTAATCTCGAGTGCGATTATACTTTTTCATATTCCTGGGATACTGTCGCAGTCAACATCAACACTACCGTCGTTCACTAGTTCAGCGCCATCTCCAACATCGACTGCACGACAAAACGCGGACTCGCAGGTAGAAATATTTTGGAAAACGAATTGGCATTGGTTTTTGATCGGGATTTTGTCGGCTCTTGTGCCCATTTTGCTATGGGCAATCCTTGGACCAGGAAGGAGGTGGTATAGGAAGAGAAGATACAGGTCGGCACCAATACAATGGGATAGGGTTGGGAATGAAAGATTTCAGAGTCCTTCTATGAGGGAAGTCGAAGGGTTTTCAAGCGCCCGAGGCTCTGGGTCTTCTGTCGCAAGTTCAAGACTGGCTCTAAGTTTGAATGCTGCTGCTCCTGGCGAGCAAGATATTGAAACAGCTGCCGCAATCGCTTCCCCAAAGTCGCCATCTGCATATATTCACAGGGAGCGAATGATGAGAAATGATAGCTCGGAGGCGGTGATAGGATTAGTGCAACCTCAAATTCACTCCGCTCGACCACAGGGCCTCATGCCACCAAACAAACCTGCGGATAGAAACTCGACTGGATCGCTTGGACCTCCAGATCCGCATGTGCACAGAGCGCACCCAAAGTATAATACTTTTCAAAGGTACTCTCGACAACATAAAAAGCGCCATCTGTCAATGACGCAACATGCCCAACAAAATCCTGCACCCCAGACATCAAATACTGAAATACGACAACAATCCATGGATCTCCTTCAAACCCAAATCCCACACCGGAAACCTCTGTCAGCCCAACCCCGAGAATATGTTCCGACAGCTGCTGGTATGCGGGCAAGCCAACAAATATTTCTTCCACAGCCACCAAAATCCACTCCTTATCATATTAGACAGGGTTCATATCATAGCGACCACAACCGCTCTGCATCATGGCATAATATGATGCACCGTGGATCTGTTCAAGCTAATCCATATGGTTTGCAAACCCGTCATGTCTCAGTAGATGGATATCATCCAATATCCGAGCCAATGACTATCCCCGCTGCTCCAACTCCGACTTCAGAAAATACACCCCGTCGTTCGACTTCCCGGGGCCGTCTTCAAAAACCACAACATATGAATCCTCGGAGTACCAACCACCACATTCACCAAAAACAATCAGAGCCACCAAAAGCTAGGGAAGAGCCTCAAGTTTCATTCTACCGCATGCCACAGTCTTCCCGTGAAAGTCTAGGAAGACCACGTGCGTCTTCAAACCCTTCATCTGTTCCTGATGTCCCCCCACTTCCACAGCAGCCTACATATCCAAAACTTGCATATCCAGCCCGGAGTGCAATGAGCAGCAGAAGCCATCAGCAACGAGACGAAAAAGTATATGGCACAGAAACCGGCTATAGCTTCTCTATCTCTGGTGGAAACCCACCAGCAAAATCTGTAAAATTTGCAGCTCTTCCACAACTTAGCAGCAGCGCGCCAACACGGCTACCTATCCGCCATTTTTAAAGGATAACCGCTCTCTTCCTCTCATTTGTTTAGAAGAATCAATTCCTTGATACCAACTTTTCATTTTTGATACCTTAATGTATTTAACTGCATAGCGACTGAAAGGCGATTTTGGAAAGTTGCTTTTATTTTTTCTTTCGGCGGCATTTCTGTGGCGTTTATTTTATCTTTTATTTGGTTGAGGGATTTCCGACTTTTTCAGAATATCCCGGTAGATGTCGACAAGTGGCATCATTTTCTTCTAAAGCCGTTCTGAAAGGGCGAATGTATTTATATTCTATTCTATTTTATGAACCTATATATCCCTTCAAATATATATAACTTTTCCTCCTAATCGTCCAGCCAGTATCTAAAATAGAGGAAGTGTTTATATCACATGCGGCCGCCCAATCTCCAGTGCATCGACGATGGCCTCAAGAATACCGTTACTTGCCGGGTTTGTATCCGCAATCCCTAGCAATACCCTCCATAAATCATCTGCTCCAACTTCACTATCTTGAATCCTCTCCAACTTTTCTTTCCAACAAATCTCCTTAGCATCTATTACAAACTGCTTTACCAAAAACACCAACTCTGCTCTCTGTCCCTCTTCTAATCTTGCGGCCGCAAAGCTTGCCGCAACCCATAGTATCAATAATTTTACCCTAACATCTCCACCAAATGCGCCACTTCCCCAAGGTGTGGCTATTATTCTTTGATTCTTTCCGTATTTTTTTGCTTGTGAGTCAAACACACCAGAGAACCCAGTATATGCCTTCAATAAATCCTGTTGTGGAACACCTTGAAGGAAGTCCGGTAAGCTCCGGCTTCCATCCTCTGACTCAGGTACTTCAACAGTATCCAATTCCGTAGCATTAAGGAACAAAAAAGTATTTGCCCTTATTTTATTTTTCGTATTTTCGTTCTCATAGTCTTCGCGGTCGTAGCTACTGTCTAACTGAGCGGTTCGTCCATGTCCCGTAAATATCGCGGTGGGTATAAATCCATTTCCCGTGGAAGCTGTGACTGCTAATGCTGTGTTTGCTTGTAATGGTGGTGTAAACGTAGAAACTGGTAGGAGTTCTGGTATGCTCGCTAGAATTCTTTCTTCTTGGGTAGCTGAGGGACCGTGGCCGATGAGTCTGTGGGATGATATTATGTATGTTGTGTGATAGTTGTCGGTTGGGAGTTTAGTTGCCGGGAAGTCTTCTTCGTTGGGAAGTTCAAGGATTATGAGAGGAATGAGGGGTGTTTTGGTGGTGAGAGAGGGAGGAGATTGAGTATGGCAAAGATGGAAATTGAATTCTTGAGATTGAAGGGTTGTTTCGGATTGCATGAAGTGATCGAGGCAGATATTGGTGTATGTCCTCTTTGGTTCTCTATTCCCATCGGCATCTGAGAACCATGATGTGAGATTTACGCCACCCCAATCGTTCCATTTGGGGATTGGTAAAGTTAGAAGAAGTTGATGAGAAAGAATGGATAGCAAATGAGCTTTGGTGTATGTTCTCGTTTCTTCGGGTTTGAGCGGAGGAAGGGAACCGGATGGGAAGAAGGTGGGTAACTTAGATGCAAAATTAACTATAAACCCTATGCGGGTCGCTTGGTCCGATACAGAAGTTATACATGATTTTAAAATGTTTAGATTAGGGTCAGGACGGTTATGAAGAGTGTATGAGAGGTCAGAGATTATGGATACAAACTCGCTGATCAAAGATTCAGGCGATACATTTTTGGAAGCGGACCGAAATTTACTGAAGATATGAGATTCAAGAATTGGATAAACTGGGGTGGGGTAGTCGTCTGCATCTATAAGTCCCAGGGGATCATCTGTGGTGAAATATGGGTGGTTCGGCAGGAGGAGAGGCTCGAATTCCGAGGCCTCGACAGCCATCATGAAGTGTTTTTGATAATGCGTTGTGTTGTCCAAAATACCACACTGAAGCACTTTCACGTGCATGCGGTGACACAGGCAGAAAGCTGCAAGCGGAATTATTTCTTTCGAAAAGTTAACTGTAAAAGCTGCTGCCTTGCTATTCAACTACCGTCAGAAGAGTTAGACGAAGATAGCAGGGAGTTCCGTTGTTGTATTAGCGCTCGCGTTCCGTCGAAGAGCTGCGTATGCATGTCGAGACGCCCGTCTATTTAGAGCCTGGATCTATAAAAAGGTGATTCAGCGTCTGGTTGGCGTGATTCAGGATTAGAATCTTTTGAGCTAAGTTTGCGCCATTGTTAGCTGCGACGGAGCACAAAAAAAGGAACCAAAACTTAAACATCTAAAACTTGTTAACTCCAGAATTATTCGAATTCGCGAACCAAAATCAGTGGACAACTGGCCGGCTGCAAAGCGCTAAAAATACATAGTCATGGAGAAGTTTTCGCTAGGATCGGAAAACCTCGACCTTCGAATACGGATTGCAGAGCTTGAGAGGGAGCTCGCGGAGTATCGTAGTGGGACAGTTGCGAATTCGAACGGGCATGCGACACATGCAGTTAATGAGGATGATGAAGATGAAGAAGAGGAGGACTTGGCCCCACAGAATCAAGATGACAAAGCTGTCAGGCTTGACCTCGACGAATTTCGCCGGTATGGACGACAGATGATTATGTCGGAAGTTGGACTAGATGGTATGATATCTTGATACGTAAATTGAAGGTTTTGAGAAATAATTAATTCAAATATAGGTCAACTGCAGCTTAAGCGGTCTAAAGTACTCCTCATCGGAGCTGGAGGACTTGGTTGTCCAGCTGCAGCATATCTTGCTGGTGCGGGCATCGGCACGATCGGAATCGTAGACCACGATCTCGTCGAGCCATCTAATTTACACCGACAGATAATGCATACAGTCGAAAAAGTCGGGCAGCCAAAAGTCAAGTCGATAATCTCATCATTGAAGCGTATTAACCCGAACCCGAAGTACATTGCTCACAACTATGCACTGACACCGGAAAATTCCATCGATACCTTGGAGAAGTATGATCTGGTTTTGGACTGCACAGATTCGCCTCAGACAAGGTACATGATATCGGACGCTTGCATACTACTCGGGAAACCGTTGGTTTCGGCGTCAGCACTACGGTCTGATGGACAACTGGTTGTTTTAAATAATCCACCAGGAGAAGGGCCCTGCTACAGATGCGTGTTCCCAAGACCACCGCCACCGGATTCGGTATTAAGCTGTGGAGAAGGTGGGGTATTGGGCCCAGTCGTGGGCGCTATGGGGGTTCTGATGTCAACCGAAGCTCTGAAAGTTTTGCTTTCTAAAGCCGATAAGAAGAAGCGACGGAAACCAGCGCACTTATCACCGGATATACGGCCAGCGGATGCAAAGGATGCCACCAAGAAAGAAGAAACACCTGAGCCGAAAAAGTTCTATATGACGATATATTCTGCATTTTCTGAGACACCCTTTAGGACAATAAGAATGTTTGGAAAGAGGAAGACTTGTCAGGCTTGTTCACCTGTTGCTACGATTACGAAGGAGTCCATGAAGAATGGGTCGTTGGATTACGTGGCTTTCTGTGGGGGGAAGGGAAGTGGGAAATATCCACCACTAAGAAAAGACGAAATAATAAATGTGGAGGAATATAACAAACTCCGCGAGAATAAAGAAGGAGGCATATTGATTGATGTGAGGGATGATATCCAATTCGGGATGTGTGCTTTGGAGAATAGTATAAGTAAGAATTTGAACACGAGGTTGGATATTCTCTCATTGGCTCGGGCTAATTTTGGTGATTTAGATGTTCCGATCACGACAATTCTAACATTACCAATAGCACCGGAGAATGACGGGACGGATGGAGGGGAGAGAACTCCGATACCTATACCGTCTTGGCTGCCTAGGGATGCTTCTATACCGATATATTTTATTTGCAGGCTTGGGAATGATTCTCGAATAGCGGTACAGAGGCTTAAAAAGAGCGGATTAGTCAAAGGGAATGTTATAAAGGACATTAAAGGTGGATTGTGGGAGTGGTCGAGAAAAGTCGACAAGTCATTTCCACTGTACTAGCCAACATATCATGATAACCACTTCACAATATATCATCGGCCCTACAGGCCTATGAGATACAGTCGGGGTTTCTGTATCTGATAACCATTAATACCACGCCCCATGCGCTGATATTTCACTCGATATACACGTATATGTGCACACGACACGACCAATTTAAACATACTATCCAAACCATGTCCCTGGCCATGTGGAATTGTGGTGTTTGGCAGTGTTGTGGTTCTGCGCCAAGCCGGCCACGCTTTGAGCCGACAGCTTCGACTTCCCTTTTCCTCCTTAAAACCTTCACACTTTTCCCTTGCAAGTGGCCGACTTCTCAAGGTGTCCTCACCTTTGACCATCATGACCGCCAACATGACGTCCTCTCCACTTTCATCACCCTCACAAATCTTCAACATGGACTACCAAGATGCTCTTTCTCTTCTCGTCACTATCCGCGATATGGCGATCGTTCAATTCCACCGGATACCGGGCTCTGCCATCCTGACCCGGTACATCAAGATGTCCTACCAGCACGATCCGGCTCGTTCCGTGATTGAGCTTTGTTTGGTTATTTTTGCGATACAATATCTGCTGGCGCCGAAATATTCGACCCAGAAAAAGAATTTTGTTAAGCTTCGTCCTGATGTATGTTGAATAAGGGTGCTGTCAAACGTTTTGCTGGAATGCATGTGCTCATACGACCCGGGTTCTCTAGGAAGTTGATGAATTGATCGAGGACTGGACGCCGGAACCATTGGTTGCCTCTCTTACTGAATTCGAGCAAGAGCAAATCGACAAAACACCCGTTATTACAGGGTACTTAGCTATCCCTTTCGTTCTCTAGTATGCCAAATCTCATTGCTGACGGCTATACCAACATTAGACCCACCGGACCCAAAGTCAAACTCACGAACGGACGAACTGTTACGAACCTCGCTTCGACCAACTTTTTCAATCTTGCCAGCCAACCTGCTCTAGCCGAATCTGCGATATCTACCCTCCGTACTTACGGTGTCGGTCCCTGCGGCCCCCCTGGCTTTTATGGTACTCAAGATGTTCACATGGACTGCGAACGGGATATTGCTGAGTTTATCGGATCTGAGGCGTGCATTGTATATGCTCAGGCCTTTAGCACTATCAGCGCTGTGATTCCGGCTTTTGCGAAGCGAGGGGACATCATTGTTGTTGACGAAAAGGTTAACTTTGCTACTCAGAAGGCTTTGCAACTTAGTAGAAGCACAATTCGATGGTACAAGCACAACGATATGGAAGATCTCGAAAAGGTTTTGAAGAAGGTTGAAAGGGAATTCAGAGGACGCGAGTTGACTCGAAGGTTTATCGTAACTGAGGCTTTGTTTGAAGATGGTGGTGATGTCGCCGATTTGGCCACAATCGTAAGTTATGTCACTGGAGGCACAGCAAAAAGACTTATGCTGACAGATTGCTTTACAATCAGGTGAAACTCAAGTTCCAATATAAGTACCGCCTCATTCTCGACGAAACAAACTCTTTCGGTGTTGTTGGAAACACTGGTCGCGGCCTGACTGAATACTACAACCTACCTGCTACTGATGTTGACATGATTGTTGGTACCCTCGCCACTACATTTGTTGGAGGCGGTGGTTTCTGCTGTGGATCCAAGGAAATTGTTCACCATCAACGTATCTCTGGTCTTGCTTACGTCTTCTCTGCTGCCTTGCCTGCTATGCTCGCCACTACCGTCTCTGAGGTTATCAAGATGCTCCGTGAGAACCCGGAGAATTTCATTACCCCTCTTCGTGACAATATCAAGACATTCCACGCTGCACTGGCCAAGACTGATACCCTGACTATCACATCTTCACTCGTCAACCCCACCATCTCTATCGCATTGAATGGAAAGCGAGAAATGACGGACGATGAACAGGACCGCCTAGCACAGGATGTTGTTGACGAGTGTCTTGCTAATGGAGTTTTGGTTACTCGGGTGAAGAGGATAGCTTTACCATCAGGAATGTCCAAGGGTCCAAAGTGGTTTGGATGGAATCCGGCTATGGTGATTAAAGTTTATGTGTCTACTGGATTTAGTAAGAAGGATTGTGAGAAAGCGGGGAGCGTGATCCGATCCGCAGTTACTAAGGTCGTCGGGAGGAAGAGGTAGACGCATAGTTTCTTTTTAGCGGGAAAGGGGCAGGCGGGGCTTGCGGGAGATAAATTTGGAGTTTGAAGCAGGAAAAGGTACTTGAATGATTCGCGATTTGAGTTCTTCTTTGGCATGGAAATACGGCTTGTGGGGGAGCATGGCTTCTTTGCATGGCTCTAGTACTTAAGTAAATATATTATAGAGCGTCCTTATGCGGACGAATAGAGGTAATGATAATAATGATATAGTGTACCAATACTACTCCCAGTCAGTATACTACTGCATACCAATTCTTTCACGCATCTGCATACCCCTGCGATACCGGCGGGGAGTTATGTGCAAGGGCCCCTCCGAAACAGCGAGAGTGAAGGATTGATTCCGACCGTTTTGCCCCACGTTTGTCGGTTGGTTCGTCCGCATTGGCCATATAGGCTGTCGACCATTGGCTATTTCGCAAATTTGGCCCATTGGCCCTAGCTCGGGGAGGTTCGGGGAGCAGGAGGCTAAAAAGAAGTTTTTTTAAGTTCGAGTCATTGGCAAGTATACGGTATTATCGTTACGAGAGGTTGATTCTGCGCATCCACGCTCCGGTTTTTAACTGGCGACTTGCTCGTTCTGTTCGAGTTTCCAACCCTCCACATTTTCATTATCCAACGCCCATCCATTGCGCAATAGCTCGAATATTACTGCACTGCGTACCTACCCACTTTAAACTTCATCAACCCAACGTTACCGTCGCTCCCTCTTCGACCGTTCCACGGCCCGTTCTTACTAGGACCCACAGTCCAATTTCGTAGCAAGCAGGCATCATGGCTACCGTATGAATACGTCCTTCCCTTTCTTGCCTGTTGCTTAATCTCAACTTAACATCGTACAACACTATTGGAGAAAAAATGTTTTATATACAACTTAGTGGACTGCATTGCTTGAACTCATATCTTGAAGTTCTCAATTAAAAACTTCTTGACTTGGCTAACATGCTGAATTGGATATTCATGCTAGTTCTACATTGAAAACAAGCATGTTGGAGATAAGACCAACTCTGAAGACTGGAGAAGTAAGTCTTTCCATATTATCTCCTGCTGTTTAAAGTCTAGCTTAAGACCCGATGAAAGTTGAATTTTTTGCTAACTGTATACTGTTGGCTGGTAATTAGTTCGAGGATGTACGTCTTCTGGAGCGATATCACAGGCCGAAATTCACTCCAAGTCCTTGTCCAAATGCCTGGATCGGGTGTATATGCACCAGGCACGGTAGAGGTGCTGACTGGTTCTTACTTCAAGACAATCCCTTGACACCGCCAGATCTGCTGCAGCATGAGGTTCCTCAAGTATGTTAGGTTTTGAAAAAAAGGCGATACACAAGTGCACAAAAACTAATATCTCTACGAATGCTGTTAGACCGCCGCATCGAAAAGTACCGTTATACAAGGCCGTGAAGAGGCTGTTCAAATCCTTCATGGTCAAGATCCCAAAAAACGACTTCTCGTCATCGTCGGACCATGTTCAATCCACGATCCACAGGCTGCCCTAGTTTACTGCGACCGTCTTCTCCAGGAAAAGGAGAAACACAAGGATGAGCTCCTTATCGTAATGCGTGCCTATCTTGAGAAGCCACGCACAACGGTCGGCTGGAAGGGTCTTATCAACGATCCAGACATCGATGGCAGCTTCCAAATTAACAAGGGGTTGAGAATATCGAGAGACTTGTTTGTGAGATTGACAGAAAGAGGGATGCCGATTGCTTCTGAGATGTTGGATACTATCAGCCCACAATTTCTGGCTGACTTGTTGAGCGTTGGTGCCATCGGAGCTAGAACGACAGAGAGTCAATTGCATAGAGAGTTGGCAAGTGGTTTGAGTTTCCCGGTCGGGTTCAAAAATGGAACTGATGGGAGCTTGGATATTGCTATCGACGCTATCGGAGCGTATGTTCTCTGCCTTTTTGTAGAATTTGGGAGGTAACATGCTGACTTTGATTCTATAGTGCAAAGGGAGAACACCACTTCCTCTCGGTCACGAAGCCGGGTGTTGTCGCTATTGTCGGTACCACCGGGAATGACGATTGCTTCGTTATCTTGAGAGGAGGCAAGACTGGAACAAATTACGACGCGAAGAGCATTGCGGCCGTCAAAGAGAGGTTGGCGAAGGCGAATACACAGGGAAATTTGATGGTTGACTGCAGTCACGGTATGAAATTAGTCTATCGGATTAACTATTAGTTGGGAGAGCCCCCCCTTGCTGATATAGGAGATAGGAAACTCCGAGAAGAACTTCAGGAATCAGCCGAAGGTTGCCAATACCATTGCGGAGCAGTTGGCTGCAGGCGAGACTGCTATCATGGGTGTTATGATTGAGAGCAATATCAATGAGGGTATGTTTAGATTTTCAACTCTATGATCTTAACCATCCGCTGCTCTGTCCATGGATTAGTATACTGACAAAACTTAATAATATATAGGCAACCAAAAGGTTCCCGCTGAAGGGCGATCAGGATTGAAGTATGGTGTTAGTATTACAGATAGCTGTCTGGGATGGGATGATACTGTGGCCGTTCTAGACGTCCTTGCGAACTCGGTCAAGGAGAGGAGAGAACTGCTGAGTAAACAAACCAACGGACAGTAGCGAAGTACTGGAATAGTCTGATCGAGTATACTTATACTTGTATATTCCATTTTTTTTTCTTCACATCTCCTCGTTTTATCCATCCCATAATGCACCAGATAGATAGCATGATAATACAGAGAGAGAGACAAAAGTCTTGATATTGAAGTCGCGACCTCAGATAAAATCACATATGTAATAAATACGGGATCGAAAACTTCCCATCGGCCCGTACCACATATTTATATTGCATTGCATATTCAAGTTCATCCTATGGGCCATCGGCGCCGTCAGCCAATCAGAACGGCCGATTTGTAACTGGGTCGGCTAAACTTGACCCCTCCAAGTCCAAACCTGGCCGAGTGAATTTTGCAGGGCGAAAACAGTGTGGACTGACTTCATACCCAAAGAACGTCAACACCCAATTGGAAAGCCCACCTCTAACATATCCCATCCCACTTCGATCTTCCCGTCGGCTTCTTCCAATCCAGGCTGCGGCCGACTCCCTTTCCGACCTCTTCGAATTCCGGTTTCCTTCCCTCGTTCTTACCATCCGTCACAATGTTCTCGCGAAACTGTCTCCGCCAGGCCTCGCGGTTCTCGAAATCCCTTCCCATCCGACAGACCATACGGGTATATACAGATCCATCCACTGCTTCTCTCCGAAGGACTATTCGCTCCGGATATCGATACATCTCAGCTTCAATTGGCTAACATTGGCTTGTAGAGAAATGCCACCGATGCTTCGAAAGCCGGCCCCGAAGCCTCCCAGCCCGGTCTAACGGCGGCTGCATATGCTGCGACGGCTGCGGCTATTGCTTCCTCGGGATGGTATTTTTACCAGTACGGACCGACAGTACATGCCTTAACACCAGCTGAAGAAGGGTACGATATCAATTTCAAAATCTGGGGGCGATACGATTCGAAACTATGGAGTTGTGGCCGCCACCAGCCAGATACCCATAGTATATAGAAATTTCATATGCTAATATCGCATCGGGTTCGACACAGTCTTCATCCTACCAAGTACCCATGGGTCCACGCAGGATTCCTTACCACATTCGATCACCAGGCGTGAGTACTTTCCCAAATCTTGCCGTCTTCGCGACCAATTGCAAATCTAATATCTTCGGTTAGTCTCCGTCGAGGCTTCCAAGTCTACCGTGAAGTCTGCGCTTCTTGCCATTCCCTCTCCCGTGTTCCGTGGCGCTCTCTCGTCGGTGTCTCTCATACCGTTGACGAAGCCAAGGCCATGGCCGAAGAATGCGAATACGACGATGAACCAAACGACAATGGCGATATTGAAAAGCGTATGGGTAAACTGTCGGACTACATTCCTGCACCATATGCAAACGACGAGGCTGCCCGTGCTGCCAACCAGGGTGCCTTGCCACCAGATCTGAGCTTGATCGTTAAGGCTCGTCACGGTGGTTGTGATTACATCTTCTCGCTCTTGACTGGTTACCCGGATGAACCTCCTGCGGGTGCACCTGTTCCAACTGGCTTGAACTTTAACCCTTACTTCCCGGGAACTGGTACGACTCACCATTCAAATTAACTAGATGAATAATTTGTGGGATTATACTGATATAGACCTTTATCATAGGTATCGCCATGGCCCGTGTCCTCTACGACGGCATTGTCGAATATGATGATGGTACCCCAGCGACCACATCGCAGATGGCCAAGGACGTTGTTGAGTTCTTGAACTGGGCTGCTGAGCCAGAGATGGATGAGCGCAAGAAGATGGGAATGAAGGTTCTGGCTATCACTACCGTTATGATGGCACTTAGCATTTGGATCAAGAAGTACAAGTGGGCTCCACTAAAGACTAGGAAGATTGTAAGATCTCTCAATTGTATCTCCTCCAGTGTCATATGGAATTGGATGCTAACATTGTTCGAAACAACAGGTCTACAGCCCTCCAAAGGATATCCGTTAAATAGCTTGCAGTATCTCCATGCTGCTCTAATAACTGTGATCTCTAAAAGAAACATTGTGAATACTATAAACCTCTTTGTCCCCGTTTCTTTTTATGCCTCCTCCTTTTTATACTGTCATATACTTATATTAACAAGCCCGCCCTGTTCAAATCACCCTTTTTTTCCTTTCTCTTTTTTGAAAGCAAGATAACAACCACTCTCCTGAGTAAAAGACTTTGTGAATAGCAACCCTACCCGTTGAAGGGAATAAAAAGCAAAATATACGGAATACATAGAAATCTACGGGACAACCGGAACAGCTCGGTTCGGGATGGATCTACTTGTTTGATTGTGGCCAGCCGGGTGGACACGATGCAGGCTGTCCCACGTCGGCTCGCAAGAATCATAACAATTAATCTTAACAATTCGTATAACCGCCCCGACGCAAATGCTACTATGACATCGATGTGGAATTCGAATTACCTAATATGCCCTTAAAGCCTTTTCATTTATAATGTCCTAGGCCTAGGAGGCTTTTTCTTTTCCCCTCCCGGGATGAGCGCTTGAGCTCCTATTTCAATAGCATGATCAGTTCGAGAATGTCACGTAGTTAGAAAATGCTAGCTTTACCCGCGTGAAGTGATTTGCCCGAGCTCTTTCCTTTTTCCAGTTCGTTTCGGCGCCGCGCCAAAAAAAACGTTAAAACGTAACGGAATCTATAAAACCTGACGGTGAGCCAGTTACCCTCTCCCTTCTCACACCTACATCAACTTTCCCCCTTCGACCTCGGAAATCAATCAACTTCTAGTTATTTAACCTCCCTCCTCCCCTGCAGATAGGAAAGCAACTTGGCCTTAGCTTTTATCTTTAAATTCTGCTTGCTGGCTAGTGTAATTTATTTCACTGGCTAACTAGTTATCATTACACCCAGCCTATTTTTTGAACTCGATTACTCGGGCTGTTGAATCAATAATGGCCGAAGATTTCACCATGACTGACACAGCTATCCCCCCACCATCTTCCCACACCCCAGCTGCCCCAAAACTTCCACATCACTCGTACCTGCTCGCTTATCTCCAAAAATGCGAACTCGCCGAAACCTACACCGACAAGAAGAAGAATTTCAAGGGCGAGATTCCTACCTTCCCACCAAGGATATCCGTTTCAAACGGATCGAGTCTACACAGCAGCCGAGACTCGCTCGACAACCACGGCGCCGATGATAACTACGAAGACCCAGAATCTGCACGTTCCGCCAGGAATTCCTTAATGTTGGGAGAATTCTGGGCTAAAAATAATTTGACGCATGATTCCTCAGACGATGCAGCCGACAACGAAGGGCTGGAAGACGACTACGATGACTACGACGACGATGACGATTCGGACTCCTACCAAGATCCTGATGAATTAACGAATTTACCGTATAAATCTCCAGCGGTATTCGAGCTCCCCGGGTCCGGAAATGGGAATAAATACAGAACGTTAGTAAGAGATGGTCCGTTTGGAAGTGTCGAAGGACAGGACCAGCGATTTGTGGTTATCAAGAGGAGAAGCTTTAGAGGGGCGGGGTTATACCCTGGTGATATGGTCGACATGGATGTGGAAATGGGAGGGTGTGTCGTTTTAGACGACGTCGAGGAAGAGGATTACGAAGATCACGAAAGATTGGAAGGAGAAGTGGAGGTAATGTGGTCTGAGAATGGAGAAGAGTTCTGGTTGGTCAGGAATCCGGCCGCTGATGGTGGGATCGGGAGGGAAACGAGTTGGGTTTCAAAAGAGTGGTTTATGCTTAGGAGAAAAATGATGGGGAAGGGACAGTCTGCAAAGGATAAAGAAAGGGTTGAATTGAGAGTCGCAATGGAAGAGGACTGAAACACGACAGATTTGGCATATTGTTTGGATCGTTTTCATTATCATTATCTACGGGAGGGTATGTAAAAAAAAAAAAAAAACCAAGTCCGATATGGGGGTATCCAATGGTGGAGTTCATGGCGCTTTTTTTGGTTTAAGGGTCTGCTTTCTGAGCAGGTGTTCGATGGGACTTTTGGGTTAGAAAATACTAATAGTGAACAACCATTGTTTGCATATGTAGTCTAGGATAGTTAGGAATCCAGTAGCCGGGTTCGAATAGCATCAATTGTTTTTTTAGTCAGGAATGGTCTCGAGGAATAGATCTTACCTCGAGGAATGAATAGATAGATGCAGAATTCTATTTAGGAAATACACCAGAACTCCAAACAGCCCGCTAAATACAACTTCGTAAAATAAAATCACACCACCCTCTGGAGATCGTCAGGATAGCATTACAAAGCTTTTTGGATAGCCATATTCCGGTTGATAAATGCTCTCAGGGCCTGCAATCCAGTCGCTGCCCCACCAGTAGAACCGGCCTCTCCGCCAACAGCAGGGGCAGTCTCTGTAGACGTGTTATTTGCAGTCCCGAATCCAAATGTCTGGTCTCCCATCATAACCGCTACATTCTTCTGAAATCTATCCCTCTCTGCCATCTCTAATTTTTCCTTTCTCTTGCTCATCCCACGTTTTGTTCCTAAACTCTTCATTTTCTTCGGCAGCCCTTGTTGTGCAATATTCCCACTCCTCGTTCTCGCAATCGTGATATTGACGTCGCTCAATCCGGGTATTCCGATCATCTTATTACCAGCCGAAACACCACTCCCTTCTCCAGCTTCTCTATCATCGCCATTATCGTCTCCAAACCCTTCAAAACCCGGTAACGCATCTGCAAGACTCGATAACGAAGTAACCAGCTTTCCGCGGGTTTTAGCTTCCTTTCCTCGGCCACGCTTCAGCTTCTTTTTAATTCCAGAGGAGTTGGTGAGACCGGTGGCGGCTACACGATGGAGGAAGGAGCTGTGTTTCGCCATTTGTTTCGCACGTTTTGTAGGTTGGTAGGCCCGGTTGAGGTCGACGGTGCCGGTGGTTACCGATGCATTATTTGAGTTTGGATCTTCGGAGAAAGCTTCATCGAGTTCAGCAAAGCTGGTGGTAGGTTTGGAGCGTGATGCGATTTTGGCGCGAATCGATGTGCGTTTTTTGGTGGGTGCCTGTGGGAGGATTAGCTATGGGTCTATACTTGTAATATAGACTTCGGGAAGAATGCCATGTACCATGATGTACCAAGTTCGCTATATAGCGAGAGACAGAGCCGATCTATATTGATAGTTGCTTGGTAGGTAGATGAGACGAGGAGCTTCAAGCTGTGATGGTGTCGAACGAGCAGTAGCGGGGATTGTATTGTGGGTTGAAAAAGTTTGAAGGCCAGTTTCGGCTAGTTAATTCCGAACTGCGAGAGTCGCTTGAGGAAAATGGCACTGTGCTGAATACCACAGAGTCAACACGGATTATAGTTATCTCGATAATGATATTCTACATGTTTCCAATACAAATATATCTTATTCGATTTAAATTCTTTACCTTGAAGAAACATTACAGACCTAAGAAATCATATTTTCGGCCTCGTAGAGAAACCTCAAAAACAGATGTGGGAGATTGGAAATATGATCTATGCACGCCAAGATGACACAACTGCAATGCGGGCCACATACTCTCAGCCCGGGCGGCCATTCGCTCTCGTGCACAGGGATACGTAAGAGGTAACACCAATTAGTTGAAGACGTATCAGCGCAGGATCCAGGCTGTCCGCCAACACCATGGCTTGGGGATTCGGTAGACGCTGTTGGGATTTTCCAAACTATATATTAGGAAACGGACACCCCGCGTTCTGAATAAAAATTTCCGACAGATCATATCGCTTTCATAAATTAGCTTTCGATTCGATTGACTTTTAGCGACCGGCGTTGATTTCATTTGCATTTACATATGGACGAACTACCTGTTAATAAAGCCTCCCGGGGCCCAACGACGGCGGAGGACGCACCCGGGGAGTCGAGTTTCACGCCTGAAGATTTTCGGGACGGGCTCGCGCCTCGTGACTCGGATGTCTTTCTCCTACTTATAGGACCAAAGGGCTCGGGTAAAACGTATGTATTCTTTCTGGTATATAGCACGGGGAACAACAAAAGCAATGTCATGTTCTCAGGATCTCGCCCTGGGCATTCCCTCGCTAATGCTGAAAATTTATGGCTATGTAGGTCTTTCATTTTAAATTGCACTGATAATAAAGATCTGGCCCACGGTGACAATCCCTGGCGTTGTTTTTCGCAACCATATAAGGCGGACCAAGTCAAAGAGGGCAAGCGTAAGACTTCACCTATAGCTATCTAGTGTTTCGTATATATATGTGCGAATGAATATAACTGGATAAACTGACGAATGATGGCTATTCTGGGTATCCAGCCACTGAAGAACCGAGAATATATCGTTGCGAACTGGACCCGTCCACAAATATTTACCTGATCGATACCCCCGGCTTCGGATACAGCGTTAAAAAAGATGCCGAAGCTTTCCAAGAACTCGCAGATTTTCTTACAAAAGCATACTGGTCCATCCCCATTCATGGAGTGTTGTACTTTCAGTCCATTCTTGAGAATTCGATTGATGGTTCGTTTGAATATATGGATATATGCGGTAGGATATGTGGACCGAACACAAAAAAAATTGTAACCCTCGTCACAACGAAGTGGGCAGACTTTGTTGCCGCAAATAGTGGCCTGGAGGAAGAGGAAGAAAAAGGCAAGGTGGGCTATTGGAAACATGGTGCCAGGTTTTTTCTAAACTACTACTCCGGGGATACGTATGCGAAAGATGACGGGGGATACTACCGTCATATGACAAATTCGACAGAATCCGCAATGAAACTACTTGAGCGGTTTAAAACATACGGTTCCCAATCAAGGCCAATACCGGTTCCATTGCTTATTCAGGAGGAGCTTGTGCTGAAGCACTACCGGCTTTCGGAAACCATGGCAGGCAGAGAATTTGGAGAACACTATAACCGTGAGGTCGAGAGGCTTTCTGCGGAGATCACGGAGTTCAGAGATGCACTGGGCGAATACGATTCACAACCAACGGATCAGGCTAGTTCGACTTTCATGAATGAGATAGAGATAGCGTTAGATGACGTGAAGCTGGAACGTGGGAGATATAATATGGCACTGGAAGTCCTAGAATCACTCGACTGCGAAACACGGTTCTCAAAAACGCTTAGAGGAGAGAAGGCCCAGAGGGAGGTGAATGACGCCAATAACAGACGAACTATCGACGGACTTTATGCCCGGATCGCATATATAGCAAAGGAGGATATAAGAAAAGGCAACTTGCCAACTTCTAGTATCGACACTGTACGGAGATACTTACGTCGCGGACCTGCCATAAGGATTTCTTCCTTCGCCCCAAGTGGGGAACCCGATAGGTTCGAAGATTTTATGGCAGGGATGGCAGAATTTGATCAAATGGTTACCTCCAGAGTTACGCCATTAGAATCCTACCTGGACCCACTGAACAGTCGAACGAGCAGCAATTTTACGCTTCGACACGAAACCAAACTTCATGCGGCTGCCCGCGATGGACCACTTGAAGCCGTGAATGAACTTCTGGAAACACTTCCCAATATCCCGGTTTGTCTAATTCGCAGAGACAATAGAGGGTTCCTTCCGCTTCATAGCGCCGTATCATCAGGAAACTTAGTGATAGTTCAAAAACTACTTTCCATGATGTCTGAATTGGCCACATATACTCAAGACAACCATGGCTATTCACCGCTTGCGCTCGCACTTATCAATAAACAGTGGAACATTGTCAGTGTACTTGCATCCAGTTACGCATTGGGGCTCCCAATAGCAAATGGGTTCGCGTTCAAAGAATTACTACAATCCCCTACTGAAGTTCTAAATATGTTCCTAAACCTCAGTAGGAAAGACTCTAGGTTCTGGGGACTCAGGACAGAAGATGGGAATACGATACTACATGTAGCAATGGGATTGAATTCTGGCCACGCTCGCCTTTGCTTTGACGTTATCCAGAACTCGCCCACAAAAGAGCTGGATGAGCTCCTCAACCATACCAATATTTACGGCCTCACCGCTATAGCACAGGCAGCAGCTAACGGAAAGCGGGAAAATATAGCTGAATTTGCTCGAAGATTCAAGAGTCGAGTTCGAATCAGGGAAATCGTCAATAGAAGATCCAGGTTCGGGTCCCCCTTCTTCCTTGCCACGACTCGCGGCCATCTAGAATGCGCACAAGCCCTACTACTCCTTGGGGCGAAAGAGAGCAACTTGGAGCTATGCGGAATGTCTACGCGAGACTGGATTAAATTCTGCACGGGATCGATAGATACCAAAGAAAAGAAGAAAGAAGAGGCATTAGAATCGTCCCAGGAAAAATTGGCAACTACGGTAAACTTCGAGCAATGGACTCTATATCTCGAAGTAGTCACCGGTAGGGCCAGGCGGTACATACTGGAGAAACATCATACCGAGCTCCTAGCCGCCCCAATATTATTATGTCACCTATCACAAAGTTACTTCAACATCGCGGACAGGGTAGCGACCGTCACTGCCGCACGCACAAAGGATACAAGCGCACTATTGTTGCACACAGATGAAATAAAAAACGGCATAACCCTCTACGTTTTATACCTCCATACCCTACGAACGCAATATGGCTACTCAATCCGACGATGCAGCTCTTGCTCCTCAAAATTGGGGGTTGAATTTTACCACTGCATTATGTGCCCTCTTGCCGACTTTTGCGCAAAGTGTTACAACGATCGACCTGTCGGCCTTAGCCTGGGTAACGGAATGCAGAATTGCAATTGTCTTCCGTATCATCCTTGGGTCAAGGTCGATATGGCTTCATACGTAGCCGACGCCTCTGCAGTGGCAGAGTTGTTTACTCGGCTCAGGAAGCAAGAGGATTATTCCATTCCTGAACCTGAAGGTCCAACAGGTGGCGTGACGGGAAATGCTTGGGACCAAACCTACACATGACCAGCGAAATTAGGAATTGTATTCTGATAGTTTATAAACATAGGACTGATAGACTACCAATATTATCCCAAAACTCGATTGTTATCCCGTAATCAGTGAGACTGCTGGTAATGAGTTGTATCAAGTAATCCCCGAATCAATCTTTCCGAAATGGAAATCCCAAACCTATGCCTCTCTTAGAATCAAAACTTCAAAGTTTGCTGACCCCTCCCTAACCCTCCCTTCGATTTCCTACGCCCTCTACTTCCAGCTCCTGTGGCCTTAGAGTTCTGAGCGGCTTCCTCTAGCTTTTCCCTTTCTATCTCACCACATGTAGGCTCATAAACAAAAAGAATTCGATCCTTCCCTTCAGCAGCCAAAGAGTCTTCCAAAATAGTCCGCGATTTCTCCCATTCGACCCCAAACTTCCCGCTATTAATCTTACAAGCATGTAGTGCCCCAGGTACTCCACCCGGAGTATTTTTTACCCTAGATAGAAGGTGCTCAAATGCTGACGCTGTACTTTCCAGTATCTTCTCTGGGGGGTCAACCCTTCGACCAAAATGGACGGAAGTAAACATACATGCAATCCAGTGATTACATGGATCCGTACGTTGAGGTGGGATCAAAAGCGTAGTGCCCAGAATTAATGCGGGACTTGGGCTGCTTAAGCAGTGGTCGCGGTAGATTGAGTACGCTGCCGGATACTATAAATATCAAAAGCGTGAAAAACAGCGAAGTAATTCAGCCTGTTGTATTCTTGTCTTTATGGAAAGGATTCATCTAGATCGTACCGTCTGTCTGAATTTGAGTGCAATACCAGCACCCCATGAACCTTGACAGTTACAAGCATCTGTACAAACGGTATTGTTTTAAGACTGTTAGCCACTAGAACGCCTGGATTTGAACTCTACGCGATTTTAGAACTTACGAATAAGTACGGAGTTAGGCGGTGCGGCGAATATATCTCCATAGAACAACTTCACATGTTCAGTGTCCACAGACTCCCCATTATCGTCATCTTGGGGATAACTTGGCCCCGACAGCAATGACGCCAATCCAACTGCAGCTGGAGGCCCCTCATCGTATTCGGATTCGTAGTCAGATCCGGACATGGCGGTTCGAGTTGTAAATTGTGTGTTGCTCAACGCTAGGGCTCTGGGGATCAGGTTGTCGGAATTTTTAGAGAGATTGTTGAACTGGCAATATAATTATAGGAGGATGAAATCGGCTTGAGGTTTTAGGATGAAAGAAGTGAATGAACCACAGCTGGCTACAGGCCTGGTCACCAATAGAAAGTTCTTACTTGGCCGAGTAGCTTCGTGTTTACATGACTCATTCTAATTTCGAAATATTTAAGTTATACTTTAATTTAATTGAACATCAGCGTGCTTGTCAATCTAGATCTACCTAGGTAGTACGTATGCGGCTGTATTCTAAGGGATCAATATCGAATGCTGGCTTATTGCTGGTCGGGCTCAGGCTTATCTTATTTTGCCTCGTCAAAACCTTCTGACTAGGTACATACCTAGGTAGCTACAAATACCTTAATTCTAAGATCCAATACCCCCAAAAGAGGGTTCATGCCATTTCTATACGCTAGGCGTCAATTCTATTAACTTATGAGCGTCATACGTCGTTTTTTCTTAATAAAAAAAAAGTACCTGCTGCTAACCTAAAAAGAAACCATGCCAAAATCATCAAATCCCGACGAACCAAAAGGAAAAGAACAGTATCCCGCAACTTTGGGTAGCTCCATTTATAATACTACCAATGCCGAATGCATGACCTGCCCAGCGATTCATTTCAGGCGCAACCAAGCCAGAATCCCAAATAGCAGCCAACCTCCGACCTACTCTTATGTGAAATTTAACTGAGGAACACTAGATCGAATGTTTATTCAGAACTTGGGTCGTTCGTTCCGTCTTGTGATTGGTGTCCACGAAATGGTTTAGCGGCTTTGTTGAGCCCACGCCTAAACTTTCCGACTTCTGTGGGCTTGCCCTCCTGCTAGGCTGGGCTCGACATCACGACGGAAGCATCCTGGAAAAGATCGATCATACAGCTAGATGACCAAGCTTGTGTAGGACACTATACGCTCTCGTTAGAATATATACTGTTGACAACGCTGGTAAATATGAGATGCTTACCGAATCCCCACAGAATTCTCCATTCTTCTGTGTCAGTTCAGTCAACCCTGCCCAGGGCGTCTCGCTGATCATTTTCTTGCACAACTGAATGCGACGATGAATTTGCTGGAAGGTTTCAGTCTTCTCAGGGACAGTCTTCTTTCTGAGGAGGTCGAAATGGAGGAACGCTCGAAGGAAGAAACCAGTTGGCCAGAGCCACTCCGGTCCTTGATGGTAATTTCTCCCCTTGGAAGTCATGAAGTCGTCATTATCGTCCCAGTTGATATAGTATGGGCGGTAGTTTGGATCAAGTGGGCTATTTGACCGTTAGTACTGAATCTCAAAATTTGGGTAGGTATAGAACTGACTCAAGTGTGGCCATGCCAGTTGGGCCGCGAATAGCGTCATCAGCAATCTTCAATGCGCCGAGAGCATGGTCTGGATCAAACAGTTCCGGGGCGACGGTCATTGCGATCGGGAAGTTAGGTCGAAGCTGGTAATCTTCGAATTCTTTGCCAGACTTGTACACGTCTTTATAGACACCCCGGCGACCAACGACAGCAGGGTTGATATCATACCAACTATCGTCACCCGAATCTGTAGGAACATAGTAGCACTTTTCAAAATTTGACTTGATCTTTTCTTGCCATTCCCCCCAGGAAATAGTCTTGTTTGCGCCGGCGTCAACGCCTTTCCACTTGAATGAACCTTGCTTCTGGAGCTCACCAACCCATCGAAGAGTGCTGAAGAGCAAACCAGTAATTTCGACGGGAGCACCGTCACGAGGGGTCCCAGGAACGCCCTGATTGCCAGCGCGTGCACTTTCTCCCATCTTGTCCATCCAAGTACCACAGTTCCACTGACTTCCGCCGAAGATCATACCAGTCTTCCAATCAGTGTTGATATCAATTTGGAACCCAGCGTCTTTCATCTGTGAATCCAAGTTTGGCCCGGCATTTGCTTCCCGGAAGCTCATACCACTAGCATGGCGTTGAAGGCACTCAAAGATAATTTCCCCAACGGTGCTTTCCTTGCTGAAGGCTCTTGGGTCATCCAAAGGGAACCAAGAGTCATCATATGGGAGGAAACGACGTTTCACCTTTTCGTCAAGGATGGAAACCCCGTTTGGTGCCAACTGGACATAATCTTGAATGTTCTGAAGGAAGAACCAGACGGAGTCACGGGAGTTGTATCTTGGGTTTGTACCTGACGCCAACAGGTTGGGGATCATACCGTGCTTGACAACAGAAGCAAAGGCTAAAATGTGCTCTTTAGCATCATCATAACGGCCAGTTGCAATGAGCAGGCCACGAAGTGAAATAAAAATATCACGGCCCCAGCATCGCATATAACTCTTGGAAAAGTGAGGCAAACCAGCAGCCATAGATGGAGTCTGCTTAAATGGACTGAGCGAAGCGGTCTTCGTGTAGCCAGTCATCTGGATAGAGACCAACGCGAGAGACTTGACGAAGTCGTGGCCATTCTTGATGTTTGGACTGAATAGCTCGATAGCCCGGTCATAGGCAGCGTCGTAAGCCGTCTGAATGACCAGAGCGAAGTATCTAGGAACCAAGAAATGTGGCAAACTTTTTATGTGCTCGAATCTCTCTTTTAGCCAAGCTGCGGGAGCGCGAAGACCTTCAAAACCTTGGTCGGCGAGACCTTCAAGACGAGATACAGTATAGTCTAGAGCCCATGTACCGTTTCTCAAATGTTGGCAGAGGGGGTGCCCAAGGTCGTTGTTTCGGATGATGTCCTTCAGAACTGACCACCATCCCTGTAACCCGGCATAGACCAAAGGCCCCAATCCAGGAACATCGTAAACACCAATCTTTCCATCACTTTGGTCACGTTCTTCTGAGTCGCAACGATATAGAATGAAATTGAGGTCTGTTAGGCTAACTTTCTGGAAAGCTTGTTCAGCGTCGGAGACAGCAAGTTTGTCGAGGTCGATCGACCGGTCAATTGTTGGGATCCAGGTCTTCAGGAGAATGATCGAGCCAGGTGGAAATTCGTCCGGAACAGTAACCACGGTGTTGTTGCCCTCGTCTCGAAGGCTTGGAGGGGACAAGTTAACAACCTTGGACGGAAGTCCCCGGATAAGGTTCGGGTCGTCGAAGACGCTTGTGCGATCATCCTCGGTATTCGAAACCGTAAGTTTGACGCTCAAAACGTGCTCCACCTTAGTGTCGGTCAAATAGACAGGATTAAAGTCTCCTCTATGTGAGCCCCCACTAAAGGCAGTATGGGCGATGAGAAAGTAACCCTCATGAGTTTGCGGGTGAACTCTGTGGACGGTAATATATTCTCCTTCGTGATGCACGTGGGTTTCATCAAATCCCTTGTTCCCCATTTCAGCATGAATGTTATTCAATATTTTTTTGACCCAGCCAATACCACTGTCTCGAAGAGTATCGTTATCTGTGTTATAGATACGCTTCTCGTTGACGACGTCTAATAGCTTGGGGTTGATATCATCATAACCGAGAACGCTACCAGTTGCACAAGAACACATAGATACCAAAGCGCCCGTTGGAAGGGTATCTTCTGGGACACGTTTTTGGGCTGGGGTCTCGTTGTCGTGGGTACAATCGGCGAAGAGGGCATGAATTGTGCTGGCTGTGATCCTGCGGACCTCACCGTGGCCTTCATGCTTGACGTGATCCTGTTCAAAGCTTCCGACCGGCTTACCACCATGCTTGTGGACGAGTCTTGAGAGCTCTCCTGGCCCCCATGCTTGCATGGCTTCTCTGATAAGCGAGTTGATCCCAAGTCTTTGGATAAAGATGTAGTCCTTTTGTTCACTACCGGTGAAGAGCTCAGCAGCGACGTACAGATCATTCCTCTTCAGACGAGCGGCATCTAAGAGGTACTCTGCGACGTGAATCGGGGTAGAGTGACAATTATCAATACGGAAGCCATGGAAAATC
This sequence comes from Orbilia blumenaviensis, assembly GCA_036872755.1. Classification (NCBI taxonomy): domain Eukaryota; kingdom Fungi; phylum Ascomycota; class Orbiliomycetes; order Orbiliales; family Orbiliaceae; genus Orbilia; species Orbilia blumenaviensis. The sequence goes on from JAVHNS010000001.1 coordinate 1,270,858, forward strand.
GTGGCCATGAGTTCGGTGTACTTCGTCATATGGTCCCAGAGGAAGGGGCTGTCTTGTGGGCCTTTGCCATAGCGTAGCTTCACACAATCACCCCAAACGATAACCTCACGGCGCAGGTAGGCACGACTAGAAGGACCAGCAAAATCAATCATTGGATCAGCGTTCCAGATCCATCCGTTGTTGGCGAGGGCGAGCTCCTTCTTTTCAAACTTGGACGTCCTCTTGTTAGAGGGTAATCTTGTGAAGTAAGTTTCGATGAGAGGGAATGCCTCCGAAACGGGGCCTTGCTTTGGGCCATGGTCGTCGATTCGTACATACTTGATCCTGTTGAAAAGTTGCTCGAGTATCTCTTCGGTATCTTCATCATATTCTTTATACAAAGGCAAATTGACCTCGTCAAGGAACTTGGTAAGCTCTTTTCGGAGTTTTGCCTCTTGTTGGTCAAACTCATCATCGTCTGCAGAAGGTTCGCCAAAAAGCGCACGAAGGAGACCAGCGGCAAGCTCAGGATCAACATTCCTTCGGAACCTCTCACCAAACCTATCATTCCCGACCAATCCTTTTTCGGCAAGGTAGCGTGCTTGCTGTTGGAATGGCCAGGTCGGGTCAATATCGATAGTCTTCCACTTCTTTGCACCCCAAGCGAGGATGCCGGCGTCAGTATCACGCTCAGTATCGATAACATAATATTCCCACAAACGGGTAGCACCAATACAGTGGGTCTTGATCCCCTCCATGACTTCAAGGAGATCAGTGGTAGTCTTCAAGTCTGTTGGAAAACCGAGTTTGCTAAGGTTCTTGCTAAAGGCCAGCAATGCGGTATCCAACTCATAGGCGGGTTCAAGCCAAGGTGCAGTCTTGCAGTTGTACCCTGCCTCTGGATGCTCTTCAAGCCAGAGGGTATTGTTCGCCGTATGATTCCAGACAACATCAGTTAGGGATAGAATTTTGTGCTGCTTCTCCATCGAGTTAACGATTGCAGAGACATTCTTTGCACCATTGTTGCCTTTCCCGAAGATTTCGGGGTCGAACTCAAGCTGGGAAAAGATACTGTATGGCGAATTTGATTCTCCACGCCACATCATGGGGGTGAAATGGACCATATTGTATCCTCTATCAGCGATGCGAGCCAATTGAGGCTCCCAGTTCTCCAGAGGCCCCATCCATTTCGACACAGCCGAGATGAGAGCCAAACTATCCAGCTTCAAAGGGCTGCCATTGATGTTAAGATTGGGAGAAACACATATGTAATATGTTGGTGTTCTCGTTTTGGTAACGGCGTCTCCATTCGTTTGGGTTTTGGAGAGTGGGTCCCACTCCGGCAACTTGGAGTAGGTGACATGGTAGGCATATGATCCAGCGGTGTGGATTGGAATATCGACTGTCAATGCTCGTGAGAATTCTGGCGTGAGTCTACACAACACATGGATGATTAGCTTGAGCCTTAGTAAAAATCACTCAATGAGGTTCAGTACTTACTTGTACTCTCGGTAGCTTTCTCGGTGAAATTCCTTGCCCTTCTCTGGTATATTGACCCAAAGGCTACCTTGTCTCGTAATAGAGGATGTACCTTCGATCTGAAAACGAAGAATATATGGCTCTACTGGAGGCGGGAGGCGGATGTATGTACCATTGACATCCGGGACGCCAGCGTCGTCGAGGACGAGAAGATGGACCTTTTCTCCAGCCATTTGGCCTGTATGGACTGGCTTGAAAGCCTGGCGGAGAGACTTAGGATGAATGAGCGGAAATGCGAGTTCCGGCCAATATCTTGTGGACAGCAGGATGTCAGACGGGGGTCCCAGTCCAAGAAGCTATCGGTCTAGCTCTTGCTGGTTCAAAGAGTATTGTTTGAGAAGTAGTCTTCACAGTCGTGCCAATTATTGCACGCGATTATTGTGAAACCCGAACGCTTTTTATCGCAGGATGGCCGGATTACTGAATTCGAAGGTCAGCTTAAGTTTCAAGGCCAAACGTATTGGTTCAGTAAGTTCTTAGACGTCGTGAACTCTAGCGAATGGAAGACTGTCTATGATAGACGTGAAGTGAATGAGAATGGCTGTGCTACGAGGTGCTGAATTCAAAAGGAAGGGACTTGATAGTAGATAGAGAGATAGTTAGAGCAATGCTGGAGGAGAGGGGGCGAGAGAGAAAGGCAAAGAAATGAGGAGTTGGGCGGGGAGGAATGCTACGACGTGTATTCGCTGCACGGCCAATATGCCCGCATAACGTTGGAGGGGTTGCGGGCCACTATAATTGCCCAATATTCAATATGGGAAAGATACTGCCCATGCAATTGCGGGACGACTGGTTGATCCTTCAGGAACAGACGTGTAGAGCTCTAGAGTTTGGTTGGACTAGGAAACTCAATTGCTCAATCAGAGGCTCCACGTTTTTAGCTTTCTGCGGTGTCGCGCAGTCCAGCATGGCGGGCAGTGTAATGATGTAATGCCAAGGTTATCAGGTAACGGTGTCTCGGTGCGCTAGTGCGGTCTAGTCTGGTCTAGTGCAAATTTTCGATTTCATATCGATATATATGATATCATGTCTGTCATATTCGTGAGTTATATATAATACATTCCGGGTATCCATTCTATGCAAATGTCGCTTCAAACTATTTCAATGTTGATTATTTGGATGTCCTGGAGCGGTTTGTCCTTGTGTGTCCGGACTTGTGATATCTTCGTGACTACGTCCAAACCTTGCACCGCGCGACCGAAGATGGTGTGCTTGTTATCGAGCCAGGGGGTCTTCTCTACTGTAATAAAAAACTGGGACGCATTTGTGTTCGGGCCAGCATTCGCCATTCTGTGGATGTAAATAGGACAGATCAGTAATCGGATGAAACAATACAAGACACCGTTTTATGTCAGTGACAAGAACTTACGAGACAGTATACGGCTTGTCATGCCTTAGTGTTGAAAATTCATCTTCAAATTCTCGACCCCAGATACTCTCGCCTCCAGTACCATCACCAAATGGATCACCGGTCTATATATATGCATTAGTACTAACCTGCTAAAAAACCAAATTAATTGGCTACTCACCTGGATCATGAATTTAGGTATAACACGATGGAATATTAGGCCATTGTAGTAGCCGTTCTTCGCATGCGTAACAAAATTCTCCACGGACTTTGGCGCAGCTTCTGGGAAAAGCCGAATATGTATATCACCATATGTCGTGTGGAGGATGGCCGCCGTTCCGGACTCTTTCGCTTTTGTCTCAATCTTAGTCGACCCCTTCGCGGTAGTAGTTGGTTTTTCGTTATAGATATCCCGCTCCGACTTATTAACATCTGCATCTGAGTTGAACATATAGAATCGCTGCTTGTTATGAGCTGTGCAAACGAGCATTGGATCCCGCAGTCCGGCTTCCTGTAACAGCGGATTCGAAGATGCAGCCATGTCTAAGGTAACAACCTGCTTCTTTTTCGGCGCACCTTGGTAGAGCGCCAAGTTCAATGCCCTCCCCATCCCGGTCTCATCTTTCGCCAGCATCCTCGAAACCCTGTTTGTGACAGTATTCACTACTTTAATGCCGAGGATCGACCCATAAAGAATAAAATGCCCGCTCTCATCAAAAATGACATTGATCTTGTTCCTCACTGAGTCTGCTTCTACCTCCCTCTCTACAGCTAACCGTCTTCCGAAATCAACATCTTCCACCTTTTGCACCGCCGTTCCTGCCTGTTGCATTGTCGTTATCGTTTCGATCGATTCGTCATACGTTCTCAACAGCTTAGCGCTAGCGAAATCAAAAACTCTGATTTGTCTATCCGGCAATGAGAAAGTTGCAAATTGCGACCCAGTGGGTGAGACAGTTAAAGATGTCGGAACCGACTTTGCCTTCTTAAAATCGAAAAGATTGGTTTCGGCTTTGTATTCGAAGACATTATTCGGCTTGTCGTAGTCATCGTATGGTCGCCAGTATTCTATCATTCCACCTGTATCTGCTGACACCACGCAGTCGAATGTATTATTGAATGCCATGACCTTGACTGGCGCTCGGTGCAACTTGTTTAATTCGTGAATTGGCTCTGTATTATCCCCTCGTCCGTCGAAAACCTGTATCTGATTTAATTCGTTCGCGACAGCGAGAATTGGTAAAGATGCGCCTCTCTTGTGTACCCAGCATATTGAGGTCGGTGTATGTTTTAATTTTAACATGGCGATAAGGTCTGCAATATCAAAAGTTAGCCAGCTTCAGGGCATTCTGATTATACCACCTAGAAACGGCGCTCACCATACCGAAAGTAACCACATCGAATATCCTGACTGTCTTATCGACTCCACAGCTGGCAAAGCTTCGACCATCCGCACTGACTGACACCCCCACAATATCTCCAGCGTGAGGTTTAAACATCTTCACGAACTCAATCCCCACATCCTGCTTCTTCCAAAACTTGATGACACCATCCATCGAAGTCGTGATCAAGAAGTCGGTGAACGGTGTCCAGTTCGCAAAAGTGACATTATCGCGGTGCATGAGTGAGCGATAGTATCGGGTCTGGGTTGGCATGTTGGAAAGGTATAAGGCTTCATGTTTGAGCGTCCTTCTCTTCTTCGCAATGACTGCCGCAGTCGGGAGAGAGGGACCGACGCCGTCGTCTGAAGAGCTGTCTGTGTGATCAATACCTAGCAGTTAGCTATCCTGTTCGACTGCGCCAGTACTCACGACGCTTACCATCGTCATCCTCGGGTACAGCTGAAGCCGCCCGTTTGTTTG